>CM077024.1:23697330-24297330 GCA_039090855.1 Macrothele yani
TAAAAGCATTGAACATCACTTTTGTCTTCTGAAAGTTCATTTTTAATCCCACTTCTTTACTCTTGTCAGCAAGTTCCTGGATCATACTCTGCAGCTCTGATGGGGTAGTTGCAAAAATGACTACGTCATCAGCAAAGCGAAGGTGGGTTAGATAATCTCCATTAATCTTTATCCCTTTGTTTTCCCAGTTCAGTGATTGAAAGACATTTTCCAATGTGGCATTAAAGAGCTTCGGAGATATGGTGTCACCTTGTCTCACTCCTTTTCCAATTTTTATGTGTGTTGTATTTTCAAACAGCCGAATCTTTGCACTTGCATTTTCATAGATGTTATTAATAATATTAATGTATGCATCTTCAATACCGCAGGATTTCAGAGCCATTGTAACTGCTGATGGTTTCACCGAATCAAAGGCTTTTTCATAATCGATAAAAGCCATGCACAATGGAAGTTCATATTCACTCGCTCTTTCAATTAGTTCTCTCAGCACGTGGATATGATCTATTGTGCTGTAGCCACTCCTGAATCCAGCTTGTTCTCTCGGTTGAGCCATGTCCAGTGTTACCTTCAAGCGGTGTGAAAGAACTTTAGTGAAGATTTTATAAACTACTGATAGGAGGCTGATAGGTCTGTAGTTTCCGAGATCCTCAATGTCACCTTTCTTATGTAGCAGGATCATTTAGCGGTGTTCCAATCCTCAGGAATCTTTCCTTCATTAAGGCATCGAGTGAAAATTTGGGCGAGTACTGTTTCGATTTCTCCACTTGCTTCTTGTATGATGTCTACAGTAATTCCATCTTCTCCTGGAGCTTTTCCTCGCTTCATGTTCTTGATTGCATGTGCAACTTCTGCTGGAAGGACTGGATGAACTCTGGTACTGGTATCTTTCATGATGTCTGGAGTGCATATATCATCCCTTTCATATAATTTGGAGTAGAAATCTTTCACTCTTGTCAAAATTTCGCCTCTATTTCTTGTTACAGAACCATCTTCTTTTCTCAGTGCCATAATCTGTTTTCTTCCCTTACTGAGATGTCCCTTTGCTATCTTTAGGCTTTGGTTGTTTTCAATTGCTTTCCTCACTAGTTCACAGTTGAATTTCCTTACGTCTTCAGTGATACTTTTTCTTACTGTCTTGCATAGCTCTATATATTCCACTTTGGAAGTCACATCTTCTTTAGTTGTTCTCATCTCTCTTCTTTTTTGCATCAACATTTTGGTTTTTCCTGATAATTTGTTGACATGCAACTTGTTCTTAGACCCAGCCAATTTTGTTGCTGTTTCCATAAGAGCTTTGGTTACTTTTCTGTTAACTTCAGAGATGTCCACTTCTTCCGATGTTAGGCCTTCTAAAGCAGAGAACCTGTTCTTCAGTTTTAACTTGAAGGTATTATGGTGTTTTTTAAGGTTGGTTATGTCAATAGATTTTGTTTGTCTTATGAGCTTGCCACGTTCAAGTTTAGTGTTGAGGTGCATCTTACATCTCACCAATCTATGGTCACTACCTGTGTTGAACTTGTTTAGCACACTGCAGTCTTCTATGACGAATTTTTTGTTACACATAATAAAATTAATTTCACTTGTCGTCCCATTTGGATGTCTCCATGTCCATTTCCTGTGTGGCTTTTTCTTGAAGAAGGAGTTCAAGATGAAAAACCCTTCTGCCTCTGCAAACTCAACGAGAGTATTTCCACGCTGGTTTCTGTTGCAGTGACCGAATTTACCTACTGAAGTTTCGTTCTGTTGCCGTTGCCCTATTTTTGCATTGAAATCTCCCATAATTATTTTCAAGTGCTGCTTACCTTTATTATTTAGATGACAAATTTCCTCATAAAATTCTTCAATTTCTTCTTCAGGATGACTTGTGGTGGGTGCATAAGTTTGAATAATCTGAGCCTGGTATCTTTTTGGAGAGTTGGATAACAAGTCGTGCAGCTCTGTCAGAGGAACTTTCAACTTCTACAACTTTATCCTTCAGTTTCTTGTTTATTATAAATCCAACACCACTAGTTCTGCCAGTATCTGTCCCACGATAGTAGAAGAGATGTCCACTTTTCAGTTCGATGAGATCTTCTCCTTTTCTCCTTACTTCACTTAGCCCCACGATGTCCCACTTGATCCTTTGCAGTTCCTCTTCCAATTCAAGAAGCCTTGAATCAGAAGATAGAGAGCGTCCATTATAAGTAGCCAAGGTCATCATCAGATGGCAGCCTAGTCCGGTTCTCCGGGGATTCTTAGCACCCTCTGCCTTCATGTCGCACTGGCCGCTGCCTTGGCCAGGTACATTCCAGCTGCCGGAGACTGAGGGCCAAGATTTAAGTTGTGGAATCATTTTGGAGGGGTTTGGCCATAACTCACCACGCTGGCCAAGCGGGTTGGTGAGTGTGGGATAGAATTTCCTCTAATCCCGATGGTATAATTATACCGCTATGGGCGGTCGTCAGAGCCCCTTTAGTGGGAACAGGATGCACCACGAGAAGGCGGGGTTGACATTTGTCAAGGAGAGGCTGTGATGTTACGCATCACCTGACCTTATAAACGAACTTATATTGAATTACTACTAGACCCCATACACCACGAGATATGGATATATAATGGATAGCAGCGCGTGGTGGATGTATATGGTGAACATAGAGACTTTATAATCAACGTGTATACATCAAGGATACTTATGTTAGGTCAGTTGACAGCTTTGACCGTACGTCCCCACTGAACCAAAATTATAAATTAATACTGCTGCTGATTTGATGATACAGATCCTAATCCTCAAGAATTAAGTTCGCTGCAACAGAAGGAAACAACGTGGTGTCAAAGTTGTCCAGGGGTCAAAGTTGTCCTGGTACCGCTGCTGACTTGATGATACAGATCCTAATCCTGTAAAATTAAATTTGTTGCAACAGAAGGAAAGAACAATTCATAGTGAGGAACTTTGCTTCACATTGCTTACAAGTTACAACTGGCCTCGGCACAAGCATGGAAGTAAGAAACTTTGATTCACAGTGCTTACACGTTACAACTGGCCTCGGCACAAGCATGGAAGTAAGGAACTTTGCTTCACAGTGCTTACAAGTTGCAACAGGCCTCGGCATAAGCATGGAAGTAAGGAACTTTGATTCACAGTGCAACTGGCCTCGGCACAAGCATGGAAGTAAGGAACTTTGATTCACAGTGCTTACACGTTACAACTGGCCTCGGCACAAGCATGGAAGTAAAGAACTTTGATTCACAGTGCTTACAAGTTACAACAGGCCTCGGCACAAGCATGGAAGTAAGGAACTTTGATTCACAGTGCTTACACGTGTAACGTACCAGTAGATGTGACGTACCTGCCCGAAGGACGCACACGACATAAAGGCAGATAGGAATCAGAATTAAAAAAAAACGTCCGCGTAGCTCAATTGGTAGAGTGACTTATTCCGGAATGAGGGGATCCGGGTTCGAATCCTGGCGTGGACAGAAATGACGGAGAAATTTACTTCGTCATACACGTTACAACTGGCCTCGGCACAAGCATGGAAGTAAGGAACTTTGATTCACAGTGCTTACAAGTTACAACTGGCCTCGGCACAAGCATGGAAGTAAGGAACTTTGATTCACAGTGCTTACAAGTTACAACTGGCCTCGGCACAAGCATGGAAGTAAGGAACTTTGATTCACAGTGCTAACAGGTTACAACTGGCCTCAACACAAGACGGGAAGTGATAGGCCTAAAAACAAATTTTCTTTGGATTACTACTAGGCGCATTCAGTTCTTACAACGTAACTCGTGGTGTTTGGTGGATGGTAGTGATAAAACATTATATGTAAGTAGTATATTTGTTGAATATTAAAATTTAATTGTATATAGTAGTTCCCATATTTTATGCACCACCATGGCATATAGAAAGATGATACAAGTCTTTAAGAGTATTCACTTATCCACGTAGCTGTAGCATTCCTTAGTTCAGGATGCACATAATATAAAAATGGCGAGTATTTTAAATAAGAAGAATTATCCGTGTTGCGAAAACACGAATTTTTGAACAAAATAATTATTCTTTATTTTCATATATCAACGGAATTCTGGCCGCAACGAACCGTCACATCTAAAGAAAGGAAGAAAGTCTAGTTATTCCAAACTTTTGAAAATCTTCACCCTTTGCATAAACACGTATTGTTCTGTGATACTTATTATAGCAGAAAATCGGATGTTTGTATGTTTCAAGAACGTTTATCTAGGTGTTTCAGTGAAAGAAAATTTTCAAGTTAGGATTTCAGAAAAATCATCCATGTAGGAAGAAAATACCTCGTAGATTCTAACCTGCTTTTCTGTGTTACCAGCGCATCCGTAACATATGCACACATAAAAAACAACCCGAAAAAAAAATCTTTGTCTTCTTTAACCCCTTCGGTTCGTTGATTCCTCTAATGAGATTTGAAAGACTTGTTCAGTGAGAGCTATTAAAGAAAGTTGCACTGGCAGTGGTCGAAAAAAATCCCGGTATCAGCTTCTTTTTTTATCAATATCTTCTCTAGTAAGACTTAATAAAGACAATAATTTGGAGGAATATTTTTAGCTCAGATCCCTAGAGACATTCTTTCTGTTTGACTTAAAAGAAAACTTCTTAAACACATAATTAGGCTTCAGCTGGTTGGAAAATAGTTTAAACAAGAGTAACAGTTCTCCACTCCAGCAGTGCGATACGAAATTACACTACAGTTTAAGAAATATCACTTTGCGATGTTCCGCATTATTTTCTCTGTACTTAATCTTTTCGAAAGGTGAAGGTTTTTTTGGTTTTTTTACAGTGAGAAAGAAATTGAATTTATGTTTTTCCCTAAAGTGAATTATATTGCAAAGAGAAACGCGCAATTTCCAGGAAATTTAATTTTCACACATCTGGTGCTGTTACCTCGTACTTAAAACCACTGACGCCAAAAATGTCCTGCGCTTTCCAAACAGAAATGTTCATACAGCCGCTATGTTCCCGAAAGCTACCTCGAAACAACTGCATCCCCCTCTAATCTGAGCAGTAAATACTATAAACCTGTCTCTGGTTGTAGACGCCCACATCTAGTGCTTTAATCTCTAGTTCATGATCCAAGGGATCATGGGAAAGGGCTAGTTTCCCTGACAGGAAAATCATGCCACTGGGTTAAAGCAAGTGTAACACCTCTTCTATCTGTTTTGTTAGGTTCGTCACCATTGTTGTAGCACTTTTATAAGACAAACAGTCTGTGACGTGCCTGCACCGCAGGACGCACATCACATAAATGGAGATAGAAGTGAGAGCACTCGCCGGTTTTGTATAGTGGATAACACTCATAGCTCCCGAGCCCAGAATAGAAGGTTTGAATCCTTCCCCTGGCATAACAATGATGGAGAAATTTACTTTGTCATAAGTCATAAAGGATTAGTGCAAATCATCTCCTTAATCCTTTAACCTGATGGAAGGAACTATATCGGGGTCAGCAAAATGGGCTAATCAGCTTGAGATAATATATTCGCCGTATGAGAAGTGGCTTGGAACTACAGTGAAGCTGAGGACCAGACATTTACTTTGTCATATTGGCGCCCGAACTTCAAGGATGACCTGGCCAATGGGTTTATCGCAATGGTGGGATGTTCTTTCAACACCGCGACATAAGAAAAATGAGAATCCCTTCTTCAGTGCTTCGAAAAAATAAAGCCGTGGCACAGTGGTCTAAGAAATCATGCGTCCGAAAAGGGTCCGCATTCGAATCCCGGTGAGGCATGGATGTTGTGTTTGTCTTTCCACACTGGCTCTCTCCCTCCTCTGGAACCAGTGACCCTAAATTAGGGACGCACGAATAATTAATACAGACATTTCACGTGGACCAGGAACATCAAACAGAGGTCATCGCTCTTTTCACGTATATAAGTGAGTCACGGAAAATTATCATTGGCCGCCACCGTGAATCGAACCTCGAGTCTCCCATTTACGCGCAGAATATGATTCCACTGCACCACAGGGGCCTCAAATTCCTACAGAGTCAGACACACAAACTGCCATGCCAATTTTGCAGGTTGCTTCTCGGAGCCCCGCACAATTCTTGGGATTCACCAAGGATGGTAAACAGCAACTGAATAAATACTAAGAAGGCTGTGGTGCAGTGGAAGCATATTGTACGCGTAACTGGAAGACCCTAGGTTCGATTCCCGGTGGCGGCCAATGAGAATGTTTCCGTGACTCACTTATAAACGGGGAAAGAGCGATGACCTCTGTTTTATGTTCCTGGTCCACGTCAAATGTCCGTATTAATTATTCATTCGCCTTCTAGTTATTTGTTCAGTTGATGCTTACCGTCTTTGGAGAATCCCCAGCATTGTGCGAGGCTTCGAGAAGCAACCTGCCAAATTGGCTTGGCAGTTTGTGTGTGCGAGTCCGGAGAAATTTGAGGCCGTTGTGGCGTAATGGAAGCATATCATGCACGCAACTGGAAGACTCTGGGTTCGATACCCGGTGGCGACCAATGAGAATTTTTCTGTGACTTACTTATAAACGTGGAAAGAGCGATGACCTCTTTTTGATGTAAATTAGGGACGAGCGACAGCTTATAGCCCATTGAGTTGCTCACGGTGGTCGTTAAACTTCCAATAAAAAAAAATGTGTGTGATGTTAGGTTTCTACACATGCACGTTCTTCATGGGTTGACTGTCTACAGCGACACATGATCCCGTCTGACCCGTAGGCCATGCCCCCGGCAAGGCTACGTGTCAGACGAGGGCGGAGATGTGACGTTCCTGCACCGCGGGACGCACATGAGATAAAGGCTGATAGCAGTGAGAGCACTCACCAGTGTTGCATAGCGGATAACACTCAAAACTTCCGTGCCGAGAGTACCAGGTTGGAATCGTACCCCTGGCACAAAAATGATAGAGATATTTACTTCGTCATAAGCCATAATGGGTTAGTACCAATCGTCTCGTTAACCCTTTAACCTGTTGGAAAGAATTATCTCGGGGTCAGCAAAATGGGCTAATCAAAGAGAATATATTCGCTGTCTCGGAAGTGGTTTGGAACGACAGTGAACCTGAGGATCAGAAAGGGTTTCTTTCCTTTAGCTTTGTCATTGAAAGTGTCCATTTAGGGTGATGATTGGCACTAATCTTTCGTTACCAATTACATGCAAAAAGGACTACACATATAACAACGGCGACGAACCTAAGAAAGCAGAGAGATGTGTAATTCACCTGTGTCTACTCAGTGGCATGATGTCTTTGTCAGGGGTGCTAGCCCTCCTTACACCAATAAATCGGATTCCCAGCAAAGATTTATTGAAAATATCTTGAATACACACATTCTTAAATAATAAAATAATATTCCAAACACCTTGCTAAGGGCGCCTTTGGATTTTCGACTTGGACAGTAAATAAAAGCAGTCTCCTATATTTTGAAAGGTCTACGGTAATTTCCCGGTGAGTTATGGCTATTATGGCAACAGCATACAGACACACACACAGAATCTCTTTTATTTAATTTATGCACTGGAACTTTTAACATTAAACCAATTGACGTGGCTTGATATTTTAAAAAACCATAATAATTTGTTTGCTTGTTAGTCGAGAGGGATTATCTATTTAACATAATTCCTTAAATAACACTAGTTAACAAAGTTTTTGCCACATGAATAGAAATGTGCGCCTATAGTCAACTTTTATGTGCTGATAACAAACATAGCCTTCGCCATCACGCATCAGTTTATGAAAAAATGGAACACAACGTTACAAAAGCTGAAAATTCGAAGATTTACAAAACTGGGTTATCGACCCAAAAAGCCTACGCTTGAAGTACTTCTTAGTGTATCGGTACCTGTTCCCCATGGTCATCTCCACCTTATGATTATTTTTTACAGTAGGGCTTGAAGGAATTATGAGTCATCCTTCCCCATTCTGAGAGCGCAAGTGCCTTTGTTTACATTTAGGATTTCGCCTCCAGTGACTTATCGTTTGCAAGTGTTAGGCGGACAGGTGGCTGAGAGAGTTTTGCTTCGTGGTGAAATATGTTCCATATCTTGTTCAGTCGAAAATATTTTCTGCTTGTGACAGGTTGCAGTGCTCGCTGAACAGTGTTTATGTAAACTTAGTTTTCTCATAATGGATAGAACATACCGGAAATGCGTAAATCCATCAGACAGTTTTTTATTGATAGTTCATAGTGAAAAAACAGCGTCTGTCTTCAACAACAAAGGTTAAACAAGATTAGTATTATTATTTTGAGTGTCATGTTGGTGACCAACACAGAACATGGGCTTCCCACATATCCTGCGTAACATGCAACTCAAATTTAGTAAAGTGCATGAATGGAAACAAACCATGGTGTATGCCTTTCGCAGTTCCTATGGTCTGACGCGAGCTGACTATCCATGCAGAGGACTGTGATTTTTGCATGACTATAATCGAGGGATTTTCAAAGAAAAGAAAATGTAAATTGTATCTTGCTGTTCCGTTTTCCATACGTCCTATACCACACGGATCTGAACTGGCCTTTCCTTAGCCACTTGCGCAATTGGAAGAATTCGCCCTTCCAGGAGAAGAAAATAAAGCAGAGGCTGAACCATCAATGTTCTTTGATCTATTCTACAGTCCAGGACATAACACAACACCGCATCTGATTCAGCAACGGGAACTATAAACGACTAAATCTGATACCTTTATCTTAACAAACATCAAGCCGAACTTTTAGGGTCTAGGCTGCAGCGGTGGAACTTACTAGCGCCAAGCACTAGAATTTCATTTTACAGGAAGGGGCATGAACAATTTTCAATGTACTTTACAAAGCGAAATTTCATGTCTGCGTCTTAAAATATTGACAGATTAATGGCTGATCTTGGTTTTGAGCATATTCCTCTGGAATGAAGACTTTTCATTGAGTCCTCAAAACACGAGTCTGAAGGCAGTATTGCTACACAACGGCAACACTAAATCAGCAATGCCAGTAGCACATTCAGTGAACATGAAAGAAACTTAAGAGAGTGAATCGCTGCTGCTAAGTGCAATCCAATACCAGTACTGCTCGGAAGTGCGTGGAGATTTGAAAGTCATCGCCCTGCTACTCAGACTTCAAGGTGGTTTTACAAAATACTGTTGTTTCCTTTGTCTATGCGACAGTACAACAGCTGAAGAACACTGTACTTTGAAGAACTGGCCTCACAGATAGGATCACGTGCTGGGAAACATAATGCTGGATACGCCTTATTGTTGGACCGAAATAAAATATTGCTTCCACCTTTATATATTAATTAGCTAAATCCCCGTTCTTCGAACGTGATGATATTAAAACACAGTTGAAATACAGCTTATATATATGATATTCAGTTGAAATGGCCATACACTCATATTTCTTCGTTCTTTTGTGAAACACATGTCTACCTGACTTATTCTGCTAGACGACACATAAGTAATTTCGTTCATGAGAAAACGAATGTTGGTAATTTGATTTTGACTGAAACAACCTTGACATTCGATATGCCAAATGATATTTTAAATAATAAGCATATTATGATATAGCGCTTTTTACGTGATATTTTAAAAAGGTGTTTTTTGTGTAAATAAATTTAGAACAAATCAAAATACCTTGACATTCGTTATGTCAAACGATAATAAATGTTTAAATGCAAAGCATATTATGGTATAGCGCTTTTTACGAGATTTTTTAGATTGTTTGTTAAGTAAATTTAGAACAAATAAATTCAGAACAAAATATAGACTGAGCAGGTCAACTGAAGTCATTCAAAACTTAGAGCGGGGCTTCAGTTGCTTGGCAACAATGGCTCGATCATTGCAAAACGTCCTGGCGTTATCAAAGCTGGGTTATTTAAAAAAAAACATTTTGACCCACTTAAAGATATCGTAGAAAAAAATACTTTTTTAGTGCGAGCCTCTATGTTGGAAACGGAACATTCCTGCCAAATGTGAAAGTTTTAAGTTCAGTAGTTTCTGAGATTCGGTGATGAGTCAGTGAGGGCTTTCAGTTTTGTATGTGCAGATTTGGGTTTGATGAAAAACTTCTTGAAGGCTTTAGACAAGAGTGGAGAAGTTTCACTTCTGTTGGGGACCGTTTCCCAAGTGTAACTGCAGGATTAAATATCTCCGTACTTTATTTTATCAATCCTTTATTTAGAAAATTAGACGATGTAGCTCATTCATTAATTTTCCTTGTCGCATAAAAGTCTTGCGTGTTACACACTTTTCACGGACGTTTTCATAATCAGCAGGGTCGATTTAGTGTAAAACACCCAAAATGACCCATGTGGGAGAAAACAATTTAAATTTTGTTGACTAGTGTATGTGTTGCTGAATGCTTGGAGAAACACTTTTTTTTTCACTATTATATTTCTCACACGTCTAAATTTCAACGCTGGAAACGGAATCTGATCATAAAAGTTCATGTGCCGAGAAGGGCGACATCGACTCCAAACGACTTGCTTCCTCGGTATCTGTATGCATGAGTGTGCCTCATATAGAAAGGATTTTGCTCTGTTTCTTCTCAATTTCTGCATGAAATAGGATATCCGAGTTTCATTGGTTTCGTTTGATACATTACATTTTTGAAGCTACGGAATTCGGAGACATGTAACGTCCTTTGAGGAAGTTGGAATTTGGATATTCTGAAAATATAGAGAATATAGACACATTGAGAAGGATAAAGTTTTACTGATTTCGAAATAACAGTTTTCTAGCGACCGTGCAGGTCTGAGTGAAGGAGGAAAAATCTGTCGGTATTGCAGACAAAAGAATAAAATAACAAGCATGTTTATCACCTTTGCTACTCTCCGATGCGTGCTTACCGGACGAACCACGCGTGCTTTTACGACGTTAACTCGCAGAACGAGAAGGTAAAAACTGTATTTGAAGTCGTAATTGCCAAGTCTCGCGAAGATAAAAGGTCTTTCTCCGCCTTTATTATTTTTCTTGTTTCGAGGAGGATAAAGGATTCCCAAAATATGTGTTGTTGGCTTGACACGGAATCCAACAAGATAAACATGTTTGCCCATAGATCAAAAATAACTCTTTCAGTAGCAGGAAGCGTGAAAGTCACAGGTAATCCTTTGAAGCAGATTTCTCCTCCGGTAAGTATTAAATGTCTTCTCTAAGGGAAAAAATGTAAAAATAAAAATATATATCTTATTATCCTTAAAGCAAATAAGGTTGCCTATGAAAAGAAAGGCTCTAAACTCGGAAAACACACATGATTGTCATAGTATAAAAGACACTCTCATGTTTATTAAACAACGAAAGAGCAGCACGTTTTATTTATCGAAAGACTTTAGCGACGAACACCTGTTTGGTGCTCCCATTCCCTATTTATTGTCCGATGTCCTTACTTCTCAATCAAAAAGCAGTTTTTCATTTGCTAAGAAGATAAACATGTTTGTCATTATCAGAAACAGATCCAATTAACATAACAGATTGCCTTTTCCCCAAATTGGAACTGAACAATTATCCTCTTTTTTATTGAAATACTCAGGGTTCCCACTCAAAAGTGAAAGAAAAAAATTCGCTGACTTTTCCAGGTTTTCCAGGTAGTTCTGAGTGTGTTTCCGCAGGGGTGAACCAAATCACGTCACGACGAATTGTTACATTTCCTTACATTCTTACAGTTTTCATCAAAGCACACATTTGTTAATTCTTTCAATAAATGTTCTTTATACAATTACCTGCGTTTTATAAATAGCAACTAAACGCACGAGAGGATTCCTTTTGGTACCATAATTACATGATCTTTTCTGAACCTGAGTGGTATACTGCCCATGTGGAATTTCACGGTTAACACACAAATTCCCTGAATTTTCCAGGTGGTTTTGAAAGTTTTTTCCAGAGCGGCAAGCCAAATCATGTTGTGATGAATCATTACATTTCTTTCCATTCTTGAATGTTCTCATCAAATCATACATTTTTAAATTCTTTAATTAACTGGTCTTTACACAGTTACTTGATTTTCGTTAAAAACAACTAAATGTACTCAGCACATAATTTTTTATCTTTTGTGAACCTGTGTGGGTTACTACCAATGATCTTTTGTGAATATCAGTGGTATACTGCCAATTATCTTTTGTGCTCCTGAGTGATATACTCCCAATCAATGATCTTTTGTTTACATGAGTGGTATACTGCCAATGATCTTTTGTAAACCTCAGTGGTATACTTCCAATGATCTTTTGTGAACTTGAGTGGTATAATGCCAATGATGGTTTGTGAAAGTGACTCGTATACAGCCAATGATATTTTGTGAACCTGAGTGGTATACTGCTAATGATCTTTTGTGAACTACTGTCATAAAAGATGACATACTGTTACATTCCTATAGTGAAATGGTTCATAGAAGACGTTAACATATTCCCATAGAAATAGTTCATATGCAAGGGAAAATTCGTCAGTCGATTAGTTTCAGTTATTTTTTAACACAATGCAGTTAAGCTTAATGATTGAATGGGTCCCTGTTCAGAGAAACATGTGACAACAGATCCATCCAAAAAAGAGCTTTAATCCGTTGGTTGTTTAGTTATCTTGTGATGTGTTCCTTAAAGCAGGAAGGTGTCAGGCCAATGGGCCTAAATATTCCATATTAATGACATGAAACCAACTGTCTGCTGAAACCAAACTTAATAACCGTTAGTTTTGTAGAAATATTGATAATTATATATATGTGTTCAAATGAAAAGGTACGAAACGTCATAAGAACGTAACCGTTAACATATTTACCTATGCCGCTATGGGAGAACGTAGCGACACATCTAGGGATGCGATTGGAGTCGCCGGCGTGGATCGGAGCATGCGCGGGCGCCCGCATGCGGAGCAGAGAGCAGAGGCTCTTATAAAGAGCGCCGTCCAATGGACTACTTGTTGAATTCCTCCAGCACAGACGAACCATTAACTCCGATGTGTACTGTGAGACACTCCGAAGCCTACGCAGGTCCATCAAGAACAAAAGACCGGGGCTGCTCACGGAGGGTGTGGTTCTGCTCCATGATAACGCGCGTCCACACATCTCCAGGGTCACACATGCGGAACTGGCCGAGTTCCAGTGGGAGCAGCTTGACCATCCGCCCTACAGCCCGGACATGTCGCCCTGCGATTTCCATGTGTTTGGTCCCCTGAAAAAACATCTGAAAGGGAAGCGCTTCCACTCGGATGACGAACTCAAGGACTCTGTGCAGGACTGGGTCTCGTCACGGCCACAGGAATTCTGGGAACAAGGAATCCTTCGGCTCGTTAATCAATGGGATCGTTGTGCTACGGCCTATGGTGTATACTTTGAATAAAGTCTTCATTTATACCCACAGTGTCGTTTCGTACCTTTTCATTTAAACACCCCTAGTAGATTCAAACTATATCGTTGAATCCTTCCGGAAGCTAGTAGCGCTCCCTTCCATTGGCAAACTTGTGACTTCGGAAAAAGGAAAAACTAATATATGCATGAAACGATACTCACTTAAATAACTTCATCTTGAGCCAAAATAAAATAAACGAATATTTAATAGAAACATCGTAAATGAATGGCTACATACAGAGCTGACGAGATCGCTTCTACATCTGGCAAACATGGCAGCAACCGGTGAACAACCAACAACAACAAAACATAATGACGTCATACAGTTCTGTCTTAGCTCAGCGTGCGTGAGTTCAACGATAGGTCACGTGCTCGATACAACGAGGATTTCAAATAATTCTCCTCTTCTATTGGGTACGCTTCAGAAAAACCGACTGCTCCGAATCGCGTCATATCTTTCTACATGTTTCCAACAGTTTTGATCTGTTTTAGAAAATTAAGTAGAAATGTATTATATGGACTAGAATTAGATTTATCTAATTCTAGGCACGGAGTGACTGCAACCAAAGACTGGAAATCTGAAAAAAAGTTATGGGCAAAATGAAAAAATCCCTGACAAAGAAAAAATTATCGATTATCATGAAAAAATATAATTGAATTCTAGAACCATTTTGAAAGTCCGCGAGTTTTCTGTTTTGCAGTTGCATGGAAATCCAGAATATGTTTCCTTTTTACTTAGTTTTTACAAGAGTCGTAGGTATGTTGTGTAAAATCTGTTCTGTACACTTTTGACATGAAAAGATTGTGTATCCAAATACGCAATCATTTCCGTTTAGTCGCGCAACTACAGTCATTTGCAAAAATTTAAGACCCCCTGTTGGTATTAGAAATGTCCGCTGATTATGTCCGCTACTGTCTGTATTACTCAACGTCCTGTCAGCGTTGCATCATCCTACAGCGGCAACTGTTGATGGAGTTGGGGAAAGCGTGTGAGGTTCGGTTTCCTCCTGGTTTTCCCGCTGAGAGGTTTTCTACGTATTTTATACACTGCTGGCCACCCAAAATGCAACACCAAGAAGGTAGCATTCGATTGGCCAGAAATTCGGAGCATGCGTCGCCCGCGAAAGGACATGCAAACGATTAGCATTTCAGGGCATATGCAAATCATGTACGCCCGGCACGCCACTCAGAAACACTATAAGAAGGGTGCACAGAAGGCGGGGTGTATAAGTAGTGGAAGTGTATTGTGCTGCCGGACATGTGCGTGGCGAAGTTTCCTAATGCCTCGTCGCAGAACACGGCAGTCATTCCAGCACGTTTGGGAGTATATCAGAGGACGAATAGTGGCTTATCTCAACAGCGGTCTATCCTACCGAGACATAGGCGCCCGTGTGGGACGACATCCAGCTACAGTGAGGCAATTATGGATTCGGTGGGTGCAGGAGGGACGGACGGACCGACGTGAACGCCTGCCGCAGCCTCGGCACACCACCAGGCGAATGAACCGGCATGTTGTGAAGCGGGCATTGACGGTTCGCACCGCCACATCACGAACATCAGCGCAGGAATTAGGGTGTGTTGCGCAATAACTTCTGTCAGTACGTACCGTTCGACGTCGTCTGCAGGAGCGGAAACTTGCCACACGGCGCCCATTGCTCCGATTATCATTGCCGTTACACCACCGGTGAGTGCGGTGGCAGTGGGCGGTTGAACGCCGCCCCTGGGCGACGGAATGGCACGATATTGTCTTCTCCGACGAATCCCGCTTCTGCATGCATCACATCGATGGACGAATCCGCGTGTGGCGGCACCGCGGCGAGAGACTGCATGACGCCTGCATTATGCATCGCCATACCGGTCCGTCGCCTGGCGTTACGGTTTGAGGCGCAATTGTATATGACACCCGCACCCCTCTGGTACGCATCGCCGTTACACTCAACAGCCACCGCAACATCTCCGACCGTTTGAAGCCTCTAGTCCTCCCTTACTTGCAGGACCTGCCAGCGGCCACGTTTCAACAGGACAATGCGCGCCGTTACCTGGCACGCATCGTGCAATAATTCTTGACGGCCCTCCAGATGTCACTGCTGCCATGGCCCGCCTGTTCTCTCGATATGTCGCCTATCGAACACGTCTGGTCTCTGATCGGAAACCGAGTGGCCAGGCAAGCACTAACCGCGGCTACGCCTGATGAACTGTGGCGACGTGTGGAAGCAGCCTGGACCGACATACCCTACGTCGACATCCAAAGCCTCTTTCGTTCGATGCCGCGGCGTGTAGCTGCCGTATTTGCCAGCCATAAGGTCCACACGAACTATTGATGTCTGTGTGTTCAGCAAGTCGCACGGGCCTGTGAGCTCAATCGTTTCATCTTTGTATCTGTTGTTATGTGTTCAGTAAATCTGGCTTTGCTATCTCGTGTCCTTCTTGGTGTTGCATTTTGGGTGGCCAGCAGTGTATGTAGCGGAAAATGGGGAAAATAGCGTCATTAAGTGTTACTGACAAGGGAAATTATCTGACCTCCCAACGAGAACCGTCACGGAATGTTCTGTTATGGACAAGCATGACACCAAAGTAACAGGTGTGAAGAACGTCTTTTCACAATCGCCCGGAACTCCTAGAACATGGTTTATAAAAGTGGGACGCCCACCTGTGATGTATGCAGCCATAAAGTGTCAAACAACACTTACCTGTTAGGTATGAGGCACCTAAATGTCGAGAGAGACCAAGTACAACACCATTACGTTGTAATTGGCATATACATACCTCACTCCACTTCATGGTAATGTGTTGAGAGATGGCAGTGCCACAAGCAAAGGTGAATCTCGCCCCACAAGCAGATAATGACGGAACTGGAATCACAGTGTGGAGCGTGACAAATGTCACGCACAGAAAATTTGATGCCCAACACATTACGAAACGGAAGAGGTGTTTCGTGTGGCAAGTATCGAGACGCCTTACACGCATAGGGAAGCATAGTTTGGTACTGTGGTGCACACAACTGGTTTTATATAAATGAATGCAACTTCCAAATGAAGATTCTGTCATGCAGGTTGACGCCATGCACCTCCTCAGAACGTATGTACTCTCCCATGTGTCATGCTAACAGTTTGAATTGTCGAAAGAAATACACATTAAGGGGCTGGCAGTATTTGGTGACTTTCAGTGGTATGATTTTTGTGTGCAAAACGGACGTCCCTGTCAGCGAAGGCTTTGGCTGGCAAACTAGTGTCGGTTTGACCAGACCACGAGTCCAGTAAGAGAAGGGAAGGTCATGTTAGCTCTGGTTCCAGAACCTTTCGCATCCAGGACAGAACGAGAGCTGTGGACATCCTACCAAAGGTGCTGCAGTCACATTCTATATTTGGAGGTTCGTTACGCCGTACCGTTTCGACAACACGTTTGAATTTGTGTGGGAAATATATGCTGGCTTTTAAAATGGGGATATCCATTGCGTTAGCTGCTTCCTTCGCCCACGTCTTTAAATGCCAGTAGTGAATTGAGAGTCCCATGTTACGAGCATCTTGAAATTTGGTGTGCATATGATGGCGAATGCGTGCAGTTTTGTGTTCCATCGTACCACGACTCTCAACAGCCGTTACTACACTGCTGGCCACCCAAAATGCAACTCCAAAAAGGACACGAGATAGCAAAGTCAGATTTACTGGACACATAACAACAGATACAAAGATGAAACGATTGAGCTTACACGCCCCTGCGACTTGCGGAACACGCAGCCGTGTGGCCGCCATGGCTGACAATAATTGCTTCTACACGCCGCGGCATCGTACGAAAGAGGCTTTGGATGTGGGCTTGGGGAATGTCGGTCCAGGCTGCTTCCACACGTTGCCACAGTTGATCAGGCGTAGCCGTGGGTGGTGCTTGCCGGGCCACTCGGTTGCCGATCAGTGACCAGACGTGTTCGATGGGCGACATATCGGGAGAACAGGCGGGCCACGGCAGCAGTGACACCTGGTGGGCCGTGAAGAATTGTTGTACGATGCGTGCCACGTGCAGGCGCGTATTGTCCCGTTGAAACATGGCCGCTGGCAGGTCCTGCAGCTAAGGTAGGACTACAGGCTCCAAAACGTCGAAGATGTAGCAGTGGCTGTTGAGTGTACCGGCGATGCGTACCAGGGGGTGCGGGTGTCATATCCAATTGCGCCACACAGACCATAACGCCTGGCGACGGACAGGTATGGCGATGCATAATGCAGGCGTCATACAGTCTCTCGCCGCTATGCCGCCACACGCGGATCAGACCATCGTTGTGTTACAGGCAAAAGCGGGATTCGTCGGAGAAGACAGTGTTGTTCCATTCCCTAGTCCAGGTGCGGCGTTCAACGTCCCATTGCCGCCACACTCGCCGGCGGTGCAAACGTCAATGGTAATTGGAGCAATGTGCGCCATGCGACAAGTCCCTGCTCCTGCAGACGACGTCGAACGGTACGTGCTGACACGGCTGTTGCGCAACACACCCTAATTCCTGCGCTAACGTTCGTGATGGGGCGGTGCGAGCCGTCAATGCCTGTCGCACAACATGCCGGTCCCCTCGTTCGGTGGTGTACCGCGGCTGCGGCGATTGCTCACGTCGGTCCGTCCGTCCCTCCTGCACCCACCGAATCCATACTTGCCTCGCTGTGGCTGGGTGTCGTCCTACACGGGCGCCGATATCTCGGTACGATAAACCATAAGCCACTATTCGTCCTCTGTCAAACTCCGAAACGTGCTGGAGTGACTGCCGTATTCTACAACGAGGAATCAGGAAGCTTCCCACGCACAGGTTCGGCAGCACAACACACTTCCACTACTTACACCCCGCCTTCATTGCACCCTTCTTATAGTGCTTCTCGGTGGAGTGCAGGGCGTACATTATCTGCATTTGCTCTGCATTGCTAATCGTTTGCATGTCCTCTCGCGGGCAACGCATGCTGCGAATTTCAGGCCAATCGGACGCTTCCTTCTTGGTGTTGAATTTTGGGTATTTGCCGCACTTTTTCTGGTGATATCTTGTATTTACGGGCAGTTGCTGCAAAGGTTTTCGTTGCGATCTACACATTGTCATAGACACTCTGCATGGTTTGTCCAAAAAATTGTTCGTGAATGCTTTTCCGTTTCTCTAGGGGGGAGGGGTGATGATTCATAGGAACTTGAGCGGCTTGGCACGTTGTGTGCTGAAGTATCCGGTGTATGACTATGTTCAGATAAATTGTCCGACGTTTCATCCCTATCACGCCACAATGTTCGTCCTTCAAACATGTCAGCGCCTCAAATAACATGTTGCTCCAAAACGCTGTAGAACTGCCTTGCAATTCGGCTGTCGATGTACGTTGGAGCCGTGTCGTCCAGTTGGTATTTCTGCGTCAACTCGTTAACAAGCATCGGTACTACAGCATAAAGGTTACAAGCCATTTTCTTAAAACACACAACACAATACTTCTATGCGTACGAACAGGCACGTGCGCTGTCTCACACTACTCACGTTTAACAGTCACTGACGTAAACATCGCAAGACACCTTCCAGGCATGCGCAGTATCACCCAATCACATCACAACCGCATTTACATGTTGTTTGACACTTTATGACTGCATACATTGCAGGCGGGCGTCCCACCTTTATAAGCCATGTTCTAAGGATTGCGGGAGATTGCGAAATGCCGTACTTCACACCTGTTACTTTAGTGCCATGCTTGTCCACCCCATAACGTCCCGTGACGATTGTCGTCAGGAGGTCCAATAGTTTCCCTTGTCAGAGGGCGCAAATAGTGACTTTATATCATGAGGGATACTGCGAACGTGACATAAGCATATAGGTGAATGTCAGCAAGACTCCTATTCATAACACGATTGTGAAATATTGAGACACAGGTGAATTTCGCGAACGAAAGAGAAGTAAATGTCCAAGGAAAACAACACCTTGTGATGGCAATACCATAAGGCGAATAGTTATGCGTTATCCGAGGAGGTCATGCAAGAGAATCAAGGACTTTCTAATTTCAAAAGGGTCTGATATGAGTATCAGCACTGTTTCCCAACGTCTTACCAAAGATTTTGGATTAAAGTCTTATAAACCTGCACATGAACCTAGACTTATGTTTCATAAACCTATGATGAAACAGAAGAGACTCCAGTTTGCGAACGTCATGAATCGTGTACTGCTGAAAATTGAAGCCAAGATCGTTTTTCCGATGAATCAACTGTGCGTCAATCTGAATTACGTGAAGCCCATGTTCGACGACCGAAAGGCAAATGGTTTGATGAAAAATACACCGTTAGACATCCGCCTAGTCAGATGATATGGGGTGCTATATCAGCATCCGGTACTGCTTCATTATCCTTTTTGCCGACAGGCACTACCATGACTGGTCATTTTTACGTGGAAATGTTACGCGAGGAGCTGTTAACTCACATGTAAATGTACAGATGCACAATTTTTATGCATGAGGGTGCCCCATACCACAGATTATACAGTAAAGGTCTACCTGCAGAGGAAAAACATAACTGTTCTTGACTGGCGCGGTAATAGTCCCGACCTACCCCATGGAAAATTTCTGGACCATTTTAAAAGACAAGGTAGCGGAAAAGCAACCATCAAATTTCCAAGCTTTGATTGACGCGTGGTGCAAAGACATTTTAGCTGACTACTGCAAATCCCAAATTGAGAGCTTGCCACATCGTATTGCGTCCATTTTAAAACACAAAAGTGGCACCACAAAGTACTGATTTCTGTCTTTTTGTGTTCTAAAGAATGTAAGTTTTCATCTGTGGTGTCATGTTTTCAATTATCTCTGACTAGTTGCTTATTTGAAAATCTTAATTTTCAATAAATTGAAAGGTGGTCTTAAACTTTTGCAAATGACTGTATTACCTCACTCGTAGGATTACGAACACGCAACCGTTTTCTTTAGATAGTGCAAGTATTACCCCATGGCCAGAGTAGTGCAAAAAAACTGTTTTCTATGTGATACGTAAATTACGCTTACAAAATGCGTAAAAAAAGCAAAAAATGTAAAGCACAAACAAAAGGGCATGGCTCTTGTGATGGTTATTACGTACGAAAAAAAAACGGGAAGGGACTTTAAGAAACCAACATCACCCTTTGAATTTTGTTTTGTGATCTTGCTGTCACGTTAACGGCCCATCTCAATATCACGTCATGTATTTTCTCCCTTAGCCTTCATATTCACACGAGAAAAGCATTTCTTTATCATAATATAGTCGACACACTTACAAATATTATTTACGGCAAAGTAAGTCAGCATCTAATGCAAAGATTTGAAAGTGTGAGCATAAAATATGGTACGAAAATCAACACAAAGAAAACAAAAACGATAAGAGTCTCTAGGAGACCAGGAAACATTGAGGTGATGATGAATGGAGGTAATGTAGAGCAAGTGTGAATATAAAAATACCACGGTAGCATAATCCAAGAAAATGGAAAATGTGACATGGAAATAAATAAAAGAATTAATAAAGGAAAATATGCGTTTTTCAACAAGAAAAAATTTTTTAGTAATAAAATGAATAAAAATTTAAAGAAAAGGCCTATTAAGTGGGATATTTGGAGTATAACTTTATATGGGGCAGAAACGTGGAAAATTGGGAAGAAAGAAGCTAAAATGTTGGAGGCTTTTGAAATGTGGTTATGAAGAAGAATGGAAAAAATAAAGTGGATTGAAAAAATTACCAATGATGAAGTGTTGCAAAAAGTTGAGGAAGAAAGGAATATTCTAAAGACCATAAGAAAAAGAAAATATAACTAACAGGACATGTGTTAAGAGGAGACAGCTCAGAATGATAGAAGAGAAATTTGAAGGAAAGCGACCAAGTGGAAGGAAACGACTAATGGTGCTTGATGATATCATGGACACAGGAAGCTATCAAGTATTGAATTAGGAAACAAGGGACAGAGAAAACTAGAGGAAGATAACTTGTTGAGTTACCGTTGGACCTGTCAAAAGACAGAACACCAGTGGTAATGATGAAGTCAGAAGCTAAGTTGAGAAAACGACTTACAGGGGCCAAAGAGCAGTAAAAGACTTACAAACTTGGCTCGAATAATTCCTAGTAAGTTTCAGTAAAGGATTCATGATCATTGCTGATTTCTCGTACTATGAATAACTAAAATATTTCAGAAAATCATATATAAATGTGAAGCGAATTTCCCAGAAGAAGTAATTCTTCGCAAATAAATGGAAGGCAGTGACGTATATTCGATGCTAGATAGGCTAGCTGCAAACCCCAGGGAATGCGCAAATAAAAGTCAATTAAATATACACAAATAAAAGTCAGTTATCAACGGTATTAAGATATGTCGATGTTTTCGCTGCGAAAAACATACGTGCGGATTCACTTCTTTGACTCAGTCTGGCGAGCAAAGGCCAACGGCGTAAAAAGCTCTTCCAGATTGTTCGTTGTTCTGATTCGGAGAACTTCCATACGATCGCCTGCTGAGCTGGTGGAGGGGACACATGAATGAGCTGTTGGAGGGGTCACATGAAGGAGCTGGTGGAGGGGACACATGAATGAGATGGTGGAGGGGACATATGAATGAGCTGGTGGAGGGGAATGGTCGCTTGCTTTGGGCAACGGTTCGCTCCGGCTGCCCCTGTGGCGCATTGGTTTAAACACTGGCTTATGACCATTCGTCCGTAAAGGGTCCGGGTTCGAATCCCGTGAGACATGGATGTGGTGTTTGTCTTACGGCACTGACTCTCTCCCTGCCCTGGAATCAGTGACTCTACATTAGGGTCAGGCGACTTCTTATAGCCTATCAAATTGCTCACGGTGGTCGTTAAACCTTCAATCAAAAAAAAAATTTAGCTTAGGGCAACTTTTGCAAAGGAAGGCAGAGAGCCATGTCCGTAACACACACGAAAACAACATCCGTGGCTCACCGGGATTCAAACCCAAGGCCTTCCTAGACGAACGGTCATAAACCAGCGCTTAGACAACTACGCCACCGGAACGGTCTCGCTTTTCTAGAGATCCGAGAATACGAATACTTGTTTTATCAGGTCATCCCATAAGTAATGTCTTTTTCCTCATGCCCAACAGAACTGCCCCTTTTGACGACCAGACTATGATGTTGACCACGGTCATGATAAGACGTATCTTGCGGCAAGACCTTCGTTCCCCTTGAGGTACAGAACAAGAGGTGTACGTGCATTCGTTGAGCAGGTAAATTGCATACGAAATGCCGGTCTCTGACGAACATATCAGGCACATTATGCAGTGTGAGTTTAACTAGGGATATACAGCGACTGTAGCGACAAGAAACACTCATACCGTATATGGTCAGGATACCCTGGATGTCAGAAAATGAAAACGAGTGTTCCAGAAATTTCGAATGGGGAACAGCACCCTCACGGATATGCAACGCCAAGGACGACCTTTTGAGCTGGATAATTATGTGCTGAGACCTGCTATTGAGCGGAATCCACAGGCAACAGTCGAGGAATTAGCCACAATTCTCCATTCAACCCATTCAACCCATTCAACTGTTCACAGGCATCAACAGGACCTTGGTTATAGGCCAACACTGGATACGTAGGTACCCCATGAGCTCACTGAACAATATCTGCAACAGCGTGTGGACATTTTCACTTCCTTGCTCTCCCGTGAAAAGAGGGAACCTTTTTTGCACGGAATGGTTACGAGAGAAAAGAAATGGATTCTTTACCCCAGCATTAAGCGCAAACGTCAATGGCTTCCTAAAAAGAATGTACTGCAATAGTGGATAAACCAGGACATTTCCCACAAAAGGTTTTGTTGTCCGTTTGGTGGGATATTCAAGGCATAATCCATTATAAGCTTCTGCCACCGAACAAACCCATTACAGGGGAGGTCTACTCTCTGCAGCAATAGCGTCTACCCAGTGCCTTGCAGGACAAACGTCCGGTACTCCATAATCGTAAAACCGTGGTTATCCACTATGACAGCGCAAAACCACAAACTGCTAAAATGGCTATTGCCAAGTTGCAGGAGTTCGGTTGGGAAAAGCCTCACTATCCAGCATATTCCCCTGACTCACTATGGTAATCGCCATCCGATTACCATCTACTTCGAAGCCTCCAACACTATCTTGCTGGGAAAACACTTCGAAATGTCGAAGAGGTGCACCAAGCCCTGCCTGACTTTTTTGGATCGAAACCTATGAAATTCTACAAGACTGGTATTCAAAAGCGGGTTGAACGGTAGCAGAAGGTTGTAAGTCCCGGGGATACTTATTATAATTATTAAAATATCTGTTTCAGGTACGGATTTGTGTGTCATCTTCGCACATGCAAAAAAACGACATTACTTATGGGATGACCTGATATAACTACCCGGTATACACTGAAGTGCGAGAAAAACTGGTACAGACGAGCTTGTGCAAAATACATAGCCACGTCACCTATGCGCGTACTCGGTTTCATCCGCCAGAGCGTATGTAAAGCGATAGACATCCTTGCCAGCTGTCAGAGCCGTTTTCGGCATCAGAATGACAAGTAATAACGATTTAAGCTATTTTCAACGCGGTGTCGTAGTTGGCGCTCGTGAGATGGGCCATAGTATTTCGGAGGTAGAAACGAAGTTCGGATTTTCACGGACGACCACTGCAAGGGTGTACCGTGACTACAAGAATTCCGGCAAAACCTCCAACCTACGATACCAGTGTGGCCGTAAAACGATATTGGGTGACGTGACCAACGTCGGCTGTCAAGAATCGTTTCACGCGATAGGCGTGCAACACTGTCGCAGGTATCATCGGAATTCAAGGCTGGAAGCATCAGCGTCCGGACTGTGCAACGTACCCTGCACGATATGGGCTTTGGGAGCCGACGCCCAACTCGAGTCCCCTTGATGGGTGCACGACACAAAGTTATACGCCTCGCTTGGGCACGGCAACACCGCCACTGGACACTTGACAAGTAGCCTGGTATGACGAGTCCCGTTTACAACTGTATCGGGCAGATGGAAGGATTCGTGTGTGGCGCAAACCCCGCGAAGCCATGGATCCCGCCCCTCAACAGGGAACTGCGCTGGCTGGTGTGGGGTCCGTAATGGTATGGGGTGTATTTAGCTGGACTTCACTGGGACACCTGGTACGTCTACAAACATCTGTGTCCGGGCAACGCTATCTGCTCATCATGTCTGACAAGGTACACCCGTTCATGTCCTGCATTCATGCTGATGGGTTGGGCCTGTTCCAACAGGACAATGCACCTCCACAGAAGTGTTGGGACGCCTCATTTTGGTTAGAGGAGCATTCATCTGAGTTTGGGGTGCTTTCATTCCCAACGAAGTTCCTAGATCAGAACGTGATAGAACATTTTTGGGATGCCACGCAACGCGCTATCGAACACAGTAATCCGATACCTCGGAATACACCCGAATTGTGCAAAGCTCTGCAAGAATTATGGCGTGCATTGCCTACAGCATATTTCCAGAAACTAGTGGAGTCCATGCACCGTCGTATTTCATGCAGCCCTGCGCTCCCGTGTGGGAACTACCAAGTATTAGACTGGTGTACCAGTTTTTCTGGCACTTCCATGTATATAATAATACTTTCGAGGTTTTTCGACTACTTTGATAATATCTTTAGGCTATTGCCATTGTCTGTCTCTAGTTTCGGCCCATGGTTCCAAGCAAGAGAAAGACCCAAAGCCTTATTAAAACAACGGGTCTATTCATGCCTCGTCAGGGACTCGGACCTGAGCCCATCTCGACGGAACGCTGAAAAGCTGGCGATTAACTGCACCACCGTAGAGGCAGCAATGCATTCATTTGAAACTTAGATGCTCATGAATACGTAAGCATATGACTGTCATGTACTTAACCCTCTATGCGGCTGATTTGTCCTCTGTGAATATTGGGGTTATTATAATCTTTAAATAATGCGATAATGCGCAGTTTTTTCCGCTATTAAGTGTAAGGTTAAAAGCATTCTCAGTATCTCTGATCCGAAAAGATTTATTTGAAAAATTACATTCTATAGCATAGCTTCTGCTATGAAGAATAGTTTTCTGATAGTTTCTACTTTTCCATTGTTCATAGTTCTTCCTCCAAGGGACGCAGTGAATATTTCTGTTTGAAAGAATTAATTTGCTTCTGAAGATCCCTTAGAAAAATTATTTTTTGGTAAGATATTCTTCTTTAAGAAGAGTTTTTTGCACTCATTTTCAAGTTGAGCATATCATTTTCTCTCAGACGCTTAAAGTTATGTCACGTTATGATCTACATTTCTGCTTCTAATTGTTTGATTTGAAAACCGTTTGGTACAATGATATATTCTCTTTTGAGAAACATTAAGCGCACAATTTGTTAACCGCGCTTTTCTTCTGCAAGTAAGAGTAAGTGAGCATTTCTATTTATGTATATCTTACGGATTGCAGAAATAGGGGTTAATTACTATTTAATTAATTGACCAATCAATTAATTAATCAATTAATTCATTATTTAATTAATTAGCTACCATTTAATTAATTGCTTGATTAATTAATTAATGTATCTGTTTATTTATTTATTTTAATACGTTCCGTTTGCTAGGCATGACCGCGCTCACATTGTGTGTTTTAAATTATACGAGTTTTTCCACAGGTGGTGTAAGCGCATTTTTATTTCGCTGATCTTCTAAGTTTTATAAAAATTTATTTTGAACGTTTGTTTCATATCTGAAAGGATTCAAAAGACGTGATCATTACAAACGAATATTCGGTGTCATCATTCGTGTTTTTATATTCTATATACATGCAGTGCTTTCTATAATGGCAGTCTTGCTGCCATGTAGAGCTTTCTACAATATTATGACAATTTATCAACTATGACAGTCGTGATTTCTTTATGTTTTTTTAATTTGCATTACTCTAAACGTTTAATTCAGATATTCCGAGTGCATACACTGTAAGTTTTGTGTCCATTTTCCCCTTGACATTATAGCCTTTCATTGCTGATTTCCAAGAGCTCAATTCCGTTCTTCTTTGTATTTGAAATAATTTGTACATTATTTTCTAAGCTTCTCGCCGTAGTAGAAATTATTTCTGAAATAAGGTAAAGGGCTTCTTACTTTACTGTATTGTAAAACAAAATCCATATAAGTCATTAAAAAAATTTCCAAATAATATGTCCCAGTACCACATATTTCTGAAATCGTAGAACCTATAAAATCACCTGTATGGATTATCTTCGCTTACGTTTGCATTTTCAAAATGTTACTCTGAATGAAAGGCATTTATCCAAAAGTCTGTGTTGTTAATTGGGTCTTAGACGATACATCATGAGAAGGTGGACTTCTCATCGTACGAAATTGACTACGAGTGATTGCGCATACGCTAATAAAGTGCGCTTTGTGTGTTAGAGAAAATATAAACGTTAAGTCATAGCATAGATTACTGGTAGCTAACTGAAAAAACTGCTCTTCAACCTATGCACAAAATTCAGCTTTAATCAATTTATGAAGTAGAATACCTTACTTTTTAAAACGCATATTTCTCCAATGGTAGAAAATTAATTTTACAACATTTTGGAAACAGCTGGAATGTTTCGATGATTCTAAGTATAAAGACTATAGGCTCTTCTTCTCCTTTTGGCAAGTTTCAATCGCAGACAGTGCCTTTTTTTCTTTTCTACCCTGTGCATTTTTCCGTTTCATTTTGATCTTTTTCTCTTTTTAAGTTTTATCCCAAAGACTCTAGACCCACGGTCGGCAACTGGCTGACTGCGGTTCAGGTCCGGACCGCGGAAGGTCAAAAACTAGACCGCCAAAAATTTTTTGAAAGTAAATTATTCAAATAAATTTAAAAAAATATTTTTGTGTAGATAACAATACGTTTGAGCGCCACCCTTATCATTTGTCGATCCACATAAAAGCTCTGTACACCCGAAGACAACACAGGAATTTTATTTAATGAAATAGGAAATTTTATAAATCGATCTCTGACTCTGGCAACCTCTGAAGCCTCTTTTAATCGGAGCAGGCATATTCATATTAACACAATTTTTGTGCTCGTAACTCGAACGAAAACTTAACGCCACTTTATGAAACTTTGATGTGAAATGACAATTTTATCTTTCGTGCGGGTGTACTCGGCGGCGGCGACCTTTGACATAGATGCGGCTCCTTTGCGGTGCGTCGGCATACCATACACTTTGACACGGAAGCAACTCCTTTGCGGTGCGTCGGCACGCACTTTGTGCCAGGCGGCAGTATTTTTATAAAGAACGAATCTAAATAAAAATACACAAATTTTATCGTCACTTCGTTAGTAGTTGTTGCGATCTCGTACGGAGCTTTTATTAATTTGTTTTGTTATTGTCGAGGCTTATAAAGTTTTTTTGCATCGATATGGATCCTAAAAAGCGTAAGGTTGATAGTGAAAATAGGAAGTTTTTGACTGAGTGGACTAACCAATATTGTATTACGCTGCCTAATAGGCCTGGAGCTGTTCCAGTTTGCCTCATATGCAACAAAACTGTCGCTCTTGTTAAAAGTGTCAATTTAAAGCGACACTACGAAACAACTCATCAGCAGTTCCATAAAATTTTTCCTCTGGGTAGTGAAGCTCGTCAAGAAAAACTCCAGGCATATCTAGCTTCTTACAAAAAAAGCACGGTCTTAATAGTTCGCTCTATGGGCGAGCAAGAAAAATCTGCAGAAGCAGCATTGCTTGTGTGTTGGATGCTTAATATACACCAGAAACCATTTTCAGACTCTGAGATAGTAAAAAAATGTATGTTGGAAGTGGCCGCGGCACGTTTTGAAGAGAAAAAGGATGTTGTTGCCGCAATTCAAGGTATTCCACTGTCGGCAAGAAGCAATACAAGGAGAACTGAAATTTTGGCTACTGACAATAAAAGTAGTTTGCTCGAATTCTGCAGAAGGCGCCTTGCTACGCCATAGCACTTGATGAATCATGTGACATTGTTGATGAAGAACAAATGTCTATTTTCGTGCGATTTTTGGATATTGAAAGTAAAGCATTTAGACAAGAATTGCTAGCAATATTGCTGTTTAAAGGCAAGACTCGCGGAGAAGATTTATTCAAGACTTTTGATGACTTCATGACAAAATCAAACATTAGTTATGATAAAATGGTGTCTCTTTCAACTGACGGATCCCCAGCGATGATCGGCAAATAAAAGGGACTAGTAAAGAGAATCAAGGATAAGAATGCTGGGCTACTATCTTATCAGTGCATAGATCACCAGGCAGCCCATTGTGGAAAACTTAGTGCCACTCTGAAAGAAGTAATGGACAGCTTGATCAAGTTGATTAATTTTATGAGGTCTCGTTCTGCTTATCAGCACAGACAGTTCAAAGAGTTTCTATCTAAGTGTGATTCGGCGCATTCTGACTTACTGCAATACAACAATGTTCGTTGGCTAAGTAAAAGTCAAGTGATTGAACGTTTTTGGCAAATAAAAGAAGTAACCTCCTTCTTAGACAACTTGGATGCACAAGAAGCAAGGAAGCATTTGGAGTTCCTAGCAAAACGAACGCAATATGCTAGCTGTGGCTTTCCTGAAAGTCATTCTGAAACATTTAAATGCGCTCAATACCGAGCTACAGGGAAATAGGAAAGTAATATGTGATCTGATACAAAGTGTGCCTTCTTTCCGTCGCAAGCTGGATATCTTTGAAAAATACATTGCAAGTCAATAATTTATTTACTTTCCAACAATTCTTGAAAATAAATATTGTAAAATAGACATCGCAGTATTCTTAAATTTTCATGCCAGATCTTATGAAGGAATTTGCAGCAAGATTCCAAGACTTCGCAGAGATAGAGAAGTTGTCGCGGTTCTTAAAATCGCCTTTTGAAGTTTCTCCAGCGGCAGAATGGACTGATGTGGCTGCGAAGTTGTTCCGCCTTTCAAAGCCTTTACTCCAAATGGAGATAATAGACTTGCAGGAAGACATTTCCTTGCAAACGTATAAAACTGCATCCGCCGAAGAATTTTGGAGTAAACATGTCCCAGAAAAATATGGAAATTGCAAATAATTAGCCATTTACCTGGCTACTATGTTTGGTTCCACATATGTTTGTGAAACTTCATTTTCAAAAATGAATTTTTTGAAGAACCAATAACGCTCATGATTACCGGCCGCCCACCTTGAAGACACTCTTCGCATAAGCTGTTCCCCTTGTGAACCTAACTTTAAAAAACTGGCTCAAGACCGCAAATGTAATTTCTCCCATTGATTTTTGAATACAAATATGCCTATCTATTGTATTTCATATTATTTTGTGAGTGAAAATTGAAATAAAAAATTAGTAAGGAATAAGAGTTTTTTTTCTGGACCTCGATAAAAATTTTCAAAAGTATTCGGACCCCACCTAAAATTACTTGCCGACGCCTGCTCTAGACCATCTCCGCTGTTTTTGCTACCAGTATTTCTTTAGCCTTTTTAGCATTTTATTTATTAAAACGTCAATTGCTTTTCGAATTCAGTTTTCTTCGTTTTTCCTCCATAAATGCACCCCGTACCCCTTCGTTTTAAATTATATTTAATTTTTCCTAACAATTTAACTTCAACTCTTTCTTTATCTAATCATTTCTTGTTCTTTCCTGGTTATCCCTTTGATTCATATAAACTTTCAAATTTCTCCTGCTTCCAGTTGTTCATCTTGTTTTTTGCTTGGCTGCCAAAATTTCTATTTCATATAGAAAAGCAGCATTTATAGCAGATCTTCATATTTCTGATTTGACTTTTACTGGAGCTTTCTTGTCCAAAATAGCCGCTTACACACCTTTCAATTTATTTTTCTCTGCTCTCACTCCTCCCCTAGTGCTTTTTCACAGGTATCATTATTTCTTAAGGATGAGGCCGAGATTTCCTACTGTTTATCTTCTACGAGTCGTTTATCTTCTCCTCTACATGCCAACCAATCTTGGTCATTCTTCATAATGTCCTTCATCTCGGATTTTGCCATAGTTATCTTTAGATAAGCTTTTAAAGGGTCATTTTTGAGCCTCTTGCTTAGACTCTGATGTAATAAATAAATTCTTATCAAAGTAAATGTTCTATGGTGAAGTTCTAGCCACCCTTACACTTAGTGCACCCTAGATAGCTAAAAAAATGAAAGCGGTTTTAGCTGATCTCTGGCGAAGCGCAAACTTCATATCACAGCATGTTCTGAAACTTTAGTTTCTATTAGGAGTTCCTGTTTCTTTTTCATAAATTGAGTGTACAACTCTTTCCATTTTTTAGATACTTCTTTCTATTGTATTTTCTACATTCAATGTGTAGCAAGAAATTACTGTTACACACGTTTTTAATTTTTTAGCTTTTTGGACTTAACAATAAAAAAAACTTATTTCTATATTGGTGCACACTATATGACTCACGAGTTGATATACGTTTCCGAAATTGTCAGATATACATTGCGATGTCAATTTAATAGGCACACCTAGTTGGTAAAACATGTTAATATTGTATTGTGTTGTACAAACTTGAGTTTCGCACCACAGTACGTGTTTTTTTTTATCTTCCTATTGTGACCCCATTTATGATTAATGCTACTTGCCTGCTGTTTTCTGTGAATATCGTATTTGTTTGTACGTACTTATACATAGTTATTATAGTTTTATCCGTGTTATAGGCGAACACGTTATTATCGTATTACTCTGCAAATGTGCTGTACATTTTTCTAGTGTATTCTTTCTTGTTCTCTGTATCAGCATGATGAAATTGTACCTCTTTCATGACCTAGGGTCTGCACCTCTCTTGTAGATTTCATTTGCATAGCTTTCCTGAGTGATAATTGTGTTACATATGTACTTTAACGATATTAACCACTCTGAGTGTTCTATTCATTTTATTAGTCGTGTTTCTTCTATTTTAAGTACAGAGTGTAGACCTACGTCATCCTTTTCTTTCTTTCAATATGTTGAAAACAACATGACTTTTTAAAGGTGGTATACTGTTCACGAGACGTTGACTCATCAAGCTTTTGATTTTTGTTTCCGCCAGGTTGTATCCACTGTTCTCTATGTTTTGCTTTTTTCACTCACCGTACCTAGTGTGCATTGTGTCTTTACTGTTTTCTTCAGTTTGCTTTTTTCACTCGCCAATGTCGAGTAACATTGTGTGTACTGTTAATTAACTTTATTTGTGTGGCAACATGTTGTACAAATTTGCTTTTTTCTTACATTGCATATTATATGTGATTTTACTCAAGAACATATTTTTATTCTGTAGTATGTCATTATGTCTTATTAGGTGAGTCGTGTTCTGTGACGATTTATCTCCGTTAGCATCCCTGTATTTTCTGATCAAAGTTTTTGTTGTGTCACAGACTTTGCGATGTTGTATCTTGTGATTTGTGTATTGTTTTTGTTTATTACATACATCGTTGTATTTACTTACATTCTCTGTTCTAGCACACACTCCCGAAATCATTTTGTTATTTGCTCTCATATGCTAAATATGCTTCCTGTGTTTCTCTAGTTGTAATTTACGTATTATGGAGCTGCACGTGACCTCAGATCCCTGTACCATTACGATAGTCATAGAATGCTTGCCTGCATTCGTGTTTTTGTTATTTTAATCTGGGTAGTTTCACCCTCTGTCATGTGTACATATCATTATAAACGTCATGTGTATTTTTATGTTTTTGATGGGCGCGAATGATGTAACAGCCAATTTTCTTAAATAAAATTTGTTGAAAACCGCGTTGCGCCGCATTTGGACTTCAGATCCGACAAAAGTTTTTGAAGCATGGAACATACCAGATGTCTGATGCGTGAAGCAGAAATATTGTGTCATATCGAAAATGACTGAGTTGAGAAGTCGCTGCAAATTGGAAAGCGGCACAATCTCGATGCGAACAGCTCTTTCTGCGTCATCTCAGGGATTCTCAATGGGGTTCAAAGCTGGGAATTGTGTAGACGCTGAAGCAACGGAAGCTCGCAGGCATATTCCTGCAGCCATTCGGTGACTATGTGAGCCTTGCGAGAGGGTGCTGTGATCTTCTGGATGTATCCATCTGCTTCAGGATAAACCGTAATATGAAGGGATGAATTTAGTAATCAACGATGTTAGATAAGCCATGGTATTCAGGTGTCTTGATGGGTATCAAGGCTCCTAATGCGTACCCTCTAATCAGCTTACTATAGCCAGAACATTTCCTCTAATCAGCTTACTATAGCCACCGGCCTGATCTATAGATAACTGATACGTTGGCTTCATGGCCTCATGCTGACTACCCTGAACTTGAGCATGCCATTCGCATGGTGCAGAAGGACCCTTCATTCTTTCGTTGAGTCAATGTGTAAAAATGATCAACGCCCCGCTGTCGATGAGCCGAAATGAAGCATGTAATTCGCACGATGCAGAAGGAACCTACAATCTTTCGTTTAGTCTACGTTTTACAACGCTCAACGGCCAAGGGTCAATGCTCTCGTGCACACTGGTTGCAGCGTTTCGTATATTGCGCAGACAACACCGGAGCTCGACGTAGTTGTCGAGTCTTGCAGCCTATTCGCGACAAGGGCCGATATGTGGAACGTTCGGAGATGAAATCTGGAACAGCAATATCAAATTCTGTAATAATTTGCCGTGTTGTGACACGTGTGTTAGCTTACACGATTCCCGCCAATCTTTGAGCCCTCGATTCAACAGCTGTTTTCGTCCACATGATCGCCCATTGCTGGAAGATAATTTTATGTAGAAGCGTTTACGCCCTTCTCTCCGGTTAACGTTAAAAAAACCCGTAGGACTGCCGTTTAGTAGATGTTCGATTCCACGTTAAAATTCCCGCAAGACTACCGTTTAGCGGATGCTCGATTCGACGTTAAAAACCCCGCAGAATTGCCGTTTACGAAATGTTCGATTCTACGTTAAAAAACCCACAGAATTGCCGTTTGCGAAATGTTCGATTCTACGTTAAAAACCCAGTAGGACTTCCGTTCAGTAGATGTTCGATTCTACGTTGAAAACCCCTTAGGACTGTCGTTTAGCAGATGATCGATTCTACGTTAAAATCTATGTAAGACTGTCGTTTAGTGCATGCTCGATTTGACATTAAAAACCCCAGAAGACTGCCGTTAAGAGATGCTGGATTCTACGTTAAAGCCCCTAGGACTGCCGCTTAGGAGATGCTCAATTGTGAGTTAAAATCCAGTAGGTCTGCGGTTTAGTACATACTCGATTCAACGTTAAATACCCCGTAGGACTACCGCTTAAAAGATGTTCGATTCTATGCTAAAATATCCGTAGTACTGTCGTTCAGGTGATACTCAATTATACATTACAAACCCGTTAGGACTGCCGTTTAGTATATGCTCGATTCTATGTTAAAGACCCCGTATGACTGCCGTTTAGGAGATGTCCGAACCTTAACGCTTGACGCCAACTATCATATATACTACGTTACGCTCGGATTACTACGAATATGCTCATAGGGACAACTACACAAATATGATCGAATAGCTAGGATTGACAAATGCACAATTCTGAATACAAGATGCTTTAATCGATAGAGTTAACTGATTTCCAACCTGGATTGAACGGTGATGGATCACTTGTATATGTTCATTTCGTCCACGTAGTACGCAGAAAAGTACACCGACGGGACTGTGGTATCCTGTCAATGAAATTTGGTGGAGGAAGAGTGAAGATATGGAGCTGTTTCCCTTGTAATAGTCGTTTTAGATAAAACCATAAATAGTGGATTCTAGAAGTCCTGGACAATTTAATAATACCAACGTTGTTGCCTTACTTTGGGGAAGTCCTATATCAACAAGACATATTGGTGCACACTGTGTCACACACTATGTCATGCACACTATGTCATGCACACTATGTCACACCATGTCATGCACACTATGTCACACTATGTCATGCACACTATGTCATTCGCCATGTCATACTTCTCGCGTTGTTACAGATTAGTTTGAGAATATAGGCTTTGAAAATGTGTAGAGTCAACCCCCCAGGGTCCTGGCCTTGACCCGTCAGAGAATCTGTGGACGACAGGATCGTCTGGAAGTAGTAATCGCCCAACAAACAAAGCTGAACTAGTCCCTGCACTGAAAGCAGAATAGCGGAACGTATCAGCAAACATTTACAAAAAAATCTGATGGAAAATATTCTACAATGACAATAGGCAGTCATAAGGGCAAAATGTATCAGCTCACAATATTATATTTTCTACTAAAAAAGGTTATTCGTGGGTGTCCGGAGTTTAATGCTAAGGCTGTGTGTCTGTTGCAAGCATTTTGGATTAGACCCACTAACCTTCTTTCCGTATACATATCCCGTGGTTTCTTTACTTTCCCATGTGTCCGTTTGCTTGCCAGTATGGTCCATGTCTTCATATAGGCATGTACAGTAGGATATAAACGATTTGGAAAATTTAATCTCATATATCTGCTTCTGAAATCGAGGCGCAATTGTTTTCATACAGGTTCCTACAAAAGTGCTGTAACACGTGTCTACATTTTTAACTCCAATACTTCGTGTAAGCTTGTACGTGTTGAATCATGTCGTATTTACCAAAGGTAGTACTTCTAAGTCCATAATTTTTACAAAGCGAAAAAGTTTCGTGCTGTCAAAGTACGGCTTCGAGAAACAGAACAGGGGTAAGGCTGTGCAAACAAAAACAACAGACAGGAGCTTGTCTCTTTAGTAAGCAGATAATACAGTATTTCTGGGACGAGAGAAAAACAAGTTAGTAAAAATATGCAATGCATTGATTATGATACGCTTTCCAACATACCACAAATTATTACTCAAGTTATGTAGTTAATGGCTGGGAAATAAATCTCGCTCCTGTGTCTTGACCTTTGACATCATTTCGATGATATTCAACAGAACTGGTTCAGTATACTTCAGGAATAGCACACTAACGGTTTGTCGCAATAGAAGCAGTATTACGCAAGTTATGAGAATAATGGCAGTGGAATAAATCTTGCTTTTGTGCAATGACCTTTGACCCCATTTCGTTGATATTCAACAGAACCGGTTCACTATACCTCCGGAACAACATGATAACGTTTTCTCACAATCAAAGCATTTTAGGTACGTTATGACGCACAAGAGCAATGGAATGTATCCCTCTCCAGTGTTCTGACCTTTAACCCCATTTCTCCCATTTTCAATATGGTTCGTGCACAGCTGGTTCCTTACCACATACTAACATTTCATCGAAATCGAACCATATTTACGCATGTTATGACGCATAAAAGCAATGGAATGGATCCCGCTTTTATGTCTTGACATTCGACCCCATTTAACCCATTTTCAATAGGGTTTTTCCCCAGGTAGTCTCCTATCACATACTAAAATTTCGTCGAAATCGAATCATTGTCACGTGAGTTGTCGTGCGGACGGACAGACGGACGGACAAAGCTGGAGCATATACGCTTCTTCAACCTACGGTTGGAAAGCGTAAAAAGATAAAACCAGAATTTTCCCGACCGTATGAAAATACAAATTTGGCCGCGTCGGGTATCTAATCCATGTCCCTTCACTCCGAAGTAAGTTGCTCTGCCAACTAAGCTACGCGGACAGAATGTCTCGCTGAAGATTTGTCTTCTTGACACATGTGTACACGTCTGTAGTGCATCACAACTGTCAAATACTATTCACCCTTCAAACATCAATTTCTAAGCAGTTTATACTTAATTGATCTAGAGTGAACAAAGAAATTAGCCTCAGTTTAGACTCATACATGCATCGGCCTATCGATTATACATCAATTATCGACGAAAGGCAGTCTTAAGTAATCAGAAACATTTATGTACGCAAACGTCATTTATGCACCACATATGCAATATACGTAATCACGTGCGGAACCGCGTGATCTGCACAATTACTTAAGACTTTCCCCTCGTCAATAATCGTCAGTAATGTTGCTCAAAATGTCGAAAACAAAGGATCTTTTGGAGTTGGACTAAGAGTTTATTGTGGATCCCCGTCTGTCTGATGCGATGATTTTGAAAACGACTGGTTTCGTAGAAGCTGAGATATACCGGGTATTTAATCAGTGGCGAAATAACACTACTGACGATTACTGACCCAGATCAGTCTTAAAAATAGCCGAAAGGGTCAAAGTGGATTCGCCCGTTGCGTTTAGACGTAGAACAAGGTATTCCCTGTCTTGCGTCTATGATAGGATCGTGAATAGAAAAAATGATCATCCATTTCGTTGCGTCGTCATGAACTGCCATTGATCCACCGGCCCCTTTACTTATAATTGTCACTAAGTGTCATCTACGCGCTATCAAATGATACCAGTTCCGTTGCCACACCCACGATAACCCCGTGGTTATTGAGAGTTGAAATCGGTCACACAATTTTGTCGCGTCTACCGTTAATCTCTATCGCACCATTAGACATGGTTATACGTTAAAAAAGAGAAACTGTCGCGCGACGGTAATCAGTCAGATACGAGATCGAAATCGTCTGAAAAAGCTTGTATAGAGAAACAAGACTTACTGGGCATAGCAATTGACCAAAGCTTTCAGTGAAAAATGTCTCTTACCTACATATCAGCGAACTATGCGCAGGTGACAGATAAGGATCGGTACTGGCGGTCGTATGCCTATAAGGAAACTACTGATTTCTGCGGAGAGTCGGAAAGTTCGTCAACAGTGGTGTCAGAAACAGCGTCACTGTACAGCGGAAGACTGGAAAGTCACGTCGAAAGACGAATCCCGGGAAACCATACTCTTCATCGACGGAGAGTTTGGAAGGAATCCCATGAAGCAATGGGCCCAGCTTGCCTTGTAAACACAGCTCATGGATTTGGAAGTGGTGTCACGATTTTGCGCACCTTCTGTTTGTACGGAACAGGTTCCCTGATATCATTAGATAATCGGGTGTCCTTTAAGAATTGTCTAAACATTCTTGTTGATAAAGAATATTCTGCAATAGTGACCTTTTATCCAGCAGGCGGCAACTGTTTCATGCATCACAATGCTACTGTCCACCACGCAATATATGTTCAGCAGTGATTGAGCGAGCATGAGAGTGACTTTCGCCATCTACCCTTGCCACCGCAACGCCCAGATCTGAACCCTATTGGAATGTTCAGTACATGTTAGAAAAACAGATTCGGGAGCGAAACCCTCTTCCGTCAAGTCTGAGCGAGTATGTTTTGAACGACTCATTTGCTACAGACGCAGATGCACTCCAAAACCATGTGGTATCTACGCCGAACCGCATACCTGCTGTAATTCGGGCTAAACGAAGTCCATCGCTGTATTGAATAAAAGAGTCGAATTTTATAGATTGTATTGAGAATTTCAAAGCTGGTTATTCTTAATTGCTCTTCAGTGAGCAAGCAAATCTATTCACACACATGATTGCATGCCCCCGTGAGCCCTGGTTTGCTGATTTTCATGTTACAACAGTGGTCTGAAATTCGCGACCCGCATGAACGATTGCAAAATAAAAAATCAATCATCCTTTTTTCAGTATTATTGCAATATATTAAATATAATATAAACACAGTAATGCTTAGCAAAGCCATCCTCTTTATAAGTAACAAGTTTATTTACGAAGAGTATAACTATATTAAGCAAACTATTTTCAATATACTCAAGTCTCCATTTTTCTATAATGCTGACAACGCAGCTTGAATTAATAGACTTTCAGTGTGATCCTTTTCTAAGAAAAAAATTCAACAGCTGCAATCTAACAGAGTTTTACCAGTTAGTTTCAAAGGACAAGTATGTACACTTCCATAACCTAGCTGCACCTGTTCGTTCTGTGTTCGTAACAACATTCTCATATGAACAGTTGTTTTCAAGAATGAACCAAGTAAAATGTCTTAAAAGGAATAGGTTATGTGGCAGTCACTTATGCTCACTTTCAAAAGTAGCGTGTTCAAAGAATATTATTCCAAATATCGACAAGTTAGTGACAAAAAAGCGAGCCCAAGTTTCAGGTCAGAACATGTAATATTTTTGTACCGTGATCAGTTGGAAAAATGTGACTGTTTTAAGATTTAAGTGAAAAATAATTGTTGCATAAAAATGATTATTTTCAGTGAGTGACGAAGCATTTGTTTTTACTATTTACTGATAATTAGAAATAATATTCCACTCTGGTGCCAAGCTACTGGAATAGTTTTGAAAAATTGATATTTATTCATAAGAAATATTTTAATATGTATGCAACCCTCTACGTTCGTTCAAAACTGGAAAGTATTCTTTTCAAGGATCTGAGTTTGAGACCACTGAGTTACACATACACTATCTACCAACAAGTAATTGGACACCGCTGCAATCGACGATATCTGCAGTCCTGATACACGTCACGGGCGCCGCCGTTAAATATCGTGCGGGAAACAACAACGCAATCAGTCGCATGCAAGATGTCACGCAGTTCGGAGCTCTCTGATTTCGAGAAAGGTGTAATTGTCGGGTGTCACAGAAATAGCCGATCCATACGTGACATATCCAGCTAGTTGAAGTACCCAAAATCGACAGTGGCCTACGTGATTGGCAAGTGGAAGATGAAAGGTGACTGTCGGAATGTGCCCCGACCCAGCAGACCCACAAAACTGGGAGTTAGAGACCGACGGTTGCTGGCCAGAGAAATTCGGAAGAACAGCACCGAATCGATGGGTCACTTCCACGAGGAATTTCAACAGGCATCCGGGAGTGTTTTTTCGATTAACACCATCCGTAAGGAAGCCCATCTGCTCGGTTATCATGGACGTGCTGCCGCCCACAAGCCTTTGATCACCAAGTCCAATAGCGCTGCTCGGCTAACGTGGTCCAAATAACGTCGACAGTGGACCGTTGAACAGTGGAAACAGGTTCTCTGGAGCGACGAATCAAGGTTCACCCTCTACCGTTCGGATGGCCAGGTCTGGGTTTGGCGTCTGCCTGGAGAATGCCTCCTGCTGGAATGTATTGTGCCAACTGTGAAATTCGACGGCGGTGGAATTATTCTGTGAGGGTGTTTCTCCTGGTATGGCACGAGAGCCTTGGTCGCAATTCCTGGTAGACTCAACGCCGAGACCTACTGCACCATTTTGGATGATCATCCGCTTCCTACGTTGTGCAGTTTTACCGGGTGGACCCATGTTACTTTCAGGATGACAATGCCACCTGTCATCTTGCAAGGTCCACCATGGCTTGGTATGGTGCCAATGGGGTTAATAGAATGGACTGGCCTGCGCAGAGCCTGGACCTTAACCCTATCGAGCACCTCTGGGACGAGTTGGAGCGTCGACTTAAGGGGTGCCACCACCGTCCGAAATCGGTGAAGGAACTGACCTGACTTCTCCAAGCCGAGTGCAAGAAAATACCGCTAGCCGTCGTACAACGCCTGGTTGAGAGCATGCTCAGGAGGTTCGCAGCTGTAATCGCCGCTCGGGGAGGCTCCACCAACTATTGAAGGTGAATAAACTTCGTTTTCCTTTCCTATCACAGGTGTCCAATTACATGTTGTTAGATAGTGTATATGCCTAGCATATATTTTGCTTTAAAAATGTATCAAAAATTAAAAATTGCAAATAAATACTTTTAACCTTATGAGAATTTTCGTTATTTACTCAGTTACGATAATACACGCGTATATAAATCGCTGGTATTTCATGGCTCGAAGGTAAAGGTTTAAACTGCGTATTAAGCATATTGCAAGGAATAAAACCACGAATTTAAAATTTCTTCGTAACTTTCATGTATATGAAATAAAGCGGAACAGATGTAGTATTGCGAGCAATTATAAAAATAGTTTCTTGTGCAATGGAATAATTTATGTTTCTCAAATTTAACTGAAGCAATTCGGGATTTCAAATTTTCAACTTTACCATGCTTTTAAGTAACAATAATATTTTTTTAGAATTGATGCAATTAACGTAAAGATTTGAAATAGTTCCCTGTGGTATTGACAAACAGCGGATTTTACGTTCTTATGCGTTAAGGTTGTTAATGTGTTTCATTCGTTTTTATATTTTCTTTTGAAAAGGAAGAAAAATGCTTTGCTTTATTAAATGCATAAATATGAGAGGTATTTTTTCAACATATTCGTTTTATGTCAATTTACAATCTATGTTTTTCCCGAAAGATAAAAAAATTAGTATATATATATTATCTCTTTCGCTCACTTTTGTTCTCTCTCTCCTCTTTTTCCTCCTCATTGTTACTTCATTCTTCACCAAGAAGTTAAAATAATTGCAATTACCGTTTTCGAATTTTTGCTATTCGAAACAAAACAATTAAGACATGCATTATCATTTTGTAAAATAATTCACAAGATGTTTTCTTTGAAATTAAAGTGCCCTCAGAGGTACGAATGCCATTATTTAAACATCGTGTAAACGCATAAAGAAGTATTCATGTTTTGTTATATATTTTATGAAACAAAATTCGAAACGAACATCTTAATCATCTTTGCTTCTGGTTAGATAAAGAGTATTGGATGCGAATGCATTTTACCTGTCCGGTTAAATTATTTTCGTAGAAATGATCCCGTATAAAAGTGAAGAAAAAAATAGTTCCAAATTTTAGAGCAGCCTTTATAGTGTTCTTGGCTACAATTCTGTGCTTTCTCATTCTTTCATCCTCGTTTCCTAAGTCCATCCTCGTCTTGTACAACATAATGAGTACTTACTCATACTTTTATCCTCGTCGCCTACGAAATTATGAGTACTTACTCATACTTTCAACCTCGTCTACTACAAAATTATGAGTACTAACCACGAGTCTTTGAAGGTACTAACCACGTCTGATCGTGAGAACCCCAGAAACCTTTTCTCTCGGAAATGATCTGACAAAGTCAGTCAGCCATTATAATTTGACTTATCTCAAACTACGCTATCTACCAACAAGTAATTGGACACCCCTGCAATCGACGATATCTGCGGTCCTGATACACGTCACGGCCGCCGCCGTTAAATATCGTGTGGGAAATAACAACGCAACCAGTCGCATGCAAGATGCCACGCAGTTCGGAGCACTCTGATTTCGAGAAAGGTGTAGTCGTCGGGTATCATAGAAATCGCCGATCCATACGTGACATATCCAGCAAGTTGAAGTACCCAAAATCGACAGTGGCCTACGTGATTGGCAAGTGGAAGATGAGAGGTGACTGTCGGAATGCGCCCCGACCCGGCAGACCCACAAAACTGGGAGTTTAGAGACCGACGGGTGCTGGCTAACGAAAATCGGAAGAACCGCACCAAATCGATGGGCCATATCCGCGAGGAGTTTCAACAGGCCTCCGGGAGTGTTCTTTCGATGAATACCATTAGTAAGGAAGACCATCTGATCGGTTATCATGGACGTGCTGCCGCCCACAAGCCTTTGATCACCAAGTCCAATAGCGCTGCTCGCCTAACGTAGTGCAAAGAACGTCGACAGTGGACCGTTGAACAGTGGAAACAGGTTCTTTGGAGCGACGAAAAAAGGATTACCCTCTACCGTTCGGATGGCAGGGTCTGTGTTTGGCATCTGCCTGGAGAACGCCTCCTGCCGGAATGTATTGTGCCAACTGTGAAGTTCGGCGGCGGTGGAATTATGCTTTGGGGGTGTTTCTCCTGGTATGGCACGGGACATTTGGTCGCAATTCCTGGTAGACTCAATGCCGAGACCTACTGCACCATTTTGAATGGTCAAGCGCTTCCTACGTTGTGGCAGTTGTACGGGGTGGAGCCATGTTACTTTCAGGATGACAATGCCACCTGTCATGTTGCGAGCTCCACCATGGCTTGGTATGGTTAGAATGGGGTTAATCGAATGGACTGGCCTGCGCAGAGCCCGGACCTTAATTCTATCGAGCACCTCTGGGACGAGTTGGAGCGTTGACTTAAAGGGTGCCTCCACCGTCCGAAATCGGTGAAGGAACTGACCTGTCTTCTCCAAGCCGAGTCGCAGAAAATACCGCTAGCCATCGTACAACGCCTGGTTCAGGGTATGCCCCGGAGGGTCACATCTGTAATCGCCGCTCGTGGAGGCTCCACTAACTTTTGAAGGTGAATAAAGTTCATTTTCCTTTGCTATCACAGGTGTCCAATTACTTGTTGGTAGAAGGTATAGCTCACGTCAGCAGCCTTTCCTGTCTGATAAACAAGAATAACATAGCATATAAAAGCCCAGTATAGGGTGTTATTTATACTGTTTCATGACCTTGACACGCGGCGTCCTTTACCTGCAGTTGCTTCGATTTGCATAAAAACGCACTGGTTAGAATGCTTTGTCTCTTCGGTGTATATTTATATACGCGGTTCTCAAAGTGTCATCGAAGGACACCCGTGTTCCCTGATATCCTTGCATAGGGTCCTCGAGGTCAAAACTACTCGTATTTTCTTAATAATTATACTAAGACGCTGTATACCTTTTTCACTCTCATTTTCTCACGACTGTACAGTGGAGTTTTCCAGATGCTATACGACCTGTGATGACGTCCTCTCTCTAACGGTTAATGGAATGTATGTTTGTGGATATTGGTTTTTCAAGAATTTTCTAAAGGCATAAATACGAGGGTTGAACAGAAAGTAAGGCAAAAGTAGGCATAACGTTTTTATTAACTGACAGATGTCGTTCAGATTGCGCATGTTCGTAGGGTAACTCTTTCTCTATACAAAGGTACTACTCAACATAGTCTCCATCACAAGCGATGCATTTGCGTCATCGTTGAACCCAACTCTCAAATTCTCTTTGAAAAAAATCAGGAGTGGACTGTTGTATCCGATTCTACACAGCCACATTCACCTCGTCTGTGCATTCAAATCCTTGTCCACGGAGACTTTTCTTCATTGGACAGAACAGGTGGAAGTCAGTGGGCACCAGATCTGTGCTGTACAGTGGATGGGGAACCACCGGCCAGCCTAATTTGCTGATCGCCTAATTTGTTGCCAAAGATGCGAGTGGTCTCGCATTGTCATGGTGAATGGGGATTCTTATCAGATTCTTTTCCGGTCTCTTCCTCCTTATGGATTCTCACAGTTTCTTGAATGTCTCAATGTACCGCTCGCTGGTCACGGTACGGCCACGTTCCAGAAAATCAAGGAGAATGACACTCCTGTCATCCCAAAAACAGTCACCATGACTTTCTGTGCTGATCGCTGGCTTTTAAACTTCTTAGGCCTTAATGAAGAGGTGTGACGCCATTTCATGGATTGATTCATAGTTTTCGGATCGTAAAGATACGTCCACGTTTCATCCCCTGTCACCAGATCGAAAAAAAAACCACGTGTCTTCATTGGTTTTAAACGCTTTCAGCAGATCAGAGCGGCCTTCCATCATTCTCTCCTTCAAATCGGTTGTCAACTGCCGAGGCACCCACTTTGCACACACCTTCCCATACCCTAAGTCTTTCACCATCTTCTGTATGGCATTATAACTACAGTCCAATCGTACAGTTAGCTCACGTATTGTGACTCTTCTATCAGCACGAATCAATTCATCCACTCTGAGACGATTCGTGTCAGTCGTCGCAGATGATGGTCTTCCTCTGCGTGGTTTGCCTTAAATGCTAGTTCACCCTTCTTTAAACTTTTTTCATCCGTTTGTGCACGTTACTCTTGTCAATGGTATCATCTCCGTAAACATTCTATAGCCTTCTGTGGATGTCGAACAGCCTGCACTCTTCCTTCGTCAAGAACTGAATGACTGCACGTTGCTTCTGCTCGGAATCCATTATTTACCTGCAATGAAGAAGAAGGGTTACTATAGAGGAAGAGTTACTCTACCAACATGTTCAATTTGAACGATCACTGTTATTTAATATAAAACATTATGCCCACTTTTGCATTACATTGGGAACAGCCCTCGTATATGCGTTTTCAGAGATTCATTTAGTCTTTCTCGGTACTTCTAGTGTGCCTTTTTATCTATTTTAGGTTATACTCGTTGTAATATCTGTAACCTCATTATCGTCCGATAAAACGTTATTTTAAAATACCGAAGTTTCACTTGTGTCCAGGCAGAAACACAACAAAATTAAATCCATTTTGATGTGTTCTTACAGCTATATATTTTAAACCATAATTTGAAAATTCTAAATGTATAAATTTCATATAAAACTGTTATCCTTTTAGAATTTAACGTTTTATTACAAAATTCGAGAACGTAATTAATAATAAATAGCTGAGTGACGCGGTATTTTCTTCATATTCTTCAACCGAAACAACATATCTCAAGAGATTGAATGAAGAAGCACCTAGGAGAATTCATATTACCCAAAATGGGATACAATGTCCACACTTTTCACTAATGTTTTTTTTTTCTTTCTTTTATGAAATGTAGTTACTTTTCAAAAAATATATGTAACTTTAATTTAGCATGCGGTGGGTTTATCATTGTCATTTTTAAATTACATTAATGAATAATTATTTTTACCATTTCTCAGTTTTTATTTATAATGCGGTACATATTAATAGATAGACCCACATAAAGCACATTTTGGGGTCCTCAATGATTTTTAAGAGTGTAAAGAAGTACTGATACCAAAAAGTTTGAAAAACGCTGGTGTATATAATTCACGATAACTGAGAACAAAGGAAATAAGCATTTACAACTATGATATAATTTTGTGTAATTCTCTAACTTAGCAGTTCTCAGGGGATCATTGCTTAAAGGATGTATTTCTGAGTAACTAAAACGGCTATATGGCATTATTTCAGAGAGTAAGAAACCAATTTCATTCTTTCGAGTATGAAATGGTGCAAAGCTTTGTACGTAAGATTTAGGACAGTACAGTTGCAATGATGATGAAAGCCGATGAGCGAGGTTTTTATTCGTTACCAAAACTTTAGACTTCAAATTTATTCGTTACTAGTAACTTGACGGTAGATTCTGCTTAAATTCAAATTAAAAGTTAGGCACATTGACTCATTATTATATAAATTATACGTCCATGAAGCCGAAAGTGCTTTGGTAAACTAAGTGATTACATTTAATGATATAGTTTATGAACACTGAATTCTTTAAGGAATGGTGCTTATTACAAGTTGATGGACTCCTAATATTTTAAATAAATTTGGCTTCTAAGAAATGTTTTATTTGGTTGAGATTGCAGATTTACATCGATAAACTAGGTTGCTACCATTTTTGTTATATCCTTATAAAAGCCAAATTACTTAAAGAAATTAAATCTCATTATCATTTTTATTAAGTGTTTATGGCAACCATATACATTTTAGAACTAAGTTTTTACGATTTTTATATGATAATTAACTCCGAATTTTTCTATTTAATTAGTTTATTAGCATTCATCCTGCATGCGTATGAACTGTTAATCTTAACTCAATACCACTCATATTTTATGCTTTTGAACACTTTTTACTCTTCATGTTACATGCCTATAAAAATCAGTTTATTTAAGAAATTATTTTATTGTTAATAATACACTGCTATCTAAAACTTTAGGACGAACGTGAAATATGACGACCACAAGAGTTCATAGTGTTTGTTACTTTAGCATATGCATTCGAGTACGTTGTGATGTAAGTAGACATTCCATGATGTCTACTTACATCACAACGCAGTCCATGCGCAAATTTGCTGTGAGCACTTGATAGCTGGCCACGGTGCATGCTGATGGCCGAATCGTGTCTGATATTATTTAATTATGTTTGGATAATTGTCTTTCAGCAAGCAGAGGGGTGCGTATTTCGCGCCTAACTGTGTTAAGATGTCTAAATGCATCTGGATTTTACACTCAGATACACATTTGTTGTCTTACATAATGAAGGGTGCATCGTATTAAGGGCCCATCAGTTGTTTTTGGTTCAGGTGGCCTGTTCTTCCGATCAATAGGCCACAGATGAAAGCCCTTTTCTTTTTTTGTGGTATTCCAAGTGACAATTGATCTGGAGGATGTGGGATTATGTATGATGCCGTGAACGTCGTTTCACTGGCCGATATCATAGTCACTGTACGCTCCCAACTACAGATGATAGATAGAAGGACAATCTTCTGGAAGCGAAGCCATGTTATGGAGAATTTAGAAATAATTTGTTTCCAAGAAATAGAAGTTTCAGGTTTCAGCTCTTTAGCAGTCCGCAATGGAAAACTTTAACGAAGCTTTTAAGAAGCAGCTTTATGGCAATGATCATTAGTAGAGATGTAAAAAAACGTTTCCCAGACTCTATGTATCAGAATGCAGGACCTTAAGAAACAAGAAAAGGGATAAACTCAATGCTTTTGAAACAAAATGCCTAAGAAAAATCAATAAAACAAACTGGACAGAAAGAAAAACAAATGAAAAAGTCAGATATCTTAACTTTAAACAAACTATACCTACAACATTGTTTCGACATATTTCGAGAATGAACCCAGAAAGACTACTAAGCACATTATTAAATGGCAGAATTGAAGGACAGCCCAGTAGAGGAATACCAAGGGAGAAATGGATAGACAACATTTAAGAAAGCGCCCATTTAAAATAAAATCTGTAATAGTACTACACAAAAGGACAGCAGACAGGAAGAAATGGCGAAAATACATCTTTAAGAAGCTCAACACGTCATGAGCGGAAGAGGAAGAAGATTATTTTATTGCCTTCTGCATCAATCAGTATTTGTGATCGAGAAGACGGTCAGACTGCGTAATGAATGCCTTGCCCTTCTCGGTGAGAGAGTGCCATTTTTAAATGTAAGAACAAAATTGCGGGAAAAAGGGGAGTTGAGAAAGAAAAGGATGTTACGAAGAGGCAACGAGTCAGACACAGAGGTCGAGTGACATCGAACCGAGAAGGATATTTCTCTAAAAGAGGTGTTTCTGGACATCCGACATGCCAGCCAGTATGAGGGAAAGGAAAGTTAGGTAAAATTGAAGTTGGTACGCACGGGCGGAATTACGAAACAGAATAAGTTAGGAGAGGACTGAAAGCTTTAAGAAATAAATAATTGAGACAACTCCGAGGTAACTAGCCTAATAAGGTTTAGATAGGAAAAATAACAGAATTAATACAGCAAATACATTTATTCTTCCCCTCATGTTACATTTTTCATTCACACGCAAAGAGCTGCAATTAGGCTTAAGTGTCGAACTCGAAGGCGAAGTATAAGCCCCGCTTAAAACTGCAGCTCATAACTACAACGATATGATCCTTCGCCACTTTGGTCTGTTTCCTTCTGCAGTGGGCTCTGATTTCATTTTAATGAAAGGTAACGTCCGTCTTAACTGCACAGCAGATCTGGATGAAGTATTTTCTAGTGAGAATATCCGCAGGATGGGGATGTCAGAGTGGTCCGGTCGCTTCCCTGATGCAATCGAACAGAACATGCAGCCGACGCTCTGGGAGACATTTTTGCGCAAAGGATGTCCCCACCAAAATCTATTCCAGAACTTATCGAGGTTACCCATTAGCAGTGGGACAAAACATCCCAAGAGCTCCTAAACCATTTGATGCTAAGCATGTCAGCCATCCCGTTGGTGCAGTGGTCTAAGCGCTGGCTCTTGATCGTTCGTAAAAGATGTATCTGGGTGCGAATTCCGATGAGGCATGGATTGTGTTTGTCTTAAGACACAGGTTCTTTCCCTTTCTTGGAACTAATGACCCTGAATTAGGGAAAGGCGTGTGCTTACAACCCATCAAGTTGCTCGCAGTGGTCGTTGACACCCCAGACAACAACGAAAATAAGCATATCAAACCAGTGCGAAACACGCATTACTAAGGAATACGCTCTATTGTTTTTTTATGTAGGGCTGACTGAAGAGTGTCACTAAATGACAGATGAGCCTATACCTCCTTCGTACCATTTCTTGTATTTGGGTCTCTTTTGCATATTGCACATGGTTTTCAGTGTCGTCCATTTATTATATTTTGCATCGATACTGCTTGGAGATGTAAAACTGCCTTTACCGATTTTGTTGGTCAAAACGTACGTCGTCCTTAAGTTTCAGATAACAGTGTATTTACGCACATGAAAACCTATTGTTGCAATAAATCAGCATATTATAATTCATATTGCACTGTCGAATCACATTATTGTGACCACCAGCTAATATCCGGAGTTACCGAACTGTGCAGCGAGGACAGCAGCTAGACGGGATGGGATTGACTAAATAAGGTACTGTAAGTTGTTTACAGGTATGTGGAGCCATACTGACTGCCGTGCATCTCACATCTGGTGAAAGGTGTTCACAGGTATGTGGAGCCATACTGACTGCATTGCATCTTACAGCGGCTGAAAGGTGTTCACAGATATGTGGAGCCATACTGACTGCAGTGCATTTTACAGCTGCTGAAAGGTGTTCACAGGTAAGTGGAGCCATACTGACTGCAGTGCATCTTACAGCTGCTGGAGGATGCGTCGTGGAGGATCCATAGAGCAAACAACACGATTGAGGTGATCCCACAGATTCTCAATTAGGTTTAAGTCTGGGAAATTAAGGAACCAGGGAAGTATTTTGAAGTCTTCATCGTGCTTTTGCAACCACGCTCGGACATTTCTAGCTGTATGACATGTCGCATTGTCATGCTGGAAGATCCAACCCGCCCCGTGGAAAATAATCAGCATATATGGGTGTACGTGGTCTGCAAGGATTGATTCATACTGAACTCGGTTCATAGTGCCATCCACAGGTATGGGTTGACCCAGGGAATGCCACGAAAACATTCCCCAGACCATAACGCTGGCCCCACCAGTTCGTGCTCTTTCAGAAATGGTTGAAGAGTGTTTGTTCTCCGATTTTGCTCGCCTTATACGCCAACGTCCATCAGTTTGATGAAGCAGAAAAACTGATTCATCGAAAAAGACAATTCTTTGACAATCAGCGGAGGTCCAATTCCGATACTGCCGTGCGAATATAAGCTTTTTCTGCCGATGCACCTTCGTTAGCATAGGAGCAGTAACCATCCGTCCCCATCGGAGCCCCATATGAAGCAGGGTTTGCTGAAATGTCGTTTTGGACAAACTTCCGGTAGCCCGCTGGTTCATTTGGCTAGTGAGCTTCTCCACTGTAGGGTGTCGGTCAGCACTCACTCACCTTCGCAGCCGACGTTCACCTCTCACATCAATGGTACGTGGTACTCAGCAGTTTTCACGGCATTTATTCGTAATGGTGCCATTTCTCCAATCACGATACACGTTAACCACAGCAGCACGCGAAATGTTCACAAACTGTGCTGTTTCAGAAACACTGCCACCTTTGGCCAGAAAGCCGATAATCACCCTTTTTTGCAAATCTGATAAATTGCTTCTTTTATCCATGACAGCAACGAGTGATATGTTTTCAGAATGCCTACAGCAAACCTTGTATATCCTCCAAGCTAGCTCACGACACGTGCCTTATTTCATTGGCTTCGCGCTTTTGACGTCAAAAGTACGAGGTGGTCACAATAATGTGACTCGACTGTGTATAAGCTTTAGTAAAAAAATAATTCGTTATATAAAATATATCATAACCATTTACGTATTTTATACCTCTATGAGTATCGAATACGTTTGCTAAATTAGGTATAATCGCTCGTCGTTCAATAGTTCTGGTTGGAAAACGTGATTTTTATTGTTACACACCAAATACTATCCGTAAGGTCATCATGTTTCAGCTAACTGTAGTTATGCCTTCATGAGAGTCCTGATGAATTCATGAAACTCCTGATGAATTCAAAACTATACTGTGCTGTTCTTGCTCCTGATGAAGACATAACCATAGTTAAGTCAAAATATGTCTTTATCAGGAGAAAGTCTTCTGAAGAAGACATAAATATAGAATGTTGGGCTTATTACTGAAAAAGACAACTATAGAATGATGGGCTTGTTACTGATGAAGACATAACTTTAGACTGAGTTATTGTTGCATTAGGAACACCCGCCGCTTTTCATATTCGGAGCGATAATCAAGTACCACGTGATATCAACGTCACGCACGGCTGGTATAAATTGTGGACATCTATCCTCTGTGTGTAATCAGTAAATGTGTGCTAGTAATGGGGAAACGTGGCGACGTAAGCCAATTTGACTGCTGTCAGATAGCTGGGCCTCCAGGACAGGTACTAGTGTTCCGAAAGCAGCTGCACTTGTTGGTTGCCCCAGTACTCTATCAAGGGTGTACCAGGACTGGATTAACCATGCACAGACATCAAACACACGGGCTTACATTGGTCAGCCGCACTTTTTGGCTGCTCTCGTAGTACTGTATCAAGGGTGTAACCATGACTGGATTAACCATACACAAACATCCAGCAGAAGAACTCATATTGGTCAGCCAGGCGCAGTTGTTCTTGTAGGTGAGCGTTAGGTGTCGCGACTGGTATCTCAGCAACAATGTGCAACAGTCACTTAACTCACCCACAAGTACAATAACACTGCAGTTCGACCTATGTCCACATGCACCATGCGGCTTATCTTGTTTCGTTTTGAGTTCCTCAGCCGGAGACCAAACAATATACCCAGGGTGACGCCCAGTGAACACAAACAACGCCGCGCATGGGCCAAGAAACATTGATGATGAACTCTCGACAGATGAAAAAAGTCGTCTGAAAGAATGGGTCTCATTTCCTGTCGCACCATACTGATGGAAGGGTTCACATATTGTATAAACAGCATGTAGCCCTATTCCCTGGTTGCCCAGTTTGGGTTCGAAACTGGGCAACCAGGGAATATAGGCCGGTGGAGCTGGTGTTCTGGTCTAGGTAGCTTTTTCTCCGGTCAAGCCGTCGGTCCTGTGGTTATCATCAAGCAAGCATTGAATGGTGGATGCTGCAAAGGATCTGTTAGCGGACCATATCCATCCACATCTGCAGAAGGTTTAATCAGGTTACAGTGCTATCGTTCAGCAGGACAATGCACCGTATCATCGGCCTTCTATAACTACTCAGTGGCTGGAGCTACACGACAACGAATTTACCACATTGCCTTGGGCCCCAAATTTTCCTGACTGTAACTCAATTACAAAATTTGTGGGTTATGTTAGAACGTAGTGTGAGAACGGCTGATTCACCTCCACGAAATGAGCGTAAAGTGACGGAACTGCTGCAGCGGACATGGGTCAAGTTACGAATGGAGGATGTTTCGCAGCTTTTAGAATATGTTCCTAGGAGTCTGCGGGCCGTGATTGCACAGAAAGATGGACAAACGAGTTATTAAGTACGTAGGTGTTCCTAATACAAAGCTAACTCAGTGCAGTTAGGTCCAAACATTCTGAACTTATTATTTTTAAGGTGTTTAGCTCACGGATGATATTTTGTGTGAACAAATCAAAATCTTAGTGACGGGCTATCAACCTAATATCATAATAAGCAGCTTGATATCATAATATCATTATTATGATACTAGGTGAAAGCTTGTTAATAATGACGGGGGAAAATAAGATATATTTTTTAATAACCAGATATTACTTTTTCTTTGTGATGTCCAAATGTGAAAGTATGTTTCATGAACATTTCAAATTAAAACACTAAGATGTATATTGGTTGAGGTAGGGATTCGACAAATAAAACAGGCAAGCCGTCTTTCCACTTCGGCACCAAAGTTAAACAAACGTTCAAACCTTCAGACAAAAGAAATTACATTGTTTGTGATTAAACACGGGAAATTTTTACGACTATGTCATGTTGTTCGCCAATTAATGGGGATATATTTAACACGATTTATTCAATATATCTCGTGTATAAAATTATTTTGCTTCAAGTAAAGCTTATTTTAACGATGCTGAAGTCTATGTCGAAATAAATAGAATATGTTAATATCAGTCGCAGTTTAAGCTTTTCAGAGAGTAGAAAACTGTCGACTATGATATAAGGAATTGAAACTTTTTGGAAACAACATGCTCTGTCATAAAACGAGAGAGAAGAACATAAAAATGATGATATGTTAAACTTATTTGTTCAGAAAAAAAGGCGATATGAGATAACTTTGTGCTATAAAACTCGCAGTCTTCAGAAAGATCTAATATCGGAAAATGATTAGCGCCGTTTTTGTATCACATCCATCCTTCGTAGTTTCAACCTTTTATTCTTTTTTACTCAGAAAATATTAAGCCTGAAATCCTTGTGCGAGGTTTTGAAAAGCGTCTTTTAAAGCCAATTACTTTCGTATGCTTTTTTTTTCTCTAATCTGTAACTACAGTTTCGCTTGTGATGGCATATGTTGAAACTTTTTTCCGATATCGCATTTGTTAAAAACTCGAGTGGGAAATAAAATAGATCATGCTCATAGAAACATACCCGAAATTTCGTTTCGTCGCTCATCTGGTGCAATAAGCATTTCTTCTTGTGTTCATATACAGAATAACCAGAAAAAAAATGAAACTTTCCTTGGAGATAAGCAATTTTATGTGAAATCTTGGCAGCAACTCGACGTCGTTCAAACTGACGTACGCGGTGCAATAGCTTTCATCGAATTGCTGAGCGTACACCACCAGTGTGCTTTATACCCTTCCGACACTCCCACCCCCCTACGTCATGCTGCATATATGCGCATGCCCTACCATACCGGACCCTAGTCTATCTCCTGAGTGGTTTTTCGGTCCGTTCTGCCTGCTCGTTCCGCTGTTACGCTAATTTCTCCTCTTCGTCCTTAATTTATGCACACCAGTGTATATATATAACCATTGTCAACCACTATCAATCTATCAATCCACTGCTGGATGAAGGTTTCCTCCAGTTTCATCCACAACTTTCTGTCTTGAACCACTCTCCTCCATGTAACTCCGGCATGCTTTCGAATTTAATCCATCCATCTCCCGTGTGGTCTTCTTCTTAGTAATTTTCTGTCCCTTGGAATCCCGTCTAAGATCTCACTTGTCCATCTGTGGTCCATTCTTCTGGCAAAATGTCCAGCCCATTGCCATTTCAAGGATTTTACTCTCATAATGATATTTTCCACTCTTGTCAGTTTCCTTATCCACGTGTTCCTTTTCTTATCTTTCCTGATTACATCAAGTATGCATCTCTCCATGCTGCTATCAGTTGGCTATAGCCTTTGTATGTCTTTTTTAATTGAAGTCCATGTCTCTGTTCCATACGTAAGAACTTTGAAGAATGCGTTGTTTAACATTTCTTTTAAGACATAAAGGCATTTTGCTCTTGAAAATAGTTCTGTTTCTTCCAAAACTCTCTAACCAAGTTTATACGCCGATTAATTTCGTCATCAATGTGACCCTCGCTTGATATCTGCTGCCCAATGTAAATGTAGGTATGGGTTATCTCCAGCTTTTTCCCATCTATTGATAAATCTTCCTTTCTTGTAGAAGCATTGTACATCACTTTTGTCTTCTGAAAGTTCATTTTTAATCCCACTTCTTTACTCTTGTCAGCGAGTTCCTGGATCACATTCTGTAGCTCTGAAGGCGTAGCTGTAGAAATAACTATGTCATCAGCAAAACAAAGGTGAGTTAAAAAATCTCCATTAATCCTTATCCCCCTGTTTTCCCAGTTCAACGATTGAAAGACATTTTGCAATGTGGCATTGAAGAGTTTAGGAGAAATGGTTTGACCTTGTCTCATTCCCTTTCCACTATTTATTGGTGCTGTATCCTCAAATAGCCGAAACTTTTGCACTTGCATTTTCTTAGATGTTGTTAATAATGCTAATGTAGGCATCTTCAATACCGCATAATTTAAACGCCATTGTAACTGCTGATGGTTTCACAGAATCAAAGGCCTTTTCATAATAGATGAAAGCCATGCATAATGGAGGTTCATATTCTCTTGTTCTTTCAATTAGTTCTCTCAGTAAGTGAATACGATCTATGGTGCTGTAGCCCTCCTGAATCCAGCTGGTTCTCTTGGTTGAGCCATGCCCATTGTTACCTTCAAGCGATGTGAAGGAACCTTAATGAAGATTTCATAAACCACTAAAGGGATGCTGATGGACTTGCAATTTTTGAGGTTTTCAATGTCACCTTTTGTATGTAGCAGGATCACTGTAACATTGTTGTTCCAATCGTCAGAAATATTTCCTTCATTGAGAAATCTAGTGAAAACTTGAGCGAGTGTAGTTTGTATTTCTCCGCTTGCTTCCTGTACAATGTCCACTGTAATTCCATCTTGTCCTGGAGCTTTTCCCCGTTTCATGTTCTTAATTGCATGTGCAGCTTCTGCCGGGAGGACAGGAGGAGCTTTGGTACTGATACCTTTGTTAATGAATGGAATGGGTGTATCATCTCTTTCATATAGTTTTATGTAGAAATATTTCATTCTTGTCAAACTTACACCTCTATTTCTTGTTACAGAACCATCATCTTTTCTCAGTGATATATACTAGGGGTGTTCAAATGAAAAGGTACGAAACGTCATAAGAACTTAACCGTTAACATATTTGCCTATGCCGCTATGGGAGAACGTAGCGACACATCTAGGGATGCGATTGGAGTCGCCGGCGTGGATCGGAGCATGCGCGGGCGCCCGCATGCGCAAGAGAGAGCAGAGGCTCTTATAAAGAGCGCCGTCCGATTGACGCGGCAGTGCGTGTGAGGACCGGATGGCGTTCACATTGCAAAATTCGACGATTGAGTAGCAGCGAGGCGTTATCCGATTTCTGACAGCGGAAGGTGTTTAACCGGCCGCTATTCATCGCGGAGGGTGTGGTTCTGCTCCACGATAACGCGCGTCTACACGTCTCCAGGGTCACACACGCAGAACTGGCCAGGTTCCAGTGGGAGCCGCTTGACCATCCGCCCTACAGCCCGGATATGTCGCCCTGCGATTTCCATGTGTTTGGTCCCCTGAAAAAACATCTGAAAGGGAAGCGCTTCCACTCGGACGACGAACTCAAGGACGCTGTGCAGGACTGGGTCTCGTCACGGCCACAGGAATTCTGGGAACAAGGAATCCTTCGGCTCGTTAATCAATGGGATCGTTGTGCTACGGTCTATGGTGTATACTTTGAATAAAATCTGCATTTATACCCACAGTGTCGTTTCGTACCTTTTCATTTGAACACTCCTTGTATATACGTGTATTTAAATCGGATATTTAAACCGAATTCTATTCTACTACAATTTGTTCAACTTTGTAATTTGTGTTGCTTTCAGGATACATCATGGTTTCGACACCTGTGCGCTCATCAACAGAAATAAGAACGAAATGTAAGTTTGAATTTCCAGTGCATTTCAATTTATTCAGTGTCAGCAACCCTGCGTAGAACAATGAGACGTATACCTCAAATTTTACCTTCCTCTTGATTTTCTGTGTACTCATGTAAATCTGGTTTCTTCTGGTTCCATGTTTTCTGCCTTAACACCAGAAAGTTTCTCCCGACGAACTTGAAGTTGGCTACCCAACAGTCGGTTAAAGTTAAATCCAAAGCAGATAAAAAAGTGTTGAACGTTCTCAGTTATGTGCAATTTAAGACCAATATTAGAGTAATGTTAGAGCAGCTGTTAGGGCGATACTCGTATAGTAGAGCACTTTTTGTAGGAAGAGAGCTACTTTCGTTGGGCAGATTTTACTCGGAGTTGCGAGCGATTATGCACTGCAGTGCCAGAAAAACTGGTGCAGACGAGCTTATGTAAAATACATAGCAACGTCACTTATGCGCGTACTAGGTTGCGTTCGCCACTGCGTATATAAAGCGATAGACATCCTTGCCAGCTGTCTGAGCAGTTTTCGGCACGAGAATGACAAGTAACAACGATTTAAGCGATTTTCAACGAGGTGTCATAGTTGGCGCTCGTGAGATGGGCCATAGTATTTCGGAGGTAGAAACGAAGTTCGGATTTTCACGGACGACCATCGCAAGGATGTACCGTGACTACAAGAATTCCGGCAAAACTTCCAACCTACGATACCAGTGTGGTCGTAAAACGTCGTTGGATGAACGTGACCATCGTCGGCTGTCAAGAATCGTTTCACGCGATAGGCGTGCAACACTATCGCAAGTATAATCGGAATTCAATCCTTGAGCATCAACAAGCATCAGCATCCGGACTGTGCATCGTACCCTGCACGATATGGGCTTTGGGAGCCGACGCCCAACACGAGTCCTCTTGATGGGTGCACTACACAGAGCTTTGCGACTCGCTTGGGCACGGCAACACCGCCACTGGACACTTGATGACTGGAAATGAGTAGCCTGGTCTGGTGAGTCGCGGTTCCAACTGTATCGGGCATATGGAAGGATTTGTGTGGGGCGCAGACCCAATAAAGCCATGGATCCTGCCTTTCAACAGGGATCTGTATCGGCTGGTGGAGGGGGGGGTCCATAATGGTATGGGATGTGTTCACCTGAACTTCACTGGGGCCCCTGGTACGTCTGCAAACGTCTGTGACCGGCCAACAACGTTCATGTCCTGCATTCATGCTGATGGGTTGGGCCTGTTCCAACGCACCTCCACACAAGTGTCGGGACACCCCATCATGTTTAGAGGATCATTCATCTGAGTTTGGGGTGTTGCCATTCCCACCCAAGTCCCCATATCTGAACGTTATAGAACACATTTGGGATGCCATGCAACGCGCTATCGAACACAGGAATCCAAGGCCTCGGAATACACCCGAGTTGTGAAACGCTCTGCAGGAAGTATGGTGTGTATTGCCTACAGCATATTTCCGAAAGCCAGTGGAGTTCATGCCCCGTTGTATTTCTGCAGTCTTGCGCTCCCATGGAGAACCTACCACGTATTAGACTGGTGTACCAGTTTTTCTGGCACTTTAGTGTATATGAAGCCTATTCATCTTCTTGTTGGGGAACGTAGTTAATACTGTCAATTGTTTGGAAGTTTAACGCCCACCATGAGCAACTCGATAAGCTGTAAGCAGACTCCTGTCCTTATTTAGGACACTAGCTTCAGGGAAGGAAGCGAGTCGATTCCTCGCTCCCTTCCCTTGAGCTAGGAAAGGGAGCAAGGCATCGGCTGACTCCCTTTCCTGGGCGTAACCCGATGCTCCGGCTCGGTATGATAAACACAACATCCTTGTCTCACCGGGATTCAAACACGTATTCTCTCGGACGAATGGCCAGAGGCCAGCAGTTAAACCCCTGGGCCACCAGCGCGGCACTATCAAATCTCTGACGAGCTGGTATATTTAAAAACCACTGCTATTGGTTTGTGGAGATTAGTGTCAAATAACTTACTCTGGCCATTTATTTTAAGCGCTTACTTAGAGATGTACATGCTTAATTAAGGTTTCAGCTGTTCGGAACGAATCGAAATAATCTGGATTGCAAAGTAAAGTTAAATCACTAAGTGACATTTCCGTTTCGGTGAAGATAACTTTAAAAATAACAGATCTACAACAATTCAAAGGCGATTATTCTATAACTTAAGTAAAGTGATAACTTAGTTTTGAGCATTTCAGTTGTTTAACCCTTTAACGACCACTACTCTAAAATCTAGAAACACTCTAAATATCATAACGCCCGAAACTGTCTGTTGTTTCACGTCTTTGTTTTGCAACAACAATCGTGACTGACAGTGACTCCTGCTGATCCCTCGTAGGTCGTGCAAATTTAATAAAGGTAAAACATCTGACTCACTCTACACAGGCGTTTTGGGCAGCTATGGGCGTTTGTGTGTACAGGCGTTTTGGGCGTTATGGTAGTTAAAGGGTTAAGTGACTGAATATCCCACCCTGAAACACCATAATTCATAACCAATAGCAACCTTTTACTCAATGTGCTAGCCACACCCTAAATCTTTTTGTGAGTGATTCTAGTGAAATGGCGACATTAAACGGACATGAAATAGGTGAAGTAAGTTCTTTCTTTCTTTCTTTTTTCAAGCTTCAGTGAAAAAGCTTACAATTTTGCGAAATTGTATTTCTGAAAATACATCGACAGCTTTCATTCAAAATTTAAATCACTTTGCGCAACACGTTGGGTACACAGACACGAATCAGCAAAGAAAAAATGTGAATCCATTCCGACTGTTGTACTAACATTCGAAATCGTGTAGACCACTGGTTCCCATTTGGTGGTCCGCGAAACCTTGATGGGGACCGCAGGTGTTTCGCAAAGGTTTTCCAAAGGGTTCGCGGTAAAAATAAATTCTGTAATGGCGTCATTATACAATTAAAATAAAGGTATACTTTTAAACCTCAAGTAAAAAACAATGTGTTGAAGGTTTACTGATTCTTGCATATGCTTGAGATTAGCGTTCTTATATAGCCAGCATGCAACAAAGGGTGATCGTGCTGTATCACGTTTCAAAAACATCTGTGTGTGACAGACACCCGCAGTGAAGAAAAGACTACTTTGTGACATCGCAAAGTCACGAAATAGTGCGTTTTATCTGATTGATGTAGAAAGAATTATGTTAGTGCTCAACTTGTGGAATGACTTTGTGGAGTGCGCACGTGTTGTTGCTGTTCACGGGAACTCTCAGAACATCGAAAATATGTCCACATTTAAGGCAGCGTTGTTGTTTTAGGAGCTTGTGATAACTTGGAACTTTCCATACCTGCCATTAGTATTTTTTTACTGTGAAGTCATGGATTACTGGGTAAAGACTGAGAAAAAAAGAAAAAGAAAAGAAAGAATAAACGAAATTCCCTCCTCAAATGTGCAGCAATATCTGCACATTTTTCTTTTCTTCTGAAAACCCATCAAACCCAGTCAACCGTGTGACAAATATTCCGAAACATTGCTTAAATATGCTCAAGATATTGTCATTTCATCTATTACTAATACATAGAAATACATTGAAAAGTATATTAAATTTGGCTTTTCACTCACGGGAGGTGAGGAATATCCACGCTCATAAGGTGTCGTTTGCGGCGAAGTACTCGCGTTCGTGATGACAATAAAATGTTAAAAGGGCTACGTGAGGCAAAAAAGGTTGGGAACCCCTGATGTAGGCTGATGAAAACCAAGTAGCCGCACAAAAAATAGCAACACTGCTTACAGCTGTATGTGACGTCGCAATGGCGCTTTAAAAAGATTTGACCGAATGACACCCTAACTGAGGCAAGAAAATAGAACTAAGTAACACATTTGATGTTGCGACAGTTCCCTTCAAAGCAGGCACCTTCTGACACTGCACACTCTGTCTACCGATCATAAGTTATTTTGAAATAACTTTTAGGACTGGTTAATAGCTACTGCTTCGTGTTCTTCTTGATCTCCTCTATGTTTTCAAATATGTTCCCCTTAAAAGGCGTTTTCAACTTCAGGAGCAGTCAGAAATCTCTAGGAGCCATGTTCGGAAAGTATGGCGTTTGACTCACTTGTGAGATCCAATGCTTGGCCAAAAAGCCCTAAGCGAGAGGAGACAAACGGGCAGGTGGCATGGTCATGGTGCAGCTGCCACTCACTTTGCTGCCAGAGAGCAGACCTCTTCCGCCGCACTGCATTTCGTAGGCGACGGAGAACTGTCTGGTAATAGCCCTTGTATATACACTGCTGGACACCCAAAATGCAACACCAAGGAGGAAACATCCGGTTGGCCTGAAATTCGCAGCATGCGTCGCCCGCGAGAGGACATGCAAACGATTAGCATTGCAAGTCACATGCAAATCATGTGCGCCCCGCACGCCACCGAGAAGCACTGTAAGAAGGGTGCACACAAGGCTAGGTGTAAGTAGTGGAAGTGTGTTGTGGTGTCCGACCTCTGCGTGAGAAGCTTCCTGATGCCTCGTTGCATAATACGGCAGTTATTCCAGCACGCTTCGGAATTCGACAGAGGACGAATAGTGGCTTATCGCGACAGCGGTTTATCGTACCGAGACTTTGGGGTCCGTGTGGGACGACATCCAGCCAACAGTGATGCGAGTATGGATTCGGTGGGTGCAGGAGGGACAGACGGACCAAGGTGAGCGATTGCCGCGGCCGCGGCACACCACCGAACGAGAGAACCAGCATGCTGTGCGGCGGGTATTGACGGCACGCACCACCACATCACGAACGTTAGCGCAGGAATTAGGGTGTGTTGCGCAACAACCTTTGTCAGCACGTACCATTTGACTTCGTCGGCAGAAGCGGGGACTTGTCGCACGGCGCCCATTGCTCCGATTACCATTGAAGTTACACCACCGGCGAGTGCGGCGGCAGTGGGCAGTTGAACGCCGCACCTGGACTACGGAATGGCACGACATTGTCTTCTCCGACGAATGCCGCTTCTGCCTGCAACATCACGATGGTCGGATCCGCGTGTGGCGGAACCGCGGCGTGAGACTGTATGACGCCTGCGTTATGCATCGCCATACCGGTCCGTCGCCTGGCGTAATGGTTTGGAGCGCAATTGGATATGACCATGCACCTCTCTGCTATGCACCGCAGGTACACTCAATAGCCACCGCTACATCTCCGACGTTTTGGAGCCTGTAGTCCTCCCTTACCTGCACCACCTGCCAGCGGCCACGTTTCAACAGGAAAATGGTCGCCCGCACGGGCACGCATCGTGCAATAATTCTTCACGGCCCACCAGGTGTCACTGCTGCCGTGGCATGCCTGTTCTCCCGATATGTCGCCCTACGAACACGTCTGGTCGCTGATCGGCAACCGAGTGGCCCGGCAAGCACCACCCGCGGCTACGCCTGATGAACTGTGGCAACGTGTGGAAGCAGCCTGAACCGACTTGCCCCAGGCCCACATCCGAAGCCTCTTTCGTTCGATGCCACGGCGTGTAGCGGCCGTTATTGCCAGCCATGGGGGCCACACGAACTATTGATGTCTGCGTGTTCCGCAAGTCGCACGGGCATGTAAGCTCAATCGTTTCGTCTTTGTATCTGTTGTTATGTGTCCAGTAAATCTGGTTTTGCTATCTCGTGTCTTTCTTGGTGTTGCATATTGGGTGGCCAGCAGTGTATATAGTTTATTTACGGCATGCTCTTTGTCGATAATTTCGGGTTATCTGCCGTGGAGGGCCTTTCTGAACGCTTATCACTCTCAACAGACATTCGTCCATCTTTGAAGCTCAGATAGCACTTCTCCATTTGTGTTGTATTCATATCTTTATCAGCAAAAGCCTTTCTGATCATTTGAATTGTCCCCGCTGATGTGTGGTTAACTTATGGAAAAATTTGAAACAAATTCTCTAATCGATTCTCTCAGTCATTGCGGCGCAAGACAAAAACGGGGTTCACAAAGCAAGACTTTCAATGCCAAGCACCAAATGATCCAGCCGACAGCATCTCAGTAATTCACGCGTGCGCACTGAATTCCAAGGTCGGGCGCTACCAATTCTCAACTCCGTACTTTTTCTAGTTTAGGAGAACAATTGTAATGGCATGATTTTTTGATTACCTCCTATGCATGCGTCGTACGAGAACAATACATTTATCCCTTTCCAAGTAACTACACCCACACACCATTCATGCGGTAACTAATTCAGGCTGTACAGCTGGTCCTACACAGAAGACTAATTATAAACCCAGTGATTAGAAAGCTACTTTTTAAAATTATCTAACTACTACTACAGCTACTTTCCCGAAAAGTAGCCGGCTGCCCTACGTTTTTTTTCAAACTAGCTACTTTCGCTACCTCTTAGCTACTGTTTCTGTATTTAGTAAGAAATTGTTTTTTTTTTATTGATGATTTAACGAACCGTGAGCAACTCAATGGGATATTAGCAGTCGCCCGTCCCTAATTTAGGATCAGTGGTTCCAGAGAAGGTAGAGACCCAGTGACGTAAGACAAAAACAACATCCATGCCCGACCGGGATTCGAACCTGGACTCTTCTCGGACGAATGGTCATAAGCCAGGGCTCAGACCACTGCACCACCAGGGAGGCAGTCTAAAGTTGAAAGCGCAAATTCTGAAGATGATTTCTGTATGTACGTTCTTACATGTAGCATGCAGAGCTAAATTGCAATGTAAATCACGCAAATAATTTATCTTTCGATTTACCCCAGCTCTGAGCATCGTATGTATCACATTTGAACACATTCAGTGGCTTATATTCCAGGCTAGTTGAGTTACCCAGGGAATTCAATTAAAAACACTATCAACAAGTATCTACGAATTCGTTTTACTCGACAAAGAGAATCAAATCTTGCTATTAATTATCCTCAACAAAGCCATGTTTGCGATCATCTCGTACGCGCCCCTGTTTTCGCAAGTTGAATGAACCGCCACCGGTGGCTCCATGGTCTAAACTCTGCCTTATAACCGTGAAGGGATCGAGTTCAAATCCTTGTGAGGCATGGATGTTTTTTTTTTTGTGTTTGTGGGTGTGTGTTACGGCGTTTGATCTCTTCATTTCCTGGAACCAGTGACCCTAAATTAGGGACAGGCGACTGCCCATAGCCCATTGAGTTGCTCACGGTGGTCGTTAAACCTCCAATCAAAAAAAAAAAAAAAAAAACGGTTCATGTTTGCAGGCAGGACACACTTTGTCTCCCTGATTTAGTGAATGATGATTAAAAAGAAAAATATGGAAAAGTCACGTGATTTGAAAGATTGTTTTTTAAAGTAGCTCAATTTGTAGCGTAATTTTCCGGCACAAGCTATTTTATTTTGTACAGTGCTGCTGCTACAAATGCATATTTTTATTTGTACCGATGCTATATATTAGTACGTTGCATTCGATCACTGTATAAACCTATACATATTAGTACCTCAAGAACTCCGGGGAAGCTAATAAATTTTCAACAAGCATGTATTTGTGCTTCGCAAAAATAATCTGTTCATTAAATTAGTACTGTATAACATTTAGAGAGCATCAAAAACGTTTGAAAGGATATATTTGTAGATGAATTGTGTATCGTTAAATTGACAATCTTTATTCCTCCACACCCTAAAAATTTCAGAGTGTTGATGCTACATATTGAGATAAAGTAATATCCCTAAAATTATCAACATCCCTTATAATGCTTCAAACCCAGTATTAGATATAAATTGATTACTGATGTATTCACGCATCTTCTAGGGGTGCTTAACCATTTATAGACGAATTTTGTATCGTTAAATTGGCAATCTTTATTCCTTCACACCCTAAAAATTTAAATGTTGATGCTAAGTACATATTGAGATACTGCAGTATCCCTAAAATTAGCAACACTCTCTATAATACTTCAAACCTAGTATTTGATATAAGGTGATTACTGATGCATTTACGCATCTTCTATGGTATGCGTAACCATTTATATCGTTAAATTGGCAATCTTTATTCCTCCACACCCTAAAAATTTCAGAGTGTTGATGCTAGTACATATTGAGATAATGTGATATCCCTAAAATTATCAACATCCCTTATAATGCTTCAAACCCAGTATTAGATATAAATTGATTACTGATGTATTCACGCATCTTCTAGGGGTTGCTTAACCATTTATAGACGAATTTTGTATAGTTAAATTGGCAATCTTTATTCCTTCACACCCTAAAAATTTCAGTGTTGATGCTACATATTGAGATAAAGTAATATCCCTAAAATTATCAACATCCCTTATAATGCTTCAAACCCAGTATTAGATATAAATTGATTACTGATGTATTCACGCATCTTCTAGGGGTTGCTTAACCATTTATAGACGAATTTTGTATCGTTAAATTGGCAAACTTTATTCCTTCACACCCTAAAAATTTCAGTGTTGATGCTAAGTACATATTGAGATACTGCAATATCCCTAAAATTAGCAACAACCCTCTATAATGCTTCAAACCCAGTATTTGATATAAAGTGATTACTGATGCATTTACGCATCTTCTAGGGGGAAAATACATAACCCCCCTTCCACCCCGTGGTTTCTGGGAGATGTCACTTATACCTAATATAATTGTTTTCGTTTATAGCTGAATACTTGGAGAATTAATAAAAAAATATAAAAAAATTAAATATAAAAAAGAATAAATAAAAAAGAATATTTAATATAATCAGAATTAATACAAAATAATACTTAATATAATTGAATTAATAAAAAAGAATAATAATTAATAATATTATTTTTTTTTCTCACGAAACTCTTTTAGAAATGTGGAGCATATAAAAATTAAATATAAAATAGAATACTTAATATAATTAGAATTAATAAAAAATAATACTTTACATAATTGAATTAATAAAAAAGAATTAATGAAAAAGAATAATAATTAATATTATTATTATTATTTTCGCACGAAACTCTTTTAGAAATAAGGAGCATATAAAAATTAGAAATGTGGAGCATATAAAAATTAAATATAAAAAAGAATAAATAAAGAAGAATACTTAATATAATTAGAATTAATAAAAAAGAATACTTAATATAATTGAAATAATAAAAAATAATTTATAAAAAATAACAATAATTAATAATAAGATTATTCTTTCCTCACGAACCTCTTTCAGAAATGTGGAGCATATATAATAATAACAAATAATAATTAATAAAAGAGAGGTAATAAAAATTAATACTTAATATAATTGTTTTCGTTTATAGCTGAACACTTGGAGAATTTAATTAAAACAAACTTAGGAAAATGAGGGAAAATATATTAATACAAAAAAAAACAATCCTTGCGGAAGGAGTAAATTTTCTGCCACTGACAACTCTGACTACTTCCGCAATAAAAATCTAATTCCACAGTTAACGATGTTTGCACTACAATACCTCATCATCTTTTGGAAGCAGGCATTCAGCTTTATTTCAGTCTTCTGAATGCCGACTTTCCATACATACAGTTTATCCTCTGTGTAGCTAACGTGGCGTTAGTGCTTCCAATGCAACAAAATATTTGCTACCTAATTTTTAACAATATCAAACTACTAGAAATTGTTCACATAAAAAGGTGTTTTATTCCTGGTGGTGGGTGGTTAACATTCTGTGATAAAAAAAAAAAAAAAAAAACAATACCGAGGCACTTCAAACTGGTATCCAAGCGGTTAGTCAGTTTTCGTTTTTTTTCACTACTATATGAAAATCTAAAGCAGCTGAAACCAAATGGTAGGGGAATGGTTTACAGCATATGTTTTCAGGTAACACTATAATCATTCCGTAATAATTAGAGACACGCTTGTAGTGAGGCGAGAAATGTTTTACCAGTCCTAATGTTTTGGGGTTTTTTTCTCCAGCGCAGCGTCATTTCACTCGCATCCTCACTATTTTGCACCACCAAAAGTGGTGTAAAATATTGCATTACTGAATTAACGCTTTAACGACAATCACCCCAAAATATTTTATCACTCCAAATGTCATGACACCCGAATCTGTCTGTTGGTTTAATTCTTTGTTTATTAAAAACAATAGTGACTGAGAGTGACTCCTGATCCCTCATATGTCAAGAAAATTTAAAGAAAAGGTAAGGGTATGAAATCTGATTCACTCTATATAGGCGTTTTGAGCGGCTTAGGCCGTTTCTATGTACGGGTATTTTAGGCGTTATGGTCGTTAAAGGATTAAAGCACAGGATAATACAATATTTACATTTTAATCGCCTGTATATGTAGATATCTTCGTATATGCATTTGCGATATACGAGTACAAAGAAAATTTCATACTATATTCAAACATTTCACATTAATATTATTCATAACATCTATGAAAATGAAAGTGCAAAGATCCGGCTATTTGAGAATACAGCACCCATAAAAATTGGAAAGAAAGTGAGACAAGATGACACTATCTCCCCCAAACACTTTAATGCCACATTGGAAAATCTCTTTCAATCACTAAACTGGGAAAACCAAGGGATAAAGACTAATGGAGATTATCTAACTCACCTTCGTATTGCTAATGACATAGTCATTTTTGTAATTACCCCATCAGAGCTGAACAGTATGATCCAGGAACTTGCCGATAAGAGTAAAGAAGTGGGATTAAAAATAAACTTTCAGAAGACAAATGTGATGTATAATGCTTTTTCAAGAAAGAAAGATTAATCGATTGATGGGGAAAAGCTGGAGATAACCAATACCTACATTTGTCTTGGGCAGCAGATATCATGTGAGGGTCACATTGATGAAGAAATTAATCGGCGTATAAAACTTACCTGGAGAGCGTTTGGAAGAAAAAGTATAATTTTCAAGAGCAATATACCATTATGTCTTAAAGGAATAGTGTTTGATCAATGCATTCTTCCAGTGTTTACGTAAAGACCAGAGAAGTGGACCTTAACTAACAGAGACATCCAAAGACTGCAGTCAACTCAAAGAGCATGGAGAGATGCATGCTTGGTGTAACCAGGAGAGATAAGAAGAGGAACTCGTGGATCAGAAACATGACAAGAGTGGAAGACATCATGATCAGAGTAAAATCCCTGTAATGGCAATGGACTGGACATATTGCCAGAAGGACAGACCATCGATTGACAGCTGAAATTTTAGACTGGATTCTGAGGGACAGGAAAAGACCCAGAAGAAGAAAACATGGGAGATGGGCGGATGAAATTCGATAGTATGCAGGAGTAACATGGAGGAGACTGGCACAAGCCACATAGTTGTGGAAGGAACTTGGGGAGACCTTCGTCCAGCAGTGGATTGATAATGGTTGACAGGGTCGCGGGTAGCCTAGTGGGCAACGTTCGTGACTGCCACGGAAAGGACCTCAGGTTCGATCCCAGGCACGTACGGACGCTCGATCCACTAAATATCCGCCGTGCGTCGGATGGGCGCGTTAAGCCGTCAGACCTCGGGTACTGGCCCCGCGGTAATAAATAAGGATGTCTTCCTCCCCTTTCTACTTCGCTTCCGTGTCACTTTCCCATCGCCTAGCTTCCAATTTCTAACAGTTGTTTAAGACCTGGGATCAGACACTCATTTCCTAAAATCCTCTACAAATGATCATGATCATTTGATAATGGTTGACAATGATGATGATGATGATGATATAAATAAAACTGTGATTATATAAATATAATCAGTCAGCAAGCCTCAGAAAGTTTCCTTGCTGGGAAAAATTCTCGGAATGCAACGCTGAAGGTTTTTCTCAATAAAATTTGTTTCTCTTTTTGATTTCTATTCACCAGATTTAATACAACGAAATTGAAATTTCACTTCTGAGCTTAAAGTTAGAACAGTGAATAAACTCAAGTGGTAGTTGCGGCATTTCACCAGAAACATTTGCAAAAAAAAAAAAAAAGAAAGGAAAAGAATTACCTTCGCGCTTATTTTAGCAAATTTTAATAGGTTCTTTTGAAATATCTTTCACCCAAGTAAACTCCTTTAAATATCATCTCCAAGTGTGCATTTCTTGAGAAATACCTTTTCTCTTTTATCATCTAAAGAGCAGTATTAAACAAAAGTAAGATCTTTATGAAAAGCCAGCTGTGGTAAAGAAAATAATAAAATAAAGCTCCCAATTCCACATTTTTCTCTGATCCCTTGGTATCCTAGAAAGCATTAATTTACCCAAACAGAAATAACTCAATAATTGTAAAATCTAGAGGCAAAAAAAGATCAGTGGAAGTTTGAAACCGCAAAGAATAATATTTTCGCGTTACACGATGGAATTTATTATCAAAACACATGCAAGTAATTCTGTCGGAAATCACAAAGGCTGTGGAGAGCGCAGTTGTTTCTTTACATGCACAGTAGAATTTATTTTCGAAACTTTATCTTTGGCAGTGTTTCTCGGTTGTTTTCTTTCTCTCGGTAAAGAAATCGGTATTGCGCATGCGCGTAATGGATCACGACTGATTGATATATGGGGATTGGGGTGAAGTGTATCTCAGTTTTACTGCCCATATGTTATTTACGGAAGTTGAAACCGGCGAGAAGAAGCGCTTCGCAGTTTGTGCCAACGTTTGCCTCTAGGCCGCTTATTGATTTTTCGTCCCCAAAAGCAAAAAAATGAGAACTTCGAGATATTCTATGAATTTAACTGCATAACGTCAACTGCAATCTACCGCTTTAAATCATCTCAGAACATGCTATAAATATTTCTTTCGCTTGAACAATTAATACGCTTTAAAATGAGCTCAACAAGCTGGAAACTGAGACCTTGGAAATAATAATAAGAAAAGGAAGTTTTGTGTCCATTTATTGAATTAATATTGTTCAGAAAAGAGTGCCGTATGCCATAACCGTTTCGAAATAAAAAACAAGAAAGATGACACCGAATTTTCGGGTGTAATAAGCATGTTTTTTGAATCCGTTCAGACGCAAATTATATATACCAAAGCTATTCAAAGTCAATGGAACCGGTATGGAAAACAATAGTATCTGACGGAAGAAAGAATTTTTTCAATCGGGTTTTTAATCCTTTAATCCCTCAGATATTGCTGTAAACGGAGTCGTGAGCTTACGCCCTCTGGTTGCAGACTTGTGCTTTAAGAAAAACATGAATTTACATGAGAAACATTTCGCACCGGAAACGCTGACCAACACAGAAATAATTTTTCAAATCGGACTCTTAGAAACAGAAATATCGACAAAAATAAGATGTGACTTTAAGTCCCCTGGTGAGAAAACCATGCATTATTTTAGGAAGAAAGTATTCCAAAAGGTTTTTCCATATGAGCGGTATCGGTCGAAAAAAAAAAAAACAAATGTAGTCGAGTTTTCAGGAGCCCAGATTTTGCTGCAAATACATCAGAAGCACAAATTAACACTTGTGCCACCTGATGGCTAAACCATTCTTTACCAAACATTAGAAGTTATGTGAAAAATATTTTCCATCAATCAGGTCTTGTATGCGATACAGGAAGAATTTTTCAAATCGGAGTTTTAGAAGCAGAAATAACGCAGAAAACGCAATTTACATTTGTGCTCCCTAGCAAAAAGTCTGTGATTTAAATTGTTAATTTTGAATTTATAAGAAAAACATTTTTCATCGGGAACACTATCCAACAAAGAAGGAATTTTTCTAATCGGACTCCTAGAATTAGAGATATTGACAAACATAAGATATACGTCTACGCCCCTTGGCGGAGAAACTGTGGAATACTTTAAGAAGAAAATATTCCGAAAAGGTTTATCGATATAATTGGCATGAGTCCACGAAATAAGTTTTTCAATCGATATTTTAGAAGCTCAGATTTTATGGCAAAAACATCAGATGCAAAAATTAACACTAACGCCCCATGGTGGCCAAAGTATTCTTTACCAAAAATTTTAAATTATATGAAAATGATGTTCCATCAGGAGGTGTATTTGCTGAAGAAAAAATTTTCAAATCGGAGTTTTATAAGAAGAGTTGTCGGGAAAAATGTAATTTACTTTTACGTCCCCTAGCTGAAAATCTATGCGTAATTTGAAAAAGTAAATATATATAAAATACTCTTCAACATAAATGGAATCGAAAGATAAAATAATTTTTTCAATCGGTTGTTTAGAAGTAAATATGTGGAATAAAACGTATTTTTGAATTCGACATCATCTGCATTTACGCTCTCTAGGGGCGAAATTGTATGTACACCGTAAAAGGAAAACGAAATAAAGAATCATCATTCGCATATTTGAAGCTTCCCAATGCAAAAAGAATTTTTCAAATCGCACTAATAGTTACAGACATATCGTGGATACTGACGGACGGACAAACCGGTAACATAAGCACGATCGTTTTTTACAAAAGACGTGCTAAAAAAAGAATTGATTCTTTTTAACTTTGTCTCAGTAATTTTGCTGTGCGTAAACAGGGCGAAATGGCTGCGACGTCGAAAATTATATCATGAAAATCATCATTCGGGCTCTGCTCTTTCAATTTGAGGCACACTTCCAACATTTTCAGTGCTTCTCCTAAAGTGCCCTAAAATAATAAGGATTGCTCATTTGACGCTGCAGCTTTTCTTCGGCGGGGCACATTCTTCTCAGAGTAGGACGATGTACCTAAGCTTCGGTTAGGCCTCCTTATTTTATTTAATGCATTTCCGTATCATAGAAGTGTCGCTGCAAGATTTTCATTCATGGCCGTATTCCTTTCTTTTTCGCAATATAAATTTTCTGCTTGTTTGGGAAACCAAGAATTGGAAGTTTATTTGTCGATTTCAGGTTTCTATCGAATGTGATTGTCAGGCCAATATTTTCCTGGAATAGATTATATTTTTTTATCACTATATGATTATCAGCTCTAATGAAAAGGTTTGAAGATATACACCACCAAAACATTATGGCCATTTGCCTAAAATGATGCTGGTTCTCCTCGAGCAGACAAAACAGCTCTTACCCAGCGAGTGATGAGCGCTGCAAGATTTCAAAGGGTGTCTCGTAGTATCTGGCACCAAATCGTTGCCAGCAGATCTTTGACTCCTCTGAGTTGCGTGATTGAACCGCCGCTGATCGGATTTGCTGTTTCAACTGTGAAAACACAAGTTTGTCCATGACGCTGATCGAAACCGCGCCCCCTCACTCCAGAAAAGGTTTTTCTCCCAACAAAGCTACACGGATGTAATGTATCGCTGCAGATTTGATGTCTTGACAAGTGGTATACCTCTGTAATACTTCACACATCACAAACAACAGATGATCAGTTGGATTGATGCCTAGGGAATTTGGAGTCCAAAGCAATACCTGGAACTCTTCCTCAGTTTACGCGAACTACATTATAACAATCCGGGAAAGAGCATCGCGCATTATCCTCCTAAAAGATGGCATTACTTGAGGGGGATATCGTTTCCATGCAAGGATGTACTCGATCTACAATGTTGTATAGGTAAACTTAACAGTACTTGAGGAAAATACCGTTTCCATGAAAGAATGTACCTGATCCGCAATGTCGTATAGGTGAATTTAACAGTACTTGAGGAGAATACCGTTTCCATGAAGAGAGGTACATCATCTGCGATGTTGTATAGGTAAAATTAACAGTACTTCAGAGGAATACCGTTTCCATGAAAGGATGTACCTTATCTGCAATGTTGTATAGGTACGCTTAACAGTACTTGAGAGGAATACCGTTTCCATGAAATGATGTACCTGATCTGCAATGTTGTATAGGTAAACGTAACAGTACTTGAGGGGAATACTGTTTCCATGAAAGGATTACCTGATCGTCAATGTTGTATAGGTACACTTAACAGTACTTGAGGGGAATACCGTTTCCATGAAGGGATGTACCTAATCTGCAATTTTGTATAGGTAAACGTAACAGTACTTGAGGGGAATACCATTTTCATAAAAGGATGTACCTGATCTACAATGTTGTATAGGTAAACCTAATAGTATTTTAGGTGAATATCGTGTCCATGAAAGGATGTACCTTATCTGTAATGTTGTATAGGTAAACTTAGCAGCTTTCAGCACATGAATGACTAGACTAAGCAGAACATTTAGCAAATCATTACCCCAGTTTGTTTTTGTCCCATGGGGCATCCTGGTGCCAACACTTCCCCAGGTAAACGACGCTTACGTGCCCGACCGTCCACATGGTACCACAGGAAACGAGATTTATCGGATCACACTACCGTCTTCCTGTCATTCATGGTCCAGTTCAGATGCTCGCGTGTCCATTCTAGGCGATTTCGATGGTGAACCGAGTTTAACAGCCTCATTTTCAGAATGGTTTTATGTACTGTGTGCTGTGACCCATTACTCCCGTCAACAGCATTAATATTAGGATAGAGTCGCAGCACACTATCCCTTCTGTTTTTTTTTGATTGGAGGTTTAACGACCACCGTGAGCAACTCAATGGGCTATAAGCAGTCGCCCGTCCCTAATTTAGGGTCACTGGCTCCAGGGAAGGGAGAGAGCTAGTGCCTTAAGACAAACACAACATCCATGCCTCACCGGGATTCGAACCCGGACCCCTTACGGACGAATGATCAGAGACCAGCGCCTTAGACCACTACGCCACCGGGGCGGCATCCCTTCTGTTCGATCGTACCATACGGGATAGTCTTCTCTCACCTCTGACATCAATAAGCCGTGGTTGGCCTACATCTTGCCTGTGGTTCGTAGTATCTCAACCCTCGGACCACTTTTTAAATACTAACCACGGCTGATGGTGAGCGTCCCACAGCCGTAGCGTCTCAGAAGTGCTGTGACTCAGCATTCTGGCCATTACAATTTTGACGTTATCAAACTCGCTCAAGTCCTCTGCCTTTCCCATCTGACGAATTAAAATAGCACTGGTTAAAAGAGCTCAGTACCGGGGATTTTTTATGCCATTTCATGAACTTAACACGCGTCGTCGTTTACCTGCAGTTGTTTTGAATTGCATAAGGACTCGCTGGTCATAATATTTTGGCTGTTCTGGATATGTATTAATTTTAATCCCAAAATAAGTACAAATGACTTTTTGCAATGTAATGTTCTATCTGGCATTTTTTGGTGAACTTCTATTATATGACATACTAGCCCAGGGGTCACCTAACTACGGCCCTCCAGGAAATTTCGATTTTTACAATTTTAAAATTCATTTTATATATTTTAATTTTTTTCTGACTGAAGAAGAGAGTTGCTGCATGTCACAGCATGGCCGGATATCATAGCACCGTTCGATTGACACTTCGCTTTTAAGACCTGTTTATTATTACTACTAAAGTGCTTTTCGGAAGACTGAGGGAGGATTTTCAGTGCTGTGACTCACAGCCCACCCGCGGCCATCAGCAGCATCTGCTGACTCATACACACACACACGCAGACACACATTCTCTTTCTTTCTCTTTGGCGAGCGGGGATAGCCACTGTAGCCCCTCCTTGTTCTAAAAATAGACTACAACTGAGGGACACAACTACTTACTCCCACACCTGCACAGGCTCGTGTTCCCAGCAGTATTCGAGTCCGACGGCATCTCAACCACAGAGATTAAGACCCGCTATGCTAATTTTACTTGACCCGATACACGTGTTTTTCTTGATTTTTTCGTTATTTGAGTTCGATTCCTGAATTTTGATATGTTCCTACCCAAAAAAAGAAAAGTGGACACCGAATGCCACTTATCTAAAGCGCAATGGGAAGTGGATTATCGTTACGTGCATAAAGAGTAAAAATATAGCTAAATCATTCTAGAAACAATACCATTCTTCTCATTGATGTTTTTTTTTAGTTTAAGATGTCATTAAGTCATTTAGTAAGTTTAGCTTTGTATTTGTTTTAGATGTGTATAAATATATTGAAATATTTCTTTGGAAACTTTTATGTTAAATTACAGAACATATAAAATTACTTACGCATTGACACATATTAGCAATTAGTTCATTGAAAATTTACAATATCTGCATTAATTGATCTTTGATTTACCATTTTGTTTAATCCGACACGCCAAGCTTTACCCAGTTTCCCATTTAGCCCTTATCTCCAAAGGTTTGCTGACCCCTGTACTAGCGCATAGCCCATGCCATTCACAGGTGAAAAAGCTGTGACTTAAATGTTTATAACACGAATCGTAAAATACATATACATAACTCTAATAAACGGTGGAATCATTAATGGGAAGTATATAAGATAGGTCTGCGATTAGCTCTACCTTCGTTTAAGTCACGCAAAGTATATGAAGATTGGTTTGTACGTCATCGCCGTTGTCATTCTCTATTTAAGCGACGTTTTCTTTCAGCTTTATCTTCTTCCATCTTGTACTACAAAGTAAAACGTCCACAGAATCATTTTTTTTTTAATTTCCATCACAGTGAATCAAAACTACGCCTGCAGTTACTTACTTACAATTTTACTTGCTCCTTCTGATGAAATAAAATAACACTGATTGCTTTTTATGAAATTACTCTGCAATGCGACGAAAATGAAATAAAATAGGACATAAAACATACGTAACAGAACAAACGTCGCAGACAGTTATTCGAGCACGTGCGTGTTGCCCCCGATGAGGTAGTTTGTCTTACTAACTTTATTTTATTAATTTGTTTCGGTATTTCTCCTTGACTTTACGTATCGTGCGATAGCCGTGAGCTTAGTTCCAATCTCGGCCACCGAATAAAAGCAGATGGCGTTCCAAGCAGCGAATGACGTCACTGCGTTGACATCAGAGAGTAAATAGCAGACGTATCCTATTATATAGGTTTTATATTATTTATACGATAAACGAAATCCTTGCATTGTCGTCTGTCAGTGTTAATACCAGTATATGAAACAAGTGATGTACACTGTGGTAAATAGTGTATTTACCACAGTGTACTGTTCTAATACCAGTATATGAACAGTAAACTGTGGTAAATAGCGTTCTCGTAGCTGCCGCCATGCCCACACACGCCCATCAGTCTGATGGATCGTGTATCTGGATTCATCAGTCCATAGGACCCGTTTCCATTGGTCTACGGCCCATGATAAATGTTCTTTGTGCCATGCTGAACGACGAGTAGCATTTCGAGTGGAGATGAAAGGCGTATGAGGCAGCCGCACGACCTCGGTCAGCCTTGGAATGAAGTTATCTGCGAATGGTACGTGTACATACCCAGGTTCCAGCGTCTTTACTCACCTGTACACTGAGGTCTTGTGCAGTACTCAGTCGATTAGCTGTAACGACTCTCCTGAGGCTCCGACGTCCTCTATAACTGGTTTTCTTTGGTCTGCCGGTACGTTTTGCTGCTTCAGGCACACCACGTGTCTTCCACTTATTCAGTAATCCAAAACGGTTGACTTGGGTATGTTTAAACCCCTCTCTGTTTATCTTATGGACGACCCACTAATATACCACCCAACAATCTTTTCTTTCTCAAAATCAGTTCTCTCCCGCCGCGACATTTTCACTCAACCTCAGAGTGCGATGTAATCGCCGTCAGCTGCAGGCTTGTTTTTATACCGTTTGCAGCGTACCGCGCATCTTAATAACGTAGATGATCCGTTCATTTGCTTTTGAAGGAGTGTCCGGTGACTGTTGTCAATATAGTGTATTTCGAATCGTAGAAAAAGGAATTCTCATTAATTCCGGACGATGTGTTAAAAATCATCACACATACTGTATTTCGAGGCATAGATAAACGAATTCTTATTAATTCTAGATCATGTGTAGAAGAAGCAGCCCGTATGTTTCAAAGTGTAAACAAAGGAATTTTCATTAATTCCAGATGATGTGTGGAAGAAGCATCACACATTTCAAGCGTAGAAGAAGGAATTCTGATTAATTCCGACATTGTGCGGAAAAAGCATCACTCATGTTTTTCCGAACCTCACGGACAGGAGATGCATTTTTACATTCGTACGCCAATGTGCAATTAATTTTTTTTTCTGGTGGTGGTGGTGGGAGCTCCGGAGCCAGTCATTCTCCCGACTGAACTACACCGACATTAGTTAATCACTGCAATTTGTCGTTTTGACTCTTGCGTTACCCAAGTGGTACGTCTTAGGATTTGATGGGCTTTCCTCAATGACGGGCTTTCTTTGTATACACAACCAGTTCACATGCACTCGCTTTCTCTGCATATCTCGATAAAATGGAGAATAAAACAGCAAATAAGCGTAAGTAGTTTCCAGTAGAAGAAAAATGGCAATCCTTAAAGCCTTGTATTGCAGTTTGAACAGAGCTAGATCGACACAAAAGTTTGGAACTTCTCTCTCGACCCTGATTTGCTTTCTAAGAAATAGAACAGAATTTGAAAAGCGATGCATAAAAGGTACGATTTTGAACAGAAACGAAGCAGAAGGCAAGTTGCTGATTATGAAAGCATCGACAAAGCTGTGTTTGTCTTGTTTCAAGGTATACCGCCAAATAACGTTTTCTTTAGTGATTCGATATTTCGTAAAAACACGCTTTCTTTCATTCTTTCTTTTACGTTACTCGCACAAGAAAAATCCCAAGCAAGTATTACCTGATTATCCAGATTTCTAGAACGATACGAAACGACTGTTGCAAGGAAAAAACGATGTTCTAGTGAACAAGGTTAACCAAAGGCGTTCAGGGGAAAATTTGAGATATCGTTTCAGGCTACAATTCTCAGGACATAAACAATGCTGAAGAGAGAGGCTTCGTTTTTTAAATTGTTGCCCAGTCAGGCACTTGTTTTCCAAAGAGACAGATGCAAATGAGATTAAACGCCCAAGCAACGACTGACTGCGCTTCATTGATGCACTTCTTCGGGAACCGAGAAAATAAGGTCATTGATCTAAGAAAGTGTGCAAAGCCAGTTGCTTTAAGAATGAGAATTTTCTCGCATGTTGCTATAGAGCCAATTCCTGAGCTTGGATGGCAAAACATGTTTTCAAAGACTAGATTTTTGCTAAAAATAAATGAAACCATGGAACGGGAGAAAATGAAAAGTTTTTTTTTATTACTGGACAATTATTCTGTTCATACTTTTCCTATTGAATAAAAACTTAAAACTGTTTTCTTTGTGTTTGAGGATCCAACCACCCCAGTGAGCAACTCAAAGGGCTATAAGAAGACCCTTGTCCCTAATTTAGGGCCATCAACTCCAGGGAAGGGAGAGAGAACCAGTGTCATAAGGCAAGCACCATCAATACCTCACGGGATTCGAACCTGGACCTATCTCGAACGAATGGTCAGAAGCCAGCACTTAGACCACTCAGCCACTCGAAAGGCTTTCAACAGCTACTGTGATTTCATTTGTTTGTAAATCTTTTTTCGTATACCTAGAGCTGACACAGAGCCGTCTTATCAAGGAAAACGATAGATAAAAATTGAAATTCAAAACACCTAAAAGCATATTGTTGTCAAGCTTGATGTATTTATGCACTCATCGTAAAAAAAAGGTGCACCCAGAAGGACGTGTCGGGAGTGCAATGCTATTCCGTAGGAAGGTAAAGGTTAACAATAAATGATTAAACATTGAGCTTGATATGGGTAATATGTATTGAGCTACACCTGGTATGACGTCGGGCCGCCATGTTTACTCATACAGCATGGCAGCCGTCTCGGCATGGAGTTGTACATGTTCTTAATGGTGTACTGCGATAAGCCATCCCATGCAGCTTGAATTTTCTCACGAAGTTCGTGCTATGCGGCAGGGGTGAAGTGTGAATAACGCATCCAATAGCATCCCACACATTTTCAATCGGCGATAGGTCTGGCGATGCGGCTGGCCATGGCAGAGTGTCAGTGAATTGAAGACAAGCTCTCGCGACAGGAGCAGTATGCGGATAAGCGTTGTCCGGTTGGAAAATTGCATCGGAGTGAGCGTTCGGAAAAGGTAGAGCCACTGGTTCCAGGACCTCATTAATGTAACGTTTGGCTGTTAAAGTGCCTATAATGAACACCAAAAGGGATCTGGCATTGTAAGCAAATGCACCCCATACCATGACACCAGGCCTTCTAAACGTGTGACGCTCGACAAAAAATCGTTCATATTGGCGCTGACCACGGTATCTCGACACACGAATCCCGTGGTCATCTCCTCCAAGACAAAAACAGGACTCGTCACTGAAGATCACCCGCTGCCATTCGGCGTGCCGCCATGACAGTCTAGCACGAAACCATTGCAGTCTGGCGACGATGCATTAGTGCTAAGGGCCAGTCGTCGTGTCTGCGTGCGTGTAGTCCTAAGTTGTGTAGCCGTCTGCCAATGGTGATGACAATAATCGGACAATACATGGAGAACACCAATGCTTGATAAATATCCGCAATACTGGCTGTTGGGTCATTCCGCGCATATCGGACGACCCGTTGGTCCTCTCTCTCTCTCTCTCTCTCCGTGGTTCGTCTAGGTCTCTCAGATCATTCCTGTCGCTGCGGCGTGTCTTGTTCTATACACTGCCTCTAACAGCGTGCTATGGTGATATCCTCACGACCGGTATGACGCGAAATACGGCGATAAGATCATCCCGCTTCCCGTAGCCAGACGATGCGGCCCCTCTCAATCTCCTCCAACTGTTCGAATTGCTTACAAACTGTTCTCCGATGCATACTTCACTTGCAATTGATGCAACCAACACAACAGCACGAGTCAGAATGGCAAGCACGAGCGACGGGACGACATTATATAACCGGCCAGGCACAGCGATTGCGACAAAACGTTCTCATGTTGTTCCGGAGGTATGCTCGTCCGCGCATGTGACCCCACCTTGTTTGCGTCACATGCGCGGACGAGCGTGATACTTGAATGAAATGCATGTCTCACGATGTCAAACCTACCCACCGAGATTCATTCCTGTCGGTTAGTTCCTTCTGGGTGCAACTATTTTTTTGACAATGAGGGTAATTGCATGAGTCGTTGTGGTGAATACAGCCAGGAAAGAGCGTACTTAGCAATCGAATTTTTAAATGTTTCTATATCTAGTAATTGAAGAATCCGTATATTCTTCCACGTTATTTGTTTATAATTTTATATTAAATGCACTTAAGCCTCCGAATAACTGTCTCTACTGGAACTGGGAAAAGTGACCGTTGTTAGTCGGTGGCCGTTATTCCTAGATTAGGCGTAAGTTAAAATGGCTAGGCCATTGCGTTTCTAAAGAACCAGGATAAATGCACAAAGCTTTTGCACAATAGAGAAAACGTTTGCGGTGCTTTTTACAAATGCTGAATAAAACTGAATACAATAATTAAACAAACAATTCATTGTGTAGAGGATCTTAAGAAAACAGTGTCTGACATCTGGCTTTGAACATCATTTACAAACAGCAAGCTAGGAGATTACGGTGAGGATGTGCTATAGAAGAGTAAAACAAGTTAGTAAAATCATGCAATGCATTGATTATGATACGCTTTGCAACATGCCGGAAATCATTACTCAAGTTATGAGGATAATGCCTGTGAAATAAATATCGCTCCTGTGTCCTGACCTTTGACTGCATTTCGATGATATTATACAGAACCGATTCAGCACACCTCCGGAACAATATGATAAAGTGCTGTCGCAATCAAAGCATTTTTAGTTAAGTTATGAGGATTATGGCTGTGGAATAAATCTCGCTCCTGTGTCCTGACCTTCGATCCCATTTCGATTATATCCAACAGAACCTGTTCAGTGTACCACTAGAACAACATGATTAAGTTTTTTCACAATCGAGGCATTTTTACGTAAGTTATGACGCATAAGGGCAATGGAATGGATTCGGCTGCTATGTCTTGATCTTTGACCCCATTTCGTCCATTTTCAATAAAATTTGACCCTAGGTGGTCCCCTACCACATACTAAAATTTCATCGAAGTCGAAACATTTTTAAGCAAGTAATGACGCATAAGGTCAATAGAATGGATCCCACTCCTATGTTCTGACCTTTGACCTCATTTCGTCAATTTTTAATAGAATTCATTCCACGGTGGTCCCCTACCACATACTAAAATTCCACAGAAATCGAACGATTTTTATGCAAGTTATGACGCATAAGGAAAATGGAATGGATCCCGGTTCTATATCGTGACCTTTGTCCTCATTTCGTCCGTTTTCAATGGGGTTCGTTCCCAAATGGTCCCCTACCACATACGAAAATTTCATCGGAATGGAACCATTTTACGCGATGTATAGTGCTGACGTACAGACGGACAAAGCTGGAGCATACACGCTTTTTAGTACGTCTCTTGTAAATAATGATCCTGCTTATGTTACCGGTTTCTCCGGCCGTCCGTAAGTCCGCCCGTCAACCCGTCCGTCTTTACCCACGATATCTCTGCAACTATTAGTCCGATTTGAAAAATTGTTTTTGCATTAGGAAGCCTAAAATATGCGAATGATGATCCTACATTTCGTTGTTTTTTACGATGTACAATTTCGTCGCTTGAGGGCGTAAAGGCAGATGATGTCGAATTCAAAAATACGTTTTATTCCACATATTTGCTTCTAAACATCAGATTGAAAGAATTATTTTATTATTTTAGATATAGTTACTTTTTCAAGATACTATTTACATATAGTTACTTTTCAAATTACGCATAGATTTTCCGCTAGGGGGCGTAAAAGTAAATTACATTTGTCCCGATAACTCTTCTTCTAAAACTCCGATTTGAACATTTTTTTCTTCAACAGATACACATCCTGATGGAAAATCTTTTGGATATAATTTCAAATTTTTGGTAAAGAATAATTTTTCCACCAGGGGCGAAGTGTTAATTTTTGCTTCTGATGTATTTGCCAAAAAATCTGAGCCTCTAAAATATCGATTTAAAAAATTCTTCCGTGGACTGATGCCACTTACATCGATAAACCTTTTCGAAATATTTTCTTCTTAAAATATTCCACAGTTTTTCCGCCCGAAGGCGTAGATGTATATCTTATTTTTGATAATATCTCTACTTCTAGGAGTCCGATTAAAAAAAAATTCGTTTGATAGTGTTTTCAGTTTGACATGTTTTTCATATAATTTCAAAATTTTCAAGTAATTCATAGACTTTCCGCTATGGGACGTAAGGGTAAATTGCGTTTCCCCCTATTTCTCTGCTTCTATATCTAAGATTTGAAAAATTCTTTCTGCAATGAATACAGCTCCTGATGGGAAATCGTTTGCCCGTAATTTCTAATTTTTGTAAAAAAATGGTTTGACCACTAGGGGTCGTAAATCTTAATTTCCGCTTCTGATGCATTTGCAGCAAATATGAGCTTTTAAATTCTTGACTAAAAAAACGTCGTTTGTAGACCGGTACTACTCATGTCGACAAACCTTTTAGAAACATTTTGTCCTTAAAATAATGCATGGTTTCTACGCCAGGGGGTGTAGATGTATATCTTATTTTTGTCAATTTCTCTACTTCTGGGAGTCCGATTTGAAAAAATTCCTTCTTTGTTAGATAGTGTTTTCATGGTGACATGTTTTTCATATAATTTCCAAATATTCAAGTAATTCGTAGACTTTCCGCTAGGGGGCGTAAAACTAAATTTTTTTCCCCTTATATCTCCGCTCCTAAATCTCCGATTTGAAAAATTCTTTCTACACCGGGTAGAGATCCTGATGGGAAATCCTTTGCACGTATGTTATATTTTTTGAAAAAAATGGATTGGCTACCATGTGGCGTAAGTCGTAATTTCTGCTTCTAATGAATTTGCAGCAAAATATGAGCTTATAAAATTCCGATTGCCAAAAAACGTCGTTTGTTGACCGATATTACTCATGTCGAAAAACCTTTTAGAAACACTTTCTATTTGAAATAATGCATGGTTTCTACGCCAGCGGGCGTAGATGTATATCTTATTTTAGTTAATATATCTACTTCTAGGAGTCCAATTTGAAAAATTCCTTCTTTGCTGGACAGTGTTTCCGAAGCGAAACGTTTTCCTTATAAATTCAAAATTTTCATTTATATCATAGATTTTCCGCTAGGGGGCGCATAGGCAAATTACGTTTTCTGCGTTATTTCTGCTTCTAAAACTCCAATTTGAAAAATTCTTCTTGTATCGCATAAAGCACCTGATGGAAAATATTTTTCACGTAATTTCTGATGATTGGTAAAGAATGGGTAGGCCACCAGGGGGCTTAAATATTAATTTCTGCTTCTGATGTATTGAAAACTCGTCTAATTATTTTTTCTTGGACCTAAACCGCTCATATGGAAAAACCTTTTGAGAATACTTTCTTCCTAAAATAATGCATGGCTTTCCCAGCAGGGGACGTAAAGTCACATCTTATTTTTGTCGATATCTCTGTTTCTAAGAGTCCGATTTGAAAAAATTATTTCTATGTTGGAAAGCGTTTCCGGTGCGAAATGTTTCTCATTTAAATTCAAGTATTTTTTAACGTACAAGTCTGCAACCAGAGTGCTTAAGCTCACGATTCCGTTTACAGCAATGTCTGAGGGATTAAAAACCCGATTGAAAAACTTCTTTCTTCCGTCAGATACTATTTTTTTCCATACCGGTTCCATTGACTTTGAATAGCTTTGATAAATTTAATTCTCATCAGAACGGATTTAAAAGACGTGCTTATTACACCCGAAAATTCGGTGTCATCTTTCTTGTTCAACCTACGGTTGCAAAGCGTAAAAAAGAAAAATATTAGATAGTGAAGTGTTACTGCACAGTTATATGGCCACGCGCCGTAAAGCAGGAACGGAGCCCACAAGGATTCTGTTCCTGCTTTACGGCGCGGAGTGATATATAATGATTATTTACAATTCCTTATTTCTTTTTGTTTTGTTTTTTCTTTTGGTCTGAATTAGTCTGCCTACCCTTGTCCTACACCAATGTTAACTACACCGATGAACTATTACATTCTGAACACCTACCGAACAAGCTGTAGGACCCAGTGTAGCCCATAAAACAGAGGCCACTCGACAAAAAATCGATTCCATGAGGCGGCAATACGTATCCTGGGGTATCTGGTACCATATTGTAAACAGCATGTCATCTCGTCTCCGTACATTTCAGGGTGGTGGTGATTTATCGCGAACCCGCTTTTCCAAGTCGAACCACAGATGTTCGATTGGGTTCATGTCATGTGAATTTGGAGACCAGGGCATTAACAGAAAGTCGCCAGCATGTTCATCGAACCACTGCTTGACGATTCTGGCGGTATGGCATGGCTCATTATCCTGTTGTCAGTGGCCATCACCAGCAGGGAACACCGTTGCCATGAATGGGTGAACTTGGTCCACAACGATGTTCAGATACCTGACAGCTGTCAGGAATTGTGCTACTGGGATAATGGGCCTAAAGTGTCCTAAGAAAACATTACCCACAACATAACACCGCCGCCGCCGGCCTGTTCCCGCCCAACAGTCCATTAAAGTGCTGCTGGTAATCGGCGTATCTGTGCTTAGCCGTTTACGTGTTGTACCAGTAATCTTGATTCGTCAGACCGGGCCACTTTCTTCCGATCACCCACGGTCCAATCTCGATTATCTTGGGCCCAATTCATGCGATGTTGGAGATGACGTGCAGTGAGCGTGGGAAACCAGCTGGGTCTTCGGCTACGAAGACCCAGCTAGTTCCCCATGCTAACGAACTGCGTGCCGTGACAAATTACCCTGATAACCCCAGTTGTAGCTGGGGATGATCTGTCGCACTGTGGCCCTGCGGTCGCTGTGAACAATGCACGACAGTCTCTCCTCTCCCCTCTGGCATCAATGAGCTGCGGACGACACACGGCTGGATTAAGGTTCGTCGTTCGGCCATCTGTGCACCGCGTTTGATACCTACTCACTACAACGGCACGTGAACTACCCACAAGCCGCGATGTTTCGGAGATCGTGGTTCCGAGGCGCCGTGCTATCACAATGAGTCTTTTATCAAACTCCGATAAGTAGGCGGTTTTTCTCATTCTGACTCCGAACACGCTACTAACCGAAAGCCGGTCCTCGGGTTGTACTGTTATATATGCTGCTCTGTGAACTTCACCTGCGCCATCGATCGGTCTCCAGACGCACTGTTTTCTCTAGGCTGGGGGTGGTGATAATGTAATGGCTCATCCGGGTATATATAGCTCATCACTGAGTCAAAGTGGTAGTTATAAAAATTACATATTTGGTATTTACGAGAAAGTGCATTGCGGTTTACATTGAAAAGGAATATTCCTTTGAAAAAATTTTTTCACTGAATTTCGAAGTTTATAACAGTTAGTAATTATAACCGCGCACTTTGGCACTGAAATTTCGGGCAATAATTTGTTTCTCAAGTTTGTGCTTTCTTGCGAAGTAAATGCAAACGATGGTCTGAAAAGGAAGAAAGTGAAATCAGATTTCCTCACGTTAACAGCATGGAAAAATCATCACAAAATAGTGATTTCCGAAACGATCTAAGAGTGGAGAAGCATAAAGAAAAACGGGAACAGCTGATCATTATCACAATAGATCTGATTCTATTGTAACATACTAGGTATTTGTAGCCACCGGGAAAGCTCAGTAAATTAGGTTCTGGCATAGGAACGGACATTTTCCTTTATTCTTTTGTGAAAACTCTGGCAATGAAGGGGTAGGTGTTATCGCGTTCCGTTTGTTAATCAACTCGCAGATAATCACCAGAAAACTACCGATAAACTTAACTGTACTATCGTGTAACTGAAGAAACCCTGTTGTATATAGAATATGCGCTCAGCAGACAGAAATTGCGGAATTATTTTTCAAAATTCAGAATTTTCCGTTAGTACATTTTAAAATGGTAATTTACCATCAATATAAGAAACGAATTGCAGAAAGATTTCCGAAAAGTCCGAATTTTTTCTGACGTACCAAAAATCCATTAAATTTAGTTTTTTTCCGTCGTTTCACCGAAAAAGTTGCATCCCAAATATGCTTCGTTAATTTATAATTCACCAGGATTAGCTTGTGAATTTCAGAACTTTTTTACAGTTTAGGTGACCTAACGGCCAGAAGAGACAAGATGTGAAAATATTTTCGAACAAATGGTATTTATTATCAACCTTCCAATGTACTTCAGAAACATAACGTGTGCACAAAAGTTGCGAGCAGCATCATTCAGCGTAGTGATTTGGTATCAACTTCGATTCAACAATTTCCCGTAATGATTACAACAATTGCTATAATGATTACAACAATTGCTATAATTAAAACAACAATTGCTATAATTAAAACAACAATTGCTATAATTAAAACAACAATTGCTACAATGATTACAACAATTACAACAATTGCTATAATGATTACAACAATTGCTATAATTAAAACAACAATTGCTACAATGATTACAACAATTGCTATAATTAAAACAACAATTGCTACAATTATTACAACAATTACAACAATTTGCTATAATGATTACAACAATTACAACAATTTGCTATAATGATTACAACAATTACAACAATTTCCCAAAATGTTTACAACAATTTGCTATAATGTTTACAATTTGCTATAATGATTACAACAATCAGCTATAATGTTTATAAGTTGCTATAATGACTACAACAATTTAGCTATAATGTTTACAATTTGCCATAATGTTTACAACAATTAGCTATAATGATTACAACGATTTCCTATAATGATTACAACAATGTTTGCAACAATTTGCTATAATGTTTACAATTTGCTATAATGATTACAACAATCAGCTATAATGTTTATAAGTTGCTATAATGACTACAACAATTAGCTATAATGTTTACAATTTGCCATAATGTTTACAACAATTAGCTATAATGATTACAACGATTTCCTATAATGATTACAACAATTGCAACAATTTGCTATAATGTTTACAATTTGCTATAATGATTACAACAATTAGCTATAATGATTACAACGATTTCCTATAATGATTACAACAATTACAACAATTTGCTATAATGATTACAACAGTTGCTATAATGATAACAACAATTACAACAGTTTGCTATAATGATTACAACAGTTGCTATAATGATAACAACAATTACAACAATTTGCCATAGTCTTTTCTACACTACTTTCTTAATAGCTCGCCGCAACATCTCACCACACCACCCTTTTTCGCTTCTTGCTCTGGCATGATACATCTCGTTCTCATCACGTCCACATACACACGTAACACTCCCTGACCTCAAGACTATTGCCACTTAACATTTCGTAAGTGAAAAAATATAACGTTAATGTTAAAAATGTTTAAAGAGAATGAACTCAAAATTTACATATAGAAAGACAACTAAAAATGAAAGTTAAATTAGAGTATATGTCATAAGTGTTTTTCACTTTCTCTCAACAGCTTCAAAATGATTATTTACAGCAAGGCAGCACTTCTTAGAAATACACAAGATGTGCATAAATTTAGATTTGTTATTAACTAATAAATATTTTTGAACTTTTACGGGAACTTTAGCATTTTGTTTACTATCTCACTTCGCTCATAATTCCATATCTTGAATATAGTTATTTCTAAAATCGTATTTCATAGCGGTATCGCTAACAGTTATCTTTTTTCATACAGAGGACAGGACTTTTTTCGTTTATGTTTTTAAAACAATTCAGACTGGAATTTTTTACGTTCATTTCTTTAAAAATATTAGTGATGAGCTTGCATATGCCCCCCCCCGGGACGCGGAGGTCCAAGCGCTGGCTTATGGCCATTCGTCCGAGAAGGGTCTGGGTTCGGATCCCCGTGAGGCACGGTTGTTGCTTTTGTCAACAACCGTGCGTTGACAAAAGCAACAACGGGGGTTTAAAGACCACCATGAGCAACTCAATGGGTTGGAAGCAGTCGCTAGTCCCTAATTTAGGACCACTTGTTTCAGGGAAGAGAAAGAATCAGTGCTGTAAGACAGACACAACATCCATGCCTAACCGGGATTCGAACCCTGACCCTTCTCAGATGAATGTTCATAAGCCAGCTGTTAGACCACTGTGCCACCGGGCAGGGTCCTTACGGCACTGGTTCTCTCCTTTCCCTGGAACTAGTATCTCTGCCGCCCCGGTGGCGCAGTGGTCTAAGGCGTTGGCCTCTGATCATTCGTCCGTAAGGGGTCCGGGTTCGAATCCCGGCCAGGCATGGATGTTGTGTTTGTCTTACGGCACTGGCTCTCTCCCTTCCCTGGAACCAGTGACCCAAAATTAGGGACGGGCGACTGCTTATAGCCCATTGAGTTGCTCACGGTGGTCGTTAAACCTCCAATCAAAAAAAAAAAAAAAAAAAAAGAACTAGTATCTCTAAATGAGGGACGGGTGACTGCTTATAGCACATTCAGTTGCTCCCGGTGGTCGTTAAACCCTCAACTAAAAAGAAAAAAAGAGCTTGCATATGTTAATTGTTTGCTCACTTTTACCTTTGAAAACAGAGTGAAAACGTGAACACATTTGAGATTCTCTGTGCGAAATATTTCCAATTCGTATTGTAACGTACCAGGAGATGTGACGTACCTGCCTTAAGGACGCACACGACATAAAGGCAGATAGGAATCAGAATAAAACGTCCGCGTAGCTCAATTGGTAGAGCAACTTATTCCGGAATGAGGGGACCCGGGTTCGAATCCTGGCGTGGACAGAAATGACGGAGAAATTTACTTCGTTATAATGGCGCCCGAACTATCCGGATGACCCGACCGTTCAAAATCTCGCATTGGTGTGATGTTCTTTCCACACCGCGAGATAGGAAAAATAAGAGAATCCCTTCTCCAGCACTTCTAAAAAAATAATAATGGGGAGATGATGTAACGTACCAGGGGATGTGACGTACCTGCCAGAAGGACGCACACGACATAAAGGCAGACAGGAATCAGAATAAAACGTCCGCGTAGCTCAATTGGTAGAGTGACGTATTCCGGAATGAGGGGATCCGGGTTCGAGCCCCGGCGCGGATAGAAATGACGGAGAAATTTACTTCGTTATAGTATTACTAACATAATCTCGTTAACCAACTGAGTAGAATTAGTTTTTTAACCAGGGTAAAGGAGTCACGTTTGAATTCTGTGGCGTACCAAAAGAATGAACCTGAAACGATAAGTGGAACAAACATTGCTCGTGAAGTGGTAAGATGTTCGAGAGCATCTTTAATGATGCTTTGATCTGTACCTATACAAACTGCAAAATTTACACAAGCTTTTCACGGCAGATACCACAAAGAATTTACCAAATGGTTTCTGACAAATATCACTGTGGACACCCAATGGTTGACAAAGTGTTGTGGACAGACGAGCTCATATTTACAGTAGTTACATGGGGCTGTCAACACGCATAATTGCTGAATACGGACACACGATAATCCATAGGCGCACAATAAGCAACTACTGTATACACTACCAACTACTGTGCTGCGCGTCCCTCATTCTTGGGTACTTTTCTTTGAGTAACCGTGCCCCAGAAACGGCTATAAGACTTGCTCAGCAAATTGTAAACGCTACGCGAAACTGCTTCGTGAAAACGTAATTCCGTGTTTGCGAGAACACACTCTACCGTAGAAAGCCACATTTATGCGGCATGATAAGCCAGTTTAAGTCGCATCGCCAGTAAGGATCTTCCTTTTCACTACATTTGGTGCAGAAAGACTTATTAGCAGGCACTGCAACATCCCATGGCTACCTACATCTGTGGATCTAACACCCGTGAATTTTAGGTTGTGGGATAAACAAATGTATTTCATTTGATTTTCAGTTATAACGAAGTAAATTCCTCCGTCATTTTTGGTCTACGCCGGGATTCGAACCCGAGGTCGCTTATTCCGGAACAAGTCGCTCTACCAACTGAGCTACGCAGACGTTTATTCTGATTCCTATCTGCCTTTATGTCGTGTGCGTCCTGCTGGCAGGTACGTCACGTCCCCCCCCGAAAGAAGGCCGGGGGCATGGCCCACGGGTCAGCCGTGACCATGAATCGTTGCAGGCAGCCATCCACTGTACAACGTGCACTTCAGAACCCCCAGTCAATCTGCTGTGTGGAATGCAACATCACACATTTTTATTTTTCGAAGCGCTGGAGAAGGAATTCTCTGATTTTTCCTGTCTCGCGGTGTTGAAATTACAACACACCAATGCGAGATTTTGAACCGCCGGGTCATCCGGATAGTTCGGGCGCCATTATAACGAAGTAAATTTCTACGTCATTTTTGGTCTACGCCGGGATTCGAACCCGAGGCCGCTTATTCCGGAACAAGTCGCTCTACCAACTGAGCTACGCAGACGTTTATTCTGATTCCTATCTGCCTTTATGTCGTGTGCGTCCTGCTGGCAGGTACGTCACACAGTGTATTTACAAACTTTCAGCCGTTATTTCCCTCTGGTGGTAGCTACTTAAATTATAATGTTTTGCGTTGCCAAACAAATTCCATTACCACTGGATCACACTGTAACACATGCATTTGTTCTTTTATTGTAAAGCTCTTAAATTTAAACGCTCTTTTGAGGCACCGGATATATACACAATTATTTGTGAAAATTGCAACCCCAAGAAATAATCGCGTTACTGAAGTAAAATGTATCCCACAGATTCCTCTCGTTACAGGAAAACACTGATTGCAGTTGTGGAGCTATATACGATTTTTCCCTCTTCAAACCTCAGTATCATGTGAATCCGCGTCGTGCAAAAATAACAGCCTTTACACGGAATGACACTGAATAGAAAAGTTTTGTGATACAGTCTTGCGGAATTTCCTGCCAGGCTGCTTGTTTGCGAGACCAGAGTTCATTTGTGGTGACTGGCGCAGGCGATTGACGGGCCATTAGCATAGCTAATATGTTATAGACATGCCCGGTATCTGACATATCCTGCGAAAGAGCAATCCAGTGAAGAACTGGTATTTGCAGTGCATGGAAGACATCTTGAATATTCCGGCCCCACGTGACTGAGCATTGTCCTGCTGGAATATGGCGCCATAACAACACTGACAGAAGTATATCACCTCTGCCTCTAAAACATCACCTGATGTATATGTGGTTGTTGAGGGTTCGCTCAATTCGTATCAAGTGAGATTGAACCCAATGGCATGACTGAACCCAATGGCCACCAAATCATGACGCTTGGCGCTGCATGCTGCCGTTCACCACGGTGTCTTCGAACACGTATGCGACCATCCTGGTGCATTCAGTTGAATCGTGACTTCGTCAGAAAACACGACCTGTTGCCAATCAGCGAGATAATACTGAGACCCTATTGCCTCCTGAGGCATCAGTGGTTGAATGACGGCGTGTAATTATTATGGAGGACAAAGCCTTACCTGTGACAGCCCTTCACTGCTACGCTAACACCGTGCAGATTGCTGTGCGATCGGTCACTGCCCTGCGGTAGAAGTGTCTATGCGATTTTAAGATTCAAATCTCAGATTTCTGTCAGTCCGAGCCTCATCTGTCCACTGATGTCAAGTTCTCATCAATGTAGTGTTGTTTTGTTCCGTACGAGTGACAATTTCCGAGGTAGGAAAATCCAGCTTCTTTCATCTCATCAATCTTTCCTAGCTCAAAGCCCGTGTCGTGTGTTCATAATATGACCTACTTCGGCGACGGGCATACCAAGACACAAGAAACACCCTTATGACTCAATGTCCGGGCTTCACTGTTTGCAACATGTCATTTGAGCCAGCTCTTTATGGCCAAGACCTGACAGTTCAAAGGGCGGTGCTCCGAAACTGCATGCGCATTTCCCTGATATTTTTATCATTTGCTTGTCCAAAATCCTGGTAAATATTCTGTAAATCAAGCAAATTCCAGCAGTCCCTCATGGTGTTTACTGTATCTTCATCAACAACAAACGTTATCAATTTGCTGCTTAAAGAAGTTTTCCCCAAGTCTCTTCCATAATTCTCTGTCTTGAGCAATTATATTCTGTGTCACTGTCTTTGAATATCATTTCCACACCTGCCCCGTGACCTTCTTCAGGAGCTTTTCCTATCCGTCGGTATCCAGTCTAGTATTGTTGTCGAACGGTGATCCCATTGTCACCAAAGTGTCTTTAGAATTTGTATTTGTTTTTCGGTTTAACTACCACAACGAGCAGCTGATAGAGCTATAAGCAGTAGAAGTCTGTAAGTTAGGGCCACGGAAGGGACTGAACCAACGTCATCAGACACGCACGCTACCCAAGCTCTATCCAAGACTTGAGCCCAAGCCTATCTCGGAAGAATTGTCACAGTCAAGCGTCTCAGATCACTGGGCCGCTGAAAATGCGTCTTTACTTGGATCAGAATGTCATCCACTATTGTCACCTTTTTCTGATTCATGAGCTCTTTTCCTATATTTCTCGCTTACATTAGAATTGCACCTGTTCAAGCTTCTGTGAGTTCACGGTAGCTCCTGAATGCCTCTTTTAAGTCCAAGTCCATGTCTCTGATCCATAAGTAAGAACCGGAAGACTGAATTGACAAATTGAGAAACACTTTTCTTTTAAGATATAATGTTAAATCATTCCGAAAGTATTGCTGCCAAATTTATGTATCATTTATTCTTCGATGTGTCCTTTGTATTTAATATGTGATATATTGTAGATGCACAGGAGTAGGACAGAATAATGTGACCACCTAGGAAAAGACGATTTTACGTACCTAATAGGGTGTGGGGCCACCTTTGGCATTCATAACCGCCTGAATCCTCCATGAAATAGACGCATACAAATCCTGGATGGTGGTTAGTGGGATGTTATACCATTCTTCATTGAGAGACTGCTTCAAGTCCTTGAGAGATGCAGGAGGAGGATAAGGGAATCTTACTATATTTTCCAACACAGACCACAGTGGCTCAATGATGTTTCAGCCTGGTGACTGGGGAGGCCAAGGAATGTATGAGAGCTCTTTCTCATGTTCCGCAAACCATGACTAGACAACCGAGGTCTGTGAATTGGGGCGTTATCATCTGATAGATGGCATCCACTGTAGGAAACAATTCCTAAGCCATTAGATGGACTTGCTCAGCCAAAACTGTTTCATACACCATACCAGTTATCCACCCATTCAAGATTATCAGAGGACCTGCAGAAAATCACGATATGATCGCCCAGAGCATGAGAGAACCACCACCATGCTGCACTGTTGGGGGCAGACAGTCTCGGTGCTACGCTTCTGTCGGTGTTCTCCAAACGTAAGCATGTCCTGCGGTGGAGAATAGTGTGAATGTTAATTCATCCGACCACATTATGCACTTCCATGCATCGGCAGTTTACGTTGAATGCTCCAGGCACCACTGACGTCACCACTATGCATTCATCTATGTCACCAGAGGATTTGCAGTAACGGCTCTGTCATGAACATCTTGTTTATTCAGTACCCTGCACACTGTTTTCGTTGATACTGGTGTCTGGAGATGTGGATTGATCTCCGCACTGATTTTCGGTGCCGTGGTGTTCTTATTACGGGTTATAAACCTCTATGATGTTCTTCTGACACTCACAGTCTGAGTCGTTTTCCGGCTGCTCTTGTTCTTCGCAGACAAGGTTTTGCTGCGTACACGGTATGCTGTCATTACGCTAGACACACTAGCTCTCGGTACCCTCAATACCCAGGCGACTGTTGTCATGGAGACATCAACTAGCTTACCGCCAACAATTAGCCCCCTTTCGAAGTCCGTTAGGTCTCTCATTTCACCGTCACCCTGAAAACCTTTTTGTTACCAATCACTTTAAATCCACTTAAATAGGACCTTGAGGTTCTAAACATATCTATTACATCCAAAAATGGTGTGCACCTTTGCATTTTGCGACCTACGCAGCTGCAATAAAAGTCATGTCTGTGAGCCTGGTGTTCACGTTATTCTGTCCAACCCCTGTAGGTATCAGTTCCCTCTAAGTTTAACCGATAAATTTCTAAATCTTCATTTCTTGTATTTTCTAAATCTTCAGTTCCCTCTAAGTTTAACCGATAAATTTCTAAATCTTCATTTCTTGTACTTTCTAAATCTTCAGTTCTTCTAATTTTTAACTGTTCGTTTCTTGTAATTTCCAAATCTTCAGTTCTTCTCATTTTTAAGTGTTCGTTTCTTGTAATTTCTAAATCTTAGTTAATTGTAATTTCTAAATCTCCCAAAAGTTCTAGTATTTGGCATACAGTTTCGCACCTTGAATACTTTAAAACACCGAAGCACAACCACATTCAAAATAATACCTTTCGGCGACGATGCACTTATGACACAGCTAGTAAAGCTTCTGAAAGCATTGCTGAAAGCCAGTTTTAACCACCCCTCGTAATGCCTCCTGCGTAGCTATTTTTACTTGATTTGTTGACACAAAACGAAGTCCCTGCAGATTTTGTTTCATCAGTGGAAAGAGGTTAAATTGGCAGGAGGCTAAGTCGGGTGAATTGGCGGGATGTAGAAGCACATTAGTACGATTTCTGGCGAGAAATTTCGTGACCAGTAGGGACCTATGTGCAGGGGCGTTGTCATGGAGAAGGTATCAGTTTCCACTTCGCTACATCTCCGGCCGTTTACGACAGATTGACTCTCGTAAGCGACGTAAAATGTCCAGATAACGTTCTTTGTTAACGGTTGTGCCCTCAGGAATAAATTAGGAATGGACAATGCCGTGAGAATCAAACCCACCTCTAGCATGGCTTTACCTTTGCTGCGATCCTGCTTGAATTTCGCTGATCGCGGTAAAGACGGTGATATCAATGTTGAAGAAGCACGGTTTTGCTGAATATCAAACACGTAGTACGACGTTTCATTACCTGTGATGATATTATCAAAAAAAAAACCTAGGATCAAGTCGGCTTTGTCGATTAATTAGCGCGATACCCGCATCCGTTCATCCTCTTGTTCGGAGGTCAAACGGCGAGGGAAACCTCAGGGAGTGTGTGCTGACACACGCGGTGAATGTTAAGATCCTCCGTCAAAATGCGATGGCATGTGGTCTTTGATAGGTTACTAGCGTTAGCGATTTCCTCAATGGTTTGACAACGATCCAGAGGAACACACTGCGCCACCATCGTAATGTTTTCCACACACTGTGCCACCATCGTAATGTTTTCCACACACTTCGCCACCATCGTAATGTTTTCCACACACTGCGCCACCATCGTAATGTTTTCCACACACTGCGCCATCATCGTAATGTTTTCCACACACTTCGCCACCATCGTAATGTTTTCCACACACTGCGCCACCATCGTAATGTTTTCCACACACTTCGCCACCATCGTAATGTTTTCCACACACTTCGCCACCATCGTAATGTTTTCCACACACTTCGCCACCATCGTAATGTTTTCCACACACTGCGCCACCATCGTAGTTTTTTCCACACTCCGTGCAGTCTCAGGTCGACCACAGCGCTCATTATCAGCGATGGGTTCTCAGTCCTCTTTGAACACCTTCGATCTCACCATTGTAGAGAGACCGTACACCTTCGAAAATATTTCTAAGGTCTCTGAAGCTGTTTTACCCTAACGTTGATTAAATTTAATGTTACAGCGTTGGTCTTCAAAAACCATGTTTCTCTTATCGCATAAGACAGACGACTAACCACAGCAGCAAATGTCTGAGCGCGCATTCCAATCACTTTCCATGGGCCAAACCATTCTGACTACGTAGGGGAGGGATGGCGGGATGTATTTCCGACACCTTAACTTTAACTACATGCTTGTGTTTTCCCTGGTAGGCGCTATCCCCAAAATTTTGTATCCAACTCCGTAAATAGCGAACACTTTCGGACCTTAATATTTATCTCCTATAGCGACGTGTACGCTGTTTGGGAGACTGACAGGTTAGTCAAAAGATTCTTTCAATACAAAAAAACTTTACATTAAATACCTACGTACAATATATATATTTAAAATTTTATTTTTTGATTAAATGTTTAAATATTTCCTATTGTATTAAAGTGAAAAAACAATATGATACGCTAGTTACACACAATACATGTAAAACATTTTCATTTAAAAATACAGTGCATAGAATGTACGTATCTTAATGCGTGCTTAAGAATATGTGCCTAAGAATAAAATATATTAAATCGTGAAATTTATAAAGCACGTACTTTCCGCTCATTATCTAATTAAAACAGTCAAAAATGTTTGGCTGAAAAAACCTGATTTTAATATTTTCGGTAATTCATAAAACGTTTTTCAAAATGTATTTAAAATTCTTCAATACTGCTTATCACCTCTCTCCGTTTTTTTAACAACAAACGTTTGGAACTCTTTACCATTGTAACGAACAAGTTCCGCGTCGGACATGGAACTCGGTTCTCCTCACTCCGGAGTTAGTGGCTCTCCCAACTGAGCTACGCGGACGTGTGCTCTCACTGCTATCTGCCTTTATATCATGCGCGTCCTGCGGGGCAGGCACGTCACATCTCCCCCTTCCTTCCGAGAGAGGGCCGGAGGCAATCCCACGAAGAACGTGCATTTCAGAAATCCCAGACAATTTCCTGTGTGGAACGTAACATCACACTGATTTATTTTTTCGAAGCACTGAAGAAGGTATTCTCATTTTTACTTTCTCGTCTTGTGGAAAGAACATCTCATCATTGCGAGAAACTTAAGGGTTGGGTCATCCTCGTTGTTCGTGCGACAATATAACTTACAAGCTTGTCCGCGCCGGGTATCGAATACGGGTCCCCTCACTCTGGAGTTAGTCACTCTCCCAACTGAGCTACGCGGACATGTGCTTTCACTGTCTTTATCTCATGTGCGTCCTGCGGTGCAGACACTTCACATCTTCCACCGGAATTCATGCCTGATGCAGAAGTTTCTTTTCTTTTGGAACTAGAATGGAAGGAGGAAAGAAATAAATCATTTAGATATCGTCTTCTCCTGGAACTTCTTGCAACGTTTTGTCAGACACATGTCAGAATTGATCTGGACATCTTGGTAAAAGTGTTTGCGCCGAATAAAAAGGCTCGTCCGCTAATGATGATTTCTTGGATTCGTGGATTCCGCATTTTAATGCTGCTTTAAATGGGATCATAACGAAAATCCTGTTCCAGATCTTTTAAAAATCTATTATGACGTATATTATAAACGTATTGAGGAGATGAAGGCTCATATAAAAAAATACGGATTAGAAAATCCGTTCTAATGATTGAGTAAATGTACTTGGCGGAGTTGTTTTTTGAACTGTTGGCTTCGCATTGTTCATTATTTCAGCGTTTAAGGATGTGTTTATAGATTATGCGTTTTTAAGATTCAAATTGTTGTAGTTAATCCGATATTCTGTTATTGAGGTTTTTGTTAATTTTTTGAATGCATTGTTTTAGTTTTATATAACTGTAATTTTATTTTCATTAAATATTTTTAACGTCCTCAATCACATAATCTTTCTACGATGTCTTCAAAGCAATGAACTTATTCATTGCCTCTTTAGTCGCAATAGAATCTTTTGCATTTCCTCTACACACGTAATTAGTTCAAAAATGGCCTTTTCTTTATCTTTTCCTGGATTAACAAAGAATACTCTTTTTTTTTGTTTGAAAGAAGCTATTTTGCCCACTTCTAAGACAAGATCGGCCATATTTAAACTGTAGACCAGTAAATAGTTTCGTAAAAGAGATATGATGGACAAAAAGTACATTATTTCCAGCAATAAAAGCTAAACAAAACCTTTACAGCAAAACTTCGCGATATTTTTTATTTTTCCTTCAACGCTTGTTTTGCCTTGTCTTATGTCCCAGATACCTGTCTTATGTTTCAGACCAGTGTTTTTACCTGTCCTATGTTCCAGTCCGTTATTCGGAGGGTCTGCTTTTGGAGGCAAATATACAGAACCGTATATACACTATATTGAGAAAAGTCACCGGACACTAAGAAGAGAAACACAACATAGCATATATTGACATACATTAGTACGATGTCGGTCCACCTTCGGCCTTAATGCATGCACTGACCCTTCGAGACATGCTTCCGACAAGGTTTTGGAACACAGCGATAGGTATGCGCTTCCATTCAGTACCGCTACTTGTTGCTTAGTAGGAGGCCTTGTTTTCAAACTTCTTATACAGCGCTCTAATTCATCCCATAGATGTTCTATGGCATTAAGGTCAGGGCTCTGTGCTGTCTAGTCCACACACGATACGGAATTATCGTCAAACCGCGCCGTAACAGTCCTTGCTTTGTGGCTCGGTGCGTTATCCTTCTGGTACCAACAAGGCTCGGTGCGTTATCCTTCTGGTACTAACAAGACTCGGTCCTACAGCATTGCCACAGAGTTTTTTTTTCCCGTCCCTAATTTAGGGTCACTGGTTCCAGGGAAGGGAGAGAGCCAGTGCCGTAAAACAAACACAACATCCATGCCTCACCGGGATTCGAACCTGGACCTCTTCGGACGAATGATCAGAGGCCAACGCCTTAGACCACTGCGCCACCGGGGCGGCCCACAGAGTTGGTAAGGCATAATTGTCCGGAATATCGAGGTAGACGTGATAGTTGTTCACGATAACCAATGGGCCGGGACCATACCACAAAAACCACCCCCACACGAGTACACTGTCAGATCCAAACTTGACCGTAGGAACACTACACTGTACTAAATAGCGTTCCCCCGGCTAACCCATACCCACACACGGCCATCAGACTAACGAATCGTGTATCTGGATTCATTAGTCCATAGGGCCCGTTTCCATTGATCTACGGTCCACGATAAATGTTCTTTACACCATGCTAAACGACGAGTAATATTCCAAGTGGAGATGAAAGTCTTATGATGAGCCGCACGACCATCGTAACCCATGGAATGAAGTTGTCTGCGAATGGTACCTGAACATACCGAGTGTCCACCATTTTTACTCACTTGTACACTGAGGTCTTGTGCAGTACTCGGTCGATTAGCTGTAACGACTCCCTTGAGGCTTCGAAGTCTTCGATCACTGATTTTCTTTGGTCTGCCGGTATGTTTTTTCTGCTTCATGCACGCCATGAGTCTTCCAGTTCTTCACTACATAGAAAACAGTTTACTTGGGTATGCTTAAACGCCTCTCGGTTTCTTTTATGGACAACTCACTAATATAACACCCAACAATCTTTCCTTTCTCAAAGTCAGTTCTCTTCCGCCGCGACACTTTCACTGAACCTCACAGTGCGATGTGATCGCGGTCAGCTTCACGCTTGTTTTTATACCGTTTGCATCTGTACCACGCATTTTAACAACGCAGCGGATCCGTTCATTTGCTTTTTAAGGGGTGTCCGGCGACTTTTTTCAATATAGTGTACTTCACTATTGGGAATCACAACCTGTTCTCTAAACGAAGTTGTCCGCTATTCGGGAGCGTATGCTAAAACGTTTTACTGTATATGAGTCTTTTCTATTCTGAAAATTCATTTCTAAATGCTCTTCTTTTCTCTTGCGTAAACTCTTGGAACATAATTTGCAGCTCTGAGGGTATGTTTTCAAAAGTGACTATATAGGCAGAAAAAGAAATGATTTAAACCATCACTATTAATATTTATTCTCTCGTCTTTCCAGTTTAATTATTGAAATACATTCTGCAGTGTTGTTTTTTTTGTTGACTGGAGGTTTAACGACCACCGTGAGCAACTCAATGGGCTATAAGCAGTCGCCCGTCCCTAATTTAGTGTCACTGGTTCCAGGGAAGGGAGAGAGCCAGTGCCGTAAGACAAACACAACATCCATGCCAGACCGATATTCGAACCCTGACCCCTTACGGATGAATGATCAGAGGCCAGCGCCTTAGACCACTGCGCCACCGGGGCGGCATTCTGCAGTGTGCTGCTGTAAAGCTTCGGAAACATGGTGCAATTATCATATAAAGTGAAAATTAATAAAACAATTAATCATATTAAGAAAATTAATTATAGTAAATCCTCCAGTGCTGGTATACTAACCACAGAGTACGGCAAATGGACTTGCCTGCAATTCAAATTTGCTAACAATCGAACAACACATCGTCCCAAATTCGTGCAAGAAAAACAACTTCATGACAAAATGGAGGACTTGCCTTCAAAATCCCCAGATTTCAATCTTGTGGACCCCATTACTCCACATTCCCCAGATTTCAATCCTATTGAAAATGTATGGGTGTGCTGGAATGAGCTTTACGGCGTTGATACAACCTTTTGCCAACATTGACCGAGTTTCGCGATATTTTGTTGCAGGAATCTTTGGATCAAAACGAATGAAAGCGTATCCTATATTCCATGATAAGTCACATACTTTGTGGCATTCGTGAAAACGTTGGCCATTTCAGCTACAAAATCAAGGATGCTGTTTTTAGGTGGGGCGAGTATGTGTACGTATCCCACTGCTGTAATATGCCTTGTACAAAATATGCCTCTTTTAAATTTAGTGTAAAACGAAGTATGGGGACACAAAGACGCTGGAATTCTGCTCACCTTTCTTATTATAACAGGTCATGCATTATTTCTTAGGGTCAAATTTTTCTAACTGAGTTTGGTAAGTACCAGCACCATAATACCCAGTAAATGCAACACTAAAGGTGCAAAACTTATCTTCAGTAATAAACGTAGTGAGGGAAATGAAAGAGAATATTCTACAAACGAAAATTATCGTAAAATTGGAGCTTGGTCCATAAAAATGCTATAAAGCTGAACACCGAAGTAAAGACTGTAAGCTATCGACGTTTGTTTGGAGCTCGAAATGGTTTATTCTCCTATCATAATTATGCTTACGTGGAAGACAAAGAGCAAGGGCTTAAGCGCTTTCTGGCAATAAATAAATTTCTCTGACGTCCACTTTTAATAACTCACTAAATTCGAAATAAGCTTTTTGGAAATGCGTAGAATAATGTCTTCATTTTAGAGTTTATGGTATATGAAGAGCATCGTTGAAGGCATCTCAACAGATTTTGTACTCAACCAATTAGAAAGGGAAGAGAAGGCATGTGGTGCACATTCTGACAGCTGTGATGCTAAGCATCTTGAAATTCCTGAAAACGATTTAGAGGGTTTACATTCTTTTCGGTTTGTCATTTTACCCCTGAGCTTGTGGTACATTAGGAACCCTTTAAAGATATACATGCATTTGATATGTTAAGCCATTTGTCGTAGTATGCCCAGCTTGGGAAATTTCTAGAAATGTTCTACACAAGGAATTCATTTTTGGGGCAGGAGTTAAGTACGAATAAATTACTCAAATATGTATGGAAACGCAGCAGGAAACTAAACTAATAAGCTGCTTAAAATGACTGCATTCTTTTCTATAAACAGCTAAGGAATATTACAAAAATGTAGATGCGTTTCGTCATGTCTGCGAAAAACACTCTATGGAACAAAAAATATTTCTTGAAAAAATAGAATGTTGAAAATCCTGCAATGGATTATATAGATTAATAATTTTAAAATATGCCTTTCTTTAGGCTTTGTATTTTTCAAGCACTTCCGAAGCTCTCCATAATATGCCATTCTTTAGTCTTTGCCCTTCTTTTGTCTTGTATACAGGGTGTTTCAAATCTAATGGAAGAAACTTTAAAGGGGTGATAGAACATAGAACATACCAAAACAAGCACTTTTCGTCATAGAATGCATGGTCGCAAGTTACGCGCTTAGGCGCTAGAGGGCGCTTTCAGTTTCCCCAAACATGCCGTCTTTTGCAACGCAAAGACAAGAATGGCACAACAAATCAAAACAAAGCTTTATTGCAGACAAAATGAAACACAAAACGTGGCATCACAAAATTACATTAACAATAAGTAAATACTGAAATTTATTACATTTACAAAAGCTGCTCAAAAGGGCGACAGCCACTCCTGGTACACGTTTCGCATCGTCGACGTAAAGATGCCCGTATGTTGTGGAAAATACCAGGCATTTCCCGGACAGCTGCAGCAGCGACTGAAAGTCTGGCTACTAGTTCCTCATTGGAATCAATAAGAGTGTCGTACATTACGGACTTAAGATGTCCCCTTAAAAATAAATTCAGAGGGAACAGATCTCTTGGGTGCCAAGCGATGGGTCCACCTCGACCAATCCATTGGCCTGGAAATGTGGCGTTCAAGTAAACACGCACCTGAGTGTTGAAATGAGCCGGCGCTCCATCATGTTGGAACCACATTTTACTGCGTACTGCTGCTGCTACATGCTGTATCAATTCAGGCAAGACTTGTTGCGGGAAAATAAGGTACGTCCTCCCACCCGTCGTTCCGGTAAAAGATATGGGTCTGTGCGTTTGCAAAAGAAAGCGTGTGTGGGGAAACAAAAAGCGCCCTCCAGCGCCTAACCGCGTAACTTGCGACCATGCATTCTATGACGAAAAGTGCTTGTTTTGGTGTATTCTATCACCACTTAAAGTTTGTTCCATTAGTTTTTAAACACCCTGTATATGACTTTCTTTAGTCTAAGCTTTCTTTAGTCCTTATATATATATGCCTTTCTTTAGTCTTTGAGTTATACTTGGTTTTTCCGAAATAATGAGCATAGCCACCCTGGTGGCGCAGTGGTCTAAGCGCTGGCTTATGATCATTCGTTCGAGAAGGGTTCGGGTTCGGATCCCGATAAGGCATGGATGTTGTGTTTGTCCTATGGCAAGATATGGATCTGTGCTTTGCGAAAGAAGGCGCGTGTGGCCCTTCATTAGGGACAGCCGCCCGTCCCTAATGAAGGGCCCTGAAACCAGTGGCCCTTCATTAAGGACGGACGACTGCTTATAGTCTTTTGAGTAGCTCACGGTGGTCCTTAAACCTTCAATAAAAAAAAATCAGCATAACATTTACTTATTTTTATACCAGATTAAATGCTACGTAATGACTGAGACGAAGAAGTAATGAAAAAATGTATCTTTTGTTGTGATTGAACTCTTATGAAGTTTATTTACATATTTCGCAGTAATACTTTTTCGAGAAATTTTTATTTGAATTTCCAAAATGCTTCATTCTGCAAGCTAACTATGTGCATATGTAACTTTTATCTCGTTTATCAGGTTTGAAACAAAAACATAATGCTAAAAATAAACTTGGGTTTAACGTGAACTGTATAGTGCTAATCCTCCCTGGACGAATAATAATATACCGGCATATTTCACATTACTTTTGGGGCTTTAAAATTAACTTAGAGAATTAAGGAAACTTCACTTTTAAAAGAAGTCTAAACTTGTTTTCGTTTACTGAGAATAATAATCACTTTTCCCATGGGTTATTTGCAAACTCTAGGAGAAAGACAAGATTTTCTTCTTTCCAAAGCACTTTAGTCTGGAGCATGGAAAGGTTTTCAGATATTTACTGTGGTCTATTTAGCAATAATGTAAGGTAAATTATGTTATCAAGAAAAAGAAACATATGCACGAATAAATTTGCAGCACCCGAAAAATATGGTCGGAATAGTATGCAAATCAATAGGCTGCTAAATTGAGCCCTGAATAAAGTGTGGGTCTTATTCAACTACGGAGTTTGCCTATATAGAGGGGCTATCAAAATAATGGTAGCGCTTACTACTTGTCTAAAAGCTTTTTATTAATGTGCTGTAAACCCACTCAGGCTTTATAGAACAGAAGCAATTCGTCTTGGAATATATTTATACAGTACAAATCATTCACATATGATAATGTACAATCGTGGCCGAAAGACCTGCACCAGTAGTCTGAAAATCAAATTTTTGACGTGTGAATTCAACTTATAAAGCCTAATGTTAAAGTCAGGAATACATATTATACAACATTTTGAAGGAAATTGTATGCTGAATTCATATATTTTTACAAAATGTTGTTACCAGTAATAGGAGTGAAGTTACAAGCAAAAGTACAGCGTCTAGTCATAAAAACCAACAAATAGTGAATTTTGTGAAATTAGTGTACAATGCATTTACGGTAAAATCACTGTACAGTACGTAATTGACACCTTCAGGACACTTGAAATCACTGACCAACAAGCAAAATACGCTTTAATATTCAATTGGATAACCAAATTAACAAAGTGCACCTTCTTGGCATAGAACTGATGAGCTTCTCTAGTTGTCCATTGGTGATAACACGGTGCAATACGGCCCTTACAGTCTGTAAATTCTTTAATTGAGTCTATAAAGACCGTATGGCACCATGTTATTACCAATGGACAACTTGAGAAGTCATTAGTTCCATGCCAAGAAGGTGCACTTTGTTACTAAGTAACCGTGGTTATGCAATTGAATATTAAAGCGTATTTTGCTTGTTGGTCAGTTAGTTCAAGTATCCTGCAGGTGTCTATAATATACTGTACAGTAATTTTACGTTAAATGTATTGTACACTAATTTCACAAATTCCACCATTTGTTGACTTTTATGACTAGACGCCGTATTTTTGCTTGTAACTTCCCTTCTATTACTAGTAATAACATTCTGTAAATGTATTTGAATTCCGCATAACATTTCCTTTAAAATGGTGTATAACTATGTATTCCTGACTTTACCATTACGCTGTATAAGTTGACTTCAAACCTCCAAAATTTGACTTTCGGTCGACTGGTGCAGGTTTTTAGCCCCGATTGTAATTTGCGATTATTCTACCTGCAAAATATATTCCGAATGATGTTGGGGGTGGAAAATTAAACATGACCTTTCGTTCCATATGTTCCCGCAAATGCTTAGCAATATTGACGTCTGGAAATTGAAGTGCCCGGGGTATGCTATTCCTCAACCTCATGCTCTGAAACCCACAAATTGACACGTTTCGTACCCATCATAGTTTCTTTCTGGCAGAAAACGGTAAATTCAGTAAACTGGTTAGCCTCCCGAGCACATTCATTTGCGACATTAATATTCGAAGGTTCGAAGGCACATGAAGCATTATTGTCCATTTTGATTATTCAAAACACAGGTTGAAAGTAGCAATTAAAAAATATATCTGCTATGGAACATTAAAAGTGTTTTTCACATGCAGTACTAGAGTGTAAAACAACCCAGGTAGCACAACCTTGCAATTTAACGTAGGCCAAACAGTGAACCACCGTCTTTTAGGAATAGAAAACGTTGGCTCAGCGTTGGGCCTACGTTAAATTGCAAGGCTGTGCAACTTGGGAAACGCGATAGAAATTATTCATAACACAAGAACACGCGATGTAAATAAATGCAGGAATAGTGATAGCGAAAGTATGCTCCTTGGGACAAGACGCGAATGGGCCCTGCGTTATCTTGGGATTCTGCAAGCAAGCGATTTCGACGGAACTCGCAGTGTTTTGTTACCACTTTTGAAAGCGGAAACAACTGACCTTGAACTTTTCCAATGATTTCGTAATCCGCTCAACGGCCGAACGAAATCTTTTGACAGTCAGTGTGAACTGAACGACTTCATATATACTTTGCAATGCATTTAAGTTATCTATCTGTATAAACTACTGTTATTTATTTCAAATTGTTTGCTTTAGCAACACTCGATATTAGCGCGCTTCGCCCCTAAGTCCCAGCTAGAGCGTAAGGCCGTCTTAACAGCTTTAAACACTGATGCATACTTCTCTGCTCTGTAATAGAAAGGCTGCCTTCCTCTACATTAAATAGGGTTGTTGCGATGCTCAGTTTTTGACTTGAGCAAGTAGGGAACGCAAGCGCTGCATGGTTGTGAGCTCTCATGATCTCACTATTTCTGTGAAGGCTACTGCGATGTACGAACCCGTCAAATGAATCAAAACTAACTGGAAGTTTGAAAATCTTCCAAATACATGCATCGCTCTTTTCACGTTTTTCACAAGCTTTTTTTTTTTTTCTCGACGTATTTGGACCATTTTTACCATTTTCCTCGCTCTTTGGATTTATTAGCAATAATTTAATAGCTTGTGCCGTTATGCCCCACCAGATGGAGACGTATCAGTTCCTGAGCCCATCTCTACGGATTTGTGAAGTTAGATGCTGACAGATAAACACACATAGCGCCGTCGATTGTTGGCCACCTAGCGTAAGGCGAACACACTCAGATAGTTATCGAGAGATCTGGGGTTCGATCCCAGCGGTGTCGAAATACAATTTTTCGGTTGCTGTGTGAGCATTAAAGGAAAACGTGGAAAGAGCGATGACTTTGCCTGTTTAACTAGAAGTGTTTTGATCCTCGCCTTTTTCTTCTAGGTATTTAAATACGACTTTTTTAAATCCTTTATGCTAATCTTACTCGCATATGCTTAGCAGTTCGACTCCTTTCTCCAACAAATTATTCCTTGGACTTGCGATTAATGGAGTGGCGATTTTTACATTCTTGTTGGTTTCTAAGCTGAAGTCTTTACCGTCTTGGTATTCGCCAGAATTCTTCTAATGGTAAGCATAACTAGACCTATAGTATGATCCACCTGACCCTCCCGAGGCTAGAACTTCCGTTAAACTTGTATTTTAACATACAGCGTTGTAAGCTTTCTTGGGAGTTTTACATCCCCTCTAACACTACTACTTGTGTGCATTTTTTTCAGCCATTGTGATTCGAAACTGTTCACCAGAACATTAATGGTAGGAAGAAGAACACGTGAAAATAAACAGGGCGTAAATCGTCATTCAAACTGAGGAAAACAATGGAGCTGAGAGTCCGATGACTTACAATATTTGTTTCACTGTATCTGCTTGACTGTAAATAGGGAATTAGTCTTATTTTTATTGACCTTTATAAACAGAGAAAGAGAGAGGGAGAGAGAGAGAGAGAGAGAGAGAGAGAGAGAGAGAGAGAGAGAGAAAGAGAGAGAGAGAGTTTTGCCATCGTCTGCTCCCATTACCAGTTTTCTTCTTTCGGGTTTTAACCCTTTAAACGGCCGATGTACCTGAACCAAATGGTGCCCAAAATTTACTAAACTTCCCAAACAGAAATGTCCACATAGCGATCGGTTTTAACAAAAGTTACGACAAAACAGTACTTTTCCCATTCTCATCTCAGTAGTATTGACCATATACCTGTTATTGGTGCTCGTATATAATGCAATGTACCCTTCAACGCCTTTTCTCTAACGTTCTTTTCCGGTCTGCTCAATGACCTAAATAATGAAGAGAAAGGGCATGCTTCTTTCCGGTATCATGGTGTCAGAGTCTAGTCCCCGTGACACGGACATCATGCCACTAGGCAGATAAACAAGTTATTCAAATATCTCCTTTCTTTGGTTCGTCGCCATTGATATAGCCCTTTTAGCAAGTAATACGTCAGAAAGGATTAGTGTCAATCATACCTCTAAATGATTACTTTGAATACCAACTCCAAGGAGAAAGCAACACTTTCTAATTATCAGGTTCTCTCCTTCCAGTTCCGTTCTATTCACTTCTTAAGCAGCAAAAATATTCCTTAGACATGATTTCAGCTAATTATTCTAACCCCGAGTTAATTCGTTCCAGTAGGGTTTTAAGCACCACCAGTAGCAATTTAGAGGGTTATAAATAGTGGCTTGTCCCTAAAATACGGCCATTACTTCCGGAGAAGCTGACGCAATCAGATACGCTAATTCTGGGTTCAAACCAGGATCAATTTTGGATAAATTCTAGCTACTCCTACCATTCGGACATCCGAGAAGGATACATTTTTTTCATTTCCTTTTGTGCGTGAAGACATAGAGGAGTGAGGTCATTGTTCATTTGTCACACTGAACGAGAAAGTAGCTCCAGTGTGAAAATTGTTACGTGTCTTCTCGTGGAAAGCTACAGCTTCCAGTGCCGAGGAGCAGCAAGCTTTAGATATATCGCCTCCTCTCGGCGTCATGCAATGGCAGAACAGATATGAAGAAAAAGTTGTGATTCAGCAAAAGCGTTGCTGAGGAGAATAAAAATGTTGAGAACGTTTGTGTGTATGTGCACGTGCGAAGATGACCAAGAAAGACGCTGAGATGTGAGGAATTATATATCTCGCCCTACCAATTTTAAAATAAAGAATTTGAACCTATGCCATTTCGAACCGCTTCAACTGTTCTACGAAACTGGCAGGGAATTATTTGAAAAATAGTAAGCTGAATGGTCGACAGAAGAAAGCTGTGTCCATCTTGCATTTATTTTTGTTTTTCTTTTTTCTTTTTTTGGTTGTTGATTTAACAGTGCCGTAAAAAAACACAACATCCATGCTGCAACGGGATTCCAACCCAGACCTATCTCGGACAATTGATCACAAGCCATCTCTTACACCACTGCGTCACCGGGACGGACATGTTTGTTCCGCCATGCAATGTGTAAATTTAAACAGACGCTGGTGCTCAAAATTAAAGCAACACCACAAAATCCTGTCTAACGGACAAAGTAATGGACATATGATGTATGCTGTGCGGTATAGTTTTTCACTCCTGTGAACACATAGGAACTGAGATGGATGCAAATGAGCCCAAACTGTGCGCCTGTGAAAAACATCCTTTATATAAGAGGGCTGTCAAATCGTTTTTATTATTGCCTAAAGCAAGTGGGATTAGCGTAAAAATGTTCACTGTGAGGAAGACGCATGCCCTTGAGCTATTGGAAAGTGCGAATAATCCTGCGTTGTTGTAAAGTGGAACACCGCTAGGCGTCCAAAAACAAAACAGCGCGGCCTGTTTAGAAAGTCGAATGGCGTGCAGTAATTCAGTTGCTACATTTGAAGGGGCACATTGCCATACAGATTCATTCTGAGCTCGTAAACGTGTACAGGGTCAATGCCCCATAGTATGACACAGTAGTAAAATGTCTTAGACACTTTCAATGTGGAGAAATAAGGCTGTCAGACGATCCACGAAGCGGAAGACCGTCACTCAGTGAAGAACCAGGCAGTGCGAAAGGAGCGGCTGCTCTCGTGCTCGATGACCGGCGCATTACTATCGGAACAATCACCCTGATATATATCATTGATGTTAGTCAAGAGTCAGTAGTCAACATTATTCATAATGAGCTTCACAAGACAAAGGTCTCCGCCTGATGGACTACTGACGCCATTGCAAAAATAGTGCCGAAAGGATGCTGCAGCGGACACGTTGAATCTGTTTGCGGCCGACCCGAACGACTTCTTTCAACGTCGTATTACTATGGATGAATGCTTCGCGTGCCGTTACGACCCCGAAACGAAGGAACAAAGCAAACAGTGGAAGCACACTGTGTCACCTACCCCGAAAAATGCAAAGATGCAAGTCTCCTCGGGGAAGGTCATGCTCAGGGTTTTCTGGGACTGCCGTTGTGTGATCCTCACAGATTATGACCGAAAGAGCCAAGCAAAAACGGGGAAGTATTAAAGGGATTTGCTGCAGAAGTTAGGGACTACCATCAAAGCGAAACGCCGTGGCAATCTGACGACGGGGGTACGGCTCCTTCATAACAACGCCCCATCCCATTCTGCTCAAAAGGCGGTGACACTCGCAGCTAGTTTGGGTTGTGAAATTCTGACTCGCCCCCTTTACTTCCCTGACCTGGCACCATTCGTATTCTTCCTATTTCCTCTGCTGAAGAGTTTGTTGCGTTGCAGGCGTTTCATGAACGATAACGAGAGTGATTTTCGAGGTTGAGGACTTCCTCAACAGCCAGACAGAGGCAGTGAAACTCGCGGCTAGTATGGGTTATGAAGTTCTGTCTCAGCCCCCTTACTCTCCTGACCCGGCGCCATCAGACTTCTTCCTATTTCCTCGGCTGAATGGCAGGTGTTTCATGGAAAATGACGAGGTGATTGTGGAGGTGGATCACATCTCGAACAGCCATAGAGTGGACTCCTAAAATACAGGTCTCCGCCAGGCCATTCATCGCTGGGAGAAGTGGGTTGCCTTAGATGGGGGATATGTTGAGAAGGACTAACTCCAACACCAAAGCTCATGCACATAGCTCTCTTTTTCTTAGTGATAATAAAACCTTTTTGAGCACCCTTCGTAAGACATGTAAGGATATCACAAAAACCGGAAAAAATGGTATTAACCGACATCAATACGGAATGTCGTGCAATATTTTCTCTTTCAAGATACTCACTGAGCAGCGGAGCCACTAACAAAAAAATTGTCTAAGAACTTGTTTCCGTCCATTAGCAAACAATCCGGAACCACTACATCTTTAAAGATCGAGTGCGACGATCTAGCAACTCGTTGTCATACCGGGTAGCCCGACGGGTATTTTTATTTTTTTGGTTCTTATACGAAGGCAAACGACCGTTGGTATACACGGTCATATCATCCCGAAATCACAGTGCACCTACCCTGGCGTGTCGCAGAGTGCACGCAACAAGGTCTGCCACAAGAAGATATAAGCCGCCAGCCAGGACACACGAGCCATAGTGCGTCACGCAAGCACAATGGGAAGATGTAGTTATTTGACGAAACTGCTTCTGAGATGGTTTCAACCTCGGCTACGACGCCAAGGTTGGAACCATCTCAGAAGCAGCAGATTTTCGTAGGCTGTTCGCGAGGTGCTAAAGCAAGGGTGTGCCAAAAATGGACCGCTGGCACAACAAGTACCTCCTGACGTCATAAATGTGGAGCCCCAAATTCATCAATCCCGGAGGAGAACGTCGCCTCAGTCGACTGGTAAAAGGCAATCGAAGCATAACAGTGCAGCAATTGACCACGTAAATGAGCGCTTGGCATCCAGGTACGTCTCCCCGATAACAGTAGAGCGAACCTTGTTACTCATGAGTCTCCATTGTTGACGTTGCATCAAGGCGCCCATGTTAACCCAGGTCCATAGACAACGACGACTGCACTTCGCATGGGACTACCGTCATTGGACAGTGGAAGAGCGGAAATGGGTTGCCTTCTCCGACTTGTCGAGGTTTCTATTCCACAGAAGTGACGGCCGGTGGCGGATACGGCGTCAGACACTCGAGAAAAAGAAACTGTGCCTAAAATAGTGTTCGTTATAAATGTCATCGAAAGGAAGACATGATTTTTGCAATCGGATTTTTAAAAGCCAATATTAAAAATAAAATGTAGTTTGAATTCAACATCATCTGCATTTACGTCCTTTACCGGCGAAGTTGTGCATCAGAAAAAACCGAAGAAAAATATCACTATTCTTACATTTTAAGCTTCCCAATGCAAAAGAATATTTTAAAATCAGATGAATAGTTGCAGAGATATGGTGTCCATGGACGGACGGACAAAACGGTTAGACGTGCTAAAAATGTATTGACTCCACAGTTTGCAGCTTTCTCAGGTATTCGTCCTCTGTCCTTAACTAGCGGATATATATGACCACCTACTAATGTATTGACTCCACAGTTTGTAGCTTTCTCAGGTGTTCGTCATCTGTCCTTAACTAGAATAATATGACCACCTACCTAATAATGAGAATAACCACAATTGATAAGGATGACAGAGGCGAAACGGCGTGGCATGGACCCACTGAGGCCCTGGAAGCACGGAGGTCCCGGAGAGGACGTGGTTGTGAGTCGGCACGTCCAACATGTCGATCCAATAGTCCCACAAGTGCTCTATGGGATTGAGTTCGGCCGCTTTCTTCGGCCAAGGAGAAATCGGCCGACCAAATCCCATAGAGCACTTGTTGGTTGGACAAGGGAGCAGGAAAACATCGCTGTCGTGTTCCTGGAACCAGTCATGCACTCGTTAAGTGACGTGGCAAGGCGCTTTATCCTGTTGGTAGACACCATCACTACCAGGATAAACGTATAACACGAAGAGATGCATGTTGTCAGCGAGGATGATCAGGTAGCCATTGGCGATCAGGGGCACATCCAGTGGTACCAACGGTCCCAGGTCACAACAGAAAAGCATTCCCCAGACATGTACACTGCCACCGCCGACATGTACTTCACCAACAAGCGTGTCCAGGTGTTAATTCTCGTGTGTGTGACATTGTATCCGCCACCGCTAGTCACTTATTAGGAGTAGAAACCTCGATTCGTCGGACAAGGCAACCTATGTCCGCTCCTACACTGTCCAATGACGGTAGTCTCATGGAAACTGCGTTCGTCGTTGCCTTTTGACTTAGGTTAACATCGCTGCCTTTTGACTTAGGTTAACATCGCTGCCTTTTGACTTAGGTTAACATCGCTTCCTTTTGACTTAGGTTAACATCGCTGCCTTGACGCAGCGTCCACTTCGAAAACCCATGCGTAATAGGGTTTGCTCTACTGCTATCGGCGACACGCACCTTGGTTTCCAGCATTCATTTGTGTGATCAATTTCCGTACTGTTGGGCGTCGATTGCCCTTTGCCAGTCAAAGTTCTCCTCTGGAGTTGATGGCTTTAGGACTCCACAGTTATGACGTCAGAGGCACTCGTTATACCAGCAGCCCGCTTATATCTCCGTGTGGTCGACCTTGGCACTTGCAATCTGTGACGCGCCAGGGCGGGTATACCATGATTCCGGGAATGGTCGTATTATTCTGATAAGACTGTGTATATTCCTTAGCATTTTCTACATTAACAGAACACTAACCATTAAATACCTGTTTCATGGGCAAAGCGACACACTTATCCCCCTCGGCAGTGGCCATACCCATCACTTTTCAGATATAGGAGGGCGTCATTTCATTCAAGTACACAGTAATTCGATGTCAGTATGGATAATGATCGTAAGTTAACAGAGTTTGAAAGAGGAAGGATATTGAGGACCCTATGTTTTTATGTGTCACTGTATCTCGGAGGTGTTACAATAATTGCAGTATCTCAGTTCGACAGTATCAAGAGTATATCAGAAATACGTCATTTCCGGAATAACGTCGCATCGTGGTCGGCACTGTGAGTGGGAAATGGTGGAATAAAATGGCCATCAAAGCAGGCACCGCATAATTTCAACAAACCGGAGAGCGAAAGAGGGATAAATCGCCGTCGACTTCAAAGATCTCCAGCACGGCCATCAGGGGATCGTCAGCCGTAGTAAGATATGGAAGCCGCCGACCCACCGACACATCACCCAACTCTTCGCCTGAACTGAACAAAAGAACATTGTCACTGGATATTGGATGATTGGAGACGGGTTTCCTGGTCCGACAAGTCCTTCACTTGGTTACTTCGCGCACTTAGAAAGGTTCGTGTTTGTCAGAAACCTCAGGAAGCGATGGTACTTGCGTATCAATAAGGAACTGTTCATACTTGAGGAGATCCGGTTGCGGTATAGTGCTTGATCAGCTGACAAAAGGTGAGTCTTCTGCTACATCTAGATACTCATCTGAACAGTCCACGCTACGGGTCCAATCCTGAGGACCATTTATATGCATTCATGGGCATTGGGAAATAGCCGCCATGTGGGTTCCAGGGATTCCTCCTGGCAGGCCACTATTTTCGGTTCGCTTTGTCGTTTACAGTAGACTGCATGAAGTAGGTAATTATTTGAAATGGCTTCAGGAATCCATTAGTAGGAAGTTCGACTTTTTATTCAGGCTATATATATACAGTCATTTGCAAAAGTTTAAGACCACTTGTTGGTATTAGATTTCTGCCGATTGCCTCAGCTTTTGTCTGTATTACTCAACTTCCTGTCGGTGTTGCATCCTTCTACAGCGACAGCTGTTGATAGAGTTGGGAGAAGCGTCCAAGTGTCAGTTTGTTTCTGGTTTTCGTGCTGAGAGATTTTGTACGCGGACGCTCGTTCTGATTGCTATCTGCCTTTATGTCGTGTGATTCATGCTGGGCAGGTACGTCACATCCCCCCCCGAAAGAGGGCTGGAGGCATGGCCCACTGGTCAGCAGTGACCATGAATCGTTGCAAGCAGCCATACGCTGTAGAACGTGCACTTGAGACCTCCCAGTCAATCTGGTGTGTGGAATGCGACGTCACACACATTTATTTTTCAAAGCGTTGAAGAAGGGATTCCTCTTATTTTTCCTATCTCGCGGTGTGGAAAGAACATCACACCATTACGAGATTTTGAACGACCGGGTCATCCGGAAAGTTCGGGCGCCATTATAACGAAGTAAATTTCTCCGACATTTTTGTCCACGCCCAGGCTCGAACCCGGGTCACCTCATTCCGGAATAAGTCGATCTACCAATTGAGCTAAGCGGACGTTCTATCTGAATGCTATCTGCCTTTATGTCGTGTGCGTCCTGCTGGGCAGGTGCGTCACGACGTATATTCTATATAGCGAAAAATGGGCAAAAACAGCGTTTAAGTGTTACAAGAGGGCGCAAATAGCGACTTTATATCATGAATGATACTCCGAACGCGACATAAGCAGAAAGGTGAATGTGAACAGCACTGCTACTCATAATACGATCATGAAATATCGAGATACAAGTGAACTTAGCGACCGAAAGAGAAGTGGGCGTCCAAGGAAAACAATCCCACGTGATCCCAATACCATCACGCGAATAGTTATGTGTCCTCCGAGGAGTTCGTGCAAGAAAATCAAGATCTTTCTACATTCAAAACAGACTGTTATTAGTATCAGCAGTTTTTCCAGACGCCTTAGCAAATATTTTGTTCAAATCTTATAAACCTGCATGTAAACCTAGACTCATCTTTGTCATGGAAAAGAACAGACCCCCGTTTGCGAAACGTCATCAATCGTGAACTGCTGAAAACTGCAGCCAAGTTCCTTTTTCAGATGAGTCAGCTGTGCGTCAATTTGAATCACGAGAAGTACATGTTCGACGACCAAAAGGCAAAGGATTTGATGAAAATACGAAATTGGCACTGTGAGACAACTTCCTAGTCAGATGATATGGAATGCTATGTCATCTTTCGGCACTGCTTCATTATACTTTTTGCCGACAGACACTGCCATGACGAGTACTTTGGAAATGTTACTTGAGAGGTTGTTAACTCACATGCAAGTGCACAAATGCACAATCTTATGCATGATGGCGCTGCATGCCACAGATCATAGACAGTAAAGGACTACCTGCACAGTGAAAACATATTTGTGCTTGACTGATCTGATTGGCTCAATAAAGTACACTATCTACTAACAAGTAATTGGACACCCCTGCAATCGACGATATCTGCGGTCCTGATACACGTCACGGCCACCGCCGTTAAATATCGTGTGGAAAACAACAACGCAACCAGTCACATGCAAGATGCCACGCAATTCGGTGCTCTCGGATTTCGATAAAGGTGTAATCGTCGGGTATCACAGAAATGGACGATCCGTACGGGACATATCCAGCTAGTTAAAATATCCAAAATCGAGAGTGGCCTACCTGATTCGCAAGTGGAAGATGAGAAGTGACTGTCGGAATGTGCCCCGACCCGGCAGACCATCAAAACTGGGAGTTAGAGACCGACGGGTGCTGGCCAGAGAAATTCGAAAGAACCGCACCAAGTCGATAGACCACATCCGCGAGGAGTTTCAATAGGCATCCGGGAATGTTCTTTCGATGAATACCATCCATAAGGAAGCCTATCTGCTCGGTTATCATGGACGTGCTGCCACCCACAAGCCTTTGATCATCAAGTCCAATAGCGCTTCTCGGCTAACGTGGTGCAAAGAACGTAGGCAGTGGACCGTTGAACAGTGGAAACGGGTTCTCTGGAGCGACGAATCAAGATTCACCCTCTACCGTTCGGATGGCAGGGTCTGGGTTTGGCGTCTGCTTGGAGAACGCCTCCGGCCGGAATGTATTGTGCCAACTGTGAAGTTCGGCGGCGGTGGAATTATGCTATGGGGGTTTTTCTCCTGGTATGGCACGGGACCCTTGGTCGCAATTCCTGGTAGACTCAACGCCGAGACCCAACGCACCATTTTGGATGACCATGCGCTTCCTACGTTGTGGCAGTTTTATGGGGTGGACCCATGTTACTTTCAGGATGACAATGCCACCTGTCATGTTGCGAGGTTCAACATGGCTTGGTATGGTGACAATGGGGTTAATCGAATGGACTGGCCTGCGCAGAGCCCGGACCTTAACCCTATCGAGCACCTATGGGACGAGTTGGAGCTTCGACTTAAGGGGTGCCCCCACCGTCCGCAATCGGTGAAGGAACTGACATGTCTTCTCCAAGCCGAGTGTAAGAAAATACCGCTAGCCGTCGTATATCGCCTGGTTGAAAGTATGCCCCGGAGGGTCGCAGCTGTAATCGCCGCTCATGGAGTCTCCACCAACTATTGAAGGTGAATAAACTTCGTTTTCCTTTGCTATCACAGGTGTCCAAATACTTGTTGGTAGATACTGTACATGTGGTGCAAAGACATTACAAGTGACTACAGCAAATCCCTCGTTGAGAGTATGTCACATCGTATTCTGTCCGTTATAAAAAAAATGGCCACACAAAGCACTGTTCTTGGTCTTTTTGTGTTCTAGAGAATGTGAGTATTCATCTGCGATGTCATTTTTTCAAATATCTCTGACTAGTAATTAGTTGTTTCTTTGAAAATCTTAATTTTCAATAAATTGACAGATGGCATTAAACTTTTTCAAATAACTATATACACTGAGTGGCCACTTTGAATGCTGAGGAACCTTTGCCTTTAACAAGTGAATGCTGAGAAACCTTTTGCCTCTAATACTGCGTCGATTCTTCGTGGCATGGACTCCACGAGACGTTGATAGATGGTTGGTGGAATCTGAGACCATGCTTGATGAATAGCACTTTCCAGGAGTGTGAGATTGCAGGGTTGTGGATATAGCTGTCTGATGGCTCGTTCAACTTCATTCCACAAATTTTCAATGGGGTTGAGATCTGGATATTGTGGAGGCCGCCTAAGCAAAGTAAACTCACCGGGATGTTCCTGAAACCATTCCTGTAGAATACGAGCACTATGGCAGGACGCATTATCTTGTGGAAAGTAGCTATCGCCATTGGGATAAACTATCCACATGACAGGATGCACTTAGTCTGCAACGATGTTTAGATATGATGTGCCAGTCAGACGTTAATCAACATGAATTAAAGAGCCCAAAGCATGCCAGGAAAACATTCCCCAAACCAAAACGTTGCCTCCACTAGCTTGAAGGGTTGTAGCAATGCATTTGGGGTACATGCGTGCTGTTTCTGCCAAATTCTCACTCGGCCATCGGCATGGTGCAACTGAAAACGTGATTCATTGGACCACATAATTTGTTTCCAATTATGGACAGTCCAATCCTTGTGCTCCTGTGCTAACTGGTGACGTTTTCTCGTGTTAACTGCAGACAGAAAAATGTTCGAACAGGCCTTCGGCTGCCATATCCCATCTAATGCAGCGTACGGCGAACAGTGAGGGCAGAGATAATTTGAGGTGATCTTTGATTAAGATGGTCTGTAATTTGCTGCTCTGTTGCCCTTCTGGTGTATGTTACCATTCTGGACACTCTCCGTTCCGCCCGAGCAGTCACTAGTCGATGACGACCACACGTTGCACGTAGAGACCCAGTTCTTTGGCTGACAGTCCAGTCTTTAAACACTTTAACAACAGCTGCTCCGGAGCATTTCACAAAACTGACGGTTTCGGTGATACTCGCTCCATGGCTCCGAGCTCCTACAATCATCCCACGTTGAAAGTCCATCAAATCGCATTTTTTACCCATCTCGTCGCCCAAAAATCATTTCTACTACTGCCGCAATCAGTAAGCTTTCCATTTTTATACTAGCCTCCCCCTTCTGGCGGACAAGCGTACAGCCATAGCTCATTTGCTTAAACCTGTCAGGTGGTCATAATAAAGTGGCCACCCAGTGTATATATGTACATTATTTACATATTTTATGGGTTGCATTCCATACAACGGAACAACATTACGTTGTATCTCCGTGACATCGCCTTCCCTCCCTCTATCTCCAATGTCCTCCTCGTCTCTCCCTTCGCGAGCCTCTCAAACGTTTCAGGGTAGCATTGTTGACACCTCGTAACGAATGTACTTTCGGTTCCGCTTTCAAGCATGTAAGAAGACCTGAAGAACATCACCATGTGTTTTACAAGGACTGTCTTAAGCAGTTGAGCAAAATGGCGTCTTTCAGGAGAAGTTTCTCAAAATGTCCAGCACTGTGTTTCTAAGAAAAAATTATCCGTTCGCACACGATATATCTTTCACTGACGTTATTTGAACATGTACACATCACACCCCCAAAATCATATTGTAAGGCAAATTTGAATAATGCATCAATTTAATATTTGAATCAAACGTCGTATTTAAGTAATTACAGAGGTCTGTCGTCCGCGGATATCCTCACAGTTATCTTGCACCCACAGGGCAATCGAGTCTTCGTGGATGACAATGCGCCTCCCTGCATTGACGCGGTGACTAGAACATAGTAGTTAAAAGAGCATTTCTCGAAAGTTCCTAACCTGAAATATTCTCCCCATTCACCGGATGAACCCTGTGAAAAATATTTGAGATACTGTGGATAGGTCAGTTTGAATTTTAATCCTCTAGTCAAGAATGCGATGTAATAATGGACAGCGTGTAGTGTTACAGTGGACACCCCCCCCCATTCTAAGACCTGAAGAAAACTTTAAAATTTGTCCGCCATGTCGCGTATTGTATGAGGCAGCTAGGAATCACAGTTCGGCAGGCTCACATGTTCTTTTACAATTCAGTTTTTTTATTTATTTCTCATTTACGTTGTTTTTTCTTTCGGATGTTCTCTAAATTAATTAACAAAATTGCGGGATAATTGGGAAGTCGCTCCAATGCTCTTGAAGGCAAGAAACGCAATATTTTTGCCATTTTAAATTGTTTCTACCTGTGGGAAAAGGTAGCACTCAATGGTTGCTCTGGAAATTGATAAGAGCAAAGCGATAGGCCCAGAAGAGGACTTCTGGATTTCTTGAGGAGGGGCCGATGTTACGACCCACCCCCGCCATTAATTTAGTAATTAATGGGCGTGGTTGATGTGTGAAATTAATTAAGTATTAATTATGTTCGAGGCTTGATTGGAGTTTAAAAGTGTAAACAGCAGATAAAGTTTTATCTGGGGGTTTGGAAAGAAAAGAGGCGAAGAATTCTCTCTCTGGCTGGGTGGTCTCAGAATAGCTCTGTTAGGTCATAAATATCAGGGCGCAGCTGACGGGAAACTAAGCAACACGGAATGGTACCTTTCGAAGAGGGGTCCACTTGAGTAAATGAATGAAGATGGGGACAAAAGGTTTAGCGAATAATCGTAAATTCGTCGATTGTTTGGGGCATTTTCGAGAACACTTGCTCTCTGTGTGGTCCGTGCAGAAAAATAAGAGTTCGCACTTGGCATGAACATAAGGAAGAAAGTTCAGTTGTCTGTATGCTCTCCGATGTGAAAGGCTGGATGCCTTGGATCTGCAGCAAAATGAATTGGGGAAAATGAAGCAGCAAACCTCCCCGCATTTGGTAAGAAATGGAGACAACTCGAGGCAGCTGGAGATGCCAGTTTGCCATAAAGACAGCAGAATGCCTAAATCCGCGGGATAAAGCAGAAATTTCTAGGCTGGAGCGTAATGGAACTCAGCGACTGTTTGGCCTAATGAAAGCCAAGTTACAGGGGAATTAAGAAGTCTGCGAGTGGACAGTGGTCATTCCAATGAGAAGCGAAGCCAAGCAAAGTCGGGTTCGGATGCCAACCACTGCAGTGTGGAATCGTCACCCCCATTCATCCCCTACTGTGGAGGAAGTGAAGAGATGCGCTTGTCTTACGGGGCGAAGCGAGGCCCCATGTGTGCGTGTGTGTGGTCACGTAAGCAGCGAAGCCACTACGTGTAAGTGCGACGGGATAAAAACACGAGCGTAAGAGCGGTGGCTTCGATACCTAACAAATATACAGGTGAAATGTTGAGTTGCCGATATACGCTTAAGGTAAAAGCACGTCTGATTTCGCTCGGCCGAGAAAATTAATCTCAGGGCTGGCGGTCGCAACTCGATAAAAAAATGGAAACGAAACCTGCGAGTGGCATATTTGAACTGCGTACTCAGGCAGGGTAGATAGATGGTTTGCGAACGGAAAGGAACTGACTGAATTGGGAATGAACGGTCAAAAAGGACGGAAGGTAGCGACGGACGGAATCAACTATAGCAGCAGCGGAATTGAATGTGTCCCACTCTCCCAGCAGTCGACGTTCACAATTATTTCTTCACGACAACAAAAATCATTTCCCAGGAACACAGAAAATCAATCTTGGAAACCGCAACTGCAGATGTGAGAGGGCCTATTTTGCTTAACGGCCACCTTCAAATCGTCACGAGAATAGATCAGTGTGCACTCTAATCATTGCAACAAAGTGCGGCGTGATATTACCATTTTTAATTGTGTGCTTCATTTACATCAAGCGTCAAAGTGAAGTGTTGAATCATCGGTGCTGCCACATGGTGCAAGTGTCTGTGTGTGTGTTTTTTTTTGTCGTGTGATATTATGTGATGCACAACGGATTTGCACAGCAAAGTCACGTAACTGTAAGTAGATGAATATTTCCTTTTTCTTTCTTCGCACATCTGCGAACTTGTGCCATCCCGACACCCAAAGCTGCATGGACATAGATGCAGTAATGCTGAGTGACTGAACCTCAGAGGAAATACCTGCACATACAGATTTCAATTTCTTACAGGGCCCATTTCCTGATTACTTTTTTTACATGAATAAGGGAGAAGGTGTGGCCACAAATTCCGCTGGGCGGGACAGTTTCTTTTAACTTTGGTTCAGGACCAACGTCAGCGGGGCAGGGTTCTGCATGTGCATGCTTATTAGATTTAGTTAATTAACTTTGGCAGTATTTCGCACCTATAATCTTATACCGCAAATTAACGTGCTTGTGTATTTTGTGTCGCGAGTATTTTTAATGTGATCGTTTGCATATAATTTTTTTCATTCTCTAAGCAATTGTATATGAATATCACCTGCAGCTCTATTTAGTGTGTAAACGAGTAGTATCTCTTGTTCAGATAGTCCGGTGGAGACTCAGTCGGCTTGCGTCTTCCGACAGTAATGTGTGACACCGTATGCTGCCCTCATAAGAGGGGCAATTGTCTATGCGCCTAGAGAGCGCCGTATCTGTTTAAATCTCGCAGAACGTTATTAAATGTTGTGTTGTGTATTTGAGAATCATGTGTTATTTGCGAAAGTGAGTGTAGTACTGGCTGGTTGGGGATTGAATGTACCGGAGTAAGATCCGGACCACTACACTCAGTCACGAATTGGTGATTGCGGGTGAACCTCATCACAACTCTGATCCCAAAGTATCATTTTTTTTTAGATTATTTTATTTTTTATTTGTTGTTATTATTTTGTTCACAAGGTGGATTCACCCAAGCCTTATGCTTCGGGTCATTCTTCAACTTTTCATTTTTTATGTTCTGGTGTGAATCTTTGAGTGCAGCAGTGCACCTGAGATTCTCACCTGGTGCCGTGGCCAACTAAATTGTACTTCAGGTCTCAAGCACCGTTACCGGCAGACTCGGCAGGAACACTGCTAGTGCCGTGTAACAGTAGCAAACGTGGGTGGAGATACCTGCGGAGTACTTTAGTATATTGACGTGTTGAATAGAACACAGAACTCCTTACATTAACGCGGTGAATAGAACATAGAACTCTCTACATTGACGCGGTGACTAGAACATAGTTAAAAAAGCATTTCTCGAAAGTTCTTATCCTGGAAAATCCTCTCCATTCACAGGATGAGCACAGTGGAAAATCTTTCAGATAGTGTAGAAAGGTCCGTTTGAAATTTGATCCTGCAGTAAAGAATGTGACGTAATAATGGACAGCGTGTAGCAAACTTGGGTGGAGATAACTTGCGGAGCATTTTAGTTGCCTAGCCAACTCAGTTCCTTGCCGTGCGGTTGTTTTCATCCGGCAAAAAGGCAGGCCTCCCCTTCCGTGTCCATGATTTCTGTGCGCGCATTGCGTATTTTGACCTTTTTGTTCTTCTTTTCGTTGACCGTGCATTTGCAAATTTTTAATTTTAGTTTTCCAGACTTAAAATGTCCTTGCGATGAAAATAGATATCAATCAGAGCTGTGTTCTCTACCACAAAAGTGAGGCAACTGTAAGGATAGCCTGCGTTGTTGATTGGTATATGACAACTTCTTTTACTTTTCAATTCTACTAGACTTGTGTCGTCTACAATATCCTATGATTGTTTTTTAAGCTATTTACGGAACCTAATTTAGCAATATGTAAAAGAAAAGATACGGCGAAGTAAACGTGTCGTCTTCAGATACCTGGTTTTTAAGTTGGGAAAAAAGAAGCCCGGTTTTCCGGCTGTTATTAAAAAAACGGAAAAGGAGTTCGACAAAACTACACGTTTTTATTTCTGCTACCAACTGATGTACCAAAAATGCCTGACATGTAGTGCTTAACATTAAACCTTCTGCTTCACTCAAGGACGCCCAATGACCTGTACGTGAGGATATTGACGCTTCCAATCGTAATACATAAAGGAAATGGAGCCTATGTGGCTGTGTGTGTGTTGCTTCGCAGTCAGACTTTCGTGCAGATCACGACAAAACCATTGTGTGTCATGATGGCGACCTACATAGGATTTTGTGTCTTCGCAAGCAGAAGACATGGCTTTTGTTAATGGTCCCTTTCGGAAGCGCATAAGATTTTTTTTATCGAGGTTTTCAGAACATTGTCGTAAAAAATACAGAAAAAACAGATACCGATATCACTAAGTCTGAGGTATGCGAACGTTTTAAACTTAAATGCGTTATTGAGAATTGTGATATAAACTCCTAATTTAACCTTCCATTTGAATTTCTGTGTTCTTATGTTAATTTGGTTCCTCCTTGTTAAATTATTTCTGGCTTAACGGCACAAAGTTTCTCTCGACGAGCTGGTAAATGTTGACAGCTTTACCGTGGATTAGAAGGCAGCCAAAGTAAACGAAGTGTTTTGAGGTAAGCGCTGAAGGTGAAATAATCGATGAGCGATGTAGAGATAGGCAGACAACAGATATCTATTGGAAGAGCGATTCTTGTATGAGCTATTTTCGTTAAGCAGATTTTATTCTTAGTGCAATGCTAATATGAGCAAGACTTTATGTTACAGGAAGAAGTACAAATGCCAACATATCGCATATTATGAAAGATTATTGAGGGAATTACGTTTATCATAGTGTGTCTCGAAAGATTTGTGTAACAAGGAACGTACGTGAATAACAATCAAAGGAATCGGCTGATATGCAGAATTATGTTGTCATTGAATTCTGGCCGTCATACAGAAAATTATATTCAATGATTAATTAATTTTCGACTGCGAAGGAAAAAGTCGAAGTAACCCAGGTTTGGTGACGTGGAATGATATAGAGAAAACAAAAGAAAAAAATTGCCAGTAGTGAAAGGAAATCAGTGGTAATGTTGAATTCCAAAAAAAAAAAAAAAAAAGGGGGGGGGGAATAAAGTTAGGAAACTCTGAACTCTGGTAATGGGACGCCATTCTTGAGTGAGAGAGAAGAGAGGAAGAAGCTGCAGCCATCTCTCTGACAAGGTCACAAGAATCAGGGAGAGGTTCGGAGTTTCTAAGAATTGGAACGTGGAATTCACAGAGACAATAGCACCAGCAGAATGAGAATTTTAGGTTACGTCATGGGAAGTTGACAGGACGCGGAGAGCAGAGAATGCCGAGGACCAGGGGGTCAGAATGCAAGCCGGTGATTGGTCATGGACTGTACAGGGTCACGAGAGAAAGATGAGGCAAATAATGTCTAACTGAGAAGAATTTAAGGCTCCGCGAGACGTAACTAGCGCCAACATATCCTAAGATACAAGATGCAGTGCACAGAAATGATCTTGACAATAAGTGTATGCCATCTATGTTAGCCTGGGTTCGGACATTTGGGCACCGGACTTTTGGGCACCGGGCATTTGGGCACCGGACATTTGGGCACCCGGACATTTGGGCACAGTCCCTTTTAAAGCAATGAAATTGCGCTGCGTGAAAAATTATAGTGTTCCTATATTTCTCCCTACTTAAGCAAGTGGTGTGCACATATTTTTTTTTCACTTATATCTCATAATCATTAAGAAATTGAGACATATTTACGATTTTCTGTCTGAAAGACGGGACGGAAATTTGGGCACCGGACATTTGGGCACAAATGTTTAAGGGGCCGTATAACAATTGCCGTTTCTTGGCCCAATAGTAAGAGTATGGCCGAGAAAATGTTCGCCGTAAGTTACTTAGGCACTAAATATTTACGGGCACGTGCCTACTCAGCAGACCTGTCGGGGGGGGGGTCAATACTAAAAGTGTAAAATAGTAAAATATGAAAATTTTCTCGTCTGATCGGAAGATTTTCAGCATTTACAAACTACAACTGGAAACGTTATCTCAGGGCATAAACCTACTGAGTAAACCTGACGGGGGGGGGAGCTGGTTTGTACTAAAAGTGTAAAGTATGAAAAATTTCTTGTCCGATCGGGAGATTTTCAGCATTTACAAGCTACAACTCGACACATTATCTAAGCGCACGTGCCTACTCTGAAAACGTGGTGGGGGGGGGGGGGTTATTACCAAAACTATTAAATTTGAATATTTATCGTCCAATCCGCGGATTTTTAGCATTTACAAGCTACAACTGGACAGATTATTTGAGGGCACGTGCCTACTCAGCAAACCTGTCGGGGGGGGGGGGGGGTATATGATAATTGTGAAATATAAAGAATTTTTGGTCCGATCGGGAGATTTTCAGCATATACCAAAACTGGAGACATTAACTCAAGGCAAGAACCTACTGAGCAAACGTGTATGTGTGTGTGGGGGGGGGGGGGTATATCAAAAGTGTAAAATATGAAGAATTTCTCGTCCGACAGGGAGATTTTCATTATTTACAAACTACAACTCGAGACATTAACTCAGGGCAAGTGTGCTTACTCAGTAAAGCCAATGGGGGAGGGGGGTAATACCAAAAGTGTAAAATATAAAAATGTTCTCTTTCAATCGGGAGATTTGCAGCACTACAATTCGACACATTATTTGAAGGCATGTGCTTACTCAGCAAACCTGTCAGGAGGGGGGATTTCCAAAAGTGTAAAAATATGAAGATTTCTCTTTCTACCGAGATATTTTCATCATTCACATGCCTTCAGATAATGTGTCGAGTTGTAGCTGCTAAATGCTGAAAATCTTCCGATCGGACGAGAAACACATTATATTTTACACTTTTGTTATCTTCCCCCCCACACACACACACAGGTTTGCTGAGTAGGCACATACCCTCAAACAATGTGTCCAGTTGTAAATGCCAAAAATCTGCCGATCGGACGAGAAATTCTTCATATTTTACACTTTTGAAATTACTCCCCCTTTCCCCCCAGCGGGTATGCTGCGTAGGCACATGCGGTCAGAACAGTAAATTTGTCGAGCTGCAGCTTGTAAATACTGAAAATCTCCCGATCGGACGAGGAATTTTTCATATTTTACACTTTTGGTATTAACCCCTCCCCCCCCCATCTCCGACAGGTTTCCAGAGAGTGCACATGCACTGAGAAAATTTGTTGAGTTGCAGCTTGCAAATGCTGAAGATCTCCCGATAGGAAGAGAAAAGAGAAATTCTTGAAATTTTACGCTTTTGGTATCCCCCCCCCCACACACACACACACCCGACAAGCTTCCTGGGTTTGCTCATACTCGCAGATAATTTGTTTAGTTATAGTGTATAGAAAAATATCGTAATTAAGAAAATACGAAATTACGAACATTTTATGTTCGCCGGGGGAGGGGGGGTAGGAAAAATCCTTACCTCCTTCAAGGCTGTCAAACATTTAAAAAAAGGTTTCGTCTATTTTAGTATTTTAAATTTATCAAAAATTTGGCTATATTAGCGGGCTTCCCATGGGCACCCTTGGTGCTATATAATCATGAATATGATGTAATCCATATTCATGATTATGAGCTATGTAATCCCGATCCAGAATGACGAAATTGTCAAGTTTCCGGATATTATGCTTGTCATATTTACACCAAAAAGAAACGTATTGTCATCTTCAAAATTTTTGCATTGTAATATTTTTTTTAATTCAATTATAATTGTCGTTTGTCTTACTGGAAACGTTTTCTCCAATCAATTCCCCTCACAGCGAAAAAAAAAAACGGCAATTTTTGTACGGCACCTCAAGATTTGTGCCCAAATGTCCGTGTGCCCAAATGTCCGGGTGCCCAAAAGTCCGTTGCCCAAAAGTCCGTTGCCCAAAAGTCCGGGTGCCCAAATGTCCTAAAGTCTTGTTCGCCTTTATGTAAGAAACATATTGCAGCAACATTATACTTTGGCAATTTTAACATTAATCCCCATTTGCTCTTTTGATCTGTATTGCAAAATGCGTTATGTGAAAGATATGGTTTCACATTTTTAAAAATCCATTCAAGCAATAACGTATTTACCAATCTTTGATGTCACCTTGCAATGGATGGCAACGACCTCAATTTAAATGCTCTACAAAAGGAAAGTAAAACTATTCCGTACCTTTCTCTTAGTCCTCAGAGATGTTGGAATTTCTTTCTTTCTTTCTTCGTTCGATGCAAGATAAGAGACACGAAACGCGTTATTGTGTTTCTAAATATGCATCGATTTCCAAAGATTTAAGTGCAATTCTGAAGATAATATGCGGGATCCTTAAGCTTTTAGAGAGGGCGATAAAATGCAGCTTCTACGTCAAATGTTGAACAAAGTGGAGGTGTCGACGGCCATAAAAAAATTCTCTTTCAAACAAAACTCTTATTCCAATGTAAAAATTTCTTGAAACATACTTAGCGACCTAAAAACTTCTACTGCATTTTTAGAGGGGAAAAGACGTATTTTAAGAAGAGAAAGAATGCGGGAAATCATGAATACTAAGTCTGGCTGGGGAAATTATAAAATTCATGAGATGATAAAAAGCAAACAATTGACGTCCTCGAAGTCCGTCTTATCACGTATAAACTGAGTAATACAGTATATGTGCCGAACACAAGCACAGTTCAGGTTGGCTGTTTCCTTAGGTGGCGAGATATTCCTTGTGGAAAACACGAGTAACCACTGGGAAAAACACATTTGCTTTTCTTCTGAACTGAGATTTATCATGAAACGTGAAATGGATATAAATTAACTCAGAACAAAACAAAAAACAACGCAATTTATAAATGGTGTTGTTCAGTTTTCCGTAAACAAAACTCTTTCTGTAACGCTTTCTTTTTCATAAAGTAGGCTCTGTAAAATTATGAAATTGTTTTCCGTGTTTAATAAATCTAAAGAGGCTTTTTAAAACCTAATGTGCCATAGCCTGATATTTCCTTCAGGATACCTCTACTGAATGATTAGGTATAACACCTATAACGTAATGTCGTTTTCGTGAACAAGATTGGTATTACGCTATGTCTAAGACCATGACTCAGGAATGTTGAACTAAATAAGAATATGATGCAATAGTTCCTAATTCACCTTTAACGCCAGACGAAGCATAAACAGAAGTCAACTCACGATAACCTTTTATTGGTACAGCACGAATTTCAGTAGATCCAACATACATGTAACATAGCAGGTAAACTTCACTTTTATCTTAGCGATCAAGCGTCTACACACACACACACACACATCCACCTGAGCAACTGTCGTATCATCCTTTTTATCCACCGTTCTTATCACATTCATACGTCACTTTCTCTCTGACCTCAATTGCGTTGCCAACCTCATTCTTGTGAGAGAGAGAAAATATCACGTTAAGTTTGGAAGTATAAAGGAGAGCAAACTCACATTTACATAGGAAAAGGAACTAAAAATAAAAGTTACATTAGAATATACGTCACACACCTATTGAAGTGCTTGATTCATCACATGTCCTAACAACAGATTGTAGACCAAGGTGACCTGACAGTTTAATAAAAGTAGCGGTAATTCCTCTTAAGAAAAGTCGCAGATAAGATCGTTGGTTGTGCGATCTTATCTATGGTTTTTCTCCGCATGGTACGACAGCTAATTGCTATGAAGACCGTTGCTTAATAACATTCTCATACAGTTAGAGTAATGTATAGAAACATTTCTTCTTAAACGTGCCTGAAAGGGGTTCTTCTAATGTAATGTAGAGAAGGAGACCGAATTCGTTTTGTCACAGGGATTTCACCTTTTGTTATCGCTGTCAAGTGGGCTTAACGTATTGTCTGAGATCTCAGCCATCACTGAACAGGAAAATGCTGACGTTAATATATCGCGGCTGTATATTTTCATTTCATTGTTCAACTGAAATGTCGGAGTTTGGGACGACATTTCATTTGAACAAGGGTAAAAAAAATATATCCGGACACTTGCTAATCCACAAACTCCCTCTAATAGTAAAGTAATTAATATCGAATTGATCCACCCTCTTTTCTGCTATCACAGCCTCCACACTGCTGAGAAGGCTTCCCACTAGATTTTCTTACGCTGCTGCAGGAATTGCACTAATTCTGCCGCAATAGCTTTAGTCAAGTCGTTCAACGATTTAAGGTGATTAGGCCAGGATCGCAGGCGTCGTTCGAATTCATTCCAAAGATGTTCCATGGATTTGTGATAGCGGCTATGTGTCGGCAAGTCAAACTCTTCCTCATCCGTTTCACTAAATCATTCGTGCATGGACCTCAGTTTGTGAACTATAACGAAGTAAATTTATCCGTCAATTTTTGTCCACGCCGGGCATCGAACCCGAGTCCTCTTATTTCCGGAATAATTCGCTCTACCAACTGAGCTACGCAGACGTATCTTCTCGCTGCTATCTGCCTTTATCTCGTGTGGGTCGTGCGAGGCAGGCACGTTACATCTCCCACCCACCCCGAGCGAGGGCCGGGGGCATGGTCCACGGGTCAGCCGGGACCATGTGTCGCTGTAGGCAGTCATCCGCTGAAGAACGTACACTTGAGAACTCCCAGTCAATCCGGTGTATGGAACGTAACATCACACACATTTATTTTTCGAAGCGCTGAAGAAGGGATTGTCTTATTTTTCCTGTCTTGCGGAGTGGAAAGAACATCACATCATTGCGATAATTTTAACGGCCGGGTCATCCTGGAAGTTCGGGCGCCATTATAACGAAGTAAATTTCTCCGTCATTTTTGTTCACGCCGGGCATCGAACCCGAGTCCTCTTATTCCGGAATAAGTCGCTCTACCAACTGAGCTACGCAGACGTATCTTCTCGCTGCTATCTGACTTTATCTCGTGTGTGTCATGCGGGACAGGCACGTCACAGAACGACGACACTCATAAAGGAAAGGTCGTTTACCGAACTGCTGTCATAATGTTCGGAGCACAGAATTGTCCAGAACACCATATGGGCCGCAGCATTAAGAATCTTAGGGACTGAAATTAGGGAGTCCAGCCTGAATCATGAAAATCATTTCCAGATAATAATGCGCTTTCCACCAAACTTCATAGTTGACTCAACACAGTCAGTAGATAGCGTTCACCTAGCATCGTCAACACATAGACACCGCCGTCGGACCTCCAGATGGTGAAGCATGACTGATCACTCCAGAAAAAGAGTTTTCACCATTCCAGAGACCCCCAGCGCTGAGTTTAACACTTTAAAAATCGACGCTAGACGTTGATCATGTTGATGGTAAGCTTCTGTGCGGCTGCTGTGTAATGTTATCACATTTCCTTTACTTCTTGACGAGCTGTTATGGGGCTGGCGTTGCTTCTAGATGCATATTGGAATTACATGATCACATGTCCTTTACTTCTTGACGAGCTGTTATGTGGCTGGCGTTGCTTCTGGATGCATATTGGAATTCTATGATCATTTACTTCTCTACGAGGTGTTATAGGGCTGGCGTTGCTTCTAGATGCATATTGGAATTCCATGATCATTTACTTCTCGACGAGGTGTTATGGGGCTGGCGTTGCTTCTGGATGCATATTGGAATTCTATGATCATTTACTTTTCTACGAGGTGTTATGGGGCTGGCGTTGCTTCTAGATGCATATTGGAATTCCATGATCACATTTCCTTTACTTCTTGACGAGCTGTTATGTGGCTGGCGTTGCTTCTAGATGCATATTGGAAGTACATGATCATTTACTTCTCGACGAGGTGTTACGGGGCTGGCATTGCTTCTGGATGCATATTGGAATTCTATGATCATTTACTTCTCTACGAGCTGTTATGGGACTGGCGTTGCTTCTAGATGCATATTGGAATTCCATGATCATTTACTTCTCTACGAGCTGTTATGGGGCCGGCGTTGCTTCTAGATGTAAATAGGAATTCCATGATGAGTTCTGATACACAAGACCCCCTTCTTCACTCGGCTGACCGTCTATGTCATTTTTGTTGGCCCACAACGTCACGATTGCCCTGTTGTTGCCCACTTGGCATTTTCACTTCCCAATGACATCACTTACAGTTTATCAGGGCAACTGCACTGGTACAGAAATATCCCGAACTGACTTGCTGCTGGCGGCTGGGTTTTCATCACACTTGCCATGTTGAAAGTTACTGAAATCTGTCGTACTGCCCATTGTACTCGATAGTTATAAGAGGACGGGTAATATTAAACCCGTGTCTTTTGGCTTCAGCTCGAATATCTGGTAAGACATGTACTGCATGTTACCTGTTATACGAGAAGCGGCTTCCAGCCAGCTCTTAGGCTATCTGTAAGTCATGTAAGCTGTCCTATTTCGTCTAAGGCTGTCATTTGCAACCTTATGTTGAATCTCACAAGAAAATGATTTTCACAGGGATTACCCAAATGGTGGGCACTGTAAATGCTTTTCACAAGAAATTTGCAGAATGTCTGCGGAAAGAAGCAAAAGATACACGAAAAACATTACTAAACTTAAACGTGCAATGCATTGATTATGATACGCTTTCCAACATACCAGAAATCATTACTCAAGTTATGAGGATAATAGCTGTGAAATAAATCTCGCTCCTGTGTCCTGACGTTTGACCCCATTTCGATTATATTCAACAGAACCGGTTCAGTATACGTCTGGAACAACATACTAAAGTTTTGTCGAGATAGATGCGTTTTTACGTACGTTATGACGCTTAAGGGCAACGAAATGGATCCCGCTCCTATGCCCTGACGATCCCAGGTGGCCCCTTCGCACATACTGAAATTTCATCGAAATCGAACCATGTTTACGCAAGTTATGACGTATAAGGGCAATGGAATGGATCTCGCTCCTATGTCGTGACCTATGACCCCATCCCCCCCCCATTTTCAATAGGATTCGTCCCCAGGTAATCCCCTTACGATCTACTAACATTTTACCGATATCAATCCATTTTTATGTAAGTTATGACTCGTAAGGGCAATGGAATTGATCCCGCTCCTATGTCGTGACTTTTGACCTATTTCATCCATTTTCAATAGGCTTGGTCACCCGGAGGTCCCCTACCACATACTGAAATTTCATCGTAATCGAACCATTTTTACGCGAGTTATCTTGCGGACGGGCAGTCGGACAAAGCTGGAGCATATACACTTCTTCAATCTACTGTTGGAAAGCGTAAAAAACACACAATAAAAAACATTACTAAACTCTTAGTGAAATGAAAGATACTTAACTTCGACAGCGCCTGGTTAGAATGATTTGTAAATATACGTTATGAATGCACTTGCGCTATTAATCAGAAAGGCGCATTCCTCTGCGACTGGCAAGAATACCGAATTTTTGACGTAACTACTACATCATGACACGGGTTCACGAAATGGAAAAAGCAAATTGCATCGAAAAGTCTTTTGATTGCTTTATCGAAAAGCCAAACATTTCAGTCAAACGCCACAACTCAAGGGACAAAGATTGTGACTTCCGAAAATCAGAAAACATTTCTGAATTTCATTTATCGTCCCTAACATGAGATTTTATTTTGGTCCTTCCTACATAGCATGTTTAAGCGATGTTGCATTTAAGGTCTTCCACATTTTCGCATTTGTCACAGAAATGAGATTAATCGAGCAAAATAATTTAGTAAGTTTAAACTCCTGTTCTTTATTGTAGAAACATAGCTATTTAAACTAGCCCAAGTGTGACGAATATTATAATTTAACTTTCATTTTTATTTCCTTTTCCTATGGAAATTTGAGTTTGTTCTCTTTCACACTTTCCAAACTTAACGTTATATCATTATATCTCATGTGATTCTATCATAAAGTTCACATACCATTACGTAACCACAAGGTTCCTCAGGAAGACGCTTTGACGTCTGTAAGTTCTGTTTCACACGTTATGTAAAGTGGATACAGTCTGCGGTGGTGCATTAATTTATCCAATTAAGATAGAAATCGGTTAAAAGTCCTAAAGATGTTACTCACGGAAGTGCGTATTCAGTCCGACATCAGTAGTTATTGAGAGTTTCTTTGTCCAAAGTTGTATCTTGCTTCAATATGGTCAGTTGTTAGGGTTAGCTCGAGAGCCATTTCGTCAAAGGTTGTACCCTATTTCGATTATGTCCAGTTGCTAAGTTTAACTCAGTTCTGGATGTGTTGACATCATATTGAATGAGTAAATTTTTCCAGATAATAATTAAAGATTCTTGAGTTAAGAGTTACTATTTATATACCACTTGAAATTCCACGTCGTACTTGGCTATTAAGGCTATCTAGTAGAACAAGTCTATACGTTGTAACGCCCCCTCTGGCTGCGATAGAAACGGGTAACCGGCGTGGCATGAACGCATATACTTCGCAGATACTCTCCTCAGGTACAGCATGCCAGATGGTGTTAAAGTTGCTGGCCGATTTGCATACATTCGAGAATGGGTATACGTGGCGGCCCATTATGTCCCAAACATGTTCGATTGGTGAAAGAGTGGGCGATTGGGATGGCAATGGAAGAGTATCAACCCTACGGTGTCAGACTTTTGAGAGACGACTCACAGCGCAGTGCAACTCGCATCGAGAAAGGTATATAAAGGGCAACGCTCGCACGCAGGGACAATTGTGACAGCGAACTGCGGCGGTATTTACCTACAAGAACTGTGAAAGTGCCTCGACGCCGAATCCATATACAATGCGAGAAGTTCAGCGAGTTTGAGAGTGGACGTATATATGAAAGAACCTGTTGGTCAACTCATCCTATCGCCAGGCCTTTGGTTCGGAGCGACGCAGCAATCGGACAGTGTTGGGGTCAACTTGTCGAGGAGGGCACAACCCAGTTGCATGTGGAAAGAGGATGGCCGAAGGGAACGACAGAACGCGAGGATCGAGTGATTGTGAAAGCCGCAAGAACAGAACCCATTTTGTCGTTATTACCCATCTGTTGTCATGTTGCGTCTAGAGGCAAGGAAGTGGTCATGAGGACCGTTTCCAGATGACCTGCGGCACGGGCACTACAAATGGGGAGGCCAATCAGCCGCTGACCACTGCCCAGCCAGCATCGCCGGCACCGGTTATACTGGCTTACGGCTCGTTCAACGTGGGACAGGGTGCAGTGGTGTCGTGTTGTCTTCAGTGATGAATAAAGGTTTGCGCTCGGCGCAGATGACGAACGCATACTTGCCTAAGGACGAGCCGCTCAGCGCAGTGATTCTGCGTTTACCATGTAAGTGAACACGCTCGTACACTGGGAAGGACTATCAAGGGAGCCATTTCCTAAAATAGCCGGACATCCTTGATAGCCCTCTGAACCACTCTCACGGCTCAACGGTATGTAGATGACATTCTACGATCTGTTGTGTTGCCATTCCTGTCGCATCATCACTCAGCAATTTTAACAGGATAATACCATGACACACACGTCACTGCTCCCAAAGGACTGACTTCCTACTGTCGACACCCTTGCAGGGCCAGCAGGGTCGCCCGTTCTCTCTCCGATCGAACATGTCTGGAACATGATGTAACGCCACTTAGGCCTATCCCATAATGTCAACGAAGTAGCGCGCAGTGTGAACACAATCAGGCATGAAATACTTCAGGACAGTATCCGTGAACTGAATGCGTTTATGCCACGCCAGGTTACCACTTCGTTCCGATCCAGAGGTGACGCTACAACGTATTGATTTGTTCCACTCCTGCAGCTGTTTTATCCGAATAAATGACCCTACTGTTCCGGAGTTGCTATTATTTCCATTCATGTACATGTATACCGCACACACCGACTTTCATCTAGATTGAATAATTTCAACTGGGTGCTTCGTTCTTTTTTTTTTTTTTGCACATGTGTAAAGAGCTTTTTACGTAGCTAAATTCAACAAATAACCTGAGACGTTAAAATTGGAATGTCACGAAACCGTATCGTTCTTTCAGCGGTATACTCAGTATTCAGCGAAGTATTTAGTTCTCCAATGGTGATTAGTTCTAGCAATAAGGTTGTAACGTATACTCTAGATTCAGTTTCCTTTTGATTTTACTATCTCTTGTTATTTTATTTTCCTATGCAAATTAGCTTCTCACTTAACGAGATGTTATTTCTCCCGCTGAATTATATGTGGCAACGAGTGTAAGTCATGACGTGGTGGTATGCAGTATATATAGGCGCGCTCAACTATACCAAGCAGCTTCGTTTTATATGTGATAGGTTCTTCCATTATCATTGTTATGTGATTTATCTACGATAGTACGAAAGTTCGGGCTATCAGTAGTTGAGTTTTGTTGGAGTGTGTATTTAAGTAATACCAGGAGTTCCCCCAAAAAAGGTTAAAAGTGAGTACGTTTTCTTAGTTAATTTTATTGTCAGACCTCTGTCTGGCCGTTAAGTCTACTTCATTGAGTGTTTACGTTAAGTTCAGGGTATATTGAGTTTACCGTTCTAATAAGGAGCCTTCAAGGTACTAATGTACTAAAACCGAAGTTATATTACTGATATTCAAGAAAATGAGGAATGCTGAGTAAAAAGAAGTTCCATATTCAATGAACTTATTGCACGTGCGTGTCTTACCTAAACTAACTCTAGCACTTTGAAGATTAGGCACACTTTAGCTACGTCAAGTAACCTTCCAATAACCCTAACGTGACTTAACATAAGCTCCCCTGCACTACACGTCCAGCGGAGAACTTTATTCATTATGATTGGCGCCCGGACATTTCTTAAACACGAGGTATTGACACCAATTGACTATGTCTTCATTACCTGAGAAAACTTCACTATTTCAACCTGAATCAAGTTTCGGTGGAGGTGGGGTTACTTTCGACAACTGCAGGAAGCCTGTGGGTCTAACTTTGATGTCAATGATTTGCAAGTACGCAGGCATTCCTCACAATTTCGTCATTCACCAGCTTCATATCACTCTGAGTCGCGGGTCGTACCTGAGGTATTTCAATCCTCCCACAGAGGCAAAATGCTTGCACATTTTGCGCCGCATGAGGGAGCAGTTACTTTCAATGGTTTGGAAGGGTCCTTGACATTTCTCGAGGATTTGGAGGATCATTTCGACTTATACAATATTCCTCAAGATTGCAAAGTGCAAATAGCAGGCACTTGCTTGAAAGATGCCGCTAAGACCTGGTATCGGCAGTGGAGAGTATCGAACGCGGATTCTCGTTATGAGAATATCCGAGCGAAATTTTTAGAAATCTTTCCTTTCGGCCTCTGTCGAGCTGGCCTTGCACAACAACTTTTTTCTCGTAAGCAAGGACCCAACGATAGCCCTGTTGCGTTTGCTTTAGAAACAACACGCTTGTATAAATTATGGGATCCACATGCCAGTCATGTCGACATGTTGGACACCCTATTGCAACAGCTCGATCCATTTCTACAGGATTTTATTAAGGTCCGACACCCTGATACAATACATGAATGCCTTTGCCTCATACGAACGTATGAGGAGCGACATGGCAAACATGGACCAACTAAACATGCTCGGGAACCCCGGGAGGCTTATCACGAAAATCCTCAGCAGCATAATAGGCCTAATGACTTTCAGCAAGAGCGTACACAGGTTAAAGTCCAAGCATCATACGTCCCAGCGCATAGAAGAGTGGTACACCAACCGCTAGTTTCTAAACAATTTTCGGGGTACAGTACAAATGCACAGTATGCTCGACCCCGTTCCAATCCGCAGAATTCGGAACATTTTTATGCTAAGGGCAATAATGATTTTTCTGCCCGTGCTAAGGAAAGAAATAACAGAAATGGAAATTTCAACAGAAATGCGGAGTTCCCGCAGCAGTTTTCAAGAAGTTTTTCTAAGCGTTAAAACTTTACAGATACCAGGCAGGGCCGAGGTTTCAGACCGCATGAAAATACAACCAGGAATCCTTTAAAGTTCCAAAGGAAGTAGACCAAGCGTCGGCACTGCTTCTTGATACCAATAATTCTGACCCTAAAATAGTATTATTGACTGTCCAAACTCCTCAGTTGCCTGATGTGTTATTGACAATTGAAGACATTTATGTCGAGACAAAGTTCGACACTGGTTCTGAAATATCAGCCCTAAATACGAAGTTTTGCACTGAAAGTTTTCCTGCAATCCACGTCCAGCCTGCGACGCAGTATTTGGGAGGTGCAAATAACGAAATATTCAGTATCACAGGAACTGTCACATTATCTCTAGGGTTGGGAAAGGCTCGTTTTACGCATTCTTTCCTGCTCATAGACGACCTACCTGTTAAATGTCTAATGGTCATAGATTTTATCAATACTTTTCAAGTTACCCTGAATTTCGTACAACATGTTATTTCCTTTCCGGAACCTGTCGAAGTGATTCCTACAGATCCTATAGACATAACGAGTTTGTTATTGAGTAACTAACTAAATGAGAGGCAACGAAACCAGATTTTTCTACTTTTGCATGAAAGACCTGGTTTATTTTCCGACCAACCTGGTTTAACACAGGTGGCTTATCACGTCATTGACACTGATGGTTCGAAACCGATAGCGACGAAACCTTACCCTTGTACTCCCCATAAAAGAAATGAAATGCAACGTCAAATTTCAGAGATGATTAAACAGGGCATAATAAGGGAATCAACAAGTGCCTGGGCCGCACCTGCTTTTCTTGTTCAAAAGAAACAACCCAACGAATTTCGTTTCGTGACAGATTCCCGCATCTAAACCAAGTCACGAAAGCGATAAATTATCAACTACCTGTCATGTCGCATATTTTGCATGACCTATCGTCAACTAAATGGATGTCAACCTTGGATTTGGCGAGTGGATATTGGCAGGTTGCGGTACATCCAGACTCCGTAGATAAAACGGGCTTTGTGACTCCTTTTGGGGCTTGTGAATACCTGCGTATGTCCTTTGGACTAGCCTCTGCACCTGCTACTTTCCAAAAGCTTATGGATACGGTTCTCAGACCTGTTCTAGGTCCCCATGTGCATGTATATTTGGATGACATTATTATTACATCCGAGACTTTTGACGAGCACCTTTCTCTGCTCAAACAGGTGTTCCAACTCATATACAATGCTGGCTTGAAGTTAAAACCTAGTAAATGCCAGATAGCGAGGGACGAGATTGTATATCTGGGGTTGAAAATCACTCCATACGGCTTATTTACGGATGATGACAAAAATCAGGCCTGTAGTTTACTTTCCGCGGCCAAAAACAGCCCTGAAAATCAGGCCTGTAATTGACTTTCCACGGCCAAAAACAGCCCAAAACAGGCCTGTAGTTGACTTTCCAAGGCCAAAAACTAATAACTATCACGCTTTCTGGGAATGACCGGATGGTATCAGCAGTTTGTCCCCGCTTATGCTACAATCTGTGAGCCATTGTATGCTTTGAAACGTAAATACAAGAAGTTTGTTTGGACACCTGAGGCTAACGCAGCGTTTGAAGCACTAAAATCTGCGTTGACTCAGCCTCCTGTATTAGCTTTCCCAGATCGTACTAAGGAATTTGATATTTACACTGACGCATCCGGAGTTGGTCTTAGTTGCGTATTGTCACAAGCTGGGCATCCAATAGCTTATGCGTCCCGTACTTCAGCCAAAGCTGAACGTAATTATACAGCTACGGAACGCGAATGCCTTGCTGTAGTGTATGCTCTTGAAAAATTTCAATGCTATCTCAACGAATTGAAAGTTAATACAATTACGGATCATTCTGCCCTTCAGTATTTGAATTCTGCTAAGCACCTCTCTAAAAGACTTATGAAGTGGGCTCTTAAGTTACAAGAGAGCAATATCAAAATTTCGTACCAGCCAGGTCATAAGAATCAATTACCGGATGCATTGTCTCGCGTCCCGATTAGTGGGGTTCCCACAGAAACTACTCCTGTATGTCATTCATTACTTTTAATAGCTGATATAACATCCAGAGAGCAAATAATGGCAGAATTAGTAAATGAACCAGATTTTGGGAAAATCTATAATTTTTTGCTTTGCGGGTTCACCACAACCAAGTGACCCTTCTCTGGCTGGGAGGTCACAGCATTTTGAAGTCATAGAGGGTCTTCTTTACTATACGAAATCTAGGACTACTAGGGCAGAGTTTCGCCCATGTATTCCGCGAACCCCTTGAATGGCCCTTTTAAACGAATTTCATGACAATCCTATTGCAGGCCATTTAGGTATTCACAAGACCCGTTGCAAATTACGGGATGTTGCCTATTGGCCTGGCATGTAGCAAAGTGTGCTCGCATACGTTCAATCATGTCACTTGTGTCAGATTTATAATTACCGTAATGTAAGACCGGCCGGTCACTTGAAATATAGTTCAAGTTCTCATGTTTTTGACATTATTTCAATAGATTTATTGGGACCTTATCCATTATCTGTTAAAAACAAAGCTCGTTACGTTTTAGTATTAACTGATAATTTCTCTAAATGGGTAGAGGCCTTTCCCGTTCAAGCCGCTACGGCGGAAGTTATTTGTAATGTATTAATTAATGAAGTATTCTCTAGATATGGTGCACCTAATCAAGCAGTTTCGGATAATGGTCCCCAATTTATTTCTGACATTTTTGAAAGAATGTGTGAGAGACTACACATAAAGCATAAATTCATTTCCCCATATCATCCCCAGAGTAATCCCGCGGAACGAGTAAACCGCACGCTAGTTAAAATGATCGCTACATTTGTCATGGATCATCATGAGCGGGGGGACGAACATCTTGAGCTTTTTCGTTCGCCCTCCGCTCGTCTGTTCACGAATCTACTAAGTTTACTACGCCAGAACTTTTTTGGGTCGAAAAGTTAAGACCCCTTTTGAAAATTTAACGGGGATTATCGACGAACTAAACCAGCGACCAACTCCGCAATCAGTGCGAATCATGGCAGAGAAAGCTCGTGTTGCAATGATAGGAGCACAAGCGGCTCAAGCAAGATACTATAATACTAGGCGTAGGGAACCAGATCTTGTCGTTGGAGATCTAACTCTCTTGGAGACACACTTCCAGTCTTCTGTTTCTCATACTTTAGTAAAGAAATTTGCACCCAGCTACGGAGATCCATATCGGGTGGCAAATGTGTATGAAAATAACATTATCCTTGAAAAACCAGACAATTAATTTCAATACGTACACGTTGCTCAGTGTCGCAAGTATCATGAACGAAATATAGATTTTATAATCAACCCTACTCAACCTTTCTGTTCCACAGACTCAAGAGTCTATATCACACGATCAACCTCCGGGAATTTTGGACGAACCGACAAACCTTTTTGAAGAATCTCCAGTGATTTTTTCTTCACCCTGCCCTCCACAAGACTGGTTTCCAAGAATGCAACCTGATTCTACCATATGACGAAGGCTCGAATCAAGTTCTTATAATTCTAGTATCATTCCCTTCCCTCCAACCATTGCCGAGACTATTGCTGCACCATTCCCTAATAACTCTGCCCCAACACAAGCTCCTACTTCCTTGAATACCTCGTAAGAGAGTATTCCAATAGGCAGAAATAAACATCGCCCTGCACGACCACTAACTTACAGCAGCGACTCGGAGTCATCACATATTTATGATTTATCAGATATAGACAATACTTTGACGATTCCTAAACGTCAGACACAAATTAAAAACCGTCCAGCAACACCAAAAGCTGGTCGAAAACGCAACTTGTCTCCCCAATCTGCTTCGCCGCAACAGCGACGAAGGCAGAGATCCTTGCATCCGCCCGGGTTTCGCCCCTGGAACTTACGCTCAGGGCAAACAGGGCCGATGCCTGCTTCTACTGTCATGCCAAAAGGCAGAAAGAGAAAACAAGCGATGTGGCCGGAGTCACGTCCCTTCAAAAGAATGCTGGAAGGACAACACGGGCCCTAGCACAAAGGGATAATATATCGAAAGCCTTGGGGAGCCCGTTTCTGTCAGACGTAGGGAATTCCTGACCGACAGACTTCAGCCGTTCCTGTCAGACGCGGGGAATTACTGACCGACAGACTTCAGCCTTTCCTGACCATTCCTGTCAGACGCAGGGAATTCCTGACCGACAGACTTTAGCCGTTCCTGACCGTTCCTGTCAGACGCAGGGAATTCCTGACCGACAGACTTCAACCGGTCCTGACCGTTCCTGTCAGACGCAGGGAATTCCTGACCGACAGATTTCAGCCGTTCCTGACCGCTCCTGTCAGACGCAGGGGTTTCTTTACTGACAGACTACAGATTTTCCAGATCCATTCAAGTCGCAGAAAAGATCGACGCTACCAGAATTTACCAGTCCAATTAGGCCTGGAAAAAGATATCGTACTAGGGTTTTTTTATGCGTCCTCGAGATAAATAAATTCTCGTGGACATTTTATTTTTCTCATTATGTTGTTTTTCCTGCACGACCAGTTGGCGTGACATAATTTTTGTTTTGTTTTTTCGTGTGGGCCTACGCATTCTTTTTGTGTATATATATAGTTTTTTATATATATATATATTCTATGTCCGTCTACTAATCCAAATTTTATTTTATATATATGTGTGTTAGGGGTAAAATAGTGAAAATTGTTACTGTTAGGCAGCTACAGGCAATCTTCGCTGATGATACAGTTGGTTTGTAATCAACGATATATATAGAGAGAGTTGAAAATATGAGGAAGTAAAATGAAATCAAAAAAGTGATTCCTGCTGGGCAGAATGAAAATAAGGTATGACGATGCAGGTTTGTTCTGTACACGTATAAAAAGTTTTTCCTGCTTCACAGACGACAATAGCTGTGGACACAGGTTTACTGAATTTGTTATGCCAAGCTTGAAGTTGTAAATACTGCTGCCACAAAAAAAGTAGGACGATAAACGTCAGTCAGCGAAATGTAAGACTACTGTCAAAATTTGATAGGTTTAAAAAAAATAATATTAATAATAATAAGGGGGAGATGATGTAACGTATACTCTAGATTGAGTTTCCATTTGATTTTACTATCTCTTGTTATTTTATTTTCCTATGCAAATTATCTTCTCACTTAACGAGATGTTATTTCTCCCGCTGAATTATATGTGGCAACGAGTGTAAGTCATGACGTGGTGGTATGCAGTATATATAGGCGCGCTCAACTATACCAAGTAAGCTTCGTTTTATGTGATAGGTTCTTCTTAATTATTGTTATGCGATTCTACGAAAGTTCGGATATTCAGTAGTAGTGTGATTTGTTGAGAGTGTGTTTGATAATACCAGGAGTTCTCCAATAAAAGGTTTAAAGTGAGTACGTTTTCTCAGTTCATATTATTGTCAGACCTCTGTCTGGCCGTTAAGTCTACTTCATTGAGTGTTTACGTTAAGTTCAGGGTATATTGAGTTTACCGCTCTAATAAGGAGCCTTCAAGGTACTAATGTACTAAAACCGAAGTTATAGTACTGATATTCAAGATAATGAGGAACGCTGAGTAAAAAGAAGTTCCATATTCAATGAATTTATTGCACGTGCGTGTCTTACTTAAACAAACTCTAGCACTTTGAAGATTAGGCACACTTTAGCTACGTCAACTAACCTTCCAATAACCCTAACGTGACTCAATGTAAGCTTCCTTGCACTACACGTCCAGCGGAGAACTTTATTCATTATAAGGTGCGTCGCACAAATATAGAGACAGTCGACTTTGCGCCGTGAACGCAATGCAAATATAGGTAGGAAGCTGAAGTGGTACCTTTTTAGACATAACCCTACAACAAAGTTTTCGATCCCTCGAGATGACCGGATTGTGTGAAAAGAACACCCCAAAGTGAAATAGTGTAATTTTAGGCTCTCCTAAATATAAAGACAACTATGTAAAGTAGCCACATGCAAATGAGATGTACAAATTAGCATGTTGTTCGCACACACATGGACCATAATTCGGTTCAGCCTACAAGTGACAGCGGACCTACCGTCAGACATTCATTTGCCGAAATGCCACGCAACAGTCAACTTTCAGTTGAGGAGGTGGAGAAGATATGGAGACTGACAGCAAATGCATTGTCTGTAGTGAAAATTTGTAAAGCCATGGGGAGGAGTAGGGCAGTCATTTATAAGACTTTATCGAAACGCGGTGCGTTAACCGCCAGAAAACGGCATGGAAGGCCTCGAATAACAACCAAACGAGATGATCGTGCCATCATGCGTTTAGTTTCATCCCAAAGGTTATCGCTACGTCACGTTTCTCGGACTGTTAGTGTCGTCGTCTCAAAGGACACAGTCCATCGATGAATCAAGGAAAGTCGCAGCATTGTGCTCCGTGAAATGCGCCGTCTGCCACACCTCACGCGACGCCACAAGGAAGCCCCTGACGGTTGGAACTCCTATTGGCATGATTTACGACGCGAGCCATGCACCTTCTTCAGCAGACAGAAAGGAGGGGGATCTGTGATGGTCTGGGGAGCTTTTGCGTTCAATGGGACAACGGATATCGCTTTTCTGGAAGGCAGGCAAAACTCCGAAACATATCAGGACACAATTAGCATCCACATTCTACCGTTTGCCGTAACTCTAGCGGGTGTTGATTATCTGTTCCAGCAAGACAATGCCTTTATCCATCGGTCTGCATCAACGAAAAGCTGGTTTAACGCTCATCATGTGATCGTAATGGATTGGCCAGCACTCAGTCCAAATAAGAATCCTATCGAGAGCCTGTAGAGTATAGTAGCTCGTGATGTGTTTGCGAATGGACGGCAGTTCTCAAGTGTGGTGGCATTGAAAGAGCAGACTGAACGAAGCTGGTACGTACTCCGTCCAGAACACTTACATCACTTGGTGGACAGCATGCCCAATCGGGTTTTCAGTGTTATTCGGAACAACGGCTCCATTATTCGTACCGGAGGTACTCATAACTAGTAAATCTTTATATTTTTGAGACAGCGTATTTCTGTTTTTTGCATGTACTGGGCGCTTGAATTGTTATGTTTCCGTCAAACTCTTGTGCATCTGCGTCCTATGCTATTTTTTGCTATAAATATGAGATGTACATTTCAGCTCCTTGTTGTTTCTTTTTTAATGGAGAATTTGTTCTGTTTCTATATTTATGCGACGCACTATATGTCCATCCCATTGCCACTTGAGAGCCTTGACTTTGGTTATTATGTCATCATTCGTTCTCATTTGCCTGATCCATGAGCTCCTCTTTCTCTCTCTTTTTTTTAGAAAAATCATCTACATCTCTATATTTCTTTAGGTAGTTTTCCGCCTCTGTATGTCGTTCTTAGTTAAGGTCTATGTCTGCAATCCAGAAGTAAGAACTTGAAGGAGGCACTGACTAAACACTTTTCCTTTAGTACATAATGGAAAACTGCTTTTAAAAGTTTTACTGTTTCTACCAAATGCTGTCCAGCCAAATATACGCCTGATAATTTCTCTTTCGACGTTGCGCTCGCTTGGCATCTGCTATACAAGGTAGATATTGGCACCAGATATTCCTAAGTTTGCCCAAGAAATCTCTAATTGCCATGTGTATACGAAGTTGTATTATTCAGCATTTATAAATCGAACATTATTCTTCATAAACATGTGTACTTTATAATTCAAATAACAAAGCATATGTATAAGAATTACATGCCAAGAGTAAAACATGTTTTGCTTGTCTGTCTATAAAGCACGTAATTTCAGTTGCGTCTGAAACATTTTTTTCTAAACATGAAAGAAAATGTAGTCTTTTTTTCATTCAAATGTTTTATCTTCCCGCCTAGAAAATGTGATTTAAGAGCTCATAATCTTTTTAAAATGCTCTTTCTGCAAAATACACTCCGTTGAAACATCTTTTATTTCCTCACTTATGCTCTGCCTTTGCTCAGATATTAATTCTTAATCAGGCAATTCAGTAAAAGCAAAAATCCTTCCTCTGAAAGTAGTAATATTTATATGGATTTATTGCGTTATATTTTGGATGTTCTATCGTTTTTTTTTAATTTAATGCAGTTCACTGTTTTTAAAACACAAGGATTACTTAATGCCTGCTTTTGTGTAGGAAAAATTTTACAACCTTCCATCCGTAGATTTTATATAATTTAAATTTCCTGATATGGGGTTTTTTACCGTAACTCATACTGCATTCTAAGACAGCATTGCTTTGATGTACCGAAACGTTAATTCGTTCTCGCAAATGCTCCAAACAAGAGAAGGGAATGAATGAAGTAATTTTCTTATTGTAAGAAATATTTTATCCTTGCAATAAGATAATTATTGATTACACTGAGGTGCCAAAAGTCACGGGATAGCATTATGCAAATTTCTAACTAGCGCTGCCATCGTATAAAGGCTTCGACGCACGCCTATCAGTTGTAAGGTGTAATCTCGTGAGTCAGTCTGAACAACAAACAGTAGGATTACGACAAGACGACATGAATTATCGGAGTTTGAACGAGGCATGGTAGTGGGAGCCAGACGTATGAGACATTCAGTTTCTGAAATTGTGCGAGCATTCAACATTTCTTGATCCACGGTGCCACGTGTGTACCGAGAATACCTCATGGAAGGCATTACCACCCACCGTGGACAGCGCAGTGGCCGACCACTGGTACTGAATGACCGTGACCAGCGGCGTCTGACCAGGAGTATCCATGCTAACAGACAAGCGACACTGGCTCAAATAACATCCACATTCAATGCAGGAGGTACCAGAGACATATCCATCAGGTCAGTGCAACTTAATTTAGCACCCATGGCGCATGGGAGCAGAAAACCCACAAGAGTACCTTTGTTAACACCACGACATCGGACACAGGGCCTCACCTGAGCTTTTGAACACGATTTTTAGGCCCTGGAAGATTGGTAACATATGGTGTAGTCCGATGAGTCACACTACTAGTTGTTACGAGCTGATGATAGGATTAGGGTGTGGCGCAGACTCCATGAGGCCATGCACTCAAGCTGTCAACAAAGCATTCTGCAAGCTGATCGTGGTTCTATACATGTGTGGGGTGTATTTAGATGGCACGGTTTGGATCCTCTGGTCCACGTAAATACATCATTAACCAGTAATCGGCTTGTTGCTCTTCTTGGTGATCATTTGCATCCCGTCATGGACTTCCTGTACCCCGACAACGATGGAACTTTCCAGGAGGACAATGAGCCATGTATTCGAGTTAAGTACTTCAAAATTGGTTCGAGGAGCATTATGGACAGTTCCGACAGATGGTGTGGCTATCACGTTCTCCCGACATGAACCCAATAGAGCACGTATGGGACGTGGTGAAAAGGTCCATTCAAACCCAAGGTCCTGCACCTAGAAACACCAGGTAACTGTGGGCGACTGTTCAGACGGCATGGCTCAACATTTCTCTAGAAGTCTTCCGGCCACTTGTTTAATCGATGCCACGTCGAGTTGTTGCACTTTGCCGCGCCAGAGGATGTCCTACACGATACTAGGTACATATCCCATGGCTTTTGACCCTTCAGTGTATAAGGAAATATTAAACTTTGCTGTATAGTATACGGAAATTATAAACTTGAAAGCATAAAATTTATATGTCGAGTTCATTTTAATAGGATGTTCTATAACGTTCATCTATCACGATTTAAAAGATTAAAATTCTAAAGAGCAGTTTTCGCATAATTATGGCGAATTTTTGCTTACAAAAGCTAAGGAAGAACAATTCCTCCTCCCCATCTAGTAGTACCTACCAGTCAGGTTATAAGCGCTTCCTTCGGGTCCTTTATTTTGTTCTCAATGACTCAAGTTAAAGTGGGGAACGGTTAGTCTCCCTGGTACGTACATAATACCAATGGTCAGAACAAGCGCCCCAAACATTCTCTATCCTAAGTTATACACCACTGTTATATCCCCCCTTTTTTTTGTTGATCGGAGGTTTAACGACCACCGTGAGCAGCTCAGTGGACTATAGGCAGTCGCCCGTCCTTAATGTAGGGCCACTGGTTCCTGGGAAGTGAGAAAGCCACCGCTGTAAGACAAACACAATACCCATGACTCACCGGAATTGGAACACGGACCCATCTCGGACGAATGACCAGAATCCATCGCTTAGACCACTGCGCCACCAGGGCGGAATATATCCCTTTTAGAAGGTAATCATTAAGAAAAGATTAATGCTAATAATCCCCCTAAACACCACTTTTAAATAACAAAATAAGGGAATAATAATGCTTTAATGTGCACGAACTCACTCATCCTAGGCGCGTGCTGCTCATATCTTAGACGGCAAATATTTTCGCTCGAGGTTAGCCTATTTTGCTAACCCCGAGTTAATTGCTTCCAGGTGGTTAAAAGGCTAATATAAAATAATGTATCGGCATTCAATCAAGGAATCTGGATTTAAGCAATATAATACTTCCTTACCAATAGTAAATCGACCATCAGTAAGAGAAATACAATGCGTTCAAATTGCTGCAGAGACGATACAGGAGACTGGTCTCAAGTGTGGTTTGCTTCACAAAGGGAAAACGTCCCGCTATAATCATTCCAGCAAAAACGTGCTACGAATATTACTCCTCTTGGACCAGTGTTAAAAGTGGCTGATCACCAGAGTTGAAATTTACAGACGCCTACTTTTAGAATCGCCTTCAGCAGATCGAACAATTTCGTAAAAGGTACGTGGTTTTTTCACAAAAGCACATTCAGTTCTGCAACCGCACGAATGCGAATATAGAAGGAGCATCGCCACCCTTTTTTGCGATTGTAGGGTTTAATGAAACAAGAGAAAAACTTCAAAACTGCGCTCTCTTCTCCAGATAAAATGTGAAGAGAATTGCTATAGCAAAAGAACTTTATCTGCTTTCCTCAGAATTAATCGGCCATGACTTACATCTGCCTCCTTTGAATAAGGGTATACTCTAGAGAATACTCCTCATATCTCTAAGAAGATCTGTTGCATGTATTACATTAACTATCTTCCTAAAGTACAGTATTTACATAGCAAATATGTTGTCATGCTTTCTCTTTTCTTTTCAAAAGGATAAATCGTATTACTTTTCAAATTTTGGAAGAACCACAGAAGTACTTATTTTTCTAAATCTGATATTACCGAAGCAAGTTACTATATCACCTGGCCCATGAGCTCTACATTCCTGATCTTCCACCATTTTGGAGTAAAAATCAAAGTAAGTCCTTTTCAAGATTTATCTGCCGAGACGCAAGAGGGGTTTGGGGAGATGTTAACCCCTCCCCTCCCCCAATGTAGAACCTTTCAATATATCAAAAACGCGATTTTAAAAGGCAAAGTTATGTAGTATTTGAAATTGTTTTTGTGTCTTATGGCAACAATTTAAAATTTTTTCTACATGAAAACCAGGAAACGGCAAGCAGACAAGGATCAGGATGTCGCATTACAATGAAAAGCAAATAAATGGGTACACTGCAAGTTTCTCTGTTGAAGAGGCGGTGCCGAATTCGTGTTCCATAACTTATTTCAGGTTACTCTAAATCACCCTGAAAAGCAAGGAGGTTTGATTAGTATACGAAGAATCACATTAAAACAAAACCAACGCTGTAATATAATCTCACTAAACCCACAAGACTATAAGAGGATTTCAATTTATGTACCATTTTTATGCATGTTTATTAGTGCTTCGGAAGATAGATTTCACGCTCACAAATGGGTCTCATCAGGATTTCCGTCATTTTACCCAACAAATCCCAACATGTCACCGCCTTCTCAAGATACTGATGGTTTTAAAACTTTAACTGAATTTTATACAGAATGACTCTCAAGAAAATCTAACCGCAGAATTGAAACTGTGGTACAGTAGGATCGTCCGCAAAGGAGAGGAGCTCTGGCCAAAAGATGTATTAAGTGCTTTCAAACTGCGCTACAGATCAGATCAGATCATATGTAGAGGATTTTAGGAAGGGAGTGCCTGACCCCAGGGTTTAAACAACCGTTAGAAGTAGGAAGCTAGGTGATTTGGGCAAGAGTGCCCGATAGGAAAGTGAAACGGAAGCGAGGTAGAAGACGCCCTTATTTACTACCGGATGGCCAGTATCCGGGGTCCGACGGCTTTACGTGCCCATCCGACGCACGGCGGATATTTAGTCGTTCGAACGTTTGTTTCTGCCTGGGATCGAACCCTAGGTCTTCTCCAAAGCAGTCCCGAACGCTGACCACTAGGCCATCCGCAGTCCAAAACTGTGCCACAGTGAAGTGTTACCTTACATAAAGACAATGTTTCACGTACTAGGTATTTTACCAGTGATAACTTCAGAAGGTGAGCGTCCGGTTTTAACATTGTGTCTCTTAAAATCGTATCTAAGCAACACCATATAAGAACTCAGATTCAATGTGTTAGCATTACTTCACAATCGTCGAGAGTACACACCAAACGCTGAAGAAGTTTTCGATGAACTAGCAAAAAAATACGAGAAGGCTGGAAATACGACTCAAGTAATAGTAAGTAAAAGTAACATAGTAGTTGATTCAAATAAAAAAAATATTTGTCGAAATGAGTGTCGTTAGCGTCATGGTTTGTTTGTCTTACTGTACAATGATAAAACAAGTTAGTAAAATCATGCAATGCATTGATTATGATACGCTTTCCAATATATTAGATATCATTACTCAAGCTATTACTCAAGTTATGAGGAAAATGGCTGTGAAATAAATCTCATCCCTGTGCCCTGACCTTTGATCCATTTGGATGATATTCAACAGAACTGGTTCAGTATACCTTCGTAATAACATGATAAAGTTTTGTCGCAATCGAAGTAATTTTACGTAAGTTATGATGCATAAGCGCTATGGAATAGATCCTGTCCCTGTGTTCTAACCTTTCACCCCATTTCGCCCATTTTCAATAGGATTCGTCCCCAGGAAGGTCCCTACAACATACCAACATTTCACCCAAATTGAAACATGTTTACGTAAGTTATGACTCATAATAGCGATGGAAGTGATTCTGCTCCTATGTCCTAACCTTTGACCCCCATTTTGCCAATTTTCAATAGGGTGTGTCCCCAGGTGGTCTCCTACCACATACTAAAATTTAATCGACATCGAACCTTTTTTACGTTAGTTCTGACGCATAAGAGGAGTGGAATGGATCCCGCTCTTATGGCCTGACCTTTCACCACATTTCGTTCACTTTCAATAGGGTTCCTTCCCAGGTGTTTCCCTACCAAATACTAAAATTTCATCGAAATCGAAGGATTTTTACGCAAGTTATCGTCAGGGCGAACATACGCACACAACGCGTGACGTAATGAGGCAGATGGGAATCGCGACCATCTGCTAGCAATGTGTGACTTCATAAAACTTTAATAGGATCTACAAACAACGCGTGACGTATTGAGATAGATGGCATGACCGCGCGCCAACATCTAATGGTGCGACGCCATGACACCACATTACAAAATTTGGTAATTCGGGGTGGTTATTTAACCCACTAAAATATTTTTCTTAAAGTGGAGATCAAGCTAAATCGATTTCTAGTACCAGAAAACGGTAGGTTAACGACTTTCATCAAAATCCTCAGAGCCGTTTTAAAAAATAAAATTTACATACATACAAGAATTGCTCTTTTAAGGTGAACGTCAAGTAATTTTGCTTTCTGTATTTCGAATGGAAATATTTCTGTACACATTTTCTTCCCAATTAATGCGTTCCCAAGGATGAAAATTTGAAATTCGATTAACATATATTCATTTTATAACTTGGAATTCTTATTATTTTCTAAAAGATAACCATAATTATGCAATCCAACATTTTTTTGTCTGCTGACGTCATGAAAATAAAGGTCGCGCCATCTTTTTTTTGGACAATTAATGCGTTCACAAGGATGAAAATTTGAACATCGATTAAAATAGCTTCATTTTATAACTTGGAATACTAAAGATTTTCTAAAACATAACCATAATTATGCAAACCAACATTTGTTTGTCTACTGACGTCATCAAAGTACATGTCGCGCCATCTTTTTTCTGGTTTCAACACCACCAAAGGAAAAGTTATTGATTTTTAAAATAATTATGGTTATGTTTTAGAAAATATTAGGTATTCAAAGTTATTATATGAAGTTATTTTAATCGATGTTCAAATTTTCATCCTAGGGAACACATTAATTGTGAAGGAAATGTGTACAAATGTTTTTCCTTTGGAAGTATAGGAAGCAAAATTACTTGACGTCCACCTTAATAATATGGGATAAGAGCGATGGAATGGATCGCATTCCTATGTCCTGACCTTTGACCCCACTTCGTCCACATTCAATAGGGTTCGTCCCCAGATACTGAAATTTCATCGAAATTGAACCATTTTTACGTACGTTATGACGCATAAGGGCAATGGAATGCATCCCGCTCTTATGTCCTAACCTTTGACCCCACTTCACCCATTTTGTATAAGATTCGTCCCTAAGCGGTCCCCTACCACATAGTAAAATTTCATTGAAATCGAACCTTATTTACGCACGTTATGACGCATACGTGCAGTGGAAGGATCCCGCTCCTACGTCGTGGCCTTTGACCCCATTTGTTCCATTTTCAATAGGGTTCGTCCCCACGTGGTCCCCTACCACATACTAAAATTTCATCGAAATCGAACCAATTTTAAGCCAGTTATCGTACGGATAGACGGACGGACGGACAAAACTGGAGCATATATGCTCCAGTTTCAACCTACGGTTGGAAAGCGTAAACAAGTTAGTAAAATCATGCAATGCACTGATTATGATTCGCTTTCCAACATACCAGAAATTATTACTCAAGTTATGAGGAGAATGGCTGTGGAATAAATCTCGCTCCTGTGTCCTGACCTTTGACCCCATTTTGATGATATTCAACAGGACCGGTGCAGTATACCTCAAGAATAACATACTAATATTTTGTCGCAATAGAAGCAGTTTTACGGAAGTTATGAGAATAATGGCTGTGGAATAAATCTTGCTTTTGTGCAATGATCTTTGACCCCATTTCGTTGATATTCAACAGAACCAGTTCACTATTCTTCCGGAACAACATGATGACGTTTTGTCGCAATCGAAACATTTTTAGGCAAGCTATGATGCACAAGGGCAATGGAATGGATCCCACTCCAGTGTCCTGACCTTTGACCCCATTTCGCCCATTTTCAAAAGGGTTCGTGCCCAGTTGGTTCCCTACCACATACTAAAATGTCATCGAAATCGAACCATATTTGCGCGTGTTATGACGCAGAAAGGCAATGGAATGGATCCCGCTTTTATGCCCTTACCTCTGACCCCATTTCGCCCATTTTCAAAAGGTTTCGTCAACAGTGGCTCCCTACCACATACTAAAATTTCATCGAAATTGAACCATATTTACGCATGTTATGACGCATAAAGGCCATGGAATGGACTCCACTTTTATGCCGTGACCTTTGAACCGATTTCGTCCATTTTCCATAAGGTTCGTCCCCAGGTGGTTTCTTACCAAATACTAAAATTTCACCGAAATCGAACCATTTTTACGCAAGTTATGACGCATAAGCGCAACGGAACAAATCCCGCTCTTATGTCCAGCCTGACCTTTGACCCCATTTTGCCCATTTTCAATAGGGTTCGTGCCCAGGTGGTTCCCTACCACATACTAAAATTCAATCGAAATAGAACCATTTTTACGCAAGTTATGACGCATAAGAGCAATGGAATTGATCCGCTCCTATATCCTGACCTTTGACCCTGTTTCGCCCATTTTCAATAGGGTTCGTCCCCAGGTGGTCCCCTACCACATACTAAAATTTCGTTGAAATCGAACCATTTTAACGTGAGTTATCGTGCGGAATGACGGACGGACGGACGGACGAAGCTGGAGCATATACGCTTCTTCAACCTACGGTTGGAAAGCGTAAAAAAGGGCCATTATACAAATAAAGAATGTTTCACTGGACGGCAAATTTTTATATCGTTCTAATATTACGTGTACCTTTTAACCATTTAAAAGTAAATAGTGTAGTATTCTTGTTTTCTGCATAGATAAATAGCAAAATATAGGTTATGAACCACAATGTGGTCATAAGAATATAGGTAATAAAATATTAATAACGGATAAAAGAATTGATGAAAGTGGGAGAAACAATTTCAGAAGACTTACAGAAGAGACAATTGCGTTGGTTTCATTATCTAAAAATAATGGCCAATGAAAGATTGCCCATACGTTTCATGGAACTTAAATCAAACAAACGAAAAAGTAAAGGCCGAAGTAGAAGTACATGATCTGGTGGAATAAAGAGAACACTTCGTCAAAATGGCCTGATGAAAGAATGGTGCTTAAATACGGAAAAATGGAAAAAAACTCTTGGGGATCGGAAGGCGACGTTAGACGATATAAACCGATTATACTGTACATATACACTGGCGGAAAGTTGAAAAAGAACACCAAGAAGGAGACGTTTGATACCAACGAAATTTATACAGCATAATAACGGAATACAGAGGATAACGTTATCAAAACATTATAGCAAAATATAGCTGTATTTGCTGGTAAACTGAAAAATAACATTTCCATGTAGCATGGTTAGTACGAGGTTGAACCGCCATTAACTGCGTCACACTGTGCAAATCTGGCATGGAGTCTGTCGTACAGATGTTGGATGTAAGTATGAGGTAATGAGTTCCAAGCATCCTCAACCTGGACACGTAAATAGGGGATGGTCGTGACTGGCCGTGGAGACCGGATAAGTCGTTGTCCCATAAAATCCCACACGTGCTCAAAGGGGGACTAATCTGGTGAACGTGCAGGCCATGGAATTTGCCTCACAACCTGAAGTGCATGTTGCGTTTCGCGTGCCGTGTGTGGGAGTGCGTTATCTTGCTGGAAAACACCCTGATGGACCGACCTTACAAATGGCACAACAACGGGCTGAATGATGTTGTTGATGTAGGAGGTGCTGTTTAACGCACCCGGTACAAACACTAGTTGTGTACGGGAGTGATAGCTGATCGCTCCCCACACCAGGATACCAGGTGTATGCCCTGCGTGTCGCTGGCGGATGCAAGAAGGGTTGCGACGCTCCCTTGTGCGTCTGCGAACACGCATACGGCCATCGGAGGCTCCCAAGCAGAGTCAGCTTTCATCGCTGAACACGACAGATCGCCATTGCGTTCTCCAGTGCAGACGTTGGCGACACCACCTCAGCCGTTCCTGATGGTAGGCTGGAGTCTGAGGTACACATGCCAGAGGCACACGTGCACGTAGTCCTGCATCCCGTGTAGACGGTTACGGATTGTTCGCACAGTCACCTCAGGTGCAACTGCAGCTCGGATTTGCGTCGCAGTGGATGTTCTGCTTGACAACGCCGCTCTTCTTATGCGTCGATCGGTCCGCTCATCAGTCCGTCTGTGACTCCCGGTTCCTCGTCTTCTCGTGTGGGAATGTTCCTCGGACCATCTACGTCACCATCGTACCCCTACTGATACTTCCCGTCCAATTCGCTCCGCAATACGACGATACGACCACCCGGTCTCGCGGAGTCCGACTAGACGACCTCGCTCAAAGTCCGATAACGACTGAAATCGTACACGTCTTCCATGTCCAGGCATTGCAGCTTCTTCAGGGTCTTCGCACGTGTCCGTACGCCGACGATTGATTACATTCACTTCGCCGTACTCCTTAAATACCACCGACGATAATTTGCATATTATGCCATGCTGTGGCGTAAGCGCTCACAGGTTGGTCCCGAAATTAATATCACACCTACGTAAACTCGAGCCCATTAACATATGTAAATTTCATGATCGTCCGCCGATACCTTCTTGGTGTTCTTTTTTCAATTTCCGCCAGTGTATTAAAGACACAATTCTTGTATGTATGCACATTTTATTTTGAAAACCAATCTAAGGATTTTGATGAAAGTCGTTAACCTACCGATTTAGCTTGATCTCGACTTTAAGAAAATTCGTTTAGTGGGTTAAAAAACCACCCCATATTACCACGCCTTTAGTGTCATGGCGTCGTCCCATTAATATTACCCATGCTTAGAAATCCTATGACCTCACAACCTCGCGATTGAGAATGTTGGCGCCCGGTCACGCCATCTGTCTTATTACGTCACGCGTTGTGAGTGGATCCAATTAAAGTTTTATGATGTTTGTAACGTATACTCTAGATTCAGTTTCCTTTTGATTTTACTATCTCTTGTTATTTTATTTTCCTATGCAAATTATCTTCTCACTTAACGAGATGTTATTTCTCCCGCTGAATGATATGTGGCAACGAGTGTAAGTCATGACGTGGTGGTATGCAGTATATATAGGCGCGCTCAACTATACCAAGTAAGCTTCGTTTTATGTGATAGGTTCTTAATTATTGTTATGCGATTCTACGAAAGTTCGGATATTCAGTAGTAGTGTGATTTGTTGAGAGTGTGTTTGATAATACCAGGAGTTCTCCAATAAAAGGTTTAAAGTGAGTACGTTTTCTCAGTTCATATTATTGTCAGACCTCTGTCTGGCCGTTAAGTCTCTTTCATTAAATGTCTCCATTAAGTCCAGGGTATATTGTGTTTACCGCTCTAATAAGGAGCCTTCAAGGTACTAATGTACCAAAACCGAAGTTATAGTACTGATAGTCAAGATAATGAGGAACGCTGAGTAAAAAGAAGTTCCATATTCAATGAATTTATTGCACGTTCGAGTCTTACCTAAACAAACTCTAGCACTTTGAAGATTAGGTACACTTTAGCTACGTCAAGTAATATTCCAATAACCCTAACGTGACTTAACGTAACCTTCCCTGCACTACACGTCCAGCGGAGAACTTTATTCATTATAATTGGCGCCCGAACATTTCTTGAACACGAGGTGTTAGCAATTAGTGACTATGTCTTCATTACCTGAGAAAACTTCCCTATTTCAACCTGAATCAAGTTTCGGTGCAGGTGGGGTTATTTTCGACAATTTGCCAGAGGCCTGTGGGTCTAACTTTGATGTCAATGATTTGCAAGTACCCAGGCATTCCTCACAATTTCGTCATTCACCAGCTTCATATCACTCTGAGTCGCGGGTCGTACCTGAGGTATTTCCATCCTCTCACGGAGGCAAAATGCTTGCACATTTCGTGCCGCATGAGGGAACAATTACTTTCAAAGATTTGGAAGGGTCCTTGACATTTCTCGAGGATTTGGAAGATCATTTCGACTTATACAATATTCCTCACGATTGCAAAGTGCAAATAGCAGGCACTTGCTTGAAAGACACCGCTAAGACCTGGTATCGGCAGTGGAGAGTATCGAACACGGATTCTCATTATGAGAATTTCCGAGCGGAATTTTTGGACGTCTTTCCTTTCGGCCTCAGTCAAGCTGGCCTTGCACAACAACTTTTTCTCGTAAGCAAGGACCCAACGATAGCCCTGTTGCGTTTGCTTTAGAAACAACACGCTTGTATAAATAATGGGATCCACATGCCAGTCATGTCGACATGTTGGACACCCTATTGCAACAGCTCGATCCATTTCTACAGGATTTTCTTGAGGTCCGACACCCTGCTACAATTCATGAATGCCTTTGCCTCATTTGAACGTATGAGGAGCGACACGGCAAACATTGTCCAACTCAACATGCTCGGGAACCCAGGGAGGCTTATCACGAAAATCCTCAGCGGCATAATAGGCCTAATGACTTTCAACGCGAGCGTACACAGGTGCAAGTCCAAGCATCATACGTCCCACCGCATAGAAGAGTGGTACACCAACCGCTAGTTTCTAAACAATTTTCTGGGTACAGTACAAATGCACAGTATGCTCGACCCTGTTCCAATCCGCAGAATTCGGAACATTTTTATGCTAAGGGCAATAATGATTTTTCTGCCCGTGCTGAGGGAGGAAGTAATAGCGATGGAAATTTCAACAGACATGCCGAGTTCCAGCAGCAGTTTTCACGAAGTTTTCCTAAGCGTGAAACCTTTCCCGATAACCGGCAGGGCCGAGGTTTCAGACCGCATGATAATACAACCAGAAATCCTTTAAACTTCCAAAGGAAGTAGACCAAGGGTCGGTACTGCTTCCTGATACCAAGAATTATGACCCTAAAATAGTATTATTGACTGTCCAAACTCCTCAGTTGCCTGATGTGTTATTGACAATTGAAGATATTATTGTCGAGACAAAGTTCGACACTGGTTCTGAAATATCAGCCCTAAATACAAAGTTTTGCACTGAAAGTTTTCCTGCAATACACGTCCAGCCTGCGACGCAGTATTTGCGAGCTGCAAATAACGAAATATTCAGTATCACAGGAACTGTCACATTATCTCTAGGGCTGGGAAAGGCTCGTTTTACGCATTCTTTCCTGCTCATAGACGACCTAGCTGTTAAATGTCTAATGGTCATAGATTTTATCAATACTTTTCAAGTTACCCTGAATTTCGTACAACATGTTATTTCCTTTCCGGAACCTGTCGAAGTGATTCCTACAGATCCTATAGACATAACGAGTTTGTTATTGAGTAACCAACTAAATGAGAGGCAACGAAACCAGCTTTCTCACCTCTTGAATAAAAGACCTGGTTTATTTTCCGACCAAACTGGTTTCACACAGGTGGTTTATTACGTCATTGACACTGATGGTTCGAAACCAATAGCGACGAAACTTTACCCTTGTGCTCCCCATAAAAAACATGAAATGCAACGTCAAATTTCCGAGATAATTAAACAGGGCGTAATAAGGGAATCAACAAGCACCTGGCCGCACCTGCTTTTCTTGTTCCAAAGAAACAACCCAACGAATTTCGTTTCGTGACAGATTTCCGCAAGCTAAACCAAGTCACGAAAGCGATAAATTATCCACTATCCGTCATGTCGCATATTTTGCATGACCTATCGTCAACTAAATGGATGTCAACCTTGGATTTGGCGAGTGGATATTGGCAGGTTGCGGTACATCCAGACTCCGTCGATAAAACAGGCTTTGTGACTCCTTTTGGGGCTTATGAATACCTGCGTATGCCCTTTGGACTAGCCTCTACACCTGCTACTCTCCAAAAGCTTATGGATACGGTTCTCAGACCTGTTCTAGGTCCCCATGTGCATGTATATTTGGATGACATTATTATTACATCCGAGAATTTTGACGAACACCTTTCTCTGCTCAAACAGGTGTTCCAACTCATATACAATGCTGGCTTGACGTTAAAACCTAGTAAATGCCAGATTGCGAGGGACGAGATTGTATATCTGGAGTTGAAAATCACACCCCACGGCTTATTTACGTATGATGAAAAAATCAGGCCTATAGTTGACTTTCCACGGCCAAAAACAGCCAAAGAACTATCACGTTTTCTGGGAATGACCGGATGGTATCAGCAGTTCGTCCCCGCTTATGCTACAATCTGTGAGCCATTGTATGCTTTGAAACGTAAATACAAGAAGTTTGTTTGGACACCTGAGGCTAACGCTGCGTTTGAAGCACTAAAGTCTGCGTTGACTCAGCCTCCTGTATTAGCTTTCCCAGATCATACTAAGGAATTTGATATTTACAGTGACGCATCCGGAGTTGGTCTTGGTTGCGTTTTGTCACAAGCTGGGCACCCAATAGATTTTGCGTTCCGTACTTTAGCCAAAGCTGAACGCAATTATTCAGCTACGGAACGCGAATGTCTTGCTGTAGTGTATGCTCTTGAGAAATTTCAATTTTATCTCAACGAATTGACAGTTAATATAATTACGGATCATTCTGCCCTTCAGTATTTGAATTCTGCTAAGCACCTCTCTCAAAGACTCATGAAGTAGGCTCTTAAGTTACAGGAGAGAAATATCAAAATTTCGTACCAGCCAGGTCATAAGAATCAATTACAGGATGCATTGTCTCGCGTCCCGATTAGTGGGGTTTCCACAGAAACTACTCCTGTATGTCAGCCTTTACTTTTAATAGCTGATATAACATCCAGAGAGCAGATAATGGCAGAATTAGTAAATGATCCAGATTTTGGGGATATCTATACATTTTTGCTTGCGGGTTCACCACTACAAAGTGATCCTTCTCTGGCTGGAAGGCCACAGCATTTTGAAGTCATAGAGGGTCTTCTTTACTATACGAAATTTAGGACTACTAGGGCAGAGTTTCGCCCATGCATTCCGCGAACCCTTAGAATGGCCCTTTTAAACGAATTTCATGACAAACCTATTGCAGGCCATTTAGGTATTCGCAATACCCGTTGTAAATTGCGGGATGTTGCCTATTGGCCTGGCATATACCAAAGTGTGCTCGCATACGTTCAATCATGTCACTTGTGTCAGATTTATAATTACCGTAATGTAAGACCGGCCGGTCACTTAAAATCTAGTTCACGTTCCCATGTTTTTGACATTATTTCAATAGATTTATTGGGACCTTATCCTTTATCTGGAAAAAACAAAGATCGTTACGTGTAAGTATTAACTGATAATTTCTCTAAATGGGTCGAAGTTTTTCCCATTAAAGCCGCTACGGCGGAAGTTATTTGTAATGTATTAATTAATGAAGTATTCTCTAGATATCGTGCACCTAATAAAGTAGTTTCGGATAATGGTCTCCAATTTATTTCTGACATTTTTGAAAGAATGTGCGCGAGACTACACATAAAGCATAAATTCATTTCCCCATATCATCCCCAGAGTAATCCCGCGGAACGAGTAAACCGCACGCTAGTTAAAATGATTGCTACATTTGTCATGGATCATCACGAGCAGTGGGACGAACATCTTGAGCTTTTTTCATTCGCCCTCCGCTCGTCTGTTCACGAATCTACTAAATTTACACCCGCAGAACTTTTTTTGGGTCGACAAATTAAGACCCCTTTTGAAAATTTAACGGGAATTATCGACGAACAAAACCAGCGACCAACTCCGCAATCAGTACGAATCATGGCAGAGAAAGCTCGTGTTGCAATGATAGGAGCACCAGCGGCTCAAGCAAGATACTATAATACTAGGCGTACGGAACCAGATCTTGTCGTTGGAGATCTAACTCTCGTGGAGACACTCTTCCAGTCTTCTGTTTCTCATACTTTAGTAAAGAAATTTGCACCCAGCTACGAAGGTCCATATCGGGTGGCAAATGTGTATGAAAATAACATTATCCTTGAAAAACCTGACAATCAATTTCAATACGTACACGTTGCTCAGTGTCGCAAGTATCATGAACGAAATATAGATTTTATAATCAACCCTACTCAACCTTCTGTTCCACAGACTCAAGAGTCTATATCACACGATCAACCTCCAGAAATTTTGGACGAACCGACAAACCTTTATGAAGAATCTCCAGTGAACTTTTCTTCACCCTCCCCTCCACAAGACTGGTTTCCAAGAACGCAACCTGATTCTACCATAAGACGAAGGCTCGAATCAAGTTCTTATAATTCTAGTATCATTCCCTTCCCTCCAACCATTGCCGACACTATTGCTGCACCATTCCCTAATAACTCTGCACCAACACAAGCTCCTACTTCCTTGAATACCTCGTCAGAGAGTATTCCTATAGGCAGAAATAAACATCGCCCTGCACGACCACTAACTTACAGCAGCGACTCAGAGTCATCACATATTTATGATTTATCAGATATAGACAATAGTTTGACGATTCCTAAACGTCAGACACAAATTACAAACCGTCCAGCAACACCTAAAGCTGGTCGAAAACGCAACTTGTCTCCCAATCTGCTTCGCCGCAACAGCGACGAAGGCAGAGATCCTTGCATCCGCCCGGGTTTCGCCCCTGGAACTTACGCTCAGGGCAAACAGGGCCGATGCCTGCTTGTACTGTCATGCCAAGAGGTAGAAAGCGAAAACAAGCGATGTGGCCGGAGTCACGTCCCTTCAAAAGAATGCTGGAAGGACAACACGGGCCCCAGCACAAAGGGACAACATATCGAAAGCCTGGGGGAGCTTGTTCCTGTCAAACGCAGGGATTTCCTGACCGACAGACTTCAGCCGTTCCTGACCGACGGACTTCAGCCGTTCCTGACTGTTCCTGTCAGACGCAGGGATTTCCTGACCGACAGATTTCAGCCGTTCCTGACCGACGGACTTCAGCCGTTCCTTCCCGTTCCTGTCAGACGCAGGGATTTTCTGACTGACAGACTTCCGCCGTTCCTGACCGTTCCTGTCAGCCGCAGGGATTTCTTGACCGACAGACTACAGATGTTCCAGATCCATTCAAGTCTCAGAAAAGATCGACGCCACCTGAATTTACCAGTCTGATTAGGCCTGGAAAACGTTATCGTACTAGGGTTTTTTATGCGTCCTCGAAATAAGTAAGTTCTCGTTGACAGGTTATTTTCTCATTATGTTGTTTTTCCTGCACGACCAGTTGGCGTGGCAGAATTTTTTTTTTTTTTCGTGTGGGCCTACGCATTCTTTTTGTGTATATATGTGGTTTTTTTTATATATATCTTCTATGTCCGTCTACTAATCCAATTTATATATATATCATCATCATCATTGTCAACCATTATCAATCCACTGCTGGACGAAGGTCTCCCCAAGTTTCCTCCACAACGGTCTGTCTTGTGCCAGTCTCCTCCATGTCACCCCTGCATACTTTCGAATTTCATCCACCCATCTCCCATGTGGTCTTCTTCTGGGTCTTTTCCTGTCCCTTGGAATCCAATCTAAAATTTCGGCTGTCCATCGATGATCTGTCCTTCTGGCAGTATGTCCAGCCCATTGCCATTTCAGGGATTTAACTCTGATCATGATGTCTTCCACTCTTGTCATTTTTCGGATCCACGAGTTCCTCTTCTTATCTCTCCTGGTTACACCAAGCATGCACCTCTCCATGCTTCTTTGAGTTGTCTGCAGCCTTTGTATGTCTCTTTTAGTTAAGGTCCACGTCTCCGCACCATACGTAAGTACTGGAAGGATGCATTGATCAAACACTTTTCTTTTAAGACATAATGGCATATTGCTCTTGAAAATTATGCTGTTTCTTCCAAAAGCTCTCCAGGCAAGTTTTGTACGCCGATTAATTTCTTCATCAATGTGACCCTCACTTGATATCTGCTGTCCAAGATAAACGTACGTGTCTGTTATCTCCAGCTTTTCTCCATCAATCGATAAATCTTCATTTCTTGTAAAAACATTGAACATCACTTTTGTCTTCTGAAAGTTCATTTTTAATCCCACTTCTTTACTCTTGTCAGCAAGTTCCTGGATCATACTCTGCAGCTCTGATGGGGTAGTTGCAAAAATGACTACGTCATCAGCAAAACGAAGGTGGGTTAGATAATCTCCATTAATCTTTATCCCCTTGTTTTCCCAGCTCAGTGACTGAAAAACACCCTCCAATGTGGCATTAAAGAGCTTCGGAGATATGGTGTCACCTTGTCTCACTCCCTTCCCAATTTTTACGTGTGTTGTATTTTCAAACAGCCTAATCTTTGCACTTGCATTTTCATAGATGTTATTAATAATATTAATGTATGCATCTTCAATACCGCAGGTTTTCAGAGCCATTGTAACTGCTGATGGTTTCACCGAATCAAAGGCTTTTTCATAATCGATAAAAGCCATGCACAATGGAAGTTCATATTCCCTCGCTCTTTCAATTAGTTCTCTCAGCACGTGGATATGATCTATTGTGCTGTAGCCACTCCTGAATCCAGCTTGTTCTCTCGGTTGAGCCATGTCCAGTGTTACCTTCAAGCGGTGTGAAAGAACTTTAGTGAAGATTTTATAAACTACTGATAGGAGGCTGATAGGTCTGTAGTTTCCGAGATCCTCAATGTCACCTTTCTTATGTAGCAGGATCATTGTAGCGGTGTTCCAATCCTCAGGAATCTTTCCTTCATTAAGGCATCGAGTGAAAATTTGGGCGAGTACTGTTTCGATTTCTCCACTTGCTTCTTGTATGATGTCTACAGTAATTCCATCTTCTCCTGGAGCTTTTCCTCGCTTCATGTTCTTGATTGCATGTGCAACTTCTGCTGGAAGGACTGGAGGAACTCTGGTACTGGTATCTTTCATGATGTCTGGAGTGCATATATCATCCCTTTCATATAATTTGGAGTAGAAATCTTTCACTCTTGTCAAAATTTCGCCTCTATTTCTTGTTACAGAACCATCTTCTTTTCTCAGTGCCATAATCTGTTTTCTTCCCTTACTGAGATGTCCCTTTGCTATCTTTAGGCTTTGGTTGTTTTCAATTGCTTTCCTCACTAGTTCACAGTTGAATCTCCTTACCTCTTCAGTGATACTTTTTCTTACTGTCTTGCATAGCTCTATATATTCCACTTTGGAAGTCACATCTTCTTTAGTTGTCCTCATCTCTCTTCTTTTTTGCATCAACATTTTGGTTTTTCCTGATAATTTGTTCACATGCAACTTGTTCTTAGACCCAGCTAATTTTGTTGCTGTTTCCATAAGAGCTTTGGTTACTTTTCTGTTAACTTCAGAGATGTCCACTTCTTCCGATGTTAGGCCTTCTAAAGCAGAGAACCTGTTCTTCAGTTCTAATTTGAAGGTATTATGGTGTTTTTTAAGGTTGGTTATGTCAATAGATTTTGTTTGTCCTATGAGCTTGCCACGTTCAAGTTTAGTGTTGAGGTGCATCTTACATCTCACCAATCTATGGTCACTACCTGTGTTGAACTTGTTTAGCACACTGCAGTCTTCTATGACGAATTTTTTGTTACACATAATAAAATCAATTTCACTTGTCGTCCCATTTGGATGTCTCCATGTCCATTTCCTGTGTGGCTTTTTCTTGAAGAAGGAGTTCAAGATGAAAAGCCCTTCTGCCTCTGCAAACTCAACGAGAGTATTTCCACGCTGGTTTCTGTTGCCATGACCGAATTTACCTACGGAAGTTTCATTCTGTTGCCGTTGCCCTATTTTTGCATTGAAATCTCCCATAATTATTTTCAAGTGCTGCTTACCTTTATTATTTAGACGACAAATTTCCTCATAAAATTCTTCAATTTCTTCTTCAGGATGACTTGTGGTGGGTGCATAAGTTTGAATAATCTGAGCCTGGTATCTTTTCGAGAGTTGGATAACAAGTCGTGCAGCTCTGTCAGAGGAGCTGCACGACTTGTTATCCAACTCTAAAGATATATATATATATATATATATATATATATATATATATATATATATATATATATATATATATATATATATGTGTGTTAGGCGTAAAATAGTTAAAATTGTTATTGTTAGGCAGCTACAGGCAATCTTCGCTGCTGATGCAGTTGGTTTGTAATCAACGATAATATGAGGAAGTAATATGAAATCAAAAAAGTGATTCCTGCTAGGCAGAATAAAAATAAGATATGCCGATGCAGGTTTGTTCTGTTCAAGTATAAAAAGTGTTTCCTGCTTCACAGACGACAATTGCTGCGGACACAGGTTTACGGAATTTGTTATGACAAGTTTGATGCTGTACATACTGCTGCCACCAAAAAAAACAGAGGACGATAAACGTCAGTCAGCGAAATCTAAGACTACACTCAAAATTTGATAGGTTTTTCGGAAAAAAAAATTAAGGGGGAGATGATGTAACGTATACTCTAGATTCAGTTTCTTTTGATTTTACTATCTCTTGTTATTTTATTTTCCTATGCAAATTATCTTCTCACTTAACGAGATGTTATTTCTCCCGCTGAATGACATGTGGCAACGAGTGTAAGTCATGACGTGGTGGTATGCAGTATATATAGGCGCGCTCAACTATACCAAGTAAGCTTCGTTTTATGTGATAGGTTCTTCTTAATTATTGTTATGCGATTCTACGAAAGTTCGGATATTCAGTAGTAGTGTGATTTGTTGAGAGTGTGTTTGATAATACCAGGAGTTCTCCAATAAAAGGTTTAAAGTGAGTACGTTTTCTCAGTTCATATTATTGTCAGACCTCTGTCTGGCCGTTAAGTCTCTTTCATTAAGTGTCTCCATTAAGTCCAGGGTATATTGTGTTTACCGCTCTAATAAGGAGCCTTCAAGGTACTAATGTACTAAAACCGAAGTTATAGTACTATAGTCAAGATAATGAGGAACGCTGAATAAAAAGAAGTTCCATATTCAATGAATTTATTGCACGTGCGAGTCTTGCCTAAACAAACTCTAGCACTTTGAAGATTAGGTACACTTTAGCTACGTCAAGTAACCTTCCAATAACCCTAACCTGACTTAACGTAAACTTCCCGGCACTACACGTCCAGCGGAGAACTTTATTCATTATACGTTACACTCTTGCGAGCAGATAGTCGCGATTCCCATCTGCCTCGTTACGTTACGCGTTTTGTGCGTATGTCTTTCCACACGATAACGCGTAAAAATCGTTCAATTTCGATGAAATTTTAGTGTGTGGTAGGGAAACACCTGGGAAGGAACCCTATTGAAAGTGAATGAAACGGGCCCAAAGGTCAGGACATAGGAGCGGGATCCATTTCACTGCTTTTATGCGTCATGACTAACGTAAAAAAGGTTCAATTTCGATGAAAATTTAGTATGTGGTGGGGGACTAACTGGGAGCAAACCCTATTGAAAATGGGCGAAATAGGGTCAAAGGTCAGGACATTGGAGCGGAATAACTTACATCGTCATTATGCGTCATAACGTACGTAAAAATGCTTCGATTTGGATGAAATGTTAGTATGTTGTAGGGGCCTGCCTGCGGACGAAACCTATTGAAAATGGGTGAAACGAGTCAAAGGTTGGGACAGAGGAGCGGGATCTATTCTATAGCCCTTATGAATCATAACTTACGTAAAAATGTTTCGATTGCGACAAAACTTTATCAGGTTATTCGGAGGTATACTGAACCGGTTGTGTTGAATATAATCGAAATGGGATCAAAGGTCAGGGCACAGGAGCGAGATTTGTTCCACAGCCAATATCCTCATAACTTGAGTGATAACTTGAGTAAGGATTTCTAGTATGTTGGAAAGTGTATTATAATTAATCAATGCATTGCATGATTTTACTAGCTTGTTACTTATTCCTTGTGCCTTCCTCATCACAAACCGGTATGCAATTTTGATCCTTTGCAGCTTGTTCCATAACTAACCACTCCAATAAATTGTACTGCGATTGCTTCTTTCTTCCTTGGTGTTGCAATTACTATTAAAAGCAGTGTATTATTCAATGGCGAGCAAAAATTAAGGACGAGACTGTTTTTCGAATGTAACGTCTTGCAGATGTGCTCCACATCAACTCAAATCATACCATAAGATCCCCAAGATGTAAGAATATGGGACAAGTGAGCAAAACTGCCCACACAAGGAATCCAAATGATACAAAGGCACTTTATTGAAAAGGTAGCTTCCAGCACAACAGGGCAGAAGACAGAAACGCCCATGTGACAGGCGGCTGCCAAAACAAAATCCAGTCTTTAGTAGGGGATATGATCACCCCTGACTGCGTTGCAAGATTTACAACGTCTGTCCATGCTGAGGACGAGGTTGTCAAGGAGCTGTTGAGGAATCGCGGCCCATTCCTCTTGTAGCGCCAATCGCAGCTGCGGAATCGTAGCTGACGGCTGGTGACGTGCTGCCAAGCGTCTCCAGGGAAGGTGCCACACGTGTTCGATTAGATTTAGGTCCGGCAACCTTGCGGGCCAATCCATGCGTTGAATATCTTCACTCTCCAACAGCCACTGTACGATTAGTTGTAGCGTTGTCGTCCATGAAGAGGAACTCAGGACCCACAGCACCTATAAACAGACGCACGTGAGGCAGGAGGACTTCTGTACAATAGCGGACACCAGTGACTGAACCTCCTTAGAAGATGTGGAGGTCAGTACTGCTACCAAGCATGATACCGCCCCAAAAGGGAACTCCGCTGCCTCCAAACCGGTCTCTTCCGATGATGTTGGAGGTGTCATTGCGTGTTCCCTGCTCTCTCCAGATGTGAATACTTCCACAATCGCTCGTCAGACTAAATCGGCTCTCATCCGTAAAGATAACTTAACCCCATTGCTGATGTGGCCAGTTTTCGTGTTCCTGGCACCCCAGAAATCGCCGTCTCCAATGAGCAGGCGTTAATGGCGCCACACCGTACTGGTCGTCGTGCAAATAGACCACTTTGTGCAGCCTCATGGCCACGGTAAAACGCGATAACGGACGCCCAGTTGTCTGTTGCATGTGCCTTGCGATTTCTCCCGCTGTCTGAAGTCTGTCTGTTCTCGCCTGTAGGACAATATACCGGTCGTCCGCCGGCGTGGTTGTTCTTGGACGACCACTGTTAAACTCTCGGACAGCTGTTCCGCTCGTTTGAAATGCTCTCCAAGGTCGTGAAGCGATGCTGTGAGCGATTCCGAACTCCTCGGCCACACTAGTCACACTTCGACCTTATTCCAACTTCCCAATGACACGACCTCGGGTAAAGTCATCCAGATGTGGTCTACTGGATTGTCTGTTGGCCATATCACACGGTGGCCGCAACTCAACGTCGTTCAAACCGATGTACACCGTGCAGTAGCTTTCACCTAATTGCTGAGCGTACACCACCCATGTGCTTTATACCCTTCAGACATTCCCCTCACCCCACGTCATGCTGCATATAGGCGCATTCTCTACCGCACCGGACCCTAGTCTACCTCCTGAGTGGTCTTTTGGTCCGATCGGCCTGCTCGTTCTGCTGCTATGCTAATTTCTCCTCTTCGTCCTTATTTTTTGCACACCAGTGTATGAAAACACCTGCATAAAAAAACATATTATTTTCTCATTAAAGCCTTGAGCTTTTCTGTTTCTACTTGATGCTGGGTATTTCGTGGAGGCTAGAACTCGTCATGAGGTCCAAAGGTTTAAGCAAAAGTTTTGACATTTTCTGGAGGTAAAAATTATTTGTTGAAATGCACAAGCGTACGAAAACTAATGGCAAGGAAGTATGTCTCATATCTAGAACTAGAGTGAAGAGATTCGCAGCAGTGGAGTATGTCGTCCTATTTGCCTTCAGTTCAGTAAATGCATTTCAAGTCGAGGCTGCATATTAGTTTGAGTGTTTTATTTTCGTCCCTTTGATATCATTCCCAGGTAGCACACCTATACAGTTTAACGTAGGAGCGACGCTGTGCTACCGTATTATATTCCCAATCTGGTAAGAAAAACGTTATTGTTGAATAATGACGTAAAGCCAACGATTTTCAAGCTGATGAGCTATTGAGGGGATCTGTATAACTAAAAACATGCTCTACCGTCATAATTAATACAGTGTAACTTGGATAATTCGAAGCTGAAGGGACCACAAAAATAATTCGAATTATCCACAAATTCGAATTAGGCAAGTTTGAATATGGGCACATTCAAAAATCATTCCAAGTACTGTAAAAAATATTATATTTATTCATAACATACAAAAAAGTACATTACGGTAAATTTACATATTTTTTTGTAAAAAACCGTGAAATTTCGGCCTGCTTCTTGAAATTTATGGTATGGGTAAGTGCAAATTCCCCACGTTTATCGAGTGAATGAAATAGACAGTCACTTGCATTCTGCTGTCCCCCAGCAAACTTCTTTAACTGTTGGAGATGAACCAAGGCTTCTACTGAATTTGTAAATTCTGGCCGTTCCTGTTCTTCATCTGAAGATATGCAGCAGGTCTTTTTATTCCTAACATCAGCCAAGATCTCATCATCTGTGAGCTTACCATAAACAGATAAATTGTCTTCAACGCTCAGAAAAGCCTCATACGATACATCACGGCTTACGTCTTCCTAGTACTCTACAGTGGGTATGATCTCCTCGGCACCAATACCTTCATGTAGTTGAGACTCGTAATCGGGGTGCTGGAAGCCTGCTTTTCCGAAACAGTTGGCTATACTTTCAGGTTCAACTTGTTGCTTCATCCAGAACTCGGAACTTCATCCAAAACAGTACGTACCCATTTTAAAAGGTAATTGTTGAAAATGCGATAATACGAAAATGGAATTTTCTTCGAATTAAACAAAACAATTCGAACTAAAGGGTTGGTTTTTTTAACATTATTTATCTAGAAAATTCAAGGGGCCAAATGAAAAATTCGAATTAACCAAGAATTTCAATTAAAAACGTTCGCATTAGACACGTTACACTGTATATTTCAATAATTATGGACACCAATCTTTTAAACCTAATATAAGGAAACAAACTACATTTTCTAATTTACATTTTGTGTGTTTTTTATGTCTTTCAAAATAGTAACCATCAGGGCAACGAATGAGTTTTTGTACGCTACGAAATGCTTTGTTTCACTCCGAAAGACAGCAAACTGTGATATTTTTTGACCCGTATCTGATGACACCACTAAAAATGTATGTCGTACATAAGACACATTTTTTTCTTAAACTCTTGAATACACTTCCTTGGAACAAAAATCATAAAAAAGAGATCCGAAAAAATAAAAAAACCGTTTGGAGTGCTCTCAGCTTTCCGCTAGCCTTTCCATTGCTAACGACTGCAGTGGAGCGGAATCATCGACTTTCTGAACGGTTCTTCGCCCTCCATTGCGCAGTTCCAGACAACAGCTGTTACAAACGAAACAGAGGGAGCAAAATTGGATCTCATCTCATCTGTAGACGATACCCAGGCTGCAAGTACGATTGCTTCAGTGGCCATGGAACTATGATCAAAATATAAAGCTAAAAAATTGCTCGAGTTGTTATTTATTCCCTTCAATCCCGTTAGCACGTTTTGTTTCACTTCCCTTGCGCTTCGCGTCCATTTTTTCTTATTGTTAGTGCCGAATATCGTATAATGCGCAATTTAGGAACAGCTAATGCTCTTCGTGTGAGTTTAGCAAGCAATCAGTCGCCCAGTTACAATTTAAGGTGTTGCACACTAAGAATTCAACAGCTTGAAGCTATCGGAACTGGGGTGCTGCTGACGAAAGGAAATGGTTTCCAATGAATCGTATTTCAGTAAGTACATGCAATTTTTACATCAGTTTTCAGCGCCAAAAGCAATCAAAACTGTGACATTTTATAATGAGGAAGCGAAACTATTCTTTCGTAAAAGCACGCTGTATAAATTTACCATGACAATTTGTTGTTTAATCATAACATACACCGAGGAGCCAAAGCATTATGACCACGAACTTAATATGAAATTGGTCCTCCACATGACGCCAGAAAAAGCTGTTAGTCGGTAAGGCATGGACACTCCAAGATTTCTAAGGGGGCTTTTTGTGGTATTTGACACAAGAGCTAAATAGTCTTCCGGTAACGTATTGGTAAGTTAAGTGGTTGTGCCACCGCAGATAGGGTTTGCTGTTCCGACACAGATGATCGATTGGATTGATGTCTGGAGAAGTTGAAGTCCAAGGCAATACAGAATAAAGAATTATTCTTCTCATAATACGTGGTTAATACGTCAGGATAATTAACACAGAAATCAGACATCGCTGAATTAATTGTAATTACTGTTTTACACGTGAAATCAATCACATCAGAAAACTTGAAAACTATATGGTCTTGGAGGGGAAATCGAACCCGCATCTCCCGATTACAGTTTCAGCATAAAATCCGTTGCACCACCCACAACGGCGAATTCGCAAGTATCTGAGTGTTTATAAGAGCATCGGAGTATTCTTCGACCGCCTTCTTAATTAAAGCAAATTCTGCTGCCATCTAGCGTTCTTAAATAAATCTCCAGTTGTTCAGGTATACAGAGTGGAAGAAGAAATATTCTGAAAATACGTGGTTAACACGTCATGATAATTAACACCGCAATCAGATACCGCTGAATTGATTGTAATTGCTGACTACTCAGCGTAAAAAACTTGCTGTTAATGCATGATGTACAAGCTTGCTGAATGGTTCCAGTTATAGGCAAACTTTAATAACTAAAAACACACACAAGTTTATATTTACATGGTTAAAAAGACATGAGTACTTTCGTGCTAGATACGAGCACATCATCAGATCAAAGACCAACTTGGAATTTCAGAAACGCATTTATATATGGGTGCCGTTGCCAAACGTTCTAAATGAGGAAATAAATTCAAGAACGTTAACTTGCTTTAACGTAATAAGAGGAATTAGAGGACTATAGAGTTCAATTAATGATGGGCAGAGTCAGCGATGTAAGAGGTAAAAACCGCAATCGGGGATAGTAAAGTTTTCCAGGCCTGATAAGTATAGCTGCGTACTTTATCATTGCAACAAGTGTCTACTCGATGCAAAATGTGCAGACTCTCTGTGAAGAGCACTGTTTCCCACGTTGTAGAGGTAGAAAGAATGGAGACGTCTGTCCAAGATGGGTAATGTGTACCAGCTGAAGAAAGCCTGGCTAAAGCAGTCGATGACGAGCCATTTTTTACACTATATTAGTGTTCATTAATTCTTGTTTCCAGTCTCCGTTAGGTTCAGCCGATAGATATAAGGTCCTTGTTTTGAAGATCGACATATTTCATAGTAATGGAATAGATGCCACATTTGTCCAACAATTCAACAAGGTCCCGATCATTTTTAATCAGGGAATAAATGTTCGATGTTTTTAACCCAAAATCGACACCGTGACTGTGACAGATGTTCAATAAATTACCATTCACATGAGGAACGTAAGTCATCGATCCAACATATTTGATATCCCTTCGTTCACGTGTCAGGGTAAAAAATGTTGAATTTTGGATTTTACGGTAGATTCTATGGTTATCTGAATGTGAAAATACGTGCTGATAAGCAATGGTATATATCTTTTGAATTTTTTCGTCAAGGAAGGCTACAGAAGAGGAGTGGGTAAATGTTCTACGAATAAGAAAGTATAAGGGTGAAACCTTATATCTGGTCGGGTAGGCGGAAACGCGTGGTATCAAGATGGGTATAGACGAAGGCTTTCTGTAAACCGAATAACTCAGGTGCTGGGAGGTGGGATTTCTACGAAGTTGGAAGTCTAAAAACGGAAGTGAATTGTCACATTCAACCTTCAAGGATATAGAAGGATAAACAGACGACAACGTTGCTGCAAAAGAGAACAAATTTTCGACTGACAAAGGCTAAAAGACCAAGACATCGTCAACATACCAAAGATATAATAAAGGTGTAATGCTGATTCACACGTAATATCAATCACATCAAAAAACTTGATAATTCCATCACCGTGCAGCGGGAATCGAACCCGCATCCCCCGATTACCGTTCGACCATGCTATCCGTTGCGCCACCCAATCTGAAAACTTGAAGTTTTGTAGTTTTCTGATGTGATTGATTTCACGTGTGAAACAGTAATTACAGTCAATTCAGTGATGTCTGATTGCTGTGTTAATTATCATGTTCAAGGCAATTCCTTGAATTATTACTCATGTTCTGCGAAACATTATCGGGAAAACCTAGCAGGACGTGCGGCACATTATGCTGCTGAACGTAGATCCTACTAGAGGGAAATACCGTTACCATGAAAGGATGTACCTGGTCTGCAATGATGTTTAGGTAGATACCCGGCAAAACAGTCTTGCTGGCCCAGCACTATGTTGCCGCTGCTGAACCGCCAATAAAATGTCCGGGCGAACAGCATTTCAGGCCAACAGCATTTCAGGCCAACAGTCGGTACCCCATCAGTCGTCATATGCTACAACAGGGCCATCAGTTGTCCATCACAGGCAGTTACTGCCACAAATGGCCTTTCAGCGGTCCTGCAAGCACGTGCCAGAAATGAGGGCTACCCTAATGTGGTCCGCTAGTTTGTCGGTAGTGGCAGTCGGCAACCACGTGACGTAACTGGCGGCTTGCCGAATCTTGTTGGCCTATTTCCCAGTAGCAGCATTAAAAAACAAGGATAACCGCTGTTCCCGAAAGCTACAACTTTTTTTTCTCCCCTTACGAAACTTGGGAATTATAGCACTGCGCTAGGGAAATTCTCTCAACAGATCGGAAAAACGCCGTTTGGATTCGAACCAAGGCCGTCGGCGTGGGAGCTGAGCTCTCTACCGACCGGACTAATTTGCCACGCAGGAGCGTGTGCTTGGAGCTGTGTTTATCATGCGGAATGTGTAATCGAATGGTTCCCTCTTTCATTTTACAATATTGCGAGGTATTTTTCATAAAAGTCAGTTTCACACAATTCATAAATTTATTTTTTCAACGTAACGATAGTTTTTTTGTTTTGTTTTTTACCTTAAGGGAACTTCACTCATTTTCAAGGAGTATACATACTTGAGTCGCTTTCCAAAGTTTTGTACTGTCCTTGTCGTCTTGAAAGGAGATTGTTAAATTAATATATACAGTATTTACCCGGATTCATGTCACATTCTGTTACATTTTTAACGTTGTATCTTTCCTTTCCGTTGTCCGAAGCTACATTTGTTTTAAAGAGGCGTTGCTTTTTTTTTCTGTCCGAAGCTACATTTGTTCCCCACATAGCGTTGGGTTTTTTTCTTTCAAATAATTCATAGATTATGTACGCGTATAATTCTTTTTTTTCCAACAAACGTTTTTTTAATAGTTTTGCATGACATTTGTTTCAACCGGTTTCAAACTTTTTTTGTTATTCACCGACTCCATTTCATGAATTGTTATTCATGGGAACTGAGTCGGTGTATTTCATGGCTGTCATCTAGTATTTCAAGGCTTAATCTGATATTTTCGGCGACGTGGAACTTCATTAGGAAACAGATTCGCATCTCTACATATGGATTTTTTTTCTTAACATCCACTAAAATAGCACGATGGCGATAGCGTCGTCTTCAAGTAAGTGGTACTATGAGAGACACAGCAAGTGTTGCTTCTGCGCATGCGCAGTTCCGTTGCTTCCACCTGCTGTTGGGGTTACATTGGTTGCCAGCAACGGGCCACTAGTGGCACTTTCTTGGAAGCCCACAATTCACGGCGATGCTGCACGGCCATCAGTGGCACGCCAACTGATAGCGCTGATACCAACGGACCGCTACCGGGCCGTGAGCGGCAAATTTCAGCCAGCAGTGACCCATCACTGCAAGCTGGTGGCCAGCAGTTTCCCAGCACTTATGTTTCTGCTGGATAGTAGAGGGCATATATTCCTGCCCACGAATGACTAGACAAAGAGCTTTCCAGCAGATTATTGCCCAAAGCATTATGTTTCCTCCACCTGCTTATGTTCCTCCCACGGTGAATCCTGGTGCCATCCAGGTACACGACGGGTACACAGACACACGACGCACGTACCGGACCGTCCACATGGCGAAACAGGAAACAAGATTCCTCGGAACAGACGACCTTGTTCTAATTTTTCGGGGTCTAGTTTTGATGCTTGTGTACCCATTATAGACGCCTTCCACGTTGAGCCGGGTCAACATAGGCTCTGGGAGCCGTCTGCGGCTACGCGGTCCTGTTTTCAGGAAGGTTCGATGTAGTGTGTGTTATGGCACATTACTCCAATCACCAGTAAGGGGGATTAGCCTCTTTTGGTCTACGATAACGTCCTGCATAGGTAATAATTTTAGGACCGAGCCCGGCACGGGCACACCTAATTAATCCCAGGCCTGACCCGACCTGGTCTGTCCCGTTCCCACCCAGTTCATGTCAGGCCCACCCCAGGAGGGCTCTTTCCCACCCAGTTCATGCCAGGATAGACCCGACCCGTCCCGTTCCCACTCAGTTCATGTCAAACCCTGACCGGCCCTTCCCGTTCCAACCCAGTTCATGTCAGGCCGGACCCGGCACGGCCCGGTGTTTTTTTTTCAGGAACCGGCATAGAATTCATTTGCGTAACTGTCACTTGCTTCAACATACACGGTATTTGTACAGTAACTTTTTGGAATAACTCGAAACTCTTGTAAAAAGAGGGCATAATCAAGTTAATTAACACACAAGTCACCAGAAATACAGCAAATTCAATAAATAGTATTCAATGAACTTAAGAAGTAAATTGCCGTCATTTCATAATCGAACCCTTCGTATGGTCTAATCACTGTTTATATGAGGCAACTACTGTCCTCTTTGACACGTTTGCCCAGAACATAATATAAACTGATGCTCAGTTACACAAAGGCAAACACACAAACATGCCTAATGGTTAATAGTTAATACACCAAACTTTCGTACGCGGAATATGATTTCGTTCTGTTGGCCCGACGTCTTTGATTTAAAGACTTCAGGTTCAGAATATAACTCCCAAAATCGAAATGTAACACAATTTTCCGATTGTTTTGCTCCTCGAACCTCTAAGTCACCCAAACCAATATTCGTCCATATTTAAAACAAAGCAAGTAACAAATCCAAATTATAAAGACAGAGCCTAAAGAATAGTTTATTAGCAAAATTTATATATTTCGACTTGTATAATTGCTAGGTACTTAAATTCGACTCGTGTTGATAAATGCAATACGCAACTCCACTTCTTAAAATACACATTTATCCGTACTTACATTTTTTATATTAACCTCACCTCAACAATATAAGCAGAAATTAAAGTAAGAACTATTTCACTATAATAATATTATAATAATCATTATTATATATTCATCATCATCATCATCATCATTGTCAACCATTGTAAATCCACTGCTGGACGAAGGTCTCCCAAAGATTCTTCCACAACTATATGGCTTGTGCCAGTCCCCTCCAGGTTGCCCCTGCATACTTTATAATGTCATCCTCCCATCTCTTATGTGGTCTTTTCTGGGTATTCTCCTGTCCCTTGGAATCCAGTCTAAAATTTCGGTTGTCCATCGATGGTCTGTCCTTCCGGCAATATATATATCCCATTGCCATTTCAGGGATTCTACCTTGATGATGATGTCTTCCACTCTTGTCATTTTCCTGATTCACGAGTTCCTCTTCTTATCTCTCCTGGTTACACGAAATATGCACCTCTCCATGTTTCCTTGAGTTGTCTCAGTCTTTGTATGTCTCTTTTAGTTAAGGTCCATGTCTCTGTTCCTTACGTAAGCACTGGAATGATGCATTGATCAAACACTTTTTTTAAGACATAATGGCATATTGCTCTTGAAAATTATACATTTTTTTCCAAAAGCTCTCCAGGGCAGATTTATACGCCGATTAATTTCTTCATCAATGTCACTTTCACTTGATATCTGCTGTCCAAGATAAATGTAGGTATTTCCCCATCAATCGATAAATCATTTCGTGTAAAAGCATTGTACATCACTTTTGTCTTCTCAAAGTTCATTTCTAATCCCACTTATTTACCCTTGTCAGCAAGTTCCTGGATCATACTCTGCAGCTCGGATGGGGCAGTTGCAGAAATGACTACGTCATCAGCAAAACGAAGTTGAGTTAGATAATCTCCATTTATCTTCATCCCTTTGTTTTCCCAGTTCAGTGTTTGAAAGGCATTTTCCAAAGTGGCATTAAAGAGTTTGGGAGATATAGTATTGCCTTGTCTCACTCCCTTTCCAATTTTTATGTGTGTTGTATTCTCAAACAGCCGAATCTTTGCACTTGCATTTTCATAGATGTTATTAATAATACTAATGTATGCATCTTCAATACCAAAGGATTTCAGAGCCATTGTAATTGCTGATGGTTTCACCGAATCAAAGGCCCTTTCATAATCGATAAAACCCATGCATTACGGAAGTTCGTTTCCCTTGCTCTTTCAATTAGTTCTCTCAGTACGTGGATATGATCTATATTGCTGTAGCCACTCTTTAATCCAGATTGTTCTCTCGGTTGAACCATGTCCAGTGTCACCTTCAAGCGGTGCGAAATAACGTTAGTGAAGGTTTTATAAACCACTGATAGGAGGCTGACAGGTCTGTAGTTCCTGAGATCCCCAATGTCACCTTTTTAGGTAGCAGGATCATTGTAGCATTGTTTCCAGCCTCAGTAATCTTCTCTTCGCTAAAGCACCGAGTCAAAACTTGGGCGAGTACTGTTTCAATTTCTCCACTTGCTTCTTGTATGATGTCTACGGTAATTCCATCTTTTCCTGGAGCTTTTCCCCGTTTCATGTTCTTGATTGCATGTGCAACTTCTGTTGGCTGGACTGGAAGAACTCTGGTACTGGTACCTTTTATAGTGTCTGGAGTACAAGTATCATCATCCCTTTCATATAGTTTTCAGTAGAAATAGTTCACCCTTGTCAAACTTTCGTCTCTGTTCCTTGTTACAGAACCATCTTCTCTTCTCAAAGCCATAATCTGTTTTCTTCCCTTACTCTTACTCAGATTTCACTTTGCTCTCTTCAGGCTTTGTTTGTTTTCAATTGCTTTCCTCACTAGTCCACATTTGAATTTCCTTATGCCTTCAGTGATATTTTTTCGTACTGTCTTGCATAGATCTATATATTCCACTTTGGATGTCACATCTCCTTTAGTTGTCCTCATCTCTCTTCTTTTTTGCATCAGAAATTTGGGTTTTTCTCATAATTTGTTCATATACAACTTGTTCTTAGTACCAGCTATTTTTGTTGCTGTTTCCGCAAGAGCCTTGGTTAATTTTCTGTTAACTTCAGAGATGTCCACTTCTTCCAACGTTAGACACTAGAGCAGAAAATGTGTTCCTCAGTTCCAATTTGAAGGTATTAAGTTTTTTTTTTAAGGTTGGTCATGTCAATACATTTTCTTAGTTTTATGAGTTTGCCACGCTCGAGTTTAGCATTGAGGTGCATCTTACATTTTACCATTCTATGGTCACTATCTATGTTGAATTTGTTTAGCACACTGCAGTCTTATATAACAAATTTCTTGTTTTACATAATAAAATCCATTTCAATTGTCAATCTATTGGGATGCCTCCATGTCCTTTTCATTTGCGGTTTTTTCTTGAAAAAGGAGTTCATAATGAAAAACTCTTCTGCCTCTGCAAACTCTACGAGTGTATTTTCCACGCTGGTTTCTGTTACCGTGACCGAATTTACCTATCGAAGTTTCGTCTGCTGCCGTTGCCCTATTTTCGCATTGAAATCTCCCATAATGCTCTTTAAGGGCTGCTTGCCTTTATTATTTAGAGGACGAATTTCCTCATAAAATTCTTCAAGCTCTTCTTCAGGATGACTTGTGGTGGGTTCATAAACTTAAATTATCTGAGACTGGTATCTTTTCGAGAGTTGGATAACAAGTCGTACAGATCTGTCAGAGGAACTTTCAACTTCTACAACTTTATCCTTTAGTTTCTTTTTATTATAATTACAACACCACTAGTTCTTCCAGTATCTGTCCCACGATAGTAGAAGAGATGTCCACTTTTCAGTTCAGTGAGATCTTCTTCTTTTCTCCTTACCTCACTAAGACCGACGATGTCGCACTTGATTCTTTGTTGTTTCTCTTCCAGTTCAAGGAGGCTTGAATCAGACGATAGAGAGCGCCCATGGTAAATAACCAAGGTCAGCATCAGATGGCAGCCTGCCTTGGCCAGGTGCATTCCAGCTGTTGGAGACTGAGGGCCAAGATTTAAGTTGTGGAGTCATTTTGGAAGAGTTTGGCCATAACTCACCACGCTGGCCAAGCGGGTTGGTGAGTATGGGATAACATTTCCTCTAATCTCGATGGTATAGTTATACCGCTATTGGCGGTCTTCAGAGCCCCTTTAGTATGAACAGGATGCACCACGAGAAGGCGGGGTTGATATTTGGCAAGAAGAGGCTGCTGTTTGTTGCGCATCACCTGACAATACAGATTATTATTTTTATAATATAATAATCTATATAAATTAAGTAATAATTATTCCACTACATAATAATTATTCCAAGTGCAGCCCGTCCAATCCCGCCTGCGAAATTGTAGGTCCAGCCAGTAAGTTTTAAACTACTGAACAGGCCTGTCCCGTGCAGGGTTCTACTCTACGATTATTACTGGTTACATTTCATCGTGTTATGTATCATTTTAAAATTCTCGTCACTAGCCGTTGGACCGCCCTGAGAATCGATCGGAAGCGACATTTTGGCTACGACCCATACTATCGGGGAAAATTAATAGCATCGAAATGCATTTTTATTTTGGCTATTATCACATTTATCTTCAGGTTCTCGTGATCAACGCATAGTGCAATGATATATTGTTACGTTTATGTAAGACGTATTAAAATAATGTTAGTCGATAGGCCAGAAAAACATACTGTTGGGTAACAATGAAAAAAACTACTAATGCATCTCTTCATGGAGCATAATGCGGTACATTTAGACTTAAGCAATGGCTTTGACAGTGACTAGCCGTTACCCAAGTTCGTTACATCGAAATCTTTTACTTGGAATTGATTTACTTTACCACTTTTGGGAAGGATACATAGCATCGAAAGGCGCGGATGATCCGCAGCTAAGTGAAAATAAAGCTGACAGTGTTTTTTACTCCTGATAGACAAATTGTACACAAAGAATACTACCAGATATTTTTCCATCTCTAAGGAGATGCAACGCATCGAAAAACACCTGCTCTATGGAAACAAGGTGACTGGTAGTTGCAGAGTGACCATACACCTGAGCATTCGGTTTTGCCCATTGAGGTCTTTCTGACAAACGGCCGGATCCTCCAAGTGCGACAAGCTCCATACTCTCCATACATGACTCCTTGCGACTTCTAGATGTTCCAGAAGTCGAAAATGTTTTTGAAGGAGAGAAAGTTTGAAGACACGGAGGAGATCAAGAAATTTGCTATGCAGGACCTATTGGATGCCGTAAAAGAGATTTAAAGAAATTTTATGATTGGTAGACAGACAGCTGCAACAAGCATGTATTGTCAAAGGGACCTACTCTGAGCGGATTTAGTACAGCTACACAATAGGTTGCCTAGGTTTGTTTTCCTACCCATAGGTTTTATAGTAGTTGATCGGACATTTTATAATCCACGATGGTCGGTGGAATCGCTGCTAGAAACTCCGGGACGCGTCAACTCTCAGGAAGCAGAACTTGTCGTAATGATCTTGTTCATGAGTGTAGCTAGTAGATGTTTTTCGTAATTTTAATTATAATTTTTAAGCTATTACTTGGAAATCAATTCTTTGCTTCTATACATGCATACATATTATCAAACTGTTCTCTGAGATTCAGAGGTTAGCTCCTTAAAGAATGACCAAACTCTGCGTAAACGTTTAACTGATGGAACTAGATTCTGCTTACTGTTGATGTACGAAACGTCTTTATTTACAGTAATCTCGGCACGCAGCCCGAACTTTGGGGTCATCCACCACACGTCTCATACAAGACCTTGTGTCGAGGTCTCATGAAGGCACCAAAATACAATAGTCCTGGATTTTTACGAACATTCATGTAAATACTATCTATATATAATTATTTCCAAATATGTTTCGTTTTTCTTTAATTTCGTGTTATTGTTTTACCCCATTGTGAACAAGAAAATATATCAGGTAATAGAATATCTGAATTTTGCTAGTTCTCGAACTCTATTTCCTGCATAGAATCGCAAATTTACCAATCGCGAAGTGCTTAAGGAACGGAACGCTCTCTATTTGCAGTAACCAACTGCTTTCTAAGATAAATCCACCAAACACGGAAACACACAACCGCTTGAAACGTAGGGAAACAAACTGTTGCACAGTAATTGGGAAAATCAGTGAGATTCAGTGCATTGTAATGCAGAGTATACTCCTATCTCTGAGATGTAAGACAAATGTGACAATGCAACGCTTTACCAGAATTAATTCCTAACACATCGTCGATTGAATTCAAAGGATATCGTTTGAAGAGCAGCCGTTTGTGGTATCAGAAAGTGAATTTTCGCCATTTCTATGAAAGCTAATCGCTGTGACTTTCGCTGACCTTTTAACCTTTGCACAGTGCTTGCCGTTAAGTAGCCTGAGGACAGCAGGAAGGAAAGGTGATACGTTCCGTACAATTCCACATGTGCTGCTTCTCAGGGTTCTGACGATAGTAACTCTTTACAATCGTGTATTGCGAAATCCCGTGCTTTAAAAGGTTTCTAGGGAAACTAATGCATCTGCGGTCAGTTCGTTACCTATACAGACCAGTCTTACGTCAAGTCTCTCCATGTTTCTCTAACAAATGACGAAAATGAAAGCTGCGCAACTGACAAACGTACATGTGTGACTTCGGAAACGTAGATTCACGATAAACTTTAATTCACATTTCAAGATGAAATCAAAATATTAAGGTGTATTTTATTTATTTTGATTGGAGATTTAACGACCACCGTGAGCAACTCAATGGGCTATAAGCAGTCGCCCGTCCCTAATTTAGGGCCACTGGTTCCAGAGAAGGGAGAGAGCCAGTGCCGTAAGACAAACACAACATCCATGCCTCACCGGGATTTGAACCCGGAGAGGCATGGATGTATGATCAGAGGCCATTGCCTTACACCACTGCGCCACCGGAGCGGCATTAAGGTGTACAAATAAGTTTACATCGTTTTTCGGTGGAAAAAGGTAATAGTTTGTTATAGACAGATAACGATTATTTTATTCAAAATATTTGCCTTCGCATCATACAACCTTCCCCTACTGTTCAAGCAATAAGTGGATTACACGATAGAAGAAATCCGGATGTTTGGAAGCAATCCAGTTATGAAACCAATTTTGGATCTCCTCATAAGACGGAACCGCTCTCCAGAGAGGGCGCTCTGCAGGGATCGAAACAAATGGTAATCTGATTGCGCGTTGTCTGGTCAATAGGCGGGAGGGGTAACACATCCCAGCCAAGCACTTCTACAGTTTCCTTGACCTCTATCGCGACATGAGGTCTGGCGTTGTCATGCTGGAGAACAACCTTGTCGTATCTTTTTGCATATTCTGGACGTTTCGCTCCCAATGCACGGCTCAAATTTATTAGTTGTTGTTGATAACGTCCAGCGTTGATGCTCTGGCGCGGTTGCAGCAGCTCATAGTACACAATACCTTTCTGATCCCATCAGCTACAGAGCATAACCTTACTGCCATGAATATTCTGCTTTGGCGTTGGTGGACCTGGTGTACCTGGACATACCCATGCTTTTGTTTGTTTCGAAGTATCGTAGTGAATCCATTTTGCGTATCCCGTAACAATTCGATGCAAAAAGGATTTTATTGTGTGTTTTTGCAGGAGCAATTCACATAGGTTATCCGCTTTGCAATGTCTCTTTCTCTCAATTCATGTGGTACCCAATTTCCTTGTTTTTGAACCATTCCCATTGCATGTAGACGTTGAGAAATGCATTGTTGGGTAACATGCAATGGCCATTGCTAATTCTGTTTCTGTTCGGCAAGGATCTTCATTCAGTAATGCTTCCAAAGCAGCATCTTCAACATTTTTTGTTGCATCTTCACGTCCTTTGTCTTCCACATCGAAATCATTCCCTTTGAATTGTGGGAACCACTGTCTACACGTGCTTTCAGCTAAAGCATGTTCACCATAAACTTCCACAAGCAAACGGTGACTTTCGGCAGCGATTTTCTTTAAAAGAAGTAATGCAGCATATGCTGTTTTTTTGGCACGAAATTCGACATATTCAATGCACTGACAAACAATGATATTCACACTGCTGCGAACTGTCCGCCACTAATTACCAAAGCTTGTTGCAAGGACTTTCTCATACACGTGTTGTCTTTCGCAATTACATGAAATCTGTGTTAGTTACGCCATCTATTAGCAAACGATGAAAACTTATTTCTACACGCAAATCTAGAGTGATTATTTTCTAACACGCATGCATCGCAAGGCACGCACCGTTTAAAATTCCAAAATGGCATTCATTCCAAGTCTATTTCAAAGAGATATAATACACACTTAGCAGGGTGAGCGATAGCTAATTTAGATTCCCTTAGTGTATTACATCCTTTTTCGTCTCTGTTGGTGGATAAATCCTGTCGCGCATCCATAGTTTCCTCCGTATTTTACCCATGGGTAAGTATACAGGTTATTTACTGCTAGATTAGAACATACCATATTTGGATCACGTCTAGTATACTAGACAGGTATGCTTTGATGTCAGTTTCTTTGGTGTGTTGCCCCTGAACCACTGATATATACACCGACGAGCCATTACATTATAACCACCTACCTAATAAGTGTAGGACCCCCTTTAGCCCGCAAAAACCCCGTCCACTCGACGAGGCAGCGATTCAATGAGGTGGCGATAGCTATCCTGGGGTATCTGGTACCATAATGTCAACAGCAGGTTCTCTACATCCCGTAAATCTTGGGGTGGTGGTGATTTAGCGCAAACCAGCTTTTCCAAGTCGAACCACAAATGCTTGATTGGGTTCATGTGAGATGAGTTTGGAGGCCAGGGCATTAACAGAAGGTCACCAGCATGTTCCTCGAACCACTCCTGTCCTGTCCGATTCTAGCAGTGTGGCATGCCGCATTATCTTGTTGGTAATGGCTATCACAAGTAAGGAACACAGTTGCCATGAATGGGTGAACTTGGTCCGCAACGATGTTCAGATTTCTGACAGATGTTATGGATTGTGCTATTGGATATTGTTCCAAGAAGATAGCACCCACAGCATAACACCGCAGCCGCAGGCCTGTCTACACCAAACAGTGAATCCAGGTGCCATTGCCCTCGTTGATAATGGACGTATCCGCGCTCGGTTGTCTACGTGATTCACCAGGAATCTAATTCGTCAGACCAGGCCACTTTCTTCTAATCATCCACGGTCCAATCTCTATGATCTTAGGCCCATTTCGTGCGTTGTTGGCGATGACGTACAGTGAGCAAGGAGATACGTCTGAGTCTTCGGCTACACAGGTCAATTTGCAGATGGCTACGATAAATTGCGTGCTGTGACACATTGCCCTGATCACCGTTGTTGTAGCTGCGGGTGATTTGTCGCACTGTGGCCCTGCGGTCGCTGTGAACAATGTGAGACAGTATCCGCTCCACTCTGGCATCAATGAGCTGCGGACGACACACGGCAGGACGGCGGTTCGTCGTTTGGACATTTGTGCAACACTTTTGATACGTACTCACTACAGCGGCACGTGAAAAAACCACTAACCACGCCGTTTCTCAGATCGTAGTTCCGACGCGCCGTGCCATCACAATTTGTCCTTTATCAAACTCTTGAAATTGGCAGCTTTTCCCATTCTGGCTCCGAAAATTCTATTAACCAAAAAGCTTGTCTTTGTGTTCTATATATACTGCTCTGTGAACTTCCCGTACGCCACCGTTCGGCCTCCAGACGCGCTCATTTCTCCAAGCTAGGGGTGGTCATTGGTGTACATTCTGCGGTTCGGCCGCATATGATGGAACCTGCAGTAACAACAAGTAGGAAGAAATACTACACTGGCGTGAAAAAATTAAGGACGAGACAGTTTTTCGAATGTAACGTCGTGCAGAAGTGCTCCACATCGACTCAAATCATACCATAAGATCCCCAAGATGTACGAATATGGGAAAAATGAGCAAGACCGTCAAAACAAGGAATACAAAGGATACAAAGGCACTTTATTGAAAAGGTAGCTTCGAGAACAAATGGGCAAAAGACAGAAACGTCCATGTGACAGGCGGCTGCCAAGAAAAATTCCAGTATTTAGTAGGGGATATGATCACCCCTGACTGCGTTGCAGGATTTACAACGTCTGTCCACGCTGAGGACGAGGTTGGCAAGGAGCTGTTGAGGAATCGCTGTCCATTCCTCTTACAGCGCCAATCGCAGCTGCGGAATGGTTGCTGGCGGCTGGTGACGTGCTGCCAAGCGTTTCCAGAGAAGGTCCCACAGTTGTTCGACTGGATCGAGGTCCGGGGACCTTGCGGGATAATCCATGCATTGAATATCTTCACTCTCCAACAGCTCTGCGACAGCCACTGTACAATGAGGTGTAGCGTTGTCGTCCATGAAGGGGAACTCAGGACCCACAGCACCTCCAAATAGACGCACGTGAGGCAGGAAAACCTCGGTACAATAGCGGACACCAGTGACTGAACCTCCTTGGAAGATGTGGAAGTCAGTACGGCTACCAAGCATGATACCGCCCCAAACGAGAACTCCACTGCCTCCAAACCGGTCCCTTTCAATGATGTTGGAGATGTGATTGCGTGTTCCCTGCTCTCTCCAGATGTGCATACGTCCAGAATCGCTCGTCCGACTAAATCGGCTCTCATCCGTAAAGAGAACTCCACCTCATTGCTTATGTGTCTAGTTTTTGTGTCACTGGCACCACAGAAACCGCCGTCTCCGATGAGCAGGCGTTAATGGCACACACCGTACTGGTCGTCGTGCAAATAGACCACCTTTGTGCAGCCTCATGGCCACGGTAAAACGCGATAAAGGACGTCCAGTTGTCTGTTGCATGTGTCTTGCGATTTCTCCCGCTGTCTGCCGTCTGTCTCTTCTCGCCTGTAGGGCAATGTACCGGTCGTCCGCTGCCTTGGTTGCTCGTGAACTACCACTACTAATTTCTCGGACAGCTGTTCCTGTCGTTTGAAATGCTCTCCAAGCTCGTGAAACGATGCTGTGAGCGATCCCGAACTCCTCGACCACACTAATCACATTTCGACCTTCTTCCAACTTTCCAATGACGCGACCTCGGATAAAATCATTCAGATGTCGTCTACTGGATTGCATGTTGGCCATATCACACGGTGCCAGCAACTTGACGTCGTTCAAACCGATGCACACCGTCCAATAGCTTTCACCGAATTGCTGAGCGTACACCGCCCGTGTGCTTTATACCCTTCCGACTCTCCCCCTCCCGTACGTCATGCTGCATATATGCGTTTACCCTACCGCACCGGATCCTAGTCTATCTCCTGAGTGGTATTTCGGTCCGTTCTGCCTGCTCGTTCCGCTGTTACGCTAACTTCTCTTCTTCGTCCTTAATTTTGCGCACAAGTGTATTACTCGAGTTGTATTTCCAGCCTTCTCAGGGTTATTTTGCTAGTTCATCGAAAACTTCTTCTGCTTTCGGTGTGTACTTTCAATGAGTGTGAAGTAACGCTAAAACATTGAATCTCAGTTCTTATATGGTGTTGTTTAGATATTATTTTAAGAGACGCAATGTTGAACCCGAACGCTCACTTTCTGAAGTTATCACTAGTAGAATACTTAATACGTGAAATATAGTCTGTTTATTGGGTAACTGGCTGGTCCCTGCGTCGCATCCCGTAGGAAACGCATCGGTGTGCAACAAATGTCTACCGAATGTAGCGATAGTGGTTCCAGGTAGGTAAAATGAGTCGCGTAGTGGGACTGTTGCACGTAGTTGGACATCCGAATGTTTCCATCACCGCAAACCTTAGAAGCCCAATTATCCAAAGCGGACAACATTCAACGAGGAGTCCACGCGGCTGTGTACGTCCCCATATCAACACAGGTGCCGTTCGCCGAAGTATTCGTTGCGTAAGGTTGCAGTGGTGAACATACCCGACATCCGTATAGGGACGAACGCTTCTCTGTACGCCCCGGTATCGACAAAGATGCCACCCGGCGAAGTGTTCTTCACGCAAGATTGCAGTGACGAACATATCTGAGCAGCGTAGGCGACGAACGGAACCATGTCGGAGTCGGCGATGCGTCTCATTTCTGTTTGAGATTTCTGATTGAGAGTCTGTAGACGACTTGGTCACCCGGCTGTACTTGCTGCCTTCCGGAAACGTCATACGTGTTCTCGTCCCTGTTGTTATGCTTTAGGGCGCTATCAGTTTGAACAGCCGTTTACTGCTCGTACGCATAGTTGTTACAATGACAGCACAACCATACATTTTTGAGGAGCAGCAGCCCGTGTTTTTATTTACCAAAGCTTCATGGTGCCCCCTGATGTCCAGTTTTAACAACATAATGCACGCTAGCTTACTCACTGCCAATTTAATGAGTGCCTACAATGTGCCTAGGTGTTGTTCTGTCAGAGCGATCACCAGAGTAATCCCTATTACATAAGACAGCATGTTGGAAGTCATTGGCAGGCAATTCAATGGCCTCTGAACGACCTCCTCACAATGTCGATGAATTGTAAACCCAGATGAACAACGCATGGACAGTGATACCACAGGGTATTATGAGGCAAATTAACAACCTACGGTACCCGCCCCGGTGGTGCAGTGGTCTAAGCGCTGGCTTATGATCATTCGTCCCAGAAGGGTAAGTGTTCGAATCCCAGTGAGACGTAAATGTGGTTGCGAGGATGTGGAATTAGTCAAGGAAGGAGAGAAAAATGCCAGTAGTCCTGTAGTGAAAGAAAATAGTGCAATGTAGAATTCCGAAAAACAAAAAGGTGGGAAATCTCCGAAAATACATAGTGGAACGTTATTACTGAGTGAAAAACGAAGAAAGGAAGATACAATGGACAGTTTAGTGACAAGTTCACAAAATCGAGGAGCTTCTAAGAATTTGGAACATGGAATTCACAGAGAGCCGATAGCAACAGCAGTGTTGTATGTCATGGGAGGAGTGTAGGAAGAGAAGAGTGGTATGTCCAGGGCCAAGGGTTAGATAACACGTCTCTCATTGGCTGTGCAAGGTCCAGGGGCAGAGAAAGTTGAGAGGAAGGTAGAAATTAGACTTTTGACGGGAGTGCTAGTATAGTTTTCGTTGGAAGAACAGGTCAGGTCATCTTCAGGATGAATGTTTTGGATTGCATAGTAGATCAAACTAACTGATATCTTTGGGGTGCCAGAGTAGATTTCAACAAACTGCGGTTAGTGGATAGTCTTAATAACTACCGAGGTACTAGGCTGCTGTCTGGAATTCTAAAATAAGCAGATACCTGGTGAAACAATTCACACATCCTGTTTCCACTACGGTAGTTGTGCTCACACTACCTAGAGTTGTTAAATTGATTGGAACAATTGTCAGAACTCTAGCAGTAGGTGCCATCTGTTACGTATATACTGGGAATATTCAACCTGAAGCAGTGTATTGCAACCATCATTGTAAATGTTTCATAATCCGTTCCGTCATTTATACTGTAGGAATAAAATTTGTTATGTCTTTGAAGAGAACCAGCACTATTGTCAATACTAAAGTATATCCTTTACCATGCCACTGAAAAAGGAGATTCTGAATAAGGTCGGCTACGCCGTACTTCCTTTCTGGACTAGTGGCAGCGATAATTACTTGCAAGCAAACAGGTAAGAAAGAAATTGTAACCAAGCGCTTACTTCATAATGTGTGAAAACAGCTATCACCAAGCTAGAAATCAACGTATAGTACAGTGGGAGATCACAACTCACCTCCAATATCAAAAATAACTCTAATTAAATTATCAGAAAACACCTCATATAACGAATATCACAATTGTGTTTTCCTTAAGGTACTGGCTCACTCCCTTCCATGGAGTCAGTGTCCCTAAATTGGGGACGGGCGACTGCCTACTGAGTTGTTCACGGTGTTCGTTAAACCTACAATATATCTTTCTACTCTGGCCACATCATAGTGTCATCTCACGCATTGCCGTCATGTAATCTCTCAGAAATTACATCACTTCTTGCCCACCTACTTATCTACATTGGTGGTAAGTTCGGTCTCATATCCTGCATTTCTTCATCGGGTGTTATTTCTATTTCGCAGAGTATCTTTTAGTTTCTGTTTCCGAAATTGGTTTTGGTGCTTGGTGCTGTTTGGCCCAATTAGGTGCTCTCGCCCATATAATCAACCAGCCAGTCGAATAACTTCAGATAGAATTCGAATAGCGGCGTGTGCAGGTGATACAGATCCACCAGTGTGGTGAAACCGGGTAAAGCTATTAGTGTCTATTTGTTGGGCTGGAACTACAGTGTCTTTCACTCTGTGGAAGAATTTACATAAAAATCTTATAAAAAGACTCATGGTTCTAAGACAGTCGTGACCAGTATTTCATTGTAATTTAGTAGACCGGCAACTTGCAGGTCATGTCCGCCCTTCTGTCATTCTACACTTTATAACATTTTTTAAGCTACAGATTCTAAGTGGTATCATCAGCTTAGAGCACTTGGGCTATTCTATAGTAGTGGGATAATGCGTAGAGTACGTTTTAGGACATACCATACATCTTATTGAAAGGCTGAATATCCTGCTGTAGCACTTAAAATTAATACGGCTGTAGGGATTATCAGGAAATTTTGTAAAAATTGGGCTTTGAAATAACTGTAAATCAAAATCAAAATTGTTTGAATAGATAGTTCTGTGGAAATTGCAATCTAATAATGATGGGAAATGCCACTTTGTGTATAATTCTTTCTGTGTCAACGAAAACGCATCAGGAAATCGCAGCAAACACTTCAAAATTTTGCATATTCTTTTTTATTGTTGTCCTACTTATCAAGTTGAAATTCGAAATGGGGTGGTAGTTTCCTTGAAGCAAAATTAGTTTCGCATATTTTATGTCACACGTGCCTGTTTCACGACGCTGGCCTTTCCCTCTGTAAAACCAACAGTTCCAACATAGAAACGGGTAACTAATTAAAACCTGCTTCTCCGAAACAAAGAAGAAAACAAGAAAAAATTCGTAGATGCCATTTTGGCAGCTCTGAAAAATTCAGTTATGACAGACGTTTTTTTAATTTAATTTAGTTTTAAAGTGAAACCTTCACTTTTTAACTTCGTTTGGGATTTTAACGACCATTACGAGCAACATAGTGAGGTGTAAGCAGCAACCTATGCCTATTTGAGGGTCATTGTTTCCCTAAAACAGACATACCCATCGCAGTAAGACAAGCATAACAACCACGATTTATCAAGGACTCTAACCAGGGCCCTTATCGAATTACTGATACAGAGCCTGCGCCTGAGACCACTCTGCATCTGAACCACTTTAATGTATTTGTACAAGAGAAAAATTGGAAGGTCATATTCAGACAACCCTGTAAGTGTCGTGAAGATCTTCATGATAAGACGTAACGACCCTCTTTGCCTTTATTTGACATGTGTGATAAAAATGTATTATTTTTAGAGTGTAATAAAATTTTATTATTTTTATTACACTCATTGTCATAAAAATCCGCGCAACGAGAAAAACCGTGCGATTAACGCGAAACCCTGGCAAATATGAGTTCCGCGTTAATCGGGAATATGGGGAGGGCAGACATGCAAATGATTAAATTTCGGTGCGATTCCGCATACCCGCTCATCCAAGACCTGGGCTGAAATCGCAATCCTTGGGGCTTATAAGACGCCGCGGAGAGGACTCCACATTCGTGCCAAAGTGCACAGTAAGAGTAAGATGAGAACCCTGAGTGATAGACATGCCAGGGAGCCGCCGTAGATGTGCTATAACGTAGTACATTTCTCCGTCATTTTTGTCCACGCCGGGTTCGAAGCCGGGTCTCCTCACTCCGGAATAAGTAGCACTACCAATTGAGCTACGCGGACGTTCGTTCTGACTGCTATCTGCCTTTATGTCGTGTGCGTCCTGATGTGCAGGCACGTCACAGTGCATACGGGCAACTACGGAGTTTTAACGAGGCTGTATCGCCAGGATGAGAGAGCCAGGGTGGCCGGCGTGCTGAATCGGCCCCCATTTGGGCCGGTCGGATAGTATGGTGCGATCGTGTTGGGAGCAATGGGTACGGAAAATCACCCAGACACGGCGGAATGGCTCTGGACGACCCAGACACACCACAAGCTGAAAGGACCGTGGGATCGTGACAGCGCCACGCACAGATGCAACGTCGTCTTTGTCCAATATCCACAGACAAGTGGCGGCTCTACAAGGGACTCTTCTGTCCGTCAGAACCATTTCCAGCCTCCTGAAAAAGGCGAATCGGCACTCTCGATGGTCCTTTAGTTGTCTGTCATTAACACTTGACCATCTTCGGCGTCGATTGCAGTGTTGTCAGCAACGAGCAAATTGGAATGCTACGGACAAGAGACGTATGGTGTTCAGGGATGAATTCCGCTTTTTTTTTTTTTTTTTGAGGTTTAACGACCACCGTGAGCTTCAACAATTTTTATTTGGAGCAAACATGGACAGGGAGATACAGATGGCCTGTGCTTAACAGTTACCAAAAGATAAACAAGTAGATGACCTATTTACAATGACGATGAGATATTTACACTATGTGGATGCACTATATACAATGTAAGCAAATTCATAACACTGACAATACTGGACTGATGGGTTGACTTACTCTATGTACAACATATGTTCGCAATGTGCATCAACAGAGTGCCATCTCTAATAGGTGAACACCAGTACAAGGTAGAACTATGAATTTTACAGTGCAAAAACAAACTTGTATATTTTGAGCAATCTTGAAAAAAGAAGAAAAGAGAAGAAAAGAGCAGAAGGTTTATACTTTTCAGTATCTGAAAGATAAGCGAATAAATGATCTATCCACAATGATGGTGTGAACTCTATACAAATTGAATGCAATATCTCTCTTGTGAAACGCTGTCAAATTACAAAAAGAACTATTACTTAGGCTTAAACAAGTGCCTCAATCACAGTGCTATAGATTAACTTGTAATGAACAACAACATATGTACACAAGATGCAACGGCATAGGGAAGACACTAATAAGGAATTACAATTCCATGGTACAACTGTAAATTTCACAGTGCAAAGAGTAAAGTATATTAGTACAAACAGAACTTGCGTTTTACAGAAAATTTATACTTCGGGTACAATACAAATAATGAAAATATGAAACTGACTCTTTGTACAGCAAATATGCAATACAGCGCAGAACATTATCTAATAGACTGATTATTTCCTATTAGGCACATGTGACATGAGAAAAACCACACTGTGTAACATTAACATATAATTGAAATACTATCAAAGCGTTTGCTCCGCACCATGAGCATAAAACTTAAGACATGTAATCGTGACCCAACATGCGAAATGTGCCAAACATAAATTTTACAGTGCAATTAGGAAAGTACATTAGTATATACAAAACTGAGCTTTTGGCATAGCAACTATACTTCAGGTACAGTACAAAAAAACCGAATGACGAACAATTACTCCCTGCACTACAAAAGTGCTAAACCTTGCAGAACATGGTGTAATCGACTGATCATATCCCTTTATGCACATGTAACATTATCAGAAACCACACTGTGCAAAATCAATAAGACAATTTAAACACTATCAAACAGTTGCTTAGCACCGTGAGCAAAAACCATATATTATAAAGCCCGGCAGACATAAGGAAAGTGCAAAAAAAAAAAAAACTTTAAACTTATTCTAAGTGCCTGTGGTATAACAAGAAACTCACCTACAGGACCTTGTTGGTGAGAAACATGCAAACGTGCAGGAACATTAAGAAGCGATTATGACAAGGGCACCTAAGAACACGAAAATCACAAAACTATACTTCAATTAGTCCAAACAATTTCACAGACGTCAGAACAAAAGTCTAAGGTCTTCTGATGGACCAGAAAACCATTGACGAAAAGGTGACCACACTGACATAAAGTGTGGGATTCGATTCGCAGCCTTAGCAACAGTGAAAGCAAGTCTCAAGCGTGAAATCATTCTGTTCCGGAACTGACTGCACATCGCAGCTCCCGCCTGAAAGATGGTAGGCTGTATAGGGGTAGAACGTAGCTGTTGATAGTAGCAAAAAATCACATGTTTTGCTAATATGAATACATAAGCACATGACTCTGATATAGGAATAGGCGGAGTACTTGAACTGAGTAGCGTGCTATAGGCTGAGAAGGAGAGATCATTAGTACTAAGGCACTGTGCAGTAGTGAAGGTCAGATGTAGCAAGGGAAGAAGCACTGTGCAATGTTGATACACATGATCTACATCCGCAATCGTAGAGCAAAACATGCAGTTAGGCGAATCAACAAGCGTCATCCTGAATAATTTGGTAGGAACTGGTAACCGCCGATGAAGAAACAACCATTGAATGTTTCTTTCTGCTGGAATAGATAGTGGCGAATTAGACATGGACCACACTTGTGAAAGGGCGACATTCGGAACATCTGGAATCATCAATGGTGTAGCATACAGTGGATCAATGAGACAACGGTAAAGAGACGAGACAGAAAAACTGGAGAGAGGAAGTGATGAGCCCCGAACGGAAAGGAAAAAGGGAAGAAGAAGAGAGGCAGAGGGAACAAGAGTTAACCCAGCTTGAGAGGCAAGGTTAGGGAAGAGGGTAATGATTGAAGAACGGAAGGAATCATACAGCGAAAGAGAGGAAGAGGTAGGGGAGATGTGGGGGGACAGATCACAGAAGGGTTTCCAAGAAAGATCTGGAGAAATTAGATCCTGAACAGATACTATTCCGGCGGGGAGCCAGGAAAGGTCAGTAAAGTAGGGAGCATTAGGGGGATGAAGGATTTAAGAAAAGAACAGGGGCTCAGCTAATAGTTCAGTGGTGGAAGCCGGTGGAGCACGGAAGAGGGGTAGAGAACGGAGAAAGGAAAGGACCTCTTTGTAGAAAGGGGAAAGTTTAGAATGAAAAAAAGGAGATTGATCCATTAGAAGATACGTGATGAAAGTGATTCGGGGATTCCTAGGCGATATCATGACATCTCTAACGAGCGTAACTGGCAACTCTGGTGCACTTAGTAGCCGCAGGAAGGAAACCACTTTATATGCTTTATAGTAGGTGCGAACTTCCAGCAGTGAAATACCTCCATCAGTGACTCGACGACAGAGAGTGGAGACCTGGATCCAATGGTACCTGTTCCATATTATCGTTGAGATGATTCGAGTGATTTCATTGAGGTGATAAATGGGCATACGTTCTGCTGACCATGCATATAGACATGGTGAAAGAATATAAGTCTGAGCTATTCTAGCTCTTGAGAAGTAAGAAGTACAAAACTGGGAACCTCGCCAGAATGCAGCAGTTCGAGTAAGGCGTGTTCTGAGAGCATTCCATGTTTCATTTTGAGCAGAAAGACGGACTTCGAGATGGACCCCAAGGAATTTTTGGGATGAAGCAGTCCATGAGGCGCCCCACGGGGTGTCAGTCCTAGAGGCCCACGCTCCGCTCCATAGGCCTGCACTCTTGGATGTATTAAGTGATGCCGCTGAACATGAAGAATATTGATCGTAAATCTGGAGCAAGATGTCGAATTGAGCGTCTGTCCTTACACAAAAGGTCGCGTCATCGGCATATGCAGAGTATGTCACAGAAAAGTGCCTAGTACTTGCAGTAGGCGGTGGCAGTGCATCTATAAAGGCTCGATGGACAGACCGAAGAAACGGCTCAAAAGCAATGGCAAAGAGCTGCCCAGAAAGTGGGCAACCCTGCCGAATGGCTCGCCGAAAAGGAATAGGTGCAGTCAAGAAGGCGGCCGTCTTGACATGGAAAGCAGCGTCCTGATAAAGGGCAAGAATAGAGGTAACAAAAGCAAAAGGAAAGCCGAAAGCAATAAGAACAGCAGAAAGATACGAATGTGAGATATTGTCGAAAGCTGCTCTTTGGTCAAGATTAAAGAGGGCAAGTGGTTCAGAGTTAGTACGAGCCAGATGTAGGAGATCTCGAAGGAGATTGAGATTAGAAGTGATGGACCGACCAGGAACCGTGTAGGTGTGGTCGGGAGAAAGAAGAAATGGAAGAACTTGGTTGAGTCGACTGGAAAGGAGTTTAGTGAAGAGTTTATAGTCAATGTTTAGTAGCGAGATAGGACGCCAGTTTCCCAAGTCAAGCAGATCGCCTTTCTTGGGAAATAACACCATATGAGCCTCTGTGAAACCCCTCGGAAGAAAAGAGGAAGAAAGAGCAGCATTGAAAGAGGCGAGAAGAAATGGAAGCAACGAAGGGAGAAAAGTACGGTAGAAAAGGAGCGGAAGGCCATCTGGACCTGGGACAGCACGGGAATTTAGAGAGACTAGAATGGTCCGAAGTTCAGTCTGCGAAATAGGTTGTAAAAGGGAATCAGAGAGATTGGAAGGAACTTGGGGAAGAGCAGAGAGTAAAGTAGCAGATGCAGAAACAGAAGGCTGAGGAGTTTCACTGTATTTGATAGTAAAATATCGACGAACCTGAGAGCAAACTGCATCCGGATCGGAGGTGATTTCACCATCAGGCCGCCGAAGTAGTCGAAGCTGATGCGACGAGCGGCGTTTTTCTTCTAACGAGGATAGAAACTCAAAGGAGCAGTCCTCTGGTGATAGATGTTGTAGACGGAGACGAAGAATTACCTGACGTGCACGAGGCTCAAGAAGTGCTCTAAGATCCGCTTGGTAAGCTGTATACATGGGATGACTCGCACCAAGCTGTAACAGAATGTTTCGGAGATTTTGCTCTTCCATGGAGCGCTTCGTGCCTTCGGAGAAGGAATGACGTCTAAGAAGATAAATTAGGTAAGATTTTACCTCGAGCCAGTAATTGATGACACAAGGTGCAGTGGACAGGCCCTCTCGCATATGATCAAGAAGATCTCTGATTTCGGTGCATATATTCTCATCAGCTAGGAGAGAAGTATCTAGTGTCCATGACCGAGACCTAACATGCAGACGAAATGAAGAGTTACAGGAGATAGTGATGGCACAATGATCCGATGAAGCTGTAGGAGAGTGCATACAATCCGTTGTAATGGGCAATAACGGAGCAGAAGCGTAAAATCGATCCAGCCTGGCAGAAAGAGAGGAGGATGCAGATGCAGCTCTCCAGGTATGTGAAATGGATGTCGGATGCAATCGTCGGAACACGTCATGTAAATCAAAATCAGACACTAATGATCGCAATTGCTCCACAAGACGTGAACGATGTTCAATCCTCGAAGGAGCGCGATCGAGCTCTGGTTGAAGTGTACAGTTAAAGTCTCCTCCAATGAGCACATGATCTGATGGTAATGCTGACTGAAGTGCAGTGCGGAGCGACGAAAATAACAACGTTAGATGTGTAGATGAACATGGAATATATATGTTGAAAACTAAATATCGTTGTCCATCTAGGACGAAAGTGAGTCGCTGCAATAAATCTCGGCACAGGTTATGAACTTTAACAGAGGAGAGTGCTTGACGAAATCTATTATGTACACCAATCGCTAAACCTCCACGAAGAGAGAGCCTATATGCGTGATGAAATTGATAGTCCCATCTCCTCCAGCGATGGAAGGGTGAAGTGGAGAGACAATTTGTCTCTTGCAAAAGTAGGAGATCTGCTTTGAGGTGGTGGACGTCTTCATACGCTAAAGCATTAGCCAAAGGGGTACATATACCCCTACTATTCAGTGAGACTGTCTTGAACAGAATAGTCTGATGATGGTTGGAGGATGTTGTCGGCTGCGTTCTGTAACTTGGCCAGACGGCTACGGAACTTCTTTGCCCAGTAGGGACCACCCAGATCTCTGCCCGGAACGGTGCGTAAATGAGAATGTATAGCCAACATTTGATTCATGGTGTCAGACAGACAGTGGGAGTAACCTTCCAAAAAATTGCGAGACAGCTTGTCTCTACGGGGACTTATTAGGAACGCATACACCTTCTCTCCAGACACAGGTGTCTGTGGAAGAGAGGATGCCTCTAGAATATGTAAAAAGTTTTCACAGGAGATCGGAATAATTGTTCCATCATCTGTATCAGATTCCATAGAGCATTCAGACGTGAGCATCTGACTACTAGAAGGATCACGTCCTGCCCTAAGGGTGGTTGTCATTCTAAACTTCTTATTCTGGGCGCGTGAAGTTCTACGTCGCTTTGCCCGTCCACGACTTTGTGCTGTAACCGGAATTGGAACTTCCGGCAATTTAAAAGGAGCTGAAGAAACAACCTCAACGGTCGGTGTAGCAGTATGACCAGAATCGTCATCAACCATCTCTATAGGAGACTTGGGATTAACAATTGATGCCTCTTTCGACTGAAGAGATGATGGGGGCGCCAATGTATCACCCGAGGTCGAGGGTTTACCCGTAGACGTCGGTTGACCAACGGCTGTCTCACTACTTGTGGTAGATGTTGGCCGACTAACTGCTGTCTCACTACATCTGGTAGACGTCGGCCGACCAACGGCTGTCTCACTACTTATGGTAGACGTCGGTTGACCAACGGCTGTCTCACTACTTATGGTAGACGTCGGCCGACCAACGGCTGTCTCACTACTTATGGTAGACGTCGGTTGACCAACGGCTGTCTCACTACTTCTGGTAGACGTTGGTCGACCAACGGTTGTCTCACTACTTTTGTAGACGTCGGTTGACCAACTGCTGCATCACTACTTTTTGAGGAAGTCTGCTGTTGCTGGTCTTTAGCACCAGAAAAGGAAGCCGATTGACGTGACAAAGAGGAAGAAGGTCGTGCTGTTGACTTGGAAAGAGTGTTCGCATTATGAGGGCATAGAGCGCGGGGATGTCCCGTGCCTTTACAATTCGGACAGACGGAGCCTACTGTGATGAATATCTCTCTAATGTACACGTAAAGTGGGTGGAATACGCAGCATGTGCTCTTCGGAAGGGAAGACCACACGAACGTACACGTAAAGTGGGTGGAATAGCAGCGTACACGTAAAGTGGGTGGAATACGCAGCATGTGCTCTTCGGAAGGGAAGACCACACGAACATTGCGGCGAAACCCGAGTAGGTATCTGTCTTCTGGCACCTCTGGAAACAAAGAGTAGGTAGTTACACCCCCAATGATCCGGCCATAAGGAAGAAGAGCGGCAATCAAGAGATCATCTGAAACTTCAGGTGGAACTGGTGAGAAACTTACAACAACGGAACTCTGTGAAACAGGTTCGGCATGGATGTGACGATCACCAATTGAGATGCCCTTGGTCAGTACATGTAGGGAATGGGCAGGAGTAGAGAAGTAAACAACTACTTTGTAAGGCTTCCTGCCCACATGAGTTATGGCTGATGCAGGAACAATCTCTCGAAGAGCAGCAGTATATGCAGTGAGTTTTGTATTTCTCAGGCTCGGAAACACAACACCATTCTCCATAGTTTGAAGGAATTTCAGCCCAGAAGGGGTATCTTCTTTAAGGACAACCTCAATGACTTCGGCATTATGCGTCATCACATATTGTCCAGGAGAAAAAGAAGACTGTGAAGATCTCGACTTAGATGCGGTTACGTCAGCATATGAGAGGGTAGTTGTACGTTGCTTTGGAGATGATTCCGGCATGGAGTGCGAAACATCCATGGCGTCATCATTAGCTTTCAGAGAAGACATCGTATCGCCGCTGGGAGACTTGGAAGAAGAGACGATATCCGATGGTAAGGCAGCAACAGAAGGCTGCAAGGAGGAGTGGTTTATCGAGATAGACACGTCATTGGTAGTAGTATTTAGAGAAGCTGTTATCGGGAGATCATCATTTCCGGTAACAAGGGTTAGGACGTCATTCTCCCCGGAAGCCGCCATTTGCAATGGCGAGGAGAAGCTTAGCCCTTAGCCAGCTTGGCCAAGGCAGAAAAATAAGGATAACTAATCAAAATAAGCACTTACCAGCTCGGCAGGCATATAAAAAGAAACACGGGACCTTCACACACAACACACACACGAAATAGAACACTGACAACGAAGAAAAATAACACACACCGACGAAAACTTGAGGAGCACAGAAAAACACGACTAACCCACCGTGAGCAACTCAATGGGCTATAAGCAGTCACCCGTCCCTAATTTAGGGTCACTGGTTCCAGGGAAGGGAGAGAGCCAGTGCCGTAAGACAAACACAACATCCTTGCCTGACCGGGATTCGAACCCGGACCCTTTACGGACGAATGATCAGAGGCCAGCGCCTTAGACCACTGCGCCACCGGGGCGGCAATTCCGCTTTCGTATTTCTGTATGGTAACGGACGACCACCGTGTAAGAGAGTGGAGGACCGCAGGTGAGCGTTACAATCCCAACTTCACTGCAAAGCGGCACGTGTCCTGAAGTGAAGCCGTGATGAACTGAGAGTAATTGCGTATGACAGCCGGACTTCCACGCAGTACTCTGAGGGCCGTTGACAGTCCATCGCTACGTACAGAAAATCCTGCGGCCCTATGTTCTGCCTTACCTGGCGGGGTGGCCCTAAGCAATTTTCCAACAAGATAACACCCGTCCGCACACTGTTCGGTTTTCCCAGAACTGTCTACGTCGTGCTTTAGCTCTTCCGTAGCCTGCCAGATCGCATGATTTCTCGCCCATCGAGCGTGTGAGGGACCAGATGTGAAGCCAGCTTTCTCCGTGTCCCAATTTTCGTGATTTAAACTGTCATTAAGAATGGGCCACTTTGTCCTAGGATAATAAACGGCGTCTCTTTGACCTCATGCCGGACCGTATCACCGCATGTATCCGAGCACGAGGCTGTCCGACGCGGTACAAACGCTGACTGGAATGTGTACCGTATGTCCTCGGGAAATTGTCCCTCTGCTGTTATATTGTACTCACTTCTGTTCTGGTATGTACCATCTCACCATTATATTCTCATTTCAATCCGATGCCTCCTTCTTGGTTCTCGGATTTTTATGGCAATAAGTGTATTTTTAACTCATTTCGATGTTGAATCACGGTAGGTCACCAACATAGTATTGATCTTCATCTGATTTGCGTGATTATTTGTTACGGAGTTTAACGACCCAGAACTCTTAGGTTTATAAGCAATCGCCCGACACTAACTGAAAGCCGCTTGTTCCAGGGAAGGGACCAAGCCAGCACCATCAGACATCGCTTTATTTTTCAGGAACGGAAACTAAATCCCCTCAAACGCGAATGGTCAGAAGCCAACACCTCAGACCACTTGGCCCACCAGGGCGGTCATTAGTTTCAAGGGGTATTATAATCTGTTTTGTGATTCTCAGTTTTCAGCAAAAATGGGATATCACCAAGTTGTCAAATTAATAATGTCGTGTCAAATCGCTGTTGAAAGCTTATATTATCATAAAATTTAAACTTATTTCTTAGGATATAATTGATCTGCGTGGTAGTAATACGTGCAGTAATGTTTGAGTGAGGAATTTGGAATGTGTGAAACTTTCTAAGCGTTAAAGAAATTTTAGACTTGGATACTTTTATCTGCTTTTTTAATGTTCTCTGTTATGTTGCACTATACTTGATTTTGCTAAAGAATGAGCATTTCACGAAGAGCTTTACGTTCTTAAAAAAACCAAATTCGCTACGAAACTCCGAAGGTTCTTTATTTTTAACTCTAAAATCATAAATGGCTAAAACATAAATGTGAAAAAATAAATCTAAACAGAAAAAATTCAGCTATGAGCTAAACTCTAATGGCGACACTTAGCTGTGGTAAATCGCATTCCGTCCATTACAAACAAACGATAAAAATACGTACGAATAATGCAAGACATTTAGCCGAGCTCGAGAAACATTCAAGCGCGGTGTTTTAACCATGGGAATGAATAAATAAATACAGACATCTCGTTATTATCAAAAATTGCACAATCAGAGGCGCTAATGGCAATCGCTTTCAGAAATAATGCCTGCGACAGAGACGCTCCTGATGGCCTCCGCGTTATTTCTTCAAAATTAATGGAAAGTTCATGAGAAAACTTTCAAGAGAAGAGACAGGATCATAAATCTCCCAAACTCGTGAAAAAACATTCCATGGTGAATTTTGCCTTCCCGGCAAAGTCCTCGATTGGTGGAATATTTGAGATTTTTTGCACAACTAGAATGAGCAGTATATTGTTTTGTGACGCATTAAGTTACTAAAACCAATTTAAATACAGGGTGTCTATAAATGAAGTATACAACTTCGGTATTCTAATGAAAAAAAAAGGCTACAATAAATAACAACTTACTTTTAATGTTAAAGCACATGGTACCTGTGAAAGAATTCTTAAAATATCCGTAGGTCTTCACATTTTGCTCCGTTGGTTTCTCGCAGGATGTTTAACGATAGTCCAGCTCCACCCACGAACGCTGCTGAATGTCAGGTGTAACAAAGAGGAAGGCTGCGGTAATGCGTCCTTTGAGCTCAGTGATAGATGTAACATTTTTCTTGAATACGGTGTCTTTAGTAAAGCTCAAAAGAAAACAAATCACATGGGATAATATCAAGAGAACGGGGTGGCCATACCGTAGGACCTCCAAGTCCAATCGAACGACCTATAAAATGGTGGTTTAAAGATCTACGTACATCCAAAGACCAGCACTCCATATTGCTGGAAAATGATATCTTGAATATCCTGGAGTTGTGGAATTGCGAATTGTTCTAAGATATCCAGGTACGTAATGCCAGTAACGGTTGGTTCAGCAAAGAAAAAGGCCCTATCACTCTGTCTTCCATTAAGCCAGCCCAGACATTAACCTTCGGGTTGTCTCTATCGAGTGCTACGAAAACATGGGGATTTTTCGTTCCCCAGGATTGGTGGTTATGTTTATTCACTCTGCGAGAAACATGGAATGTGTACTCATCGCTGAAACAGATCCGTGAAATCAGTGTGGGGTTTTCGTCAATGCGATTAAGCATGTCTACCGCAATGCTTTTCGACTTGGTTGATCATTTGGTCGACGGTTTTGCTCAAACTGCACTTTATACGCATATAGGTGGATACATTTATGCATAATCTTTTGAACCGGTACTACCGGTATTTTGAGTTCACGACTGGTGACGCCAACGAACTTCTTCTGGCTCCTTAGGTAAACCTTAATCACGTCTTCCCCCTTTACGTCCAAAATGGATCATCTCCAAGTGTTTTTGTCTTTAAAGACACTTCCTGTCGCTTTAAATTTATTCACCCATTGTTCGATGCTCCTTCGTGTCGGCGGATGTATCTTGTACTGGGTTCCGAACTTACGCTGAACTGTTAGAGATTTTGACTCCGCAAACCAAATCACACATGCCGCTTTCTTCATTGGGGAAGCCATGTCTGTTGTATTCCGTGTTTGACGAGATTTTTCTTTATATGAAACTGCTGGCGCCATATGTCCTGACTTAACAAACTGTAACACCTGCCACATCTCTTGACGTTTAAAGTAGCCGTTTTCTATCGTTTTTTAAAACCATCCTGAAGTTGTATACTTCCGTATATGCTATTTAAAAAATGACAGCTTACTTTAAACGTCAAGAGATGTAGCAGGTGTTAAAGTTTGTTAAGTCAGGGCAGATGGCTCCAGGTGTCTCATATAATGAAAAATCTCGTCAAACACAATACAACAAACATATGGCTATGACCATATAGAGAACATCTCGGCCAAAAAATAATATACACCCTGTATATTATTTTTGGTCGAGATGTCCTCTAAATGTTTATAGCCATATGATCGTCTCCCTTGTAATCTTAAAATTGCATTCCCCTGTCACAGAGCTGAACCCGTGTTTCCATTCCAGCATGTTATTTATAAGTAGGGCTCTCAGTAAGTTCCAAGCCTAACATACAATGTCATGTTTTTTTCTAAAAAACGCTCCTTTATTTTTCCACATAGTTTCCCCTGACTTGGATACACTTAGTTTGTCAATTACAAAACTGGTGAAACCTGTGTCAAAACTCGTATTGTCTTTCTCTTCAAACCAAAGCTGCGTCGTCTCTTTTAGTTCAGAATCAACCGCAAAACGCCTACCCCGCAGATCCTCTTTCAGTTTTTGAAGAGGAACGAATCACTATGGAAGAAATCAGGTGAATACGGTGGGTGGGGAAGCAGGAGGAAATCACATTATGTCACAGCTTACATGGAAACACCGGAGGTTTGGATTGGAGCATTATTCTGGAGACGCTGAACTCCCCGTCGACATTTTCCTCGCCGTTAACTCTTGATGGCTTCATGTAGTGGAAACAATAGCGCAGAATAATAAGCAGCATACTTAGTCGTTTTATGAGACAAGTAATCAATTGAGAGCAACACGTCTGAGTCCTAAAAATGGTGACCATAATCTTTCTTGCATATGGTCGTTTTGGACGTTTTTGATGGCGGTGATTTCACGAAGCCACGTCTCAACGCCAGTCACAATGCAGGAATAGAAGTTATCTCGATCGCGGTTAATGCAGTCGAGTTGAACTCGACTTGCTTCAACACGATCTGTCGTCACCCGAGGTGTCAATATTCAAGTAATTCTTCTGGCACAGACTTTGACATCCCTAAGCTCTCAAGCAAAATAATCAAAACATTGCCGGTACTGAGCGTCAATTCCTTAGAAATGCTTTCGACACTGTGACGTGCCTGCCCAGCAGGACGCTCACGACATAAAGGCAGATAGCAGTCAGAACGAACGTCCGCGTAGCTCAATTGGTAGGGAGACTTATTCCGGAATGAGGAGATCCGGGTTCGAGCCCCGGCGTGGACAGAAATGAGGGAGAAATTTACTTCGTTATAATGGCGCCCGAACTTTCCGGATGACCCGGCCGATCAAGATCTCGCAATGGTGTGATGTTCTTTTCTCACCGCAAGATAGGAAAAATAAGAGAATCCTTTCTCCAGCGCTTCGAAAAATAAATGTGTGTGACGTTGCATTCCAATCCACACACCAGATGGACTGGGAGTTCTCAGGTGCACGTTCTACAGCGGATGGCTGCCTGCAACGACTCATGATCACGGCTGACCCGTGGGCCATGCCCCCGGCCCTCTTTCGGGGGTGGAGATGTGACGTGTCTGCCCAGCAGGACGCACAAGACATAAAGGCAGATAGCAGTCAGAACGAACGACCGCGTAACTCAATTGGTAGAAAGACTTTTTCCGGAATGAGGGTATCCGGGTTCGAGCCCCGGCGTGGACAAAATTGACGGAGAAATTTACTTCGTTACAGCACGGAATCGCCTGTTGAACAACACCAGGTCATTTCACTTTCTTTGACATTTCATCTGTGATCACCTCCACTGAGCGTCCCTTGGGGGTTCGTCTTCCAACGAATATCTTCCCCAATTAACCCTTTAACGATAATAACGCCCAAAACGTCCGTACATACAAACGGCCATACCCTCCCGGAACGCCTGTATAGAGTGCGTCACATTTCCTACATTTACGTCTTCTTCAAATTTTCTCGACCTATGAGGGACCAGCAAGAGTCACCCTCAGTCACTGTTGTTGTTATTAAACAAAGAAGTGAACCAACAGACAGTTTCTGGCGTTATGGTATTTGCCGTGATAGAAGATTTTGGGGTCATGGTCGTTAAAAAGGTTAATGATCATTTGGCAGTGGCTTATGAAGGTGCACCATCAACACACACGCGGATACTGCGTGGCGTTCACCCTTTGTTAAAAATTCAATCAGCGTTGTGTTCCGCAATTTCATCTGTCTCTCATGCATTGTCACCTTATAGACTTCAATGTACTGTGGCGCAGTCTCAAATGCTGACACAGCTACGTTGCGTGGCTGTTTTATAGCTGAAGGACGATGCAATACTTGCGTCAGCCGTTAACCACTACTTTCAAGCTCAGGCTTAGAACTTATTGAACACCCCTCTTATCTTCCGAAGGACATCGAATGTTTTGTTTGGGAACGGGGGAAATGCTATCTTTCTTGGTTTGCCAGGGATGTTGGCTGGCGCTCTCCGTAATTTGAAGTTGCTGGAGGGGAACAGGGCCAGCAACAATAGGATAACTCTCCACCAATGGCTCAACCAGTTCTCGAGTCGTGACCCATCACTGTTGAATGGTAAGCAGTCTGCGCTCAGACCACTCGGGCACCGGGGGAGGTAACACATCTTCAACTACCGCAGAAATGGATGTTTATTCAGGCTCCTTCCCTCACGTGACTGGGAGGTTTGTTGACATATGTAATCATATTGCGTGTTTCGAATATTAGTGAAATATTCCGTAAAGTTTAGGTCTTGCACCGGATAGCTTAATCCTTTAACTGGCTAGAACGAATTAACTCGAGTTACCGGGCAATGATATTCACCATGTACGCTGTATTTACAGGAAAATGATATTTACCCGGCTAATGTTCGTCATTGCTCAAAGTTTTAACGTGATGCCGATAGCTTAATACTTTAACTGGCTAGAATAAAATAATTCGGGTTATGGAGTAATGATATTAACCGGAAACCGGGCATTTACGGGATAATGATATCCAGTGGTTGAGGTTTGCAACTGGTCAAAGTTTAATGTTCTCGGAATAGCTTAACCTTTTAACTGGTTAGAACGAAATAACTTGGTATACGGGGTAATGATACGTATATATACACTGCTGGCCACCCAAAATGCAACACGAGGAAGGAAGCATCCGATTGGCCAGAAATTCGCAGCATCCGTCGCCCGCGTGAGGACATGCAAGCGATTAGCATTGCAGGGCATATGCAAATCATGTTCGCCCGGAACGCCACCAAAAAGCAGTATAAGAATGGTGCACAGAAGGTGGGGTGTAAGTAGTGAAAGTGTGTTGTGCTGCCGGACCTGTGCGTGGGAAGCTTCCTGATGCCTCTTCGCAGAATACGGCAGTCATTCCAGCACGTTTCGGAGTTCGACAGAGGACGAATAGTGGCTTATCGCGACAGCGGTTTATCGTACCGAGACATCGGCGCCCGTGTGAGACGACATCCAGCCACAGTGAGGCGAGTATGGATTCGGTGGGACGGACGGACCGACGTGAGCGATTGCCGCAACCGCGGCACACCACCGACCGAGTGGACCGGCATGTTGTGCGGCGGGCATTGACGGCTCGCACCGCCACATCGCGAACGTTAGCGCAGGAATTATGGTGTGTTGCGAAACAACCTGTGTCAGCACATACCGTTCGACGTCGTCTGCAGCAGCGGGGACTTGTCGCACGGCGCCCATTACTCCGATTGCCGTTGACGTTACACTATCGGCAAGTGCGGCGGCAGTGGGACGTTGAACGCTGCATCTGCACTACGGAATGGCACAACATTGTCTTCTCCGACGAATCCCACTTCTGCCTGCAACACCACGATGGTCGGATCCTCGTGTGTCGGCACCGCGGATGCATCGCCATACCGGTTGGTCGCCTGGCGTTATGGTTTGGGGCGCAATTGGATAAAACACCTGCACCCCTCTGGTACGAATCGCCGGTACACTCATCAGCCACCGCTACATCTCCGACATTTTGGAACCTGTAGTCCTCCCTTACTTGCAGGACTTGCCAGCGGCCACGTTTCAACAGTACAATATGCGGCCACACATGGTACGCGTCGTGCAACAATTCTTCACGGCCCACCAGGTGTCACTGCTGCCGTGGTTCGCCTATTCTCCCGATATGTTGCCCATCGAACACATCTGGTCGCTGATCGGCAACCGAGTGGCCCGGCAAGCACCACCCGCGACTACGCCTGATGAACTGTGGCAACGTGTGGAAGCAGCCTGGACCGACATACCCCAAGCCCACATCCAAAATCTCTTTCGTTCGATGCCGCGGCGAGTAGCGGCCGTAATTGCCAACCATGGGGGCCACACGAACTATTGATGTCTGCGTGTTCCGCAGGTCGCACGGGCCTGTAAGCTCAATCGTTTCATCTTTGTATCTCTTGTTATGTGTCCAGTAAATCTGGCTTTGCTATCTCGTGTCCTTCTTGGTGTCGCATTTTGGGTGGCCAGCAGTGTATACATATATATATATTAATTGAAGTTTTAAAGACCGCCGTGAGCAGCTCGATGCGTTATTAGCAGCCGCCAATTCCGAATGTAGGGTCACTGGTTCCAAGGAAGAGTGCGCAGTGCGTTAAGACAAACACATCAGTAATGCCTCACTAGGATTCGAACCCAGACCCTTAATTTAAAAGTGCTCTTGATTGTTTAACCTTTTAACAGGCTAGAACGGATTAACTTGGGTTAAGGGTTAATGACATTCGCTGGTTGATGTTCGCCATTGCCGAAGGTTTTAATGGGGCAGTTATGGGTGATTTACATCCTTTTACTAACTGCGAAAACTTTAACACTATTGGCAATCAGTAACCACCCTGTTAAAGCTTTGATAAATCACCCAGTAACTGAGCTGTTAAATCTTTGAGCAGGGCGAAAATCAACAAGCGAATATCATTACCCCGTAACTGCACCGTTCCTGGTGTATAGCATTATTCTTTGACCGAATCGGGGTTGGAAAAATTGGTTGATGCCAGATGGAACGAATACCAGCACTGTCTAAGAAGAGGACCGAAAGTGGCTGGAACGAGTGAAATTGAGCACCAGAAAACAAGCTTTCCCCTTCATTTAAGATTTCTAACCGTATATGCTCCAGCTTTGTCCGTCTGTCTGTCCGTCTGTCCGTCCGTCAGCACGATAGCTCCCGTAAAATGCTTCGATTTCGACGAAATTTTAGTATGTGGTAGGTGACCACATGGGGACAAACCCTATTTAGAATGGACGAAATAGGGTCAAAGGTCAAAACAGAGGAGCGGGATCCATTCCATTGCCTTTATGCGTCATAACTTGCGTAAAAATGGTTCGAATTCAATGAAATTTTAGTATGTGGTAAGGAACCACCTGGGAACAAACCCTATCAAAAATGGGCAAAACGGGATCAAAGGTCAGGTAGGACATAAGAACGGAATTTATTCCATTGCCTTCATGCGTCATAACTTGCGTAAAAATGGATCGATTTCGTTGGATATTTAGTATGTGGCAGGGAGCCACCTGGGAACGAACCCTGTTGAAAATGGACGAAATGGGGTCAAAGGTCAGGACACAGGAGCGAAATCCTTCCCATTTTCTTTGTACGTCATAACTTGCGTAAAAACCCTTCGATGTTGATGAAATGTTAATATGTGATAAGGGACTACCTGAGGACGAACTCTATTGAAAATGGGCAAAATGGGATCGAAAGACCGGAGATAGGAGCGGGATGCATTCTATTGACCTTATGCATCTCAACCTACGTAAAAATGCTTCGATTGCGACAAAACTTTATCATGTTGTTTCGGAGGTATAGTGAACCGGTTCTGTTGACTATCAACGAAATGCGGTCAAAGGTCATAGCACAGAGCAAGATTTATTCTACAACCATTATTCTCATAACTTACATAAAAATGCTTACATTGCGACAAAACTTTAGTATGTTATTCCTGAGGTTTTTTGTTCCCTTGATATGCCATGTCGAAATTATCTCCTTATTTGTTAATATGCATGGATTTAATATTAAGGAGGTTGAGAAAGGCATCGGGGACAACAAATACGTGCTTTGTAAAAACCACAAGAGGAAGAGTGAATGCTGGAAATTGTTTTGTCTCATTAAGAAACCGGTGAATATTTCTGGGTTGCTTGGTCTTGCTTGCTTTTTTAAATGTGGAAAAAGTATAATTACAAAGAAAGATGTCGACTGTGTAATAAAAGATTATGGAACCAAAAATCTAACGGACCATATGAAAATATGCGCACCTCCATTAAAGCGTAGAAAGAGTGAATAATCTAAATAGATTAAAAAAAATACATTTGTGTAATCGCAAATAACGATTCCCATTTGTAATATACTCCATGATCAAGGGCATCAATATATATATATATATATATATATAAATTGAGTTTCGAATTTATAGTTAAAAGCAGATTTGTCCGGGTCAATTACGGATCCGATCGGGTCAGGCCTTGTCCAGTAATGGGAGATCCGGGACCGAAATTTTTGACCCGTTTCCAACACTTAACAACACATCTGTGATATAATTCCAACCTGCATACAAATAATCGTTTGCTGAGTATCCGAGTCCTACATTCCCTTAACACAGTATACTTTTTAAGTCTTACGATTCGACAACAAAAAAGGTGTCAGTGATCAAACAAGCGTAGTCTTCAATGTGAAGGAATTAATCAAATTATATAAGATGAAGCGCTAATCTCATAACATCTAAGTAGTCTGAACTGTCTCAATAATCACTTCCGAAGCAATCATAACCAGCTCAATCTCTAACCTTCGACTAACGAGAGCCCTGATACAATCGTAAACATCAGTCTTGTTAACATACTTCACTAACCTTTGACCTAAAGTTTGGTTGCCAAACAAAAATTTGACGAGAGAGAAAATTCAGCGTTTAGTTTTGAAACTGCCTAAGAAGAATAAACCAAACTTTAAGATGACAGAATCAAAGTTAAATAAGAGTATATCTTGCAATATGTACCAACAGTTATGAGTGTACCATTTCCAGACAATAGAACTTCCAAGCATTACGGGGTTATGTGTACGTGAAAACAGTGAAATCCTGGACTCATGCTGAAAAAATATGTTTGTATGACTGCCATGTATTTGAAATGTACGCATCCATATAGTCTTTCTGACATTACAAAAATTAATATAAAAGGTATTGCAGGTACAAGGAAGTGATTACACGACAATGATGGCACACAAGTAAATTGTTTTTCAGTGTCAGAACACCTCTACATGGGCGCCATTTGTGGCCCGGAAGACATCTAAGCGATATTCGATTTGACGCCATGTTTTGTTTAACATCTCAGCAGAGATAGAACCAATGACGTCCGTTATTCTGCTCTTCAACGTCTCGACATCCGGAATACTTCTAGAGTAAACTTGGTGTTTCACATACCCCACAAGAAAAAGTCTAGAGGGGTTATGTCGGGCGATCGAAGTGGACATGTCATGGGACCGTTGCGGTCAATCCAACTGTCTGAAAATGTGGCATTCAGGAATTCACAAACCATTACTGACGAATGTTGTGGGGCACCGTCTTGTTGGAAAATAACCGAAAGTTGGAGTGCATGCAACTATGGTGCTACAAAAAGTTCCAGCATTTACTGGTACACATTACGTGTTACCGTGGGCTCTGTAAAATAAGAAGGGCCCCATGATTCTGTCATGCATCAGACAGCATCACACGTTCACTTTGGGTCCAGCTCTCTGTTGTTCGGTGGCATAATGGGGATTTTCTGATCCCCTATGTTCACTCATTGTCCCTATTTACTGCAGCAGAGACGTGGAATATGGCTTCATCTGAAAAACTGACACGGAGCAGATAATCACTATCATGAGCTATGCGCTGCAACATCTCCGTCGTTTCTAGACGTTTCTGTAAAATTTTGTGAACCGTGACACGGGGAATCCCAGTTTCCAGTGAAGAACGACGAATGGATTTCCTGGGGCTTGGAAAAAATGTCTCCTGAACAGCTGCAGTGTACCCGATGGTCGGCCCGCTCGGGGCAGATCTCCAACACTACCCGTCGCCTTTCACTTTACATACCAAGCTATTATGCTTTTTTGGTCCATTGGTGATCGTCTGTTCTCTTTTCTTACATGACGCATGACACTAACCGCCGATTTGCTCTCATGGAACCACAATACGCACACCGCTTTTTCTTGCATGGAAGCCATTATTGATGAAATGCAACCCTTATTCAGCAGTAGCGCTCACCTAAAGAACAGGAAAAAATTTTTATGAGTGCTGCTACGTTATGTAGCCAATCAGCTTACATAGATTTTATATTAATTTTTGCAATGTGGGAAAGACTTTATAGACACCCTGTATTTTTTCTCAGCAGCTCTATGACCTATAAAGTGCTTTTTCTCTTGCATTTTTGGATTTTGAAAATTTTATTATTTTAAACAATTAATAAATTATAGATCTTCTTGCTCTGATGTTTCGAAGTTAATCTTGGTCTTCTTTTTCCGGAATTGCTTTTACCGAGATTCCTGGAAATACAGCGTTCAATATTTTTTAAAGCAATAATCCAGTAGTAATAAAGTAAAATTATCTTTAAACTCAGGTAGATTTCAAAATTTTCTGCTTTACGTGTGATGCGTTCCACACAGAAATTCGATGCTGTTGATGATTTGCTTTCTAAAACCTATCAACATATCTGCGTTTATGTGTATACAGTATATTGACAAAAGTCACCGGACACCTAGAAAAAAAACACAACATATAATTTATTGACATACATTAGTATGGTATCGGTCCATCTTTTGCCTTAATGTATGCACTGAACCTTCGAGACATGCGTTCGACAAGGTTTTGGAACAGCGATAGGTATACGCTTCCATTAAGTACATAATTCTTCCTCTAACTGTTGCTTAGTAGTAGGCCTTGGTTCCAAACTTCTTATGCGCTGCTCTAATTCATCCCATAGGTGCTCTATGGAACTAAGATCAGGGCTCTGTGCTGGCCAGTCCACACACGATACGGAATTTTCGTCAAAACACGCTGTAACAGTCCTTGCATTATGGCTCGGTGCATTATCCTCCTGGTGTCAACAAAGCTCTCTTCCATAGTATTACCACAGATTTGGTAGGGCAGAATAACCAGAATATCGAGGTAGACGTGCTGGTTAACAGGTTTGTCCACGATAACAAATGTGCAGGGACCATACCGCGAAAAACAGACCCACACGAATTCACTGCTAGCTCCAAACCTGACCGCAGGAGCAGTACACAATAGTAAAAGGGGATACCCCGGCTGCTGCCATACCCACGTACGGCCATAAGACTGATGGATCGTGTATCTGGATTCATCAGCCCATAGTACCCGTTTCCATTGATCTGCTGTCCACGATAAATGTTCTTTACACAATGCTAAACGACGAGTAGCATTCCGAGTTCCGATGAGAGGCTTATGAGCAGCTGCACGACCATGGTAACCCTTGGAATGAAGTTCTCTGAGAATGGTACGTGTACATACGGAGGTTCTAACATTTTAAACTCATCTTTACACTGAGGTCTTGTACAGTACTCCGTCGATCAGCTGTAACGACTGTTCCTAGGCTTCGACGTCTTCTATCACTGATTTTCTTTGGTCTGGCGGTACATTTTGATCCTTCAGCCACGCCATGTGTCTTCCGCTTATTCAGTACATCCAAAACAGTTGATTTGGGTATGTTTAAACACCACTCGGCTTGTTTTATGGACAACCCGCTAATATAACACCCGACAATTTTTCCTTTCTCAAATTCAGTTCTCTCCCGCCACGACATTTTCACTCAGCCTCACAGTACGATATGATCGCGGTCAGCTGCAGGCTTGCTATTATACCATTTTCAGCTGTACTGCGCATTTTAACAACGCAATGGTTCCGCTCATTTGCTTTTGAAGGGATCTCCAGTGACTTTGTCAATATAGTGAATATTACTAAACAATTTCTGGAGTTCTTATTGAAGGTTAATTTGTTTTGGCAATTTCTACTGCGTGTTCTGTTCTAGTTTCAGAATTAAAAACCGTTGCAAAACCTCCTTATACTGGATTAAAAACAACTAAGGAATGAAATCCACTAGAAGCCTCAAATTTACTCAACTAAATATTCTGCACTGCCTTTAAATATCCAAACATATGTTTCATAAAAATATTCCCGCCTAACATTTCCGACATAATAAATGTTAGACAAATGTATCTTGTTTACCTGCGAATTATATTCCGTAAAAAAAATATAGATTAATAAAACCTTAATGCTCTCTGGTAATCTAATGTGTTTTAGAGGATAGCAAATACCCAAATAAGATTAAATTGGATCCCATTGCTAAATGTACGTGTACTTCGTTCTATCATTGGTTAAGAATTCTTCTTTATATATCTGAATCGTCTAAGCGCTGGATAGTAATAATATTTAATTAGTAATCTTATTACTCAGAGAATGTTTACTCATCGTTCGCTATATCAGCTGGGTGGCTAATACGTCTCTCGTACTACACCGAATAAAAAAATTAGAATATTCAGACATGTCTTATCATGTGATTATTGCCCCTCAAGATAAACTTAAATACGTTCTATCATTGATCTTTTCTAACCGGATCATCCAACAAACCTGACTTTTCTTTCTTACCCTTCGTTTCACGGGTACGATGATTAATGATTTCATGGTTCTCAACACAACCTGCGATTCTTCTTCTTCGATATCCAGCGTCGAAAAATCAATTATTTTGTTTCGTCTGCAATACAAAGTATCGCTATAGACATCCAAACCTTGGGAAAATACCAGAAATATATCGAAAGCCAGAGCTTTTCTTCTTCGTTTTGAGAACATATTGTGTGAAAAGCGTATGTATGTATGGTATGACGGTCTGTCCTTTCTTCCGTCTTTGTACATCATATATCTGCAACTCTAAGTTCGATCTTAAAAAAATCCTTTTGCTTTCTGAAGCCTTAATGGGGAGAACGATGATCCTTGTGTTCCTGTTTTATTAGGATATATAACTTCGCCGCTACAGCAGTAAATTTAGATGATATCGAATACAAAATGTATTTGTTAAATATAATTTCTTCTAAATGTCGTATTGAAAACATTTTTTCTTCCATTCAATACCATTTATAACAAAGGCTATTTTGGGCACAGTACCTTTTACCAGTAATGCATAGTTTTTCCCGTTACACGATTTCTTTAGATATCTTTGCTTCTAAATGTCCGATTTAAAAATTTGTTTGTCCCTCTGGAAAATTCACTGCATATTCATTCTAATCTTTGGTAAAGAATGTTTCGTCCACTAGAGGCCATTAGTTTCTATTTCTGTTTTTGACGTATTTGCAGCAATATCTGCTCCTCTGCAAACTTGATTTTAAAAATGCTGCCACTGTCAGATACCTCACCCAACAACAAGCCTTTTGAGAATACATTCCATTTAAGATAGTGCACAGTATTTTCTCCGACGGAGTTTATATGATTATCTTATTTTTTGTCAATATATTTGCTTCCAACAGTCCGATTTTTGAAATTCTTTCTTTGTCGGACAGCGTATGTCGAATCTGTAATTCTACATTTTTCTTACCAAACAAGAGTGGCAATATAAAGCATAAATCCATGTTCCTTTTTACAACATATTAGTAGCAATATCTGCGGGCCTAAAATTCCGACTGAAAAATTCGTTTTCGGTCAACTCATCATCATCATCATCATCATTGTCAACCATTATCAATCCACTGCTGGACGACAGTCTCCCCAAGTTTCCTCCACAACGGTCTGTCTTGTGCCAGTCTCCTCCATGTCACTCCCGCATACTTTCGAATTTCATCCACCCATCTTCCATGTGGTCTTCTTCTGGGTCTTTTCCTGTCCCTTGGAATCCAATCTAAAATTTCGGCTGTCCATCGATGGTCTGTTCTTCTGGCAATATGTCCAGCCCATTGCCATTTCAGGGATTTAACTCTGATCATGATGTCTTCCACTCTTGTCATTTTTCGGATCCACGAGTTCCTCTTCTTATCTCTCCTGGTTACACCAAGCATGCACCTCTCCATGCTACTTTGAGTTGTCTGCAGCTTTTGTATGTCTCTTTTAGCTAAGGTCCACGTCTCTGCACCATACGTAAGCACTGGGAGGATGCATTGATCAAACACTTTTCTTTTAAGACATAATGGCATATTGCTCTTGAAAATTATGCTGTTTCTTCCAAAAGCTCTATAGGCAAGTTTTGTACGCCGATTAATTTTTTCACTAATGTGACCCTCACTTGATATCTGCTGTCCAAGATAAACGTACGTGTCTGTTATCTCCAGCTTTTCTCCATCAATCGATAAATCTTCATTTCTTGTAAAAGCATTAAACATCACTTTTGTCTTCTGAAAGTTCATTTTTAATCCCACTTCTTTACTCTTGTCAGCAAGTTCCTGCACCATACTCTGTAGCTCTGATGGGGTAGTTGCAAAAATGACTATGTCATCAGCAAAACGAAGGTGGGTTAGATAATCTCCATTAATCTTTATCCCTTTGTTTTCCCAGTTCAGTGATTGAAAGACATTTTCCAATGTGGCATTAAAGAGCTTCGGAGATATGGTGTCACCTTGTCTTACTCCTTTTCCAATTTTTATGTGTGTTGTATTTTCAAATAGCAGAATCTTTGCACTTGCATTTTCATAGATATTATTAATAATATTAATGTATGCATCTTCAATACCGCAGGATTTCAGAGCCATTGTAACTGCTGATGGTTTCACCGAATCAAAGGCTTTTTCATAATCGATAAAAGCCATGCACAATGGAAGTTCATATTCCCTCGTTCTTTCAATTAGTTCTCTCAGTACGTGGATATGATCTATTGTGCTGTAGCCACTCTGAATCCAGCTTGTTCTCTCGGTTGAGCCATGTCCAGTGTTACCTTCAGGCGGTGTGAAAGAACTTTAGTGAAGATTTTATAAACCACTGATAGGAAGGTTGATAGGTCTGTAGTTCCTGATATCCTCAATGTCACCTTTTTTATGTAGCAAGATCATTGTAGCGTTGTTTCAATCCTCAGGAATTTTCCCTTCATTAAGGCATCGATTGAAAATTTAGGCGAGTACTGTTTCGATTTCTCCACTTGCTTCTTGTATGATGTCTACAGTAATTCCATCTTCTCCTGGAGCTTTTCCCCGCTTCATGTTCTTGATTGCATGTGCAACTTCTGCTGGAAGGACTGGAAGAACTCTGGTACCTTTCATGATGCCTGGGGTACATGTATCATCCCTTTCATATAATTTGGAGTAGAAATCTTTCACTCTTGTCAAAATTTCGCCTCTATTTCTTGTTACAGAACCATCTTCTTTTCTCAGTGCCATAATCTGTTTTTTTCCCTTACTGAGATGTCCCTTTGCTATCTTTAGGCTTTGGTTGTTTTCAATTGCTTTCTTTACTAGTTCACAGTTGAATTTCCTTACGTCTTCAGTGATACTTTTTCGTACTGTCTTGCATAACTCTATATATTCCACTTTGGAAGTCACATCTTATTTAGTTGTCCTCATCTCTCTTCTTTTTTGCATCAACATTTTGGTTTTTCCTGATAATTTGTTTACATGCAATTAGTTCTTAGACCCAGCTAATTTTGTTGCTGTTTCCATAAGAGCTTTGGTTACTTTTCTGTTAACTTCAGAATGTACTACTAACTACCAGAACACTTATGTACATTTCTTTCTAAAAATAATCTCTGCTTCTATCTCTGCTTCTAAGAGTCCGATTTTTAAAGCTCTTACTACGCCGGATTCTATTTACCTAGTGGAACACATAGCTTGTACTCGTGGAGTTTTGGCAGCTCACAGTTCTAGCGCTACGCGGTGTTGGTGTGTATTTCTCTTTTCTATCTTCGTTTCCTATTAAGAAATTTCTTTTTTTGATGTATGCCATTGGCTCCAGTAAAAGTAGAGAATATTATCCTCTTTAAATAATGCACAGTTTTCCTGCTAGGTGGCAGATATGTCAGCACCTTTTTCTCGCTGTCACTGCTTCCAGGAGAATTATTTGAAAACATATTTTTCTTTAGCATAGCTTTTGCTATGAAAAATACTTATTTTCTACTTTTCCATTAATAAAAATTTTTCCTCTTGGTGGCGCGAAGTTTTATCATGTTTTCCTCTATATCTCTTCTTCCAGCAGCTGGATTTGAAACCCGCTTTATCGAGACAATTCTTGCGCGGAATTTGTTAATTTACCCTCAGTGAGAAAATGCTCCTGCAGAATTTATTGATTTTCGTAAAATAATTTAAGCCTCTAATGGAAGGAAGTAACTATTTCAATTCGTAGATGCTTCATAAATATTTTTTGTCTTTTTTATAAAAGTTTCATTGAAAATAAATAAATGAAATATATTTATTCGTATCGGAAATGACTCTAAACGTATGCTCATTTCCACCGAAAAGCTGGTGTCATCTTTCTTGTTTACAGTTTTGCTTTGTTTAGTAATGTGATAGTACTAGAACTTTGCTGATTTTCAGAGATAAAGTATGTGGTACCACTAAAAATACAAGTATCAAAAGAACGAACTCAACAAATGATTAATCATATTATTCAAACGATGTCTCCTTTGGTACATGGACATAAATACTTTGTACGAATAAACTACTGTTTGTGAAAATCGCAACACCATGAAGGAATGATGGTAATGATGTGAAACTTACAGGATATGCAGAGTATGGTAGTACAAGCAAATGATTAGAAGTGCAGAGTCATTGCGCATGTCTGGGCCAGACAGCGGCCTCTGAACTGTCGAGTGAGGAATTTAAAGAGAGGGCTGCTTAGGATTCACACCTCGGGTGCATCGCGGACAACGAGATGTAAAAGGGTCTCCAGGATTCAATAATACCTTGTCGACGACGAAAGATCGCAATAACGCCGTACCATAGAGTTTGAACGGGGACGAATAATTGGTTTGCGTGAAGGTGCATTTTCGTACTGCAACATTGAGGCTCGGACGGGACATAACGACACGACGTGATGCCCATGTGGCGGCAGTGGACCGAGGAGAATCAAGTGCATCGACAATCCGGCAGTGAACCCAGAAATGTGACGACACCGCGGGATGACCGACACCTTCTCCGCATGGCAGTGACGAACCGTTCCGCATCTTCGCAAGTGTTAGCACAACAGTGGAGCACTGCATCAGGTGTGGCATTGTCTGCCTCCACAGTTCCACACCGTCTACGACATAGAGGACTGGTTGCACGCATCCCTTTGCGGCGGATTCATTTGACCCTGAACCATGGAAACCTCAAGTTGGAATGGGGTTTTCAATGCAGACAACGGCGTGCTTATTGGGAAACATGTCGTTTTTTCGGTCGAGTCCCGATTCAACTTGGGTTACTATGATTGCCGCACACGCATTAGACGGTATTGTGGTGAGCGCCTTGTTTCTGCATGCATTGTAGACCGTGATACGTGTCGAACGCCAAGTGTGATGATGTGGAGTGCCATTGGGTACCATTCGCGATCTCGGCTGCTACAACTTGAGGACAATCTGAACAGTGACCGCTACATCAAGGAATGTGTACATGCAGAAGTCATGCCTTTCCTTCAGAGCACTCCTGGCGCTATATTCTAGCATGAAAATGCCGGACCACATGTTGCCAGGAATGTTCAATCCCTCTTCGCAGCACAGCAGATACAGCTTCTTCCCTGGCCTCCACGTTCGCCAAACATGCCACCTATGGAACATATCTGGGATATGGTCACTCGGCAACTGGCCCATCAAAGTCCTCCAGCGGTGGGTACCAATGATCTGTGGATTCTCATACATTACGCTAGGCAAACAATTACCCAGGACACCATCCGACGCCTTTTCGATTCAATACCACGCCATCCAGAAGCTCATATTGCAGCTTGTGGAGGCTGGAATTAAATCACTGATGTTCAGTAATTTCAGTAATGTTTGGTATTCATTTCATTCGCATCGCACAGCTTCTTCGTGGTGTTGCAATTTTCACGAACAGTAGTGTATTTATGCAGTTTAGTTAAATATAAAACTTTTTTCTTAGCTTGGGTTGTTTGATTTAATCGTTTTGTATGGATACTTTGCTTCCATACAAGCACAATATTAACAAAAGTCACCGGACACCCATTCAAAAGCAAATGAACGGATCCGCTGCGTTGTTAAGATGCGCGTACAGTTGCAAACGGTATAAAAACAAGCCTGCAGCTGATCGCTATCATATGGCACTGCGAGGTTGAGTAAAATTGTCGTGACGGGAGAGAACTTACTTTGAGAAATGAAAGATTGTTGGGCGCTATGTTAGTGGGTCGTTCATAAGAGTAACCGAGAGGCGTTTAAACATAGACAAGTCAACTGTTTGGGATATACTGTATAAGTGGAAGACACATGCCGTGCCTGAAGCAGCACAACGTACTGGCAGACCAAAGAAAATCAGTGATATAGGACGTCGAAGCCTCAGGAGAGTCGTTACCGCTAATCAACGGAGTACTGCACAAGACCTCAGTGTACAGGTAAGTAAAATAACTGGAACCTTGGTATGTACACGTACCATTCACAGAGAACTTCATTCCATGGGTAACCGTGGTCGTGCGCTTGCTCATAAACCTTTCATCTCCACTCGGAATGCTACTCGTCGTTTATCCTGGTATAAATAAAATTTATCGTGGACCGTAGATCAATGGAAACTGGTCCTATCGACTTATGAATCCGGAAACACGATCCATCAGTCTAATAGCCGCGTGTGGGTATGGCGGTAGCCGGAGGAAGGCTATTTGCCACAGTGTGCTGTTCCTGTGGCCAGTTTACGGCTTGTTTTGGACTGTCATATTCGGAGGTTAGTTTGAAACTTCTTACGGGAGCCTTTTTTGCAAAACAAAGCGGCATCTAGCATTACAAATCGGAACTATCTAAATTATCGACAGTGTGCTGTTGGGGCGACATCTGTTTTTAGATGCAATTTTGCTCACTTCAATTGACATCGCAAGATTTCAGTTTTTTAGTAGGTCAGAGCTTTTACATAGACAGATATGTTGCAAAATGTACAACATAATCAGCACTAAACTCGGAAAGTTAGTTAAATTAAAAAAGTAAAAAAATAATTAAAGCACACAAATGAATATTTGAATTGTGCTAAATTAATTCAATATACAAACTCAACTTGCCGTGTTATTAAGATTTTTATTCAAATTATGTAGAACTGGTAAATAGAACTCGAGTCATTAATAATCCAATGTTTTTAAATTAGCACGCGATTACCTTGACATCTAAAAGTGATCTAGTGCTATTATATAGCAGGCAATCATTTTGACATCGCGAGAGCACACACGAATTGATCGATAAGTGATGACGCAACAATGCAGACATTGGTGTGACGTCAAGCGTTCCAGATAGACGGATCTGGAGACGGATACATTGATAAGTTATTTGTAATAATCAACGTACTGATAAATTACATTTAGTTTTTAATTACTTTACAGATAAATATATTACTTATATTAATTATTATACAGATAAATTATGTACATATATGAATACATCGATACTTATTTTTTACGTTAATTACTCTGCTGATAAATTATCTCCTTATATTAATTAATAAACGGATATAAGTTTTTGCTTATACTAATTGCTGTAACACATTTTAAATTTTGTTACAGATTCTAATAATAGCTGTATAAACGAAATAATAATAATTCAGTATTAGGAAGGTGTAGTAACGCGATATTACTAATGTTTTAGTTCAGATTTTTCCATGGAAAAGTTGAATTGTCCAACTTGTGCCCAGATTCTAGTTACGTTTGAGCCATGCATGGCGCGTTGTTCCTAAGTCGCTGATTTTTCCTGTTCTCCAAAGCCAATGTTCCTAAATTAAGAAAAAGCGATTTCTTATAATCTTAGATGTTCACTAGAGTTACTTAAACCTCGAAACGAGCAAAAACTCCTAAAATCAGCAGTAGTTAGCAGCAATTTACATGTAGGCGATATTAGTGAGATGGCCCGTTTACTCTGATTTTTTAGTGGAACTTTCCTTTCGACTTTCAATTTCAGTTCACGAGAAAGTGCAGCATATTTTCTTTTTGACAACATGCAGTGCGATTACGACTGATTTATTTCAAACATAACATATAGAGGAAAATTTGTCTCTTGAACTGAAATGAAATGTTTTAAATAAAATTACGCTCGCATTTTATTGGTATTACCATCCATATGCAACCTGAATTTGGTTACATTTTATCCACTGCTTTACCAAGATTTAAATATTAATACGATATACATTAATATGTATTTTTAATCCGTTAATAAGCGTAAAATTGCAAAATTACAAAACTTTTGCAAGCATTCACTGCCAACTGGCAGCTTTTTCAGGCTGCTGAATAAAACACTTAACAGAACAGATTAAGAACAAATGCAAATGTAAGAATAATGTAAGATAATGCAAATTAAGAATAATACATTTGCATTTATTCTTAATCTGTTCTGTTAAGTGTTTTATTCAGCAGCCTGAAGAAGCTGCCAGTTGGCAGTGAAAGCTTGCAAAAGTTTGGTAATTTTGTAATTTTACGTCTATTAAGGGATTATAAATGCAAAAAAAATGTATTATATTGTATTGTTGTAAGTGACGTATAATCCACAATCCAATCTTCAAATATTAATTTGAATAATTTCGGGCCTTCTTATTATAACGCCTCTTAATAACTTTATTAAGGGTTAAGTGTTTACTTACGTTATGCAATCGGAAAGGTGTGAACGGAAATAATGCAGGATATAATTCCACGACTTTCATTTAAGTATTTCTCAGGAATTGATTTAAAAAGAAAATCTTTTATCATAAATGTGATTCAGACGTTGGCGATCGAACACATTTTGATGAAGCTTATGGTCCTTAACCTCTGAAAAATAATGTCCTCTTTTCGTAAAAATAAATCATACGCAACCGATACTGCATGTTCTGATGAATACTATTTGAATATTGAGCATGATTTAATTTAAACTAGTAAATGACAAATCCATCTAGCTACCATGAAAATATTTTTCACATTAAACGCAATGAAATGTGTTATAGGTAATCTAAAATCCACACAACGTATATTTAATTTAAGTATTCACATCAAACATTAGCTTGCCTCCCAGTAGCTAAGTGGTCAGAAAAGTTGCTACTGGGTCTAGCTGAGGTCCAAGTTGGGACCGTTATGGATTCGATATTAAGGCATAAATGCGCTCTTGTACTACCGAAGTGGATATATTATACACCATAACAAGTGACCCTAAAGCAGGTTCTGCAGGCTACAGATCAGTCAAATAGGAACGATGGTCAAATAGCAAACCTCGGAACGATGCGTGTGGTCAGAAAAGCGGCTTCTGGCTGGCATCCAAGGTGGGACTCTGGTCGAGTCGTTTGTGATATGCCACTGGTTTATCACGGAACACTACAAGCTTTTAAGCAGGATTGGGAGATCCCAAATAAGAAAAGATATGGAGGATGATAAATATCAAAAAGAAAAAGAATAAAAAAAGACTTATGAACATTGTTGGTTTACACACCAGAAGTATTTAAACTCTTGCATCTGAGTTAACCAGACAATGTAAAGTAGCTTGCGAAATCAAGCAATGATGTATATTAGGACAAGGCCCTTTATAATACTGTTACACACGTAGTATGAGTTTCGAATAGACAAGTTGACTTCAATGGAAATGAAATATTTATAGTTGAAATTAAGAATATTTATTTATGTACAGTATTTAAATGTTGAATCCCAACATAGGTTATATTTAGTGAGACATAAAAACGGCAATGAAGCAAATGGAGCAACACGTATTGCGCTCACCTTACTCCGGTTTCAATCCTTCTGGCTTGCAATCGATCATGCTTCTTGTCTGGTGCTATACCACGTCATTGAAGATATTCCGCCTTCAAACTTCGACACAAATGCGAACATCTGCACAATTCTACAAGAAGGGGGTGATGAGTTAAAATAATTTTGAGATCACTGTCAAGATAAGATTACGTTGACGCGGCCAGAATTTCAACAGGTGAAACATTTCGCTGTTCTATGCCAAGCTGCTATGAAGTATCCAGATTAAAAGATTTAAAACATTAAAAAATGTTAAAAGAAGTCAACAAGTCCTTCCTCGATTGTCCGAACATGTTTCTGGCAATACTGTGCCCATCTTCAGCGGTCGGTTGTATGAGACATCCGTATGCTTTTATTGTGCTGACTACCTCCTTGTCACCAGTCGATTCATCGCTCATTGGTCCTGTATCCGTGCGTAGGTTAATCATGTGATTTACAACATTTTGCTATTGTTGCACAATCTGGTGTTTTTTCCTGTAATTTCATTGATAATCGTTGTTGGTTGAGATATTTTCAACAAATTTAGTTTTTATATACTTTTCTTCAGTTTCTTTTTCTTTTGTTATTATGTATCGCCAGGCAAACGGCAATTTAATTGGTGCTTGTTCATTGCAGTTAAATCCTCTGGCTTTTTCTATCACAACGGACTCAGAATACAATATCTTTCTATGTGTGTTGTGCGTAGTATATATTTTTGCATTTTCCCACAAGGGGATAGGATTATTATTAATGCAATATGTAATAAGAAATGTTCGTTGCTCATCCTTTTTCCAATTTCTCTTGTGTTCTTCTATTCTTGTTTTCAGTCGTCTTTTAGTACTACCTATATAGATATTATTAATATTACCGGTGTCGTTATTCTTCGTGGGTATGCCGTATACTCCTGCTCTGAGCATAATTGCATTATTACTGTAATCAGCTGTAAGGAATTTGTTATTATCTATTACAATATCGGCGAATCTTATATTCACTTTATTACATTCCTTTTTCAAAATGCTGCTTAACTGTGGTATGTAAGGTAAACGCCCGCAAAATTTTATGATGTTCTCAACGTTATTTTCACACTTAGGTCTGTTAATACTGGTTTTATAATTTCTATACATCTTCCAAATGTATCTTTCGTCATATCCAAATACTGTGACTGTTTCTATGATCCATTTCATTTCTGCCTCTTCCAAACTTCTATTTGATGTGTGGGAAACAGCTCTTCTAATAAATGAATGAAACGCAGCTTCTTTGTAATGTTTAGGGTGGATTGAATCATTTGGTATAATTACTGGCACATAAGAGTCTTTCCTGTATACTGAGTAGTTAATGCGTCCTTGATGTTTACAAAGCAGAATGTCAAGGAAAAGCAATTGTCCATTATTTTCTTTCTCAACAGTAACCTGTATTGTTGGATAGTATTCATTATATTTTTGAATAAACCTCATTAAGCTATCTTCTGAGTATTGCCAGATGACAAGAATGTCATCCACATATCGTAGGAATATCATCGGTAAATGTTCTTGTTCTTGTTGAAGTAGTTTGTTTTCCATGTGCTGTAGTACGACTTCTGACAACAGGCCCGAAATTGGGGAGCCCATGGGGGATCCGAATTTCTGTCTGTATATTACCTGTTTGGTCTTTCATGCTGAATCCGGAAATTATTAGCCCTAATTTAGGGTAAAAGAACGGCTTGTAACTCTTGGAGCAGCTCATGGTAGTACTTAAACTCCCATAAACAATCACCGAAAATGCGCCAATTTCAATCTGTCACATATTGTTGGAAGAAAACAGGTACTAACCAAAAATACATCCAAAAAGAAAATCAAAATAAAAGGATAATAGCGAAAAATTGAAGTTCCGATTTCATGGAAGATTTAATTTCCGTAGTTTTATTCTTAGAATCCGCAAAGAGTGAAATTCGGGAAAAGGAAAAAAAATATGGTTTGTATTATCCGAAAGCTTTAAAGTTAAAGATAAATAATCGCCGTGTAATCCACAACATCAATATTCATCTGGAACCTTAATTTCTTGCATAAAAGTCGCGATTCACTGGATGACCTAGAAGTCCAAACAAATATGAAACGATAAGCTGTCTTCTTATTAAACCAAAAAAGAATAACTACCATTTTTAAATGCTTTCCTGTAATTTTCAAGGGAATAAAGAGCCAAAATTACGAGTTTTTTTCAACATCACTGCAGTTCCGTAGTTAGATTTCGCAATATGCAGCTCCATAGTTAAATTTCGGGCATGTTGTTCTGCAGTTAGACCTGTTGCACTTACGAAATTATGTGAATCTGAGCTTCGCAAAGCACGCGATCGACCGCGAGAGGAAACAGTATTGCATACGTTACATTGCATTTTCTAAACAAGTTAGTAAAATCATGCAATGCATTGTTTTTGATACGCTTTCCAACATACCAGAAATTATTACTCAAGTTATGAAGATAATGGCTGTGGAATAAATCTCGCTCCTGTGTCCTGACCTTTGACCCCATTTCGATGAAATTCGGCAGAACCGGTTCAGTATACCTCAAGAATAACATACTAACGTTTTGTCGCAATAGAAGTAGTTTTACGCAAGTTATGAGAATAATGGCTGTGGAATAAATCTTGCTTTTGTGCAATGACCTTTGACCCAATTTCGTTGATATTCAACATAACCGGTTCACTATACCTCCGGAACAACATGATAACGTTTTGTCGCAATCGAAACATTTTTAGGTAAGTTAGGATGCACAAGGGCAATAGAATGGATCCCACTCCAGTGTCCTGACCTTTGACCCCATTTCTCCCATTTTCAATAGGGTTCGTCCCCAGTAGCTGCCTACCACATACTAAAATTTCATCGAAATCGAACCATATTTACGCATGTTATGACGCATAAAGGCAATGAAATGGATTCCACTTTTATGCCCTGACCTTTGACTCCATTTCGCCCATTTTCAATAGGGTTTGTCTCCAGGTAGTTCCTTACCACATACTAAAATTTCATCGAAATCGAACCATTTTTACGCAAGTTATGACGCATAAGGGCAATGGAATAAATCCCGCTCTTATACCTTGCCTGACCTTTGACCCCATTTCGCCCATTTTCAATAGGGTTCGTCCCCAGTTAGCTCCCTACCACATACTAAAATTTCATCGAAATCGAACCATATTTACGCATGTTATGACGCATAAAGGCAATGAAATGGATCCCACTTTTATGTCCTGACCTTTGACCCCATTCCGCCCATTTTCAACAGGGTTCCTTCCCAGGTGGTTCCTTACCACATACTAAAATTTAATTGAAATCGAACCATGTTTACGCAAGTTATGATGCATAAAAGCAAGGGAAAGGATCCCGCTCCTATGTCCTGACCTTCGACCCCATTCCGCCCATTTTCAACAGGGTTTGTTCCCAGGTGGTTCCTTACCACATACTTAATTTTCATTGAAATCGAACTATTTTTACGCAAGTTATGATGCATAAAAGCAATGGAATGGATCCCGCTCCTATGTCCTGACCTTTGACACCATTTAATTTATTTTCAATATGTTTCGTTCCCAGGTGGTCCTCTACCACATACTAAAATTTCATTGAAATCGAACTATATTTACGCAAGTTATGACGCATAAGGGCAATTGAATGGATCCCGCTCTTATGGCGTGACCGTTGACACCAGTTCACCCATTTTCAATAAGGTTCGTCCCCTGGTGGTCCCCTACCACATACTAAAAGTTCATCAAAATCGAACCATTTTTACGTGAGTTATCGTGCCGACAGACGGACAGACGGACGGAAAAAGCTGGAGCATATACGCTTCTTCAACATATGGTTGGAAAGCGTAAACAAAAAGGCTCCTTAGAAAAAAACACTTATTTTCAACTGTTTGCTGACATATATCTTCGTATTGCGTTACGTTTTACTGATATTAACGTAATTCTGGTAATTTTCCTAATAAATGATCTCTCCTGATAACTACGACACCTATTTTGCAAAATACGTCGTGCCGTAAAAACGTTATTTTTTTATCCGCATCGCCGTATAATCCTCCCAGCCTAAATCTAAACCTTTTTAACAGATATTCCGTAGATACATGACGAAATTAACGAGAATGTAATTTAATTTAATTGGGTCTGACTTTTTACGAAATCATTGTCTCGAAGTATTTACTAATGGCACGCACAAGCCAGTGTCTGGAACCCCAAATATTGAGAAAAGCTCAATTTAAAAGCGTGCGAGATTAACTTTTCTCGTCATAAATCAAATTAAATTGATTTCTTTTATTGTCGAAAATACGCAGTAGCTGTTTCGAATTAGCTGTAAATAAAAATCTTCCGCAGCTACATTTGGATTATATTTATCCCAATAGGGAAAAGCGACTCAGCTGTTGCGAAGCTATCAGTCAGAGTATGTGTTTGGGTGATTCCATTGACAATAACCACCGAAAACGGCAGCGTTTCGATATGTCGCCTAAAGCATACGTAGGATTACATGATCCAAACGCTATAAATTCCGGCAAGTGCGTAGCACCCAGGCGTGTAATGAAGTGCATGGAAGTGATCTCACACATATCGATTTAGTCCATTTGATAACCCTTGTATATATAACTCTAAATCACAGACTGACACACGACACAACTGCTACTAGCTATGAAACGTAAATGCACTTAAAGCTGGCGGAGGGCATGCTTACTCAAATTATTTCGCTGACATCCCTCACAACAAAAGGATGCAGAAAATAAAACAAATGCTCGAAACATTTTATTTTTCTAAGTGCTTTCTAAATACTCCATTTAGTCTGCTGCCTTCTGAACTTTATGTATATTTAATAGCGCATGGCATCTTCCACCTTAGGAAAAGCTGAAAAAACAAGTAACTATTAATTTTCATTTATTTTATTTACAGGGTGATTCAAAAGTCATGCCCTATTTTTTGAAAATTATTAAAAAATAATTACACCGCCTACAGACATAAGATTTGCTGCGTTTGAATGGTGAACGTCTATTCTTTTATAATAATAATAATTCAACGTAATAGCTTCTACTCTTTAGTTGCACGCAGAGGCAGCTCTCACTAGCGGGATTATGGGGTCGCATCCCCACCCGAAGTTTAGAAGCCAAAACTTATTTTAAATTATGATATATTATAGAACGTTCTTAAATTCAGGGTAATTCAAACTGATTCCTCCGATTTTACCATACCTCCGTAAAAATCAAGGTAATAATAGCGTACCATACATTAAAATGACGAGAAACGCAGGGAGTTTACAAATGTAACCGCTAGAGGGCGCCATGTAACCCATGTTTCTGTACCTGGGGAAAGACTGTTATTTTGAAAAATGCCATGCAGGATGCGATGGAGGACAACGAATTTGTTTCATGCCTGGTGTTTAGTGACAAAGCAACATTCCATTTAATTGGCAAAGGTCAACTGTCACAACATTCGCATATGGGAGACGGAAAACCCTCATGCAGTAATTGAAACTGAGCGAGACCTTAACTAACAGCAGTTAGGAAGCCGGCGTTACCTTAAAGAATAGCTTCCTAACCGATGGATTAGTTGCAGGGAACACGACGACAAAGCTCCCTAGAAGTGGCCCGCCAGGTCCCCGGAGCTGACCCCTTGCGACTTTTTCTTATAGGGGTATGTTAAATATAATGTGTATGTGTCACCATAGCCCCCAACACTATATGAACTCAAAGTTCGCATTCATACCGCTCTGCAGTGGTCGACAACAGACATGCTTGATCACGTATGGCATGAATTTGATTATCGCATCGACGTAGATCGCATGACCAACGGAATTCACATAGAACATTTATAAGTATGAAAACAAAAGTTTGACATTTTTTTCTTTATCCTATGCACATTTAATCGCTGTATATTTAGAAACACATAAAATACAATCATTCAAATTGAGATGAATCATTTTTAATTACCCTGCATTACAACCTCTGAGACTGCTTTGACTCCCTCAGCTTTGTGTCTCTCTCCCATTCTTATCTTGCAGAGTTATTGTATCCTCAAAGCGAGCTCGCCTTGTGTCGTTTCCCGATGTTATACTAAACAGGAACGCTTGCCATTTATCACCAGCATTGTTTGACGTTGTTTGTAACGTACTAATCAAGGCTCCTCCGTGCTCTAGAACTCAGTATAAGCCCATATGTGCAAAATGCCTCTGTGTGGATGCTTTCGGCGTGCCCTTATAGAGGCTGGTTCTTAGAGAACGTGGGTTCGCTACGAGATAAGGAACCGGTTTCGCTAAGACATAAGGAACCGGTTTCGCTAAGAATTTCGCACAGCCACGTACGTGGGTTCGCTAAGAGTGGCCCACAGCCATGTCACACATACAGCAATCTGTGACGTGGCTGTGGGACATTTCTCTAAGCAGATGAGTCACGTGCTTCTGTATTCCTGTGTGCTACAGTGCGCAAGGCGAAGGAAGGGGAATGAGAATATAAGAAAGCCCATGTGTTTCCCCCAGTGCTATGAATATAATTAAAATGTAACAGAACTGCTCGGAACCTTGTGAGAAATATTCGTTTCGAAACGCTTAAGAATAATATTTCTTATTAAAAAGATTAATTTGTACTTCACTGAACGAAATATTATAAAAAAACTAAATATACTAAATCTATGACAAGAAAATTAATTGGACCAAATGTTGCTAATATTTTATAAGTTATGTACGATGCACGAAAACAAAAACAACCAGTAAAAAAAGAAATTCATTTTTCTTTAAAGAGCCGAGAATTTAGGCCATTATTTTATCAGCATAGCCTATTACACGATCGAGTCACACTATTGTGACCACCCGCTAATAACGAGATTTACCGCCGTGTGCAGCGCGGACAGCAGCTAAACGGACTGGGAGTGACTCACTAAGGTTCTGGAAGGTGTTCACAGGTATGTGGAGCCATGCTGACTGCAGTGCATCGGACTGCTGCTATAGGGTGCGTGGTAGAAGATCCATAGATCGAACAGCACGATCGACGTGGTCTCACAGATGCTCAATTGAGTTTAAGTCTGGTGAATTAGCGGGCCACGAAAGTACTTGTAAGCCTTAATCGTGCTCTTCCAACCACTCTCGGACATTTCTAGCTGTGTGACATGTTGCAATGTCGTGCTGGAGGTTCACATCCGCTCCATGGAAGACAATCAGCATGTATGGATGTACGTTGTCTGCAAGGATGGATTCATAACAAATTCGGACCACAGTGCTTTCCACAGCTATGAGTGGACCCAGGGAATGCCACTAAAACATTCCCCAGACCAAAACGCTGTCCCCATCATCTTGTGTCCTTCCAGCAATGGTTGAAGAGTGTTTATTCTCCGATGTTTCTCGCCTTATACGGCAACGTCCATCCGTTCGATGAAGCATAAAACGTGACTCATCGGAGAAGGCAATCCTTTGCAAATCAGCGGAGGAAATCGCTCTTTTTATTCACCACAGCAACAAGTGATATATTTTCAGAATGCCTACAGCACCCCTTATATAGCCTCCAAGCCAGCTCACGACACGTGCCTTCTTTCAACGTCTACCCTATGTTGACGTCAAAAGTAGGAGGTGGTCACAATAATGCGACTCGACTGTGTATTAACGTGGATATCTGTGAAGTTTAAAACGCAAACCTTTCCGAAACGACTTAAATTTTCACATATTTTATTCCTCAATATAATGATTTTCCCCCTTCAAAAATCGTGTATGATTCTGTTGAAAGAGTTCTGATTACCATACATTTTGATGTATCCTTAAGTGTCCATTACTCCCCGTCTCTCTTTCAGTGAGAATTCGCTAGAGAGCCGAATGAATTAGCATCTCTTTACCAAGACAATATATAACTGGTCCTTCAGCCAAGACAAGAAAAGAGAAGAAAAGTTACGCATATTGATCTTAGTCGAGTTATGAAAGAAGCATGCGATTATGTTGTTGTACACGCTAAAGACAGTTTTTCAGGAAGTAATATCGAATTGCTGCTAAATTAGTTGACGTGAATTGATTTAAAGAATATGCGTGTCATTTCGCTCAACAGGAATTAAATACCGCAATAAAATACTACCAAGTTTTAGAAAAAAGTAAACTGAAGACGGAGCTAAGTATTTTGTACGGGCACAAAGATGTTCTAAGTAGTATAACATCAGCAATATCACTTTTGCATTCTTTTGAGCAAAATAATGTAAAAGACATTTTCTGTGAAACAATTTCCTAGAGATTGTCATGATTATACACATGGCATTTGGATCGGAAAAGGGTTTCTCTGTATTGAAGTGTGTGAAAATTTATTTGAAGAACACGATCAGTTAATAACAGCTAAATGCTCTAATGGTGCCATCTATAAAGAATGATCTGATGAAATCTTAGCATAAAAGGTAAATAGAGTTTGGAGTAATTTTGAATTGCTGATGAGCTCGTTGCTTTTCCTGCTTTTTAGCGAACTTCCAATGAAATGCTGATGCATCTTCTTGCTTCCTCCTTTTAACTCGTATCTATTTTAACTTGAAGTGTTCGAAATTTCTGTACTTTATGTTTTCAGATTTCATGGAAATTATTAGGAATTAACTGCTTGCTGTTATTATTAAAGACAACTTATAGGATCTGCAATTATTATTATTATTAGTAGTAGTAGTTGTAGTAGTATCATTATTATTATTACTACTAGCTTAGCCCGTCCCGTGTACGGGTGAAAAAACTGTGACTGAAATTTTTATGACACAAATCGTAAAATGCATATTGAAATAAAATAACGCTGATTCCGTTATTTATTGAAATAAATTACGCTGAAGTCGTTTGTCTTACTTATTTTATTTTATTTTCCGGAATTTATCCTTGATTTTACGTATCGTGCGATAGCTGTGAGCTTAGTTCCGATTTCGGCCACCGGATAAAAGCAGATAGCGTTGCAAGTACTGAATGACGTCAGAGCGTTAACGTCAGAGCTCGTGCGATAGCGGTGAGCTTAGTTCCGATTTCGGCCACCGGATAAAAGCTGATGGCGCTGCAAGTTATTATTATTATTATTATTATTATTATTATTATAAAAAATTAAGAGATCCACCTCTTCCTGAGGTTTTTCTTCTCTTCCTTCCGGGAAGGTTACAACGTATCAAGTCTGGGAAGTGGTATTTCTTTCTCTCAGTTGTCCAAGAACATTCCTTATTATCCTACAAGTGTTCAGGATAGCTGCCTTCTGTAGTCCCATGTAGGTGTTAGATTGAAGGTGTAGTGTCTGTAAAGAGCTATGAATGGTCTTAGGTACAACTCCTGTGGCTGATATTACTATGGGGACGGTGGTGACTTTCTCCATATGACACATTTCTTTGACTTCGTATTGTAGGTCGTTATACTTTGACAGCTTCTCTCCGTGCATCTTCTGGAAGTTGCACGTCTTGGGCACGGCTATGTCAATGAGGTATGGTGACTTCTTCTCCTTGCGCACCAGGACGATGTCGGGCCGATTGTGGGTGATGATCTTATCTGTTCTGATCGATCTGTCCCAGTACATCTTGTGGGTGTTGTTCTCTAGAAGCGTTGTTCGCTTATACTTATTGTAGGGTACAAGCTCAGTAGTAATGAGGTCGTGCTTTCTTGCCAATTTCTGATGGGCAATCTTGGCGACTTGATTGTGTCTGTTCGTGTACTCTGTTTGTGTGAGGACTCTGCACCCTGCTATGATATGTTAAACGGTCTCTGGCGCTTGGTGACATTGTCGACTTGTGTCGCTTTCTACTGACGTGTTATTAAGGATATGCTCCCGGTAGTTTCTGATGTTTACAACTTCATTTTGTATATCCATCAGAACCCTTCGGTCTCGGGGAAGGGTTATCCGTTTGGTAGCCATGCACTGGAGGCAGTCTTATCCACATGGTCCAATTGCAGATAGTTGTAGCGCCTTCCGTGTAAGATTTTCTTGCTCCAAGCTTCTTCGTTTGGCTTCCTCGTTCCAATCTCTATGTTCTGTGTAGAGAGGTCTAGGGCTGTGTGCTTCTTGTCACTCTGGTTTATCGCTTGGTGAGGGGGTCTGTTGTTCTGATGGAAGTATTTTCTGAGGCTGCTTATTTTTTTCTCGTTTTTTCAGGATATCAATCATCCCCCACCCCTACCCGTCCTCCATCTGCACGTCCAATGGTCAGCCTTTCTTTTGCTGTCTTCCAGTGGTGCTGGCGATGTTTAGTGCGTGTTGTCCTGATATTGCGTATTATTTCCTCAAGCTCTGTTGTGGTCCACTTGATGATCCCGAAGGAATGCGTGAGGAATGGAACTGCGTATTTGTTGATAGACCGAGTGATGTTGCGAGCGTTGAGCTTGGTCTTCATTAGTCTCCTCTGCCTTTGATTGTATTTGCCGGCTAGATTAATTTGATTTCTTTGTGTTCCAGGCGTTTTGCTTGAAGCATAACAATGTACTTATAGACTTCTTCTTCCTCCATAGCTGCCATCTGTTTTCCGGTCTTCAATCGGTAGGTACGTGCATCATGCTTTCCTTGGTTCATACCTTGTGTTTTGCATTTCTGTAGGCCGAGTTCCATCCGGATGTCATTGCTGAAGCCCTCGGTGATCCGGATTAGTTGCTGGAGTTGGTTATGCTACGATGCGTACAGCTTGATGTCATCCATGTACATGAGGTGGGAGAGCTTGTACTTGTTGGTTTGGTTGTACTTGATGGTAAACCCATACTTGCTTTCGTTTAGCATGGTTGACAGCGGGTTGAGTGCTAGACAGAAATATAGTGGGCTAAATGAATTTCCTTGGAACGATTATCGAACATGTGAAGAAATAAGAATACGCTAAGATTTCTACATTGCATTATCCAAACACATGTACCAAACAAAAGCAACTGTATGTAAATATGACAAATATTTGTTTTGTTATTATGCAATACAAAACCGGTTTGCCATTTTTACCACTGCTGTGCAATTTTTAAATATAAAGTAAATTCCAAAATTTACCAATCATTACAAGCTGGTTCCGATAGCCAAGGGGTGTACATTAGGCTGAGTGCAGGGGGGAATAATTTTCACCCCGGCTCACAGTGAACAATGGGGCTCAGGGATGAAACAAGGGGGTGGTACTGCTGTGGTAATGAGTCGTAAAATATTAGTCCCGCAGGGAACAAGTGACTGGGGAAGTATCCGCCTTTTGTCTTTGAGTAACAGAAGTCACCTTCACCTTCGACACGTCGCCTCCAAAATACTTGCACCCCAAAATTAGGCGATTTCATTATCATCAAGTACCAAGTTTAAATGAACGGAATATACATATTTAAACTTTCCACCACCACAAAAAAAGAAAAAAAAAGTGGAGAGGTGCTTGTTCGGATTTTTGACTAACGGATTTTCTGTGCTCTACTGTATTATGAATCACACAATAGTTATTTTTATCACAGACTTCGTGCTCCTTAAATATAAAGGTAGTAATTTTTTAATCATTTAACTTTCCCCCTTGCAATTGCGACTAAGTGCTTTGTGAGAGACTTCATTTGTATTAAAATAACGACTCCTGTCTGAGAATATGAATTTAGGAGTTAATGCTCTTCGTGAAACAGGAGAAAATATTGTGACATTATTTAATGGATCCAAAGCAAAATGTAATGATGGAGCCTGTTAAAGACACCTTAAACGTAGTTTCTGTCTAACACATTTTCTTAAGCGACGACACAGAGTCTTGTGATTAGAAAAACAACACAATGGAGAAACTTAGTGTCGATGACTTTGTGATTTATGATCGTTGTTTAAGAAGCTTATTTAGAGAGATTCAGGCGATTTTATTAGCTTATGTTGGATCCATTAATTTGCAATTTGCACCCATGGCGGATGAAACTAATCAGTGACTGAACAAAATGAAAAAAAGAAATCTATATGAACACACAAATGCAGTGTTGTCTCTTAGAGTAATTGGGAAACTTTGTGATGTGCATAAGTTTTATAAACATTTAGGAGCAGCTTTGAAAAATGGGCCAGAAGAGGACAAGTTTTTATGTGGGAAATATTTAAACAACACATTTCCTGGCTCTATAAAAGCTTATAAGATACGCAAAAGATCATTACATTAGATGCTTTAATTTTTGTTGACTTTCATATAATGTACAGTTAACAATAAAATATACTGAAGATATTCATTTGGAAAGTCACTAAATATAAGTTCAGTAGAAAATATGACTTACATCAAGGTCTTCCAAAACACTGATTTATTCCTTCAGAAAAGTAGGAGATTGAATTTCGTAGCATATAGCACACAATGGTATGAATTATTTGCACTGCCGTGACCGAAGACTAATGTCTAAGTAAGCGAAGGATACTACCGTGAACGAAGACATACACTGACGGAAAAAAATCCCAACACTAAGAAGGGGTTGTGTTAGATAAACGACAGTTGGTAGGCGGTGAGAGTACATCTGCAAGATGACATCTATGCAAATTTCCTGCTCGGGGCATACGTGTGGCGCTAGTAGCGCCCCTCGGAACATACAAATCAGCTTTGCTGTAAATACGTGCTGAAACGTTCGTGAGCGTTAGTTGTCGTTGAGATTCGACGTAGAGTGTTGATGTTAGTCAAGAATACCTTTAAGAAGACGAAAAAGCCATTATCAACAGCTCACGGAGTTTGAACGAGGTCGTGTAATAGGGCTACGAGAAGGTGGATTTTCTTTCCGCAATATTGCAGAACGCCTTGGCAGGAATGTAGCCACTGTGCATGATTGTTGGCAGCGGTGGTCAAGGGAAGGTACTGCCTCAAGAAGACCGGGTTCCAGCCGGCCACGTGGCACTACTGAGAGGGAAGACCGCCGTGTACGGTGTATGGCCGTGGCGCATCGTACCGCGTCTGCGGCAGCAATTCAAGCTGCAGTTGCCACAACAGTGACACATCGAACTGTTACAAATTTTGAAGAACAGCTACGAGCCAGACACCCTGTAGCGTGCATTCCACTTACTACAAACCACTGCCCTGTGCGACGTCAGTGGTGTCAAGCTAGAGCTCATTGGAGGACGGAGTGGAGATCTGTTGTGTTTTGTGATGAAAGCCGGTTCTACCTGGGTGCCAGTGATGGCCTTGCGTCGGTTAGAAGGAGGCCAGGTTAGCGCCGGCAACCAACCTGTCTGCGGCCGAGACACACTGGACCAACACCTGGAGTTATGGTCTATGGAGCAATTTCCTATGACAGCAGGAGCACTCTCGTGGTTATCCCACGCACCCTGATGGCACAGTTGTACGTCGGTCTGGTGATTCAACCGGTTTTGCTGCCATTCATGAACAGCATTCCAGGGGGTATTTTCCAGCAGAATAACGCTCGCCCGCATACCGCTGTTGTAACCCAACATGCTCTACAGAGTGTCGACATGTTGCCGTGGCCTGCTAGATCACTAGATCTTTAACCAATCGAGCACGAATGGGACATCATTGGATGACAACTCCAGCGTCACACCCAACCAGCATTAACCGTCCCTGTATTGACCGACCAAGTGCAACAGGTATGGAACTCCATCCCACAAACTGACATCCAGCACCTGTACGACACAATGCATGAACGTTTGCGTGCTTGCATTCAACATTCTGGCGGTTACACCGGTTATTAATGTACCAGCATTTCACATTTAAAATGGCACTTCTCGCGCTTACAATAAGCTGTGATCTTGAAACCTTAATCGATTAAATATGTTACCTATGCAAATGTATTGCCGCCATTTCATTCCTCTACAACTATTTTTTCGTGGTGTGGGGATTTTTTTCCGTCAGTGTATAAACACTACCGTGAACGAAGACATATAAGTACTACCGTGAGCGAAGACCCTAATGTCTAATTATTACCATAAGCAAAAAGACTAATATCTAACTATTAACGTGACCGAAGACCCTAACATATAATTACTGTCGTGGGGGAAGACCCTTTTATCTAAGTATTACCCTGAGTGAAGATTTGATATCAAAATAGTACCATGAGGGCAGACCCAATATCTAAATTATATCGTAAGTGAAGACTCTTATGTGTAAGTACTACCGTGAGCGAAGACACTAATATCTAAGTATTTCCGTGAATGAAGATCTTAATATCTAAACACTACAGTGAGCGAAAACACTAATAACTAAGTACTACCTTCAGTGAAGATCCTAGTGCATAAGTACTACACTAAGCGACGACACTAATATCTAGGTATTACACTGAGCGTAGTCCGTGCTGTCTTAATATCTAAATACTAGAGTGACGGAAGACCCTGATATCTAAGTGCTACCGTAAGCGACGACCTTAATATACACTGGCGTGTAAAAATTAAGGACGATACGGTTTTTCGAATGTAACGTCGTGCAGAAGTGCTCCACATCGATTCAAATCATACCATAAGATCCTCAAAATGTAAGAATATAGGACAAGTTAGCAAAACCGTCCAAACAAAGAATCCAAAGGATACAAAGGCACTTTATTGAAAAGGTAGCTTAAAGCACAACTGGACAGAAGACAGAAACGTCCATGTGACAGGCGGCTGCCAAGAAAAATCCAGTCTTTAGTAGAGGATATGACCACCCCTGACTGCGTTGCAGGATTTACAGCATCTGTCCATGCTGAGGACGAGGTTGTCAAGGAGCTGTTGAGGCATTGCTGCCCATTCCTCTTGTAGCGCCAATCGCAGCTGCCGGATCGTTGCTGACGGCTGGTGACGGGCTGCCAAGCGTCTCCCGAGAAGGTCCCACACGTGTTCGATTGGATTTAGGTCCACGGACCTTGAGGGCCAATCCATGCGTTGAATATATTCACTCTCCAACAGCTGTGCGACAGCCACTGTACGATGAGGCGTAGCGTTGTCGTCCATGAAGAGGCACTCAGGACCCACAGCACCACTAAACAGACGCACGTGAGGCAGGAGAACCTCGCTACAATAGCGGACACCAGTGACTGAACTTCCTTGGGACATGTGGAGGTCAGTACGGCTACCAAGCATGATACCGCCCCAAACGAGAACTCCGCCACCTACAAACCGGTCCCTTTCGATGATGTTGGAATGTGAGTGCGTGTTCCCTGCTCTCTCCAAATATGTATACGTCCAGAATCGCTCGTCAGACTACATCGGCTCTCATCCGTGAAGAGCACTCGACCCAATTGCTGATGTGTTCAGTTCTTGTGTTCCTGACACAACAGAAACCGCCGTCTCCGATGAGCAGGCTTTAATGGCACACACCGTGCTGGTTGTCGTGCAAATAGACCACCTTTGTGCAGCCTCCTGGCCACGGTAAAACGCGATAACGGACGTCCAGTTGTCTGTTGCATGTGTCTTGCGATTTTTCCCGCTGTCTGCAGTCTGTCTCTTCTCGCATGTAGGACAATATACCGGTCGTCCGGCGCCGTGGTTGCTCGTGGACGACCACTGCTAAACTCTCTGACAGCTGTTCCTGTCGTTTTAAATGCTCTCCAAGCTCATGAAACGATGCTGTGAGCGATCCTAAACTCTTCGGCCACACTAGTCACACTTTGACCTTCCTCCAACTTCCCAATGACGCGACCTCGGGTAAAGTCATCCAGATGTTGTCTACTGGATTGCTTGTTGGTCATATCACACGGTGGCAGCAACTCGAAGTCGTTCAAACCGATGTGCAACTAGCAATAGCTTAAATCGAATTGCTGAGCGTACACCGCCTGCGTGCTTTATACTTTTCCGACCCCCCCCCACGTCATGATGCATATATGTGCATGTCCTACCGTACCGGGCCCTAGTCTATCTCCTGAGTAGTCTTTCGGTCCGTTCTGCCTGCTCGTTCCGCTGTTATTATAATCTCTCCTCTTTGCCCTTAATTTTTCTTACCAGTGTATAAGTACTACCGTGAGGAAAGGACCTAATATATAATTATTACCGTTAGCGAAGACACTAATATCTAAATATTACCACGAGCAAGGGCCTTAATATCTAAATGTTTCCTTAGGCAAAGACCCTAACATCTATATACCGCCGGCCATCCCGGTAGCGCAGTGTTCTAAGAGATGGCCTCTGATCATTTGTCCGAAAGGGATACGTGTTTGAATCTCGGTGAGGCATGGATGTTGTGTTTGTCTTAAGGCACTGGATCTCTCCCTTCCCTAGAACGGTGACACTAAATTAAGGATGGGCGACTGCTTATAGCTCATTGAGCTGCTCACATGTTTGTTAAACCCCTAATGAAAAAAAAAAAAACAAAAACGCCGTAAGCGAAGACGCTAATGTTTACGTACTACTGTGAGCGAGACACTAATATTTTAATACTACCGTGGGCGAAGGCGCTAATATCTACGTACTACTGTGAGCGAGACACTATTATTTTAATACTACCTTGGGCGAAGACACTAATGTCTAAGTACTACCGTGAGCGAGACATTAATATTTTAATACTATCGTGGGAGAAGACGCTAATTTCTAAGTACTACCGTGAGCGAGACACTAATATTTTAATACTATCGTAGGAGAAGACGCTAATGTCTAAGTACTACCGTGAGCGAGACACTAATATTTTAATACCATCGTGGGAGAAGACGCTAATGTCTAAGTACTACCGTGAGCGAGACACTAATATTTTAATACTATCGTGGGAGAAGACGCTAATGTCTAAGTACTACCGTGAGCGAGACACTAATATTTTAATACTATCGTGGGAGAAGACGCTAATTTCTAAGTACTACCGTGAGCGAGACACTAATATTTCAATACTATCGTAGGAGAAGACGCTAATGTCTAAGTACTACCGTGAGCGAGACACTAATATTTTAATACCATCGTGGGAGAAGACGCTAATGTCTAAGTACTACCGTGAGCGAGACACTAATATTTTAATACTATCGTGGGAGAAGACGCTAATGTCTAAGTACTACTGTGAGCGAGACACTAATATTTTAATACTACTTTCGGCGAAGACGCTAATGTCTACGTTCTACCATGAACGAGACACTAATATTTAAATACTATATTGGGCGAAGACGCTAATGTCTAAGTACTACCGTGAGCGAGACATCAATATTTTAATACTATCGTGGACGAAGACGCTAATGTCTAAGTACTACCGTGAGCGAGACACTAATATTTTAATACTACCTTGGGCGAAGACGCTAATGTCAACGTACTACCGTGAGCGAAGATCTTAATATCTAATTACTACCGTGAGCGAAGATCTTAATATCTAATTACTACCGTGAGCGAAGATCTTAATATCTAATTACTACCGTGAGCGAAGACACTTATATCTTCTTTTAATTGTTTTGGATGTTATTTCGGGGTATGCAGACCACCGTGAGCAATGTTAAGGGATGTAAGCTGTTGTTTCCAGTCCCTAATTGAGGGCCACTGTTCCAAGGAAATGAGACATTCAGTGCCACAAGATGAAAAACACCACCCATGACTGATTTGGGACTCGAGCGCAGACCCACTCGGATGAACGGTAAGAAATCAGAGCTTTGACCACAGTGCCACCTAAACAGCGAAGAAATAACTACATTAAAATTGCAATCTTCTTGTATCTCTAACAGTTAACATAATTTGGCTGACTGCTTGTCATAGCACACAGAAACAAGAACTCGTAACAGTTCACGTTTAATACTCAGAGTATAACAAGGAGCAACGAAAATTTACAAAAGTGGAATTTAAAAAAGCGGAAGTGTTGAAAGGCCGTATACGTCACAATATATCAAAAGTTCTGCTTTAAAGCGAAATATAAAGTACTAACACAAAAGGTGCTATTAAAATCTTGTGACATGAACTCGCCTTTAGGCAAAAAAATGTTTAGTACTCTTGCCTTTTGGCAAGAGCATTAAACATTATTTGATAATTTTTCATACTACGCAGTCAAGGATTCCCTAAAATTCGTATTAGAAAATATATGAAATGTTTAGGAAATATTTGGTTACACCATGGAAAATACATAGTTATATTTATAGAAAATATATAGTTAATTTTCTTTGTAGCATAAAAAATATACAGTTACAGCATAGATATATATAGAAATGTTTAGTTACAGCGCAAAAAGGATTTCCGAAGTTTTCGTAGGGCAGATACAGTGGCGATGAAAATGTTTTTGTGAAGCTCTCGAGTGGAAAATAATGCATTTGAAAAGCAGAAACAAGTGCAGAATATTGATCGCTATGACAAATGGCACCTGAAAAAACAAAATGTTTTAATACTGTGACAATTTAGGAATGTTGGATGAAAAACGGTTGAGAAAGCATCGAAAACTACGATCACTAGGATATAACTCGGATGTCAAGAGATTTCCTTTACAATGAACTTTTTAGAAAAGCAAATGCTGTATACACCGATGACACATTACATTATGATCAACCCAGCCTAGAGAAATGAGCGCGCCTGGAGACCGAATAGTGGCGCAGGTGAAGATCACGAAGTAGTATATATACAACCGGAGGACCGGCTTTTGGTTAGTAGAGTGTTCGGGGTCAGAATGGGAAAAGCTGTCGATTTATCGGAGTTTGGTAAAGGACAAATTGGGATGACACATCGCCTCTGAACTACGATCTCGGAAACGGCGATGCTTGTATGTTGTGCACGTGCAGTTGTGTGAATACGTATCAAAAGTGGTGCACAGGTGGCCAAACGACGAACCGTCGTCCTGCCGTTTGTCGTCCGCCGCTCACTGATACCAGAGTGGAGCGGAGTTGTCGCGCATTGTTCACAGCGACCGCACGCATCTACAACAGCTGTGATCATGGCAATGTGTCACATCACCCAGTTCATCGCAGCCTTCTGCTCATGGGCATGCGCAGGCGAACACCCAGCCGGGTCTCTATGCTCACTGCACGTATTCGCCAACAACGCATGAAATTGGCCCAAGATCATCGAGATTTGACCGTGGATAATTGGACGAAAGCTGCCTGGTCTGACGAATGAGGAATCCTGGTGCATTACGTAGACGACCTAGCGCGGGTACGTCTATTACTGACGGAAGCTATGGCGCCTGGATGCTCATTTGGTTAGAAACAGACCGGTGGTGGCGGTGTTATGCTGTGGGCGATGTTTTCTTGGGACAGGTAAAGCCCCATTGTTCCAATAGCTTAATCCCTGACAGCTGTCAGGTGTCTGCTCATCGTTGCGGACCAAGGTCACTCAATCACGGTAATTGTGTTCCCTGCTGGTGATGTATATTACCAACAGGATAATGCGACATAGCACAGTGCCTGAATAGTCAAGGAGTGGTTCGGGGAAAATGCTGGTGACTTTCTGTTAATACCGTGGCTCCAAATTCACCTGACATGAACCCAATCGAATATTTGTGGTTTGACTTGGAAAAGCGGGTTCACGTTAAATCATTAAATCACCACCACCCTGAGATGTAAGGGAAGTGGAGGACTTGCTCTTGACATTATGGTACCCGATATCCAAGGTAACCTTACCGAATCGATCCCTTGCCGAGTGGCCGCTGTTTTCCGGACTATGGGGGGGTAATACATCTTATTAGGTAGGTGGTCATAATGTAATGGCTCACCGGTGTATCTTCTCTTGTACAACAGCAGATGTTAGTACGGACATGTAACGTATCAGGATGATTTTGCTTCTGCAAATGTAGAAGATACGAGGTTTGTCCTAAAATTATTACGTTTTGCAAATGACTCTTGTAATTTTTAAAATTCTAGGGTGATCCAGAAAGCAAAGAACGTTTTGGCATAGCATACGCGCATATGAGCCGCCATCACAGCATCAAGTTCATCCAGCTGAAGTTGTACGTTAGTAGTCGACCAGATGGCTCCTCGATGTGGCACTATCGATTAACTAAGTTTGTACAATCATTGATAATAAGTAAGAAGATAGCAAATCCCACTGAATGCGACGTGTGGTCAGTTGTTCGCTTCTCGAAAGCACAAAAGGTTCTACTAGATGAAATTTATCGCAAACTTGTAGCAGTGTATGGAGAAGAATGGATGAACAATTTAAGTGTGAGGAAATCGTGTGTAATGTTTATTGATAGGATTACGAAAGTTCACGATGTGCTGTTAGCTATTTGTGCGCCTCTTTCTCATCACTGCCGAGCTGATGAGGAGGTGATGGAAAAGATTGACGCACACAGTACATACAGGCTGTATACGATTAATAAACCACACTAAATATTCCTTAAAATTTCTGGAACTTTAGCTCATGAAATTTTGAAATAGCATCCTAATTACTGCGAAGATTGTGCACAATGGGTTTCACGAATGCTGACGAAGAAGTACTAGAAACAGCGAATGGGTGCTGCACTGATATTGTGCGGTGCTGACAAGATGGTAATGAGATTTTGGGACACATTGTTACGGTAAATGAAACCTAAGTCTCACAGTGTACTCCAGATAATAAGCACTAATCTCTGGGAAAGCACAATGCTCACTCGCCGAAAAATTCGAATAAATTTAAGCAGACGTTTTGTATCTGAAATGTCTTGGAAAAGGTCTTTTGGGACCATAAATGCATCTTAATGGTTGAATTCATACTTCAAAGAACAGTCATTATTGTTCGAAGTCTGAGCAACCATTAGAATCGCAGTGTGTGTGCTTATTGCAGCACTCTTCGAAGGCTACGATTCGCTATTCAGAACCGTGGTAGACAACTGCTCCAGAACTCAATTCTTCTCCACGGCAACGCCTGTCCGCTAGCTGCCTCCAGAACAGTGGCCATTTTTAAAGATTTCCTCTGAAAAGTTTTTGAGCGTTCTCAATACAGCACGGACCTTGCTCCGAGTCACTACTATTTATTTCACCAAATGAAATACTCTCTGGCTGGTAAACGTTTGAGAGAGATAAACTAAAGTAGATGGACACGGAGTGTTAGCCTCCCCTGTTTTGCCATTTGTCTAAGCTCTGGCTTCTGAGCATTCGTCCCAGAAGGGTCTGGGTTCGCCTAGCTGTCTCCCCTTTCCACGTGGGACACACCTTCCTCTTTGGGATGAAGCCAGATTTATTTCCATTAATGGCACAAAGAGTGCGACTTAACTTGCTGAAATCCTACATATTTCTAAAAATGCTACAGTGAGTTGCAGTGATCATTTACCTAAGTTTATTTCTCCACCTTGGAGATTGTTGTTTGGAAGTGTCTTGGCGGAATCAAAATATTTCCATACTACATAATTTAAAGATTTACCTGTGATTAACGTAGACTGACCAATTGTGGAATCGATGTTTCTACGTATGCTCCAATGTCATGCATTGTTGACTACGGTTTGTATGTATAGTAGTAATTTATCCTATAAATTATTTTAAGGCTTTAACGTATCATGCGTTTTCAACTATCACTTGCGGATGGGCAGATGCTAGAATGAAGGATCTGGTGTTTTTATTCAGCGTTTTTGTCAAATTAAAGTTTTAATCATCCAGTTTGATTTGCAATTGTGTTTTACATAGTGTAAAGAAGGCATTAAAGGTGTATGAAGGCATTAAGGCCTTGTTTTCTGGTTATTAAATTCGCAGAAAACAACAACGGAATGTTAGATGCACAGGAGCCCAGACTCTTTGCCGCAAGTATATAACAATTCATCAGACGATACGACAAATGTTTCAGTAGCAATGTGACTATGTCGAAAAATAGGTTAAGCTGTGTATTAACTCTTGTCTATAAAGCTTTTTTTTTCTCTTATGTTTTCATGTGTTAATAACTAAACGTTCTGTACTTTCCGCATGGACTTCGTACTTACATGAACGTTTGTATAAACGTAAATTGACCATCTGACTAAATATATACCTTTCTATCTTTGGGCTAGACATTGCAAAGAGCAGATATCCACCCAAAGCAATGAGTTATTTTTGAGTTTTTAAAATTGGGAGGATTCACACGAGGTTGAGAAAATTATGCGGACATGCGAAAATCGACATTAGCAAAATAAAAGCAAAAAAAGAAAGAAAGAAATTCGTGGGAATTACTAGGGAATTTTCGAGTGATCCTTCTGTCTTTCGGATAATTCGAACGGCTTCACGCTTTATCATTTTAATAGAGTCCCAGCCAATTTTGTGACCCGTTTGTTGAACATGACGATCTAGTTCAGTTATATAGGAAATATTCATAATGGAATATTTCCAGTAAAACAGACTAGATTTCATATGGTAAATTTCTAATAAATATTTCTAATGAAATATTTCCATTAAAACAGGTATAACGTATATTTTAATATAACTTTCCTTTTTAGTTCCTGTATCTGCGTGAATTTTTGGTTTGTTTTCCCTTAAGCAGTTTCTAACTTAACCTTATATTTTCTCTCTCGACCGAATGTCTTTCGTCAATGTGAATTGAGTTCAGAGGATGAGTGACGTATGTACAAAGCAGAGATAAAAAGTTGTTTAGAATGCATGCTGGTTGGCTTACGAGCTGTGTGGCTCTCAAGCTGGACTAACGCTCTCTAGTTGATTTTCGTAAAATTACTGTTCACGTTAACCATTTGGATATTTTGATATTTTAAGTCTCTCATATTTGAGGCTCAAGTTTGTTAAAAGTTGATTTTTATATTGTTTTGGCAGCTTTAATCTGTTACCGAGGTTGTTTGTTATTACTTGAATAATATTACACGTTTGAAGTAATATGGTAACATGTGTTGACTTTTTCATGGGCCTAAAGGATTTAATATACGTTGAAGTTTCTGTAAGTACATTTATCTTCACTGAATCTTTAGTTATATTCTTGAAGTAAGATATATGTACTTTAAGAAGTAAAACGAATCCAATACGATAATTAAGCAATATTCATGTTGGTGTTCTGGGTAAACTGACTTTTCAACTATATTATTATTCTTAAAACCTATGAAAATCACGGGATTCGATCTTCAATTTCAACAAACAGGTCAAACAAGAGAGATGACACCAAATTTTCGGGTGTAATAAGCACGTCTTTTGAATCCGTTCTGACGCAAATTAAATTTTTCTAAGCTATTCAATGCCAACGGAACCGGTATGGAAAACAATAGATCTGACGAAAGAAAGAAGATTTTCAATCGGGGCTTTAATCTCTCAGATATTGCTGTAAATGGAATCGTGAGCTTGGGAACTCTTAGAAACAGAGATATCGACAAAAATAAGATGTGACTTTACGTTCCCTGGTGGGAAAACCATGCATTATTTTAGGAAGAAAGTATTCTCAAAAGGTTTTTCCATATAAGCGGTATCGGTCCAAGAAAAATAATTTAGTCGAGTTTTCAGCAGCCCAGATTTTGCTACAAATACATCAGAAGCAGAAATTAAACCTTATGACCCCTGGTGGCCGAGCCACTCTTTACCAAACATTAGAAATTCTGTGAAAAATATTTCCCATCAGGTCTTGTATGCGATACAGGAAGAATTTTTCAAATCGGAGTTTAAGGAGCAGAAATAACGTAGAAAACGCAATTTACCATTGTGCCCCCTAGCGGAAAGTTTATGATTTACTTGAAAATTTTGAGTTTATAAGAAAAACATTTCACATCAGGAACACTATCCAACAAAGAATGAATTTTTCAAATCGGACACTTAGAAGTAGAGATGTTGACAAAAATAAGATATACATCTACGCCTCCCTGGCGTATTGCCCATGCATTACTTCAAGAAGAAAATGATCCTAAAAGGTGTGTCGACATGAGTAGTATCGGTCAACAAACGACTTTTTTCAATCGAGATTTTAGAAGCTCATATTTTGCTGCAAATACATCAGAAGCGGAAATTAAGTCTTACGCCACCTAGTGGCCAAACCATATTTTTACAAAAACTAGAAATTATGTGCAAACGATTTCCCATCAGGAGCTGTATCCGGTGCAGAAAGAATTTTCAAATCGGACATTTAGAAGCAGATATATAGGGGGAAACGCAATTCAGCGCTAGCGCCCCTAGCGGAAAGTCTATGAATTACTTGAAAATTTTGAAATTATATGAAAAACATGTCACATGGGAAACACTTTCCAACGAAGAAGGAATTTTTTAAATCGGATTCCTAGAAGTAGAGATATTGACAAAAATAAGATGCACATCTACGCTCCCTGGCAGAGAAACTGTGGAATATTTTAGGAAGAAAATTTTCCAAAAATGTTTATCGCTGTGAGTTTCATGATTCCACGAAATAATTTTTTCAATTGATAATTTAGAAGCTCAGATTTTATGGCAAACACATCAGAAGAAAAAATTAACACTTACGCGCCCTGGTGGCCAAAGTTTTCTTTACGAAAAATTGGAAATTATATGCAAAAGATTTTCCATCAGGAGATGTATCCGCTGATGAATTTTTTTTTCAAATCGGAGATTTAGAAGAAGAATTATCGGGGAAAATGTAATTTACTTTTACGCCCCCTAGCGGAAAATATATGCGTTATTTGAAAAAAGTAACTACATCTAAAATACTCTTCGACATAAATGGAATCGAAAGATAAAATGATTTATCCAATCGTATGTTTAGAAGCAAATATGTGGAATAAAACGTATTTTTGAATTCGACATCATCTGCATTTACGCCCTCTAGCGGCGAAATTGTACATTGTAAACAAAAACGAAATAAAGGATTATCTATCGCGTATTTTAGTCTTCCCGATGCAAAAAGAATTTTCCAAATCGGACACATAGCGCAGAGATATCGTGGGTACAGGCGAACGGACGGACGGACGGACGGACGGACTGACAGATGGACGGACAAATTAGTAACATAAGCACGATCCTTTTTTTACAAAAGACGTGCTAAAAATAGACTGGGACTCTCTGAAAATAATAACGCGTCAAACCAACCGAATTATCCGAAAGCTAGAAGAACGACCAGGAAATATTTAACTCCGAAACTGCCAACATTGTAGACCATGTATAATGTTAGATCATCCCACGTGGTCGTCAGATCTGTAAAATTATTCCGGACGAAAAGTGAGGGTCTCATTCAAAAATCTGTGGTATTTAAAAAATATGTTTTACTCTTAATACCAATAAAAACTCCCTTATTAAATTACCGTAAACGGAGGAAGCTGTGAAATATTTGATCAGAAGAAATGATTGTATATATACAACTGGATTTTCACTCGACTCAGAAAACAAAAGATGTTAACCTAATGAAAAAAAGAACGTAAAATTTGAGCATTAACTAAAATTTTGTTCCTGTTAATAATATTCATTTTTCTATAAATATACTTTCATACTCTAATCACATTATTCATTAAACATTTAAGTAATGCATTGTTATGCACTTATTGTTTTTAGCTTTATCACTGTACTAACCAGCTGATATTCAACTAAACGTTTATCAGAAGCGCAATTGAATAATTATTTTGATATATTAGGATTTTGCAACTATTTCAAATATTTATTTCAGCAAAGCACGGTTTTAGTGTATAAATATTAAATTAATTTCAGGATAATTATTTAAAGAAGATTAATATATTGTATGGCTACACTACTTGTGATGTTGAGATAAAATAAATCAGCAATATTTATTCACAATTAAATATTTTATTTTAAGATCTACTGTAGTTTCGCTGAGCGTGTTCTCGGCTTCAACAGAAAAAATAAAGCGCGTTCTGATGGTCAAGATTTCGTTTAGTTGTTTCCACGAGATTGAAAGAAATCGAGTAGATGTCACGTCGTTGACAAGCCATGAAGGGTTGCGGTACATGTGGAAAGCTTTTAATATTTAAATGTTGATATATTAGGCTTTTTTGTATATTAAAGCATTCCAAATATTTATTTCAGCAAAGCACACTTTTAATGTATAAATATTAAATGCATTTCAGGATAATTACTTAAAGAAAAGTGATATATTTTTTGACAACACTACTTGTAATGTTGAGATAAAATAAATTAGCCGTATTTATTCACAATTAAATATTTTATTTTAAGAGCTACTGTAGTTTCGCTGAATGTTTTCTCGGCTTCGTCAGTCTAAATAGAGCAGAAACACTTAAAGTCATTGTGAAAACGTCAGAGTTCTGATGGTCAAGAATTTTGGTGAGCTGTTTTCACGAGATTGAAAGAAATCGAGTAAATGTCACGTCGTTGACAAGCCAGGAAGATTTTAGGTATATGTGGAAATATTTTAGTATATTAAGCTTGTTAGTCGAATGCGATTTAGCAATAAAGAATTTTCCAGCCAAAATTAAGGTTTATTTTCGTGAAAACATGGGGATTACGTACATAACTATATTAATAGTCAAGTCGCCCATAGCCGAAGAAGTCTCCCATAGCTCAATGTTGTCATGAAAATTGCCATAAATTTTGGTTTGAAAACGCTAAATTTATTGATAAATCTGATTTGACTCTCAAGCTTAATGTGTTAGAAACTTTCCGTATGAACCCCAGAACTTCGCGTCTCGTCAACGGCATGGCATCTACTCCATTTCTTTCAACCGCGTGGAAACAACTCGCAAAAATCCGTGACTGTCAGAACGCTAAAGACAGCGTTTAATTCAGAGAGTGTTTTTCCGGAGGAGGGGGGGGTGCAATAACACATTTTGAGTTGTTTGAAACTTGTTATTGTTATTTATATATATAATAATACATATTACAATATTTTTAATATAGTTACACATTTTCTGGTGCTCATATATATCACAAATGCAAATTCCAAGAAATCTACACATACAAGTGATTAAAAATGTGAAAATGATATACCTTTATTTTTATTCAGTAATACCCACGCATTTCACCATGTCGTGGTGTAAAATATTAAAGATGCTAGTAAGATAACGTTATTCAGCTATCTTACAAGGATGCTAGTAAGATAACTGTGCTGGAGGAAACCGTCCCCCCAAACCCTTCCCCAAACATTAGGAACGGCAAAATATCTTCGTCTTACTACAAGCGTTTTTCTAATTATTAAAGAATCATAACAGTTACCTAAAAACGTATGTTGTGAACCGGTCCCCTGCCCCTTGATTTCAACCCCTTTAGATTATCTAGATTAGCACATAGTGAAAAAACCCCAACTAATTAATCGTTTGAAATTCCTGAATTTTCCTTTTGCCATAGAGTGTAAACCAATAATCCTTATATATAAAAGGCTAAGTTGCTGACGACCTGAATTACTTTTTAAGTAGTCATTGCAACAGCCGAGAAGCAAATGTTTGTGACGTCACGATCACCTTTTCGTGTTTTCGTGCAGAAGACGTCATGATCTACCCGCGCACAGTTCACGCGTATATCTCTTTGCTTTGTTTTCATAGCAACAAAGAACACAGCTGCTGGTGTGACGTCATCTGATCCAACTCATTATCACATGACGTCAAAGATGCGTTACGTCACAAGGTCAACTGACATTCCATTACAACATAGACCAATGTCATTACTAACTGTTGTTAACCAATGTAAAAACCATGGTCAAGGGTTACACAAATGCAATACTATCGACATCGTCTTTTGATCCGTGACGAATTTAATCCATTATTAAACGAAGGAAAGCTTGCGCAGCAATACAATGTTGATGCGTATGTAAAAATGGAAGCTAATGTACTGAATTACATACGACAAAATTAGTCTCAGTAAAGTGTCGAAAAGTATAAACGTCTAATGAACCAAATTCAGAATGATGGAGATGATGAGTGTCTTCCGGAAAAGCTCTTATTTTGCCATCTTCATTTCAAAGTAGTCCACGAAATATGGTGCAAAATTATCAGGATGCAACGGCGATAATCAGAAGGTATGTCAAGCTTGATTTTTTCCTTACTATGACTTGCAACCCGAAATGGGAAGAAATTACTGAAAACTTGAATGGTCAATCTGTCGAAAACCGTCCAGATGTAGTTGCAAGAGTCTTGCAATTAAAGTTGAAAGAATTAATGGATGATATAACCAAAACGCATATTTTTGGAGTTCCGGTGGCCAAAGTTCGTGTAATCGAATTCCAAAAAAGTTGGCTTCCCCATGCTCATATGCTCTTGATTTTGATAGAAGAGGACAAGTCAACATTGCCTGAGAAAACTGACCAAATTATATAGGCAGAACTACCAGATGAAGAAGGTTTACCAGTTTTACATGCAACTGTTGCGAAACACATGGTCCATGGTCCGTGTGGAGAAATAATCACATTTCACGCTGTATGGAAGAAGGCAGATGTACCAAGCAATTTCCGCAGCCTTTTCAAAATGAAACAGTAGCTAACAAAGGCGGGTATCCTTTATATCGCCGTAGAAAGACTGGTGGAACCGTAACTGTACGTGGTAAAATTATTGATAACAGCTGGATTGTCCCTTATAATCCGTATCTTTTGTTGAAGTACAATTGCCACATTAATGTCGAAGTATGCGCGACTGTTAAAACGTGAAATACCTTTTCAAGTACGTATACAAAGGTCATGACTGTGAAAATGTGCATATAACAGAGCACAACACCAAATACGACGAAGTAAAAAGTCATGTTGATTCCCTATACGTTAGCGCACCTGACGCAATATGGCGAATACTTGGTTATGATATGCATCAGCAATCTCATACAATAGTTAGATTACCTGTTCACCTCCCTGAAGAATAGAACATTACATTTAATCCGGAGCGTTTAAGCAATGATCGAAATGCAGTTGTTCATAATGCTCAGAGAGATACAATGCTGACAGCATGGTTCAAACTAAATGAAGGCGATGAAGATTGGATTGGATTGGAGATTTAACGACCACCGTGAGCAACTCAATGGGCTATAGGCAGTCGCCCGTCCCTAATTTAGGGTCACTGGTTCCAGGGAAGGGAGAGAGCCAGTGCCGTAAGACAAACACAACATCCATGCCTGACCGAGATTCGAACCCGGACCCCGTTCGGACGAATGATCAGAGGCCATCACTTAGACCACTGCGCCACCGGGGCGGCGGCGATGAAGATGTGCAATCCATTTCATATAGCGACAAGCCAAGACACTATGTGTTCAATCAAAAAGAAAGACAAATAGGCCCAACGAAAACGTGGTGGCGATAATGTGACTGGAAGATGTATTCTGTCAACCTTGGCTCTGATCCAGAAATATATTGTTTGAGACTACTGCTACTTTATGTGTCTGGAGCGAAACGCTTTACATATTTAAGAACAGTCAGTGGAATTCCATATGATACCTTCCAAGAAGCTGCTTTACAGAAAGGTTTAATTACGAATGATGAAATACGGGAGAAAACCTTATACTAAACATCAGTTTGCAGCATGCCTCGACAACTACGAGATTTATTTCCATACATTCCTATCTTTGTTTCACTACCCAATGCACAAGAATTGTTTGAAAAATATAAATCCCATGGTTGGGAAGAATTTGCGCACATGAGAACTTGAACATATCTGATGTTAAAACATCTGAAAAGAAAGCTATTCAGTGTCTCCAAAACTCTGATGTTGACAAATTAAATGAAAATGTTCATGATCTCTTAGAGGAGGCTCTGATTTAATTGATGCCGATGACGAAGAAAATACTGAACAGTATTATCCCATAGAGTTTTTAAATGAGCAAACTCCATCAGGAATGCCACTTCACAGACTGAACTTGAAGACTGGAGTTATTATCATGCTCCTGAGAAAACTCAATACACAACGAGGTTTATGCAATGGAACAAGAGATTTTTTAATGCAATGGAATTAAAGAACTAAAACCCAATTTGATCATTGCAGAAGTACTCACAGGCTCAGCATGTTGTAAAACTGTTTTTATTCCGCGAATTGACCTCGCACCTACTGATATAGACCTCCCATTCACATTAAGACGACGACAATTTTCTGTAAAACTCGCCTTTGATATGACCATTAATAAGTCTCAAGATCAAACACTGGAAAAAGTAGCTATCTACCTTCCTGAACCAGTGTTTAGCCATGGACAACTTTATGTTGCATTGTCAAGAGTTCGAAGGTTTGATGCCACAGTTAAAGTAGTCCATGCTGGGCAAGAACAAGGAAAACTACTTCCAGATTTCGAAAAGATATTTACAAAAAATATCATGCAGAAAGATATTTTCCTCCGTCGTTAATAAACGCTTGAATAGCAATAAGTGATATCTAGAACCCGTTGTATTCTTATCTCAACAGGCTTTACAGCTAGTTTTTAATAATTTGCTATCGTTAAAAATTAGGTAGCGCAAATGTTTTGTTGTATTGGAAGTCTTAACGTCGCGTTAGCTACCCTGATTCTTAACCATATATACCGGAACTCGGCATCTTGAAGACTGAAATAAAGCTGAATGTCAGCTTCCAAAATATGATGATGTATTGCAGTGCAAACAGCATGCCGTTGGTGATTACAAATCCACAATAAACTTAACTATCAAATAAAAAAGGCTTTAAAATATTTTCGAAAGTGGGAAACAATACTTGGTTTTCTTGTTTGCCCCTCTTGAATACATGATCAAGATGAACTGGTCTTCTTCTACCCTCCACAATTTTAACCAGAGAGAGTATTTAGTAATTTTGGTAGGACTTCATAATAGATTTTTAACATGAACAAATGTTCCACGAAATAAACAAATTTACAAAAGCATTCGCATCTAGAGCAAAAAGTTTTGCTCTAGAGTATATACATTTTCATAACTACTTTGATTTCAGAGCTACAAAAAAAATATTTAAAGTGTTAATACTTTGTGTGAAGCCATTTATGGCTCTAATTAACAACGGCAAGTCCGGTTTTTTTTTCAAGGTACTGTATACATTATTGCCTGCATTGACTCGTCAGATTTAGAAAACGTAAATGTACATGCCGATGGCAATTTTAGTTTCACTGCATAAAACAAAGAAATTAATTTAATACTTAAAATAATCTTAATGCTACTGAGACATGAAGTCCATGTGGCTGCGTATTTTAATAACATTTCCGCTCATTTTCTGAAGTTTTTTCAATTAGTTTCTCCAAATTTTCATCTGTAAACAAAGATAATTAAACTAAATATAAGGGGTGATCACCCAAAACCCTACGGGGAGGGGTGCCCATGGATATTCGGGGGGGGACTAAGCATCCCCGAAAAGATACCTGAATACATCACTGGCTGATATTGTCACAATGCTTTAAATGTTTATGCTACATTTGTCCTGATAAAGCCGAGCCACGAGCTCAGAGAAACTATAATACACCTTAAAATAAAATGTTTAATTGTTTGGTGGTTTAACGACTTCCATGAGAAACTCAATGGGCTATATTAGCAAGCAGTCGCCCGTCTTTAATTTAGGGTCCCTGACTCCATGAAAGGAAGAAAGCCAGTGCCGTAAGACAAACACAACATCCATGTCTCACCGAGATTCGAACCCGGACCCATTTCGGACGAATGATCAGAAGCCATCGCTTAGACCACTGTGCCAGCAAGGCGGCAAATTTAATTGTGAATAAATGTTGCTGATTTATTCTGATGTCGGAAGATCAGGTGAATATTTATTTATATGGATAAAATTTAATATACGCTGTTAAACACTGGTACTTAGAAATAAGCAAAATGTACTTGTTTTTGTGTACATTCTGGGCTTATAATAACTCCGAGTACTTGTGTCTCATTTTTGAAAAAGACACGTACTCATTTTTGAGTACATACAGGAAACCAATGGTGAGTATATCTGGTATTTCAAATATATATACTCAAAAAAATCCACATATTTCAAATATATATGCCCTAACTTCCTTCAGTTTGCACAGAAACTGAGGGAAGTTAGAGCGAATCTATCAGGATAGCTTGCAAGTGAGAGGGAGCACACTACATGGCTCCTCCGTACAATGGTACGATTTTGCACATAGAAGGCAGACAGAAATGGGGGCTTAGGTACTTTGACCAGATGCCGTTTCTTTACGTGCTCGTCCGATGCATATTCAGCGATTGTTAGAAATTCACACTACCAGACTAGGTTTGAACCTGGGGTCCCTCCAACAGGAGTCTTAATCTCTAACCCCTAAGCCATCCCCGGCGCGACTTTAAATTTGGAATACGTGTAATCCGTACATATTCATTTATTCATAGTATCTACTGGAAGTATATTATTCGATGGCACATCTGGGATAATACACTGCTGCCCACCCTAAATGCAACACCAAGAAGGACACGAGATAGCAAAGCCAGATTTACTGGACACATAACAACAGATACAAAGATAAAACAATTGAGCTTACAGACCCGTGCGACTTGCGGAACACGCAGACATCAATAGTTCGTGTGGCCCCTATGGCTGGCAATAACGGCCGCTACACGCCGCGGCATCGAACGAAAGAGGCTTTGGATGTGGGCTTGGGGTATGTCGGTCTAGGCTGCTTCCACACGTAGCCACAGTTCATTAGGCGTAGCCGCGGTTGGTGCTTGCCGGGCCACTCGTCTGCCAATCAGCGACCAGACGTGTCCGATGGGAGACATATCGGAAGAACAGGTGGGCTACGTCAGCAGTGTCACCTGGTGAGCTGTGAAGAATTGTTGCACGATGCGTGCCACATGCGAGCGCGCATTGTCCTGTTGAAACGTGGCCGCTGGCAGGTCCTGCAAGTAAGGGAGGCCTGCATGCTCCAAAACGTCGGAGATGTAGCGGTGGTTGTTGAATGTACCGGCGATGCGTGCCAGAGGGGTGCGGGTGTCATATCCATTAACGTCCCAAACCATAACGCCAGACGACGGACCGGTATGGCAGTGCATAATGCAGGTGTCATACAGTCTCTCGCCGCGGTGCCGCCACACGCGGATCCGACCATCGTGGTGTTGCAGGCAGAAACGGGTTTCGTCGGAGAACACAATGTCGTGCCATTCCGTAGTCCAGGTGCGGCGTTCAACGGCCCACTGCGGCCGCACTCGACAGTGGTGCAACGTCAATGGTAATCGGAGCAATGGGCGCCGTCCGACAAGTCCCCGCTCCTGTAGACGACGTGGAACGGTATGTGCTGACAGAGGTTGTTGCGCAACACACCGTAATTCGTGCGCTAACGTTCGGGATGTGTCAGTGCCAGCTGTCAATGCCTGCCGCACAACATGCTGGTCCTCTCGTTTGGTGGTGTGCCGTGTTATCGGCAATCGCTCACGTCGGTCCGTCCGTCCCTCTTGCACCCACCGAATACATACTCGCCTCACTGTGGCTGGGTGTCGTCCCACACGGGCGCCAATGTCCCGGTACGATAAACTGCTGTCGCGATTAGCCACTATTCGTCCTCTGTCTAACTCCGAAACGTGCTGGAATGACTGCCGTATTCTGCGACGAGGCATCAGGAAGCTTCCCACGCACATGTCCGGCAGCACAGCACACTTCCACTACTTACACGCCGCCTTCAGTGCACCCTTCTTATGGTGTTTCTCGGTGGTGTGTCGGGCGCACATGATTTGCATATACCCTGCAATACTAATCGTTTGCATGTCCTCTCGCGGGCGACGCATGCTGCGAATTTCAGGCCAATCGGATGCTTCCTTCTTGGTGTTGCATTTTGGGTGGCCAGCAGTGTAAATATACTAGTTGTCACATACTGGGCAAATAGACAGCACAATTTTATGACAAATATAGTGATGAAGCGGCAATATATTATTCATGAGATTGACACAAATATAGTTATTGTTAAGACGTGCACAAAGATAATTTATGCATAATTAAATTACTTGTTGTACTAATTATTTACATGTGTGTCACTTTACACATTTATTAAACATTTTCTCTTAAAATCTATACAATCTAAAATGGACTAATACGATATCATATTTATATTTATTGACGCAGTTATTTGTAAGTACGTCATCATCATCATCATTGTCAGCCATTATCAATCCACTGCTGGACGAAGGACTCCCCAAGTTTAATCCACAGCGGTCTGTATTGTGCCAGTCTCTTCCATGTCACTCTCGCATACTTTCGAATTTCATCCACCCATCTCCGATGTGGTCTTCTTCTGGGTCTTTTCCTATCCCTCGGAATCCAATCTAAAATTTTGGCTGTCCTTCTGGCAGTATGCCCAGCCCATTGCCATTTCAGGGATTTAAACTGATCATGATATCTTCCACTCTTGTCATTATTCGGATCCACGAGTTCCTTTTCTAATCTCTCTTCGATACGCCAAGCATGCACCTCTCCATATTGCTTTGAGTTGTCTGCAGCCTTTGTATGTCTCTTTTAGTTAAGGTCCACGTCTCTGCACTATACGTAAGCACTGGAAGGATGCATTGATCAAACACTTTTCTTTTAAGACATAATGGCATATTGCTCTTGAAAATTATGTTGTTTCTTCGAAAAGCTCTTCACGCAAGTTTTGCACGCCGATTAATTTCTTCATCAATGTGACCCTCACTTGCTATCTGCTGTCCAAGATAAACGTACGTGTCTGTTATGTCCAGCTTTTCTCCATCAATCGATAAATCTTCATTTCTTGTAAAAGCATTGAACATCACTTTTGTCTTCTGAAAATTCATTTTTAATCCCACGTCTTTACTCTTGGTACGTTAGTACGTATGGTAACTTATATTTGAGCATGTAATGTACTTGTTTACGATGCGATTGTACTTAAAAAACGAGTAAGTTCAGGTTCTAATTTTTAAGTATATTTTTTAACGATGTAGATAATAAATAACATGCAGTTGAATTTATTTTAAGCATTTAATTGAATGCTTTTTCATTTGTATGTAAATGCGATTCATGGGAATTCGCAATATACTCTTAATTATTTATCTACATTTAGTACTGTCAAACTTTAGATCTTGTAAAATATGCGTGATATATACATCTCGCAACGCCCGGCAGCATTTGCTCCGTAAAGGAAAAACAGATTTCTTAAGAGTCCTGAATTTTCGAAAACTTTGGAGCAGAATACCTGGGAAGCTGGGCATTTATTCACGGTCGAATCGCATTTACCTTTTGTGAGTCAATATCCCATTGGCAGAGATAGCATCTCATTCCTCGACCAGTGTAAATCGAAGACGAACACGACAATCACCATGCATGCTTTGCATCACTGCACGCAGAGAGCTCTCCAAAGAATGCAGAATTTAGCTATATACCTCTTCATGATCTTTTTTCTTTCTACCGCAAATCAGCTTTTCTCCTTTTTTATTCCTTTGCATCAACTTCTTTAGATTCTCCTTCCTGACTATTTCACCGGAAACACCGGGGCGTACGTGTTTGCGAATCTGACTGGATCCTCAACTCTTGTGGGACAGTTCAATCATGCTTCTTCGGCATGGCTGCCCTCAAAAGTAATCTCCGTAATACACAAGATAGACTTCCATAAGAGTTTCTCATTCGACTACTTCCTTATCTTCTTTTTTTTTTTTCCAGTTTCGACTCTTCTTTCATTTGTAGTCTATCTGAAATTCTTTACGAATCTTTCCGGGTTTATTTTTTTTTCTACCTTACTCCGGATACTGAATATGGAATGTTCAAATGCAAATCATATTTCACTTCAGGCATGTACGGAAATAAAAAAAAAATCCATTAATTTCCATTTCGGGCTTTCTTTAAAGTTTTCTGTGCTTATCAAAGCAAATACAAATTCGCATCATTTAACTAACGACTTAGGGTCCGCACACGTAGTGCTTTAATACAAAGGGCAAAAATAGTTTTTCTAAACGCTTGCAATTTTTTGATTTTTGAAAAACTAGTAGGTATGTGTACGTAAAATCATTGCGTCCACAACAAATCACTGAACTTTGTTTCTTTTCGAACATTTATGAATATCTTTCATTTTACTGAATAAACAAAATATACAAATTTGGAAGACGTGAACCCATTTATTGGTGTAAACATGACATGGATGTTATATTTCTATTCATATTTACACCGATAAACGAATTCACATCTTCCAAATTTGTAGTGTACAGTGTTGTAATCCCGTATTTCATTCATTACAAAGAATATGTTCACACAACTTGAGAACGGTTTTCCAACAATTTAATTAACTGCGACACAAGCGTGTAGATTCCCATTTAATTGACTTTTTTACACCAATTAAACTGAGATCTACACGCTTGTGTGATACTTATTTACGCTTTCCAACCGTAAATTGAAGAAGCGTATATTCTCCAGCTTTGTCCGTCCGTCCGCACGAGAACTCACGTGAAAATGGTTCGATTTCGACGAAATTTTAGTAGGTGGTAGGGGACCACCTGGGGACGAACCCTATTGAAAATGGGCGAAACAGCGTCAAAGGTCAGGACATAGCAGCGGGATCCATTCCATTGCTCTTATGCTTCATAGCTTGCGTAAAAATTGTTCGATTTCGATGAAATTTTAGTAAGTAGTAGGAAACCACCTGGAGACGAACCCTATTGAAAATGGATTAAATTGGGTTAAAGGTCAGGACATAGGAGCTGGATCCATTCCATTGCCTTTGTGCGTCATAACATCCGTAAATATGGTTCGATTTCGATGAAATTTTAGTATATGGTAGGGAACCACCTGGGCACGAACTCTATTAAAAATAGGCGAAATGGGTTAAAAGGTCAGGCAAGTCATAAGAGCGGGATTTATTCCATTGCACTTATGCGTCATAACTTGCGTAAAAATTGTTCGATTTCGATGAATCTTTAGTATGTGGTAGGGAGCCACTAGGGACGAACCCTATTGAAAATGGGCGAAATGGGGTCAAAGGTCAGGACACTGGAGTGCGATCCATTCCATTGCCCTTGTGCATCATAACTTACCTAAAATGCTTGGATTGCGACAAAACTTTATCATGTTGTTCCGGAGGTATAGTGAACCGGTTCTATTGAATATCAACGAAATGGGGGCAAAGTTCATTGCACAAAAGCCAGATTTATTCCACAGCCATTATTCTCATAACGCGTAAAACTGCTTCTATTGCAACAAAACTTTATCATGTTGTTCCAGAGGTATAGTGAACCGGTTCTGTTGTATATCATCAAAATGGGGTCAAAGGTCAAGACACAGGACCGAGATTTATTCCACAGCCATTATTCACATAACTTGAGTAATAATTTCTGGTATGTTGGAAAGCGTATCATAATCAATGCATTGCATGATTTTACTAACTTGTTCTTGGTGTATTCGCAACCCATTTCTTCAAAACCTTAATATGCTTAATGTTTAAGATAAAATTATTTCTTTCTTAAATGTTCTATCTTATACCCCTGAACTGCGAACCTACATCTAGATTTCCCTGATAACGGGACATTTCTGATAATTGGTAGTGGTATTTTATTCCATTCCTCTAGTACTGCTTTCCACAGTCCAATAATTGTTTTAGGTCTGCGTTTAGAAAGCACTCCGAAAAGTCACCCTAATCCAATGTTGGCACACCAGTGTGACTTTGAAAGAATATGAGCAAATGGTGATCATCAGTAAGGGATTTCAGGAATGGAGTGTCTGACCCCAGGTTTAAACAACCCTTAAAAAATAGGAAGCTATTATACTGTGCAAATTAAATGGGAAAAAGTAAAAAATCACTCTTTTTTCCAAAACTATGCATTTATATCATTCTATGCCTTGATATACATTGATAAATACCTGTATTAATATGAATTATGTCCTCCTTTAGCAGAAACGACCTTTTGAATTCGTTTTGGCATTGACTCCACTAATTGAGTGCACATATTTTTGACATCATAATAGTGGAACCACACTTTTATAGCATTCGTTATTATGCGTTCTTTAGTTGTGCAATCCATTTTACCTAAACGTATCTTCAAAATATTCCACAAGTTTTCTATGGGATTTAAGTCTGGTGAATTTCCAGGCCAATCAAGCAAATGAATTTATGAAATTCTTGACCAATTTCGAATTGTGACATGGGGCCAAGTCATGTTGAAATGTCCCGTCAAAAGTTTGCAAGAATGGAACAATCCTACTTTGTAATATTTCTACGTACTTGGCTGAATTCATCATACCTTGAACAATAACTAAGCTTCCACTGCCATTTGATGTGAAAGAACTTCAAAACAACTGTTTCAGAGGGTGTTTTACAGTTTGTTTGACATGCTGAGGTCTGAAGGGTTCACAGTTGCTTTGGCTAACGACATTTGCTTGGTAACCCTGCACAAATAAATGAGTTTCATCACTGAAAATTACCTTTTTACTGTCGTCAGCAGTACATGATTTATATTTTTTGGCACATGATAAACGTTTTATCTTCATTTTCGCATTCAAATATTGTTTTTTCGTAGGTCTTCTTGCCTTCCGGCCAACTTCCAGAAGCCTACGGCGTACATTTGAATAACTAACATCACAATCACTAGTGAATAAATCTCTTTGAAGGTCGGTGCTTGTTTTTTTTTTTTTTTTTTTTTTTTTTTTTTGATTCATTTTACTATTTCTGATTAGATATTTATGGGTTCGTAGAGTTGTTTTTCGTTTTCTTCCACATTTACCTCTCCTTTTTGGAGACGATGATCTAGATGCATTGTATCGCGTAAGCAGTCTTGATACACTTGATTTGCCTACACGAACTGCAAAAGCGATATCTCTCGCTGTCACAGAAGTGTGATCCTTCAGAGAAATTATTTTTGCACGCTTCCTTGGGGAAACATCCATTTTTCAATACACGAAAGCAACACGTACTCACAGAGAGCAAAAATTAACATCCACCTGTCACACACGAAACCTCACAACTGAAGCTGAAGTGCCTATTTCCTGTTTAAAACCGGTCAAACCACATTCTTGTTATCAAGTTCTAACATTCACGCCACCTCACAGCTGATAAAACCGGTTTACGTGGGTTTCCGACATCAACTGGCGGTCACATTACAATTCTGAGAATAAAATAGCTTGCCCCAATTAATTTGCACGGTATAGTAAGAGATTTGGGCTAGAATGCCCAATAGGAAAGTGACACAGAAGCGAGGTAGAAAGAGGGAGGAAGACGCCCTTATTTATTACTGAGATGCCAGTACCCGCGGTCCAACGGCTTAGCGTGCCCATCCGACGCACGGCTGGTATTTTGTGGTCTGAACGTTCGTACCTGCCCAGGATCGAAACTGAAGCTATCTACATGGCAGTCAAGAACGCTGACCACTAGGCCACCCGCGGCCCTTGAGCAAACGGTGAGAGAGATTTCCTAACTGAGGTTGAGAGACCCGAATCCACAGCGCTCTGCTCCTTTTGGCAGGTGAGAGAGAATCTAAGAGAGTTAGGAGCAGATTGCCCTGTAGGATGGCACGAAAGAAAAGCATGGAAATATTAGAGCACAAGAAGTAAAGGGCTTCCCGTTAAGTAGTGAAGTTATAAACTGCCCTACATACTTACCTGCAACAACAAGCCGTTCCGAGCGATATTTCTCTCCGCAGAAAAATGCCCGGTACACCGCTGTCACAAATGAGTACAGGGGGAAAAGAAGGGAACGACAAGGGAAAGAGGAACCAGAAAAAAAAAACATCACGCACAGAATAAGTTTCCCAGAGGAAAATCGACGTTCAACACCGGATAAGACAAAACTGGCCATTTGCTAAGTGTTTCTCTCGGGTCCGCTATTGTTTCGCTACTCGTTAGCCAATGAGAGAAAAGATTTTTCCGCATTGGTTTAAAAATTTTTTTCTCAGGTTTACTTTTGTTGATTCTTGCCTGACAAGCCAGAGTAACCATAGCTGAGGTGGTGTGATCACAAGATTACACCGATCGAGGTTTAAGTTACTCATTTTGAGTAAACAACAGAAAAACAAAAATATGAGCGAACGGTGGGGGGTCAGCGTCATTTTCTTGTAGGACTTCCGTCCACAGGTAGTAGAGCTTAGGTCCCAGCCACCTACAGCGAGATCGCCTTTTGGGCAGGACACAGAAACGGAAGGAATGAGAGCAAGTCTAGCGACTTTTGACAGAACAGTTTGCAGTGAGATTAGAGTACAGTAGATGGCGCCACCGTACACGTACGATATTGCACATAGATGGGTGAGAGAATTTCAGGGAGGACATAGGAAAGGATACTGGGGGCCGTCACTTTACGTGCTCGTCCGATATTCAGCGATTGTTAGTAAATCACGCCATCTCTGAAAGATCAGCCCAGGCTTGAACCTGGGGACCCAGTATCGATAGCCTGAAACACTAACCACTAAGCCATCCGCGGCTCATGAGCGAACGGTGTATGCTTGATACCCGTGTTATTTTTCATTTTTTCAAGAAAATACTGTGGTAGATTTGGATGTATGACTGGTAGCCTTATCATAGAAATTCTCTTTAAAGGCTCGCGGATGAAGGAACCACGTTTGCATGTGTTTTTTCTGCTCTTTTGAAAGTAAATCGAACTTTTTTATTAGAGTTGCTTAGGTAGATTGATGCTTCGTTAATCGTCACAATAAATTTCCATTTGTTTCAGGCTAAGGGATTTTGATAAAGAAGTCTACACAGTGTTCTGCGCTCAGTCACGTGACTAGGCAAAAGGCGATGAACATTATGTTTTCAGATCCAAATATTTGCTTTTTTACGTTGTTTGCAGTTAATATAGTGATTTTTAACCACTTAGCGATTGCTCTTCTGGTCGGCGGAGTTTCTTCAAGAATTGCACTCAGCAGTTTTTAATCTTGGCATCTTGAAGCTCGTTTCAAACGGAGTACTGCTTTTGATCACTTTTTTTGTAAACGTTTTGATATTGTTCCGTATTCCTTTAGTGGGTATAATTGCAATTTTCTGTAAATCGTGATTGATTCGTCAAATCCACGAGCCTAATCACGATTAATTTAAAATGCAAAGCATGCGACTGTTTAAGGCTGTTGTAGTCTACGTGTTAAACCAAGGAAAACTAAGGCGCAATTGCACGTTCTTGTACTTAATTACTGCTGAGGGATTAATGCTCGGATTCATCAGTGCTAATTGGTTTAAGCCCCTGAGAACTGGGAAATCAATTTGCTCTCCGTGAGTTTCCTAAGAGGCTTTTCGCCAACACTTTCGCACGGCCAACGAAGCAACGAATTGCAAACTGGGATATTTCTTCAACCGCACAGCAATGCATGAAGGAGATGTAAATTGAATTTCATATAATTTAAAATCTCTGGTCGACCACAGATATTTGAATATATTCGAATGAAATTAGAATGATTTGCAAACGAGTTTCGCCGATTGCATGGGACAGTACGGAGCCAGTCCTACTAAATTGCATATTGGCAAGGATTACTGCAGAATGCATGACGGTGTTTCAAAGGCAACATATAGAAAGGTAAAATTGGAAAACACTGTACTCTTCTTTTTTTTCTATTTATCAGCACATCAATACGCAAGGTGTGATACTGAATTCACAATACTTATTAATTCTTATAACTACATCTGAATAATTCCGTTAACGAGAACAAAATTCATAATTCCACGAATATATGCGTGTTATGGCAATCTCTTTTTCAACTAGTCCAATACAGCAATCTTTTGTTTGTGTACGCTCCCTTTCTATTTACATCCTAATTTATGAAATATGCACTAAATTGATAAAGGTCGCCGGACACGTACATGAGAAACACAACATAGCATTTACTGAAATACATTAGTACCGTGTCGGTCCAGTTTTGGCCTTAATGCATGTACTGACCTTCGTGACATGCTTTCGACAAGGCTTTGGAACACAGCGATAGGTATGCCTTTCCATTCAGTACATAATGCTGCAGCTAACTGTTACTTAGTAGTAGGCCTTGGTTCCAAACTCCTTATACGGCGCTCTAATTCATTCCATAGGTGTTCTATGGGATTAAGATCAGGGCTCAGTGTTGGCTAGTCCACACACAATACGGAATTATCTTCAAACCACGCTGTAACAGTCCTTGCTTTATGGATTGGGACATTATTCTTCTGGTACCAACAATGCTTGGTTCCATAGTACTGCCAAACATTTGGTGAGGCATAATTGTCTAGAATATCGAAATAGACGTGATGGTTAACCGGTTTGTGCCCGATAACAAATAGACCGGAACCATACCACGAAAAACACACGCACACGAGTATACTGCCAGCTCCAAACTTGACAGAAGAAACAGTATACTGTGGTAAATAGCGTTCCCGCGGTTGCCTCTATACCCACACACGGCCATCAGACTGATTGATCGTGTATATTGATTCATCAGTCCATAGGACCCGTTTCCATTGATCTACTTTCCACGATAAATGTTCTTTACACCATGTGAAACGAGCATTCCGAGTGTAGATAAAAGGCTTATGAACAGCCGCACGACCACGTTAACCCATATAATAAAGTTATCTGTAAATGGTGCGTGTACATATCGAGTTTCCAACATTTTTATTCACCTGTACACTAAACTCTTGTGCAGTACTCCATCGATTAGCTGCAACGAATCTTTTGAGACTGAGGTTTTCTATCATTGATTTTCTTTGGTCTGCCGGTACGTTTTGCTGCTTTAAGCACCTCATGTGTCTTTCACTTATTCAGTACATCCAAAAGGTGTGCCTTGGGTATGTTAAAACTCTTCTCGGTTTCTCTTATGTACAACCCACTAATATAACACCCAACAATCTTTTCTTTCTCAAAGTCAGTTCTTTCCCGCTGCGACGTTTTCACTCAACCTCAAAGTGCAATATGATCGCGGTGAGCTTCAGTCTTGTTTTTATACCGTTTGCAGCTGTACCGGGCATCTTAACAACGTAGCAAATCCGTTCATTTGCTTTTGAAGGGGTGTTTTGTGACTTTTGCCAGTATAGTATATATCGCGTACGGCAGCAGGATTTTAACGATAACCACTTCATCTCGATAATAACAATTGTCCAGTGTTGGCGTTGAGATAGAGCTGGTCTCGTCGTTGGGTGCGACATTGTCCCTTTCGTCCCCCACGCAATCATAACGACTACAACCTTGCGCCATGATGTGCTTCAGTGGGTTGTAGTCGTCGCAACGGCTGGTTAGAGCGCACGCTATCCTCAGTCGATCTGTGATTCACAATCCGTGTCCATACGGAGATGCTCATATTTACCGGCGCACCAACTTTAATGTCTTCCTCTGTAGACTTTGCTCTCAGTAACATCTTTCTGGCCACTACTCGTGTGGTAGGAAGAGTCACCACTACGTGGACTTATTTCCATCACTACCATACTCTCCGGACTTGTCTACCTTCCACTACGTACAGGAGCTTATGTGTGCAGCAGTTCTCCTCAGTACTGCACCTACTGCAGTTTCATGCACACTTGGTTGCTTCGTAGAATTTCATATTCAATAACAGTTGATTTCTTCGACGACATTTCTCGTCGTCTGTAGAATTGTATAATTGCTAGAAGTGGACTTACTTCGTATTAAAAAAGTCTGTGTAAAAGCAAGTATATCATCTTCATTCATTACCTTTTGCGATCGTTCACATATCACAGTCAGTACTTACATACTGTGTTTATCCAGAACAGTACTTGCCTCCCGGGATTATCTGGATCATGCATCAACAATTTTTCTGTGTAACTATTTCCATGATGAGCAGGGCATTGGCGTCACCTAGCGGCAAAAGCTGTACATCTGACAGAGCAAAAGTACATACAATGGCTGATCCATGAAAAATAATAGTTGGCAACAGTACGAAGGAGAGAAAATAACCACGTAGACTACTAATTGAATTAAGAAAGTATCTATGCAACAGTTATTAGCTGTGGCAGACGATTCTGGTGCTGTTATTGCGCAGTTATTTAAGGTACGTCTACATTTCGCCATACAGCTATGGAGGTGAGATATTCAGAGTTAAGAAGTGAAATACGTTGTGTGATAAAATTTTGCTATCGTTTGGGTAAACCGTATCCAGGAACAGTTGATTTAATGAAAAAACTTACAAAGATAAATGTTTGGGTGAGTCAACAATTTTTACATGGCAGCATGATTTCAAAAAAGTGCGTTTGTCGGCAGAACTCTCTCCTAGGCCTGGTCGACCTGAAAGCGTTGTTACGGAGCTTTCCGTTAGCACTCTTTGGGCGATCCTACAAGAAGATAGAGGAATGACGTGTGAAGACATAGTGGCGTTAACAAACATTTCAAAAACGTCGGCATTCCGCATTTTATGCGATAAATTGCTGCTGCATCGTGTGTGTTCCAGATGAGTACCTCATCACCTGACAGGGAAAGCAATTGTTATCCAGAGTTCAGGTATGTCATGAGTGAAAACAAGTAATTGCAAAGGATCCAAACTTTCTAAACACAGTAATAACTGCCGATGAAACATGGGTCCATTATTTCGACCACCTCACGAAGCGCGTAACATGTGTCTTGAAACACACAGGCTCGCCTCCTCCGAAAAATGTCTGTCAAACCAAATCATCTGGGAAGGTGATGATGATAATTTACTTTGATCATAAAGGTGTAGTCTACCAGAATGCGGTCGTTCCTTCACAAATTACTGTCTATTCTGAGTATTACATTTCAGTGTTGAAGCGTCTACGACGACACATATTGATTAAGATGTGGCTGCTTGTATTCAACACTTTCTTACGAAATGCAGCGTCGAAATCATGCCATATCCTGCCTACTATCCTGACCTCGTCCCGAGAGATTTCTGGGTTTCCAACAATGAATGAGAAGTTCCGTGGCGCAACATTTAACACATATACTAACGTTATTCAATCTGTACAGGGCTCACAAAAGCAGCTTCCAGAAAATGCCTTCGCCACATGCTTTGAAAAATGGACTGAATGATGGGACAGTTGTATATCATCCGATGGTAAGATACTTTGAGAAAGAATAATATACATTTTGTTGTACGTATATTTATTCATTTTGTGTGATTTTACTCTCAGTTTTTTTGGAACGGCCGTTGTATAGGTTTCACACATAGGTATAGATTTTCATATTGACACAGATTTCAAGGTGCATGAATCGCCCGCATTTTGTTTTGAGCGCTCTGCAACAAGAAAATAACTTTTCACGTCCAACTTATAGATTGAAAAATATGATGTACACAGATGTATAGAGAAACCGATGGGTTTTTTTTTACTCTCCCCACCTTTCTTCATAACAAGAAACGTGCTAATAAAAGTATTTAGAAAAAAATGGCAGCAAGTTAAAATAAGCAAAACAGATAATATCGGTTAAAGCGTGTGCGTGGCTCCGAAAGTTGAACGAACGCCGACAGTTCGATTTATCGACACATTTGTCTTACAAATACATTATGTTTCGTATTTCATCGATGTTACTGGTATTGTGTTTATATTTGTTTAAAACAAAGGTTCATCTAACCGAAGCCCGCTGCCTACTGAGCTACAGAATCTCAGCGGGCTTGCAACGCAAACAAAGCTTCACGACATTTCATGGATTGCCACATAAATTCGGAATCGATTTCCATTATGACACAAGACCCTCAACGCAACCTTTAGTCGGGTAATAACCCTTCCGGGAAGTGCAGAACGATATGCATGTAATATCTTCCTGCTAACATTCATTTAGAAGGCAGGTAGCCGGTAAATTTTAGTCAATGAGTGAGTGCATGGAAATGATATCCAGGATTTTGGAGTGAACGATCAAGAGGAAACAACGTCGACAAACACCTTCCGGTGAAAAAGTAATCTTGGCGTCTGCCATTTTGCCATATTCGCGTAGATAGATGGTGAAACAATGGATAAATACTGAGAACCTAAATAAATGTCGTTTCATGGATGAATATTGCGTATTAAGGAAAGATACAAAGTTCATACAGACAAGGAATGAATATGAAATTGTGGGCAATAGCGGACGTAGATTTCAGAAATCTGTGTATACGAATATTAATCAGAGAAAAATCAATCTGTTTCTTCAAAACCGTCTACGAAAGGGATTTTTATGAAGGACAGAGAGAAGTATTATACAAAGGGCATCCTGAAAGTAATGCCTCGTCCCTCATAAGATTTTTATTTATTGCAGCAAAACTGCGAATCTTGGTGGCAAAATACATGGACATATTGTTAATAATGGTAGCCTATTCAAAGTATTGTCTACCACTTTCTATACATTTTCGCCATCTTTGAACCCATTTTTTAAACAGCCAGTTTAGCGTGTAACACATCGTCGAAACGTTCCCAATGACGAGTATTTTTAAAAGGGCCAAAGAAGAAAAGATCTTAGGGAGCCAAATCAGGACTGTAGGGGATGGGGCATCACCGTCTACCCCATTTTCTCAATAGCTTGTGAAGTCTCCATTGGCAATAGCCTGTGTAAGTCTACGTGCGTTATCATGGTGTAAAACAGCACCATGAAGTGGACTATTGCGTTTTTTCCTTCTGATAGTTTTTTTTTGTTGGAGGTTCACCACCATGAGCAACTCAATGGGTTATAAGCAGTCGCCCGTCCCTAATTTAGGGCCACTGACTCCAGGGAAGGGAGAGAGCCAGAGCCGTGAAAAAAACATAACATCCATACCTCAACGGGATTCGAACCCTGACCCCTTTTGGACGAATGATCAGAGGCCATCTCTTAGACCACTGCGCCACCGGGGCTGCTCTGATAGTTTACTTTGGCTTTTTCAATGTATCCATATAGTGATCAGTGTTTATTGTCGCAACTCTCGGGTGGTGACACGACGATTAGCTGTGATGAGGTCTTTCACTCGTTGCCTGTTGGCATCTGTCACTGCAGTTGCGGGTCTTTCACTCAGTTGTTTGTCCTACACTGATTTCCCCTCTCGAAACCTCTTCATCCATCTTCTAACATCATTGATATTGATTGGGGCAGCTCCAGATACCATTACGGCTTGCTGCTTTTCTCTGTCATTCATGACCTTTATTTCCGATTCTGAAAAAAAATGTGTTCTCACATTTGTGACATATCATAGTACATGTCAGTGCAGTTTAATTGAAATCACTTCATAATTAAAAAAATATTAAGGAGAAGGCATTACTTTCAGGATGCCCCCTGTATATTCAACTTTACGACAGCGTGAATCTCACCGCTGTTTAACTACATAACACGCACGTAGCGAAATCAGCACTGATCATCTCAGTGCAAGGTTCATTTGGAGGGTAAAAGGGGCAATGGACACAATTCCATTCATGTTGCCCCTCAGGTGACATCCCCATTCCATTACTCCCATATCCCTCTCTTCAAATGTTGACGAGAAATCACCTCTCATGTGTGTGAGCCACACGAATCCTCATTCTGCCTTATAGTGGGCCGCTTGTTTTCGACTTTGCTCACGTCATTCTCCCCAGGCGCCTTCTTCGCCATTCTTCCAAGGCGCTGTCTTCGCCATTCTCCCAAGGCGCCCTCTTCGCCATTTCCATGGATTCGGTGGCGGCGAGATGCTGTTGCACAACTTGTCTATTGAGCAATAGATGTATTCCCTCTTCATTGCTTTTCTGTCAACATTCTTCCACTTGCACAACTAGATAACTCCCGCTGTTGCAATTACGTCCTGCATGCTGCCATTTCTGTCTCTTCATTCCAAAAAAAAAAAAAAAAAAAAAAAAAAAAACAAGAAAGATGACACCGAATTTCAGGGTGTAATAAGCACGACTTTTGAATCCGTTCTGACGCAAATTAAATTTATCAAAGCTATTAAAAGTCAATGAAACCGGTATGGAAAACAATAATATCTGACGGAAGAAAGAAGTTTTTCAATTGGGTTTTTAAACCCTCAGATATTGCTGTAAACGGAATCGTGAGCTTACGCCCTCTGGTTGCAAACTTGTGCGTTAAGAAAAACATGAATTTCTTGAGAAACATTTCGCACCGGAAACGCTCTCCAACACAGAAATAATTTTTCAAATCCGACTCTTAGAAACAGAGATATCGACAAAAATAAGATGTAACTTTACGTCCCCTGGTGGGAAAACCATGCGTTATTTTAGGAAGAAAGTATTCTCAAAAGGTTTTTCCATATGAGCGGTATCAGTACAAGAAAAAAAAATTTAGTCGAGTTTTCAGGAGCCCAGATTTTTCTACAAATATATCAGGAGCAGTAATTAACACTTATGCCCACTGGTGGCCAAACCATTCCTTACCAAACATTAGAAATTATGTGAAAAATATTATCCATCAGGTCTTGTATGCGATACAGGAAGAAGTTTTCAAATCTGAGTTTTAGAAGCAGAAATAACGCAGAAAACACTATTTACCTTTGTGCCCTCTAGCAGAAAGACTATGATTTACTTGAAAATTTTGAATTTATAGGAAAAACATTTCGCATCGGAAACACTATCCAAGAAATATTTCTTCAAATCGAACTAATAGAAGTAGAGATATTGACAAAAATAAGATATACATCTACGCCCCCTGGCGTAGAAACTATGCATCATTTCAAGAAGAAAATGTACCTGAAAGGTTTTTCGACATGAGTAGTATCGGACAAAAAACGCCTTTTTTTTCAATCAATATTTTAGAAGCTCATATTTTGCTGCAAATACGTCAGAAGCGGAAATTAAAGCTTACACCATCTGGTTGCCAAACCATTTTTTACAAAATTATAAATTATGTGCAAACGATTTCCCATCAGGAGCTGTATCCGGTGCAGAAAGAATATTTCAAATCGGAGATTTAGAAGCAGAGATATCGGGGGAAGCAATTTACCTTTACGCCCCCTAGCAGAAAGTCTATGAAGTACTTGAAAATTTTGAAATTATATGAAAAACATGTCACATTGGAGACACTATCCAACAAAGAAGGAATTTTTCGAATCGGACTCCTATAAGTAGAGATATTGACAAAAATAAAATATATATCTACGCCCCCTGGCGAAGAAAACATGCATTATTTTACGAAGAAAATGTTTCTAAAATGTTTGCCGAATAAATGCTATCGGTCTACATAAGACGTTTTTTTCAATCGGGAACTTAGAAGCCAATTTTTTGCTGCAATACCTCAGAAGCAGAAATTAAGATTTACGCCCAATGGTGGCCAAACCATTTTTTTTTTTTTTTTTTTTTTTTTTGCAAAAATTAGAAATTATGTGCAAACGATTCCCCACCAGGAGCTGTTTCCGGTGCAGAAAGAATTTTTCAAATAGGATATATATAAAAGCAGAGATATAGGTGGAAAGGAAATTTACCTCTACACCCCTAGCGGAAAGTCTATTAATTACTTGAAAATTTTGAAATTATCTGGAAAACATGTTACATTGAAAACACTATCCAACAAAAAAGAAATTTTTCAAATCGGACTCATAGAAGTAGAGATATTGACGAAAATAAGATATACATCTAAGTACACTCCCTGGCGGAGAAACTGTGAAATATTTTAAGAATAAAATATTCCGAAAATGTTTATCGATGTGAGTGGCATCAGTCCACGAAATAATTTTTTAAATCTATATTTCAGACGTTCAAATTTTATTGTAAATACATCAGAAGCAAAAAATTTAAACTTACGCCCGCTAGTGGCCAAAGTATTCTTTACAAAAAATTTGAAATTATATGCAAGAGTTTCCATCGGGAGGTGTATCCGCTGAAGAAAATGTTTTTCAAATCGGAGTTTGAAAAACTCCGATTGAATGTTTTATTCCACATATTTGCTTCTAATCGGATGTTTAGAAGCAAATATGTGGAATAAAACGTATTTTTGAACTCGACATCATCTGCACTTACGCCCTCTAACGGCGAATTGTACATCGTAAAAAAACGAAATAAAGGATCATCATTCGCATATTTCAAGCTTCCCAATGCAAAAAGAATTTTTCAAATCGGACTAATAGTTGCAGAGATGTCGTGGGTAGAGACGGACGGACGGACGAACAAACCGGTAAGATAAGCACGATCTGTTTTCACAAAAGACGTACTAAAGCAAGTGAAATAAAATTTCTCTGCCTCGTTAAATTTTGTAATTTTCGGGTCGTTTTAGCTTTTTTCTCCCTCGTTAAGCCCGAGAACTTCACGAAATCTTGTTCTTTCAAAACGAACAATTTAGCTATAAATCAACATTATATAAACAAAACTTATCGTTTTCTTGTTAATAGAATATATCGCTAAATACGGTCACCTTATAAGCGGGTTCTACTGTATGTGTGATCGAAGAGTAAGTGTTGATGCCCTCGGATTCAGATATGTACAGAGACCAGGGAGATGTATGTTGTGTCAGTAGATTATATTGATGCCATCTGAAATTCCCGTGTGGCAGCCCAGGTCGCCGAGTGATTTGTAGCACTTGCTTCTGAACTTCCGGAAGAGCTGGAATTGGATTCGAATCCACAGCGAGGCGTGGATGATGCGCTTGGCTTATGGCATTGGCTGTCCATATTTCCTGAAACCAGTGGCATCATATTAGAGACAGTCTGTTGAGTTATTCACTGCGGTCGTTAAGTCATATCTCAAAGGAAAAAATTACCATTATACTTAAGTATCTTTGCTTATTTTTCTTTGGCCGTAATGATTTAGTGTTGAGTTCAGATCTAGCGTTTCCCAGATCTAACGATTACTCGCAATCCGTGATACATTTCTAAATAAATTTTTCCTATATACCAGGGTTGTACCGAAAGTAATGCAAAAATGGGCATAACATAGTTAATTAACTGACAGACGGTAGAGTAACTCTTTCTCTATACAAAGGTACTACTCAACATAGTCCCCATTCCAAGCGATGCATTTGCGCTATCGTTGAACCCGACTCTCGAATCCTCCTTGAAAAAATTCAGGTGTGGATTGTTGTACCCATTTCTTCACAGCCACTTTCAACTCGTCTGTGTCATCAAATAATTGTCACCAGAGACTATCTTTCATTGGACCGAACACGTGGAAGTCGGAGGGCTCCAGATACGGGCTGTACGGTGAATGAGGAATCACCTACCAGCCTAATTTTCTGATCGTCTGATTTGTTGTCAAAGATGTGCGTGGTCTCGCATTATCATATTGAATGTGGATATTTTTCCGATGCTTGTTCGGTTTCTCCCTCCCTGTGGTTTTTCTAAGCTCCTTGAATGTCTCAATGTACAGCTCGCTGGTCACGGTACGGTCACGTTACGGTCACGTCCCAAAAATCAAGGAGAATGACACCTATGTCATTCCCCAAAAAAGTCACCATGACTTTCTGTGCTGATCGCTGGCTCTTGAATTTCTTATGCTTTGGTGAAGTGGTGTGATGCCACTCCATGGATTGATTCTTCGCTTCCGGATCGTAAAGATACGCTCACGTTTCAGCCCCTGTCAACAGATCGGACAAACACCTGTCTCTATTGGCTTCAAACGCTTCCAGCAGATCAGAGCAGACTTCCACCCTTATCTCTTTCAAATCTGCAATGAAAAAGAAGGGTTACTATAGAGGAAGAGTTACTCTGCCAACATGCGCAATTTGAACGACCTCTGTCAGTTAATAAAAAGCTATGCGCACTTTTGCATTACTTTCGGTACAACCCTCGTACATGGTGTTAACGTTTTCCAGAACCTAATCTTTTATTGTTAACGTTTACTGTGTCTCACGTTTTTAACCTTAGGTTTTAATGTCAACGTTTTCCCGCATCTATTGTTCTTATTTAGCAGCCCCAGAACTTTTTTCATCTCCAATTTAGCATTCATTTTTTCAAATTAATGGCGTAGCAAGGATAGGCGATCTCTGCGGGGTTTAAATAGCAGATAATGAAGACAAGGAAGCTGGCGATAAGGAAAATGGACCTGAGTCTTTCAGGGAAGCAGTCGCTGGTTTAGAAAGATTAACTTCATTTAATGTGAGTGCGAGTGTGAGGACAGATTTGAGTGAAAGTGAAAAAGAACTGCTTTTTGTTAGACTCCAGGCAAGCAAGCAACCATCAAAGAAATTTTCAAGCATAATTGCAGTAAGGTTCTCTTATCAAGGCGGCATGATGCGTAAGTGCGTACGTATAAAAATTACGTACTTTACAATTTACTTACTGGTACGTCTATGCTTTATTGTAGATATCTACAATATGGTTTTTGTTTTGATTCACTATATTCACGTGGCAGTGTGCAACGAACATAATCCAATTATTGCCATGACATGGTGTTTTAAATCGGCATTTTAAATTCAAAAATATTTAATTAACGAATTTGATGTTAATTCTTGGTGTTCCCTCAAAAATCGTTAAACTACAGTTCCACTATACTTAATGGTTCAAAAAGGTTGAATATATGTTCACCGAAGTTTCGTACGAATTTCTTTACCAATATTAGCTAGCAACTTAGAAAACCGTTAACAATCAAAGATCAAAACCCTACAAGTGTCAAAACTCTTCAGAGGTCAAAACTCTACAAGTGTGCAAGTAAATAAATAAAAAGGAATGAATGATCAGAACTTGATACGAAATAAATGACACACCCACATCATATTTCTTTCTTTCTTAGAAAACATAAATTCATGTAGTCGGAAAAGAAGCCACATTTTAAAGGATTTCTGCAGAACAAAACTTCGATGTTTTTTTGCCCTGCTTTGAACTCTTACAGGTGATCAATATTAAAGCAGTTCGAAATAAATTACTGCTGATTCCGTTTCTTTGCATTAAAACAAAGGAGCAGGAAATTAAACAAATAATTATAATGGAAGTTGTTTTGGGCATCAAATCTATTCCAAGCATATATCTTGGAGATCGGAATAATCATTTATTTCCTGAAACTCACAAGTTCTATGGTAAATGACAGGTACACTAATTACATTTAATTAGTAAATTAAAGCCGCTCCAATCTTTGCAAACGGTTTCAGGGAATATCACATGCATCTGGAGAAACGATATCTATTTCATTAGCCGGATATGCTAATTTTTCAAAGTGTTCTCTGATATATTTTTGGATTGTCAAGAAATGAGAAACTTCCTATGCGCGGATGTAAAGCAGTCACAGCTGTGCAAATAACATGTGGCAAGATGTGAGCGTCGTTGTTTCGTCTCTCGATATCAACGATTTGCGCAAAAATTCCTCCTGAGTTGTTCTTCAGTAATTATCATTATGTTTTCCACGAGAACTTGGTAAATGATGCTCACGCCTATTCTAAGATTTTTCCGAGCAACACATTTCATTAAAATTCACATAAATCACGCATACTTGTAGTTGTTTGTTTTCAGCACTTGTTTTATAATGAAAATAAACCCGCTTGTATCGAGGAGGTCGGGAGCTACAGGAAGTATTCGATAAAGCCTTGCCGCTCGCTAACCGCATTTTAGTGCGAAAAATTGTTTGTTTTCAGCACGTGTTTTAGAATGAAAATAAACCCGCTTGTAACGAGGATTTCGGGAGATACAGGTAATCTTTGATAAAGCCTTGCCGCTCGCTAACCTCATTTCGGTGCGAAAAATTCCACCCTGTACGAATATGCATATGTAATAAAATTGATATACGTTTATATTATACATCCATAACGACTGGGTAGACACAAACGGACAATGAAATTTGCGCACCTAGAAGAAAACATGCTACAACCACGAAACTTTGTAATCAGCTAGAGTGAGTGTTGGTATACAAATGATCCACGTTTAGGGCTAGTGCGCATGAACACTCACCCTGTGGTAGCGCTGCAAGCACGAACCGGCAGCCTTATAAACCGGCTTGTAGTCCATGCCCCATGAACGTGAAAGCACCGACAGACGCAAGTAAGAGTACAGAGTGACTTGAATGCTGGGTAGCCGCTAGGGATGTTTATTTACGCAACTTACGGACTTTGATAGAGGTCGGATCATCTGGCTGAAAATTGCAGGGTGTAGGCGCGCCGTATAGCCTGCCACGTGGATCGTTCTGACAATGCCGTCCGCCTGTGTTGGGAGCAGTGAACAGATATAAAAGAAAATTGTTCTAATTTGAACCTCGGTTACTATGACCATGTAGTGTAAATACACTTGTACCAAATAATGTGAAACAATATGGCAGGTGATGTAAATAATTAGTGGTAGAACAAAAGAAAAATGTATGCACAAACAGTAAAATTTACGTTGTCAAAGTATCAGTTAATTAAATCTTACCAGACTCAGATCCTTGAACTCTGCCAAGTGCAGAGGTGATTTATGAGCTTGACAAAAAAATTACCCAAGATTTACCTACCAATACTTTGGATTCACTGAACACACATAAACAAGTAATAAAAGTGACTCAAAATATTTTAAGGTGTAAAAACTGACTATCAGTTGCATTTATTGTTGATCAGGCCTCTCGCCTGATCAGAATTTTGTTGAGAATTTTACAGATTTTTTTATTTTTTGTTTTTCATTCACAAAGCACCCACGAATGCCAAAAATGTGTTTTAGAGTTCAATTTCAATTTTGTTGGGTGTATAAATTAGTTATACAATTTTCAGTTTTGTGTAATATTGCAAATTTTTATCATTTCAATTTGTAATTCATTTATTATTCAAAATTCAGTGTGATTCAGTTATCGTTTGCTTAGAGAAAAAATATGATCAACACTTGATATTTCCCTTTTAGGTACATTTACAAAACATCATGCACAATACAAAAGAATAATACACTTTGGCCAAAAATAAACTGAATACTATGTGGTTTTCAGAGTGTAATGCATTACCCCTGCCTCCGAAGTTGTTTTTTTTTTGAAAGAGTATCAAGACACTTAGAAGTTAAGACTTAATAATGCACCCCTCAACAAAAGAAAAAAATACCTTTGAGTAATTTATATTACAGTGCTCTGTGGGATTCAGAGGAAAACACCCCATTTTTGCAGGATAACCTGTTGTTGTTTTTTACTTTGTGTATAATCATTCGCTACTTGGGCTGAAGGTAGAGCAATTCCGAGTTTTCTTTTCTTTTTTTTTTTTTGTTTCTCAATCAAGAGAATCAAAGAATATCGTGATACTGGTGGCCAAAAAAAATATTTTTAGAAAAGTTTACCTTCTTGTATGCAGGAAATTCCTTTGTCATGAGGGTCGGTGAGTTAAGTACCACCATTTGCAGATATCAGCTTCCCGGGGGTCTTGTCTGCCTTCATTTTATTTGGGTTTAGTAGTGAAGAAGAAAAAAATGGCCGTCGAGTTTTCTTCCATCCTTGGTTTAGCGTCAGAGTCAGGCGGCGTCCATCGAGTGGTTAGCGTTGGCCGGAGCTACCTGAGACATATCTGTTTCTCGGCTGCACGTCCAAGGAGTTAGGAGCTGCTTCCAATATGGGGAAGGGTTAAGTCTACGAACTCATGTCCGATGGGTGCGATTGGCTGGGCCGGGGGTCAATCCGCAACATCCTCCGGTACGTCTGCCGGGGAGAGAACAAGTCAGCGGGTGCTGAACTTCAAACCCTACTGGATTGGGACAGCAGCGGTTAAAATTTTACACTTCTGGCTTCCAACATCGAGCAATGGAGCAGGGACTCTTCCTTCCAAGCAGCAGCATGGTGACTTAGTCGACCCATACGAGTAAAAGCAGAAAAGTATGTGGGATGTTGACCCCACAATCAACAGGCGCCGAAGGGAGTGAGAATGAACTCTCTCTCCTCTGACCAAACTTTCACAAACACCTTTCACGCATGCGCCAAAAAGGACGCTATGGTTTTCCGCTACGCTATTGGCTGAAAGTCCTCCCTCATGCTATCTGTAATTTGAGGGAAGGTGTTTACGAGGGGTGTGGTGGGGCTGAACAACCTGTTGGTCATCCATGGCGTCCTCTTGACCATGATATTGCAATAATTCTTGAAATTCAACCTGCTGTGCCCTGGGGATTTTATTGTATTCAAGTTTTTGCAAGATGACCTTCCTAAGGAATTTCGGGCCTTACAGGAAGCGATATTCTTATCTCTGGTTTTGGCGACTCCCTGTCTAGTGAAAAAAAAACGAAATAGTGCAAATCCCGGGAATCATAATATTCGCATAAAATTTACGTCATGTACACAATTAACATTTCTCGAAACTCAAGAATACAAAAGTTTTCACATCATTTTCTTTACAAATTGCTGAATAAGAAATTTCAGAATTCGGGAGAGAGAAAAATAAAAGAATTAATTTCCTTAAAAAAAACATTCTACTGACATGATGCACGATTGCATACCAAATTTTGTTGTGTCTTGCTAACACACCTGGACGTCACAAACGTTTGTACCAATAAGTGCTTCTCACAACTCCACTCCCGCACGGGGATAACTGGTTTTCCAGTTATTTGGGGAGCGGCGCCCCCACGGCCCGAGCTAACCTTGTGACTGGTCAACGTCTGATGTCATGCCACCGCTTGTTTTTTGTTTCAGTGCTGTTGGTGTTTGCAGGGACGGCTGTTCATCCAGCTGTTGGGGAGTCGCGTCCCCACGTTCCCGAGCTGGTCTTGTGTCTCGCTTTTTCGTTTTTATTTATTTTCTCCACTGGCTAGTTGCCCGTGTTGTATACTTTACCTAATCGCTACCACGTTATGTACTAACACCCCGGTCTTGTGGTTTTGTTACCCTCCACCACTAACTGTTTTATATTAACCGCTCAGTTCGTAGGTTGCTGAGATTCCGTTTAGGTTCCCTTCCAGGATTTGTCTTATTTGGATTTCTTTTCTCCTTTTAACTGGTTTGGGTGCTAGACCTACCTGCATGTTTGCCGCGTGCGGAGACCCGTGAGGCGGAAATGGGATGTCTGGCGGCTGAGGTCGCAGGAGACCGGATAAGTGCCTCCTGTGTGCCAACACTCCTCTTCGACCCCGGCTTCGCTGTAAACGGGAGGCTAGAGACTAACCCACCTCTAGTCAGAAGTCTTGTACCAAGTTGTGTGCAGGGCTTTAGCGGCTTTTTTGTCGTATAGCACGGCAGGGTGAGCCCGGGGCTGTGGGATCATGCCAAAGGCGTTGGCATGACGGTACCCGGAGGCCGAAGTGTCCGCCGAGTGCGTGTGATCACAGCCAACGGACTATATCTGCAACGTATAAGCTCCAGAACTGTGTCCGGCGTCATTTTCTTGGCTTGCAGACCTCCAGTTCTCCCTTGTAGGGCTCGGTGGTGGGTGGAGTAGTCTGCAGACGAATCCTTCTCCTTTTTTTCCATGGGTAAACCCAAAAACAAACGCTCCAAATTCAAGTCGCCTGAGCAAATGATCGTTGACAACGACTCTCCTTCGTCTTCTCAACCTACCAAGTCTCATACCCTTAAACGATCTTTAGACCATGACCTGGACCAAGAATGTGGAACCTCTTCTTCGGCAGCTGTACCAGTCGCTCCGAAGCGTCGTCTCCCCTCGATTGCTGTGAATACGCATGCTACACACTTAGTTGTAGAATCCATCGATCCGAATGAGAGACTGTCCACCAGATCTCCATTTTTCATTTCTAAAGCTTTGGACGCTGCGGTTGGCCCCTTGAAGTCTGTGAGGAAGCTTCGCTCTGGGGACCTGCTTGTCCAAACTTGCAGTGTTTCTCAGAGTAATACTTTTCTGCACCTCACTAGTCTTCAAGGCATTCCTGTCAAAGTGACACCTCACCCGTTTCTTAACACCTCTCGGGGTGTTATTTCGGAGTTTGATCTCTTGCCATGCAGTGAAGACGAATTGGTGACTGAACTTGCAGATCAAGGTGTTATTGCTGCTCGTCGTATGATGTTCCGGCGCGATGGTTCCTTGATTAAGTCTAAAAATGTAATCTTGACATTTAACTCCCCGAAAGTTCCGACCGAAATCAAGGCTGGCTACTTGGTCTGTGGAGTTCGCCCGTACATTCCCAGTCCTCTGCGCTGTTTCAGGTGCCAGAGGTACGGGCATTCACAACGTTTCTGTAAGAGTTCCGCTCGTTGCGCAAATTGTGGCTCCAGTGAACATGACGGGGATGGTTGCACTTCTGCCGCCTGCTGTGTTAACTGCGGTGAGGCCCATGCAGCTTACTCCCGCAACTGTTTGAAATGGAAGGACGAGATGGCAATCCAGCGCCTCAAGACCCTGGAGGGCCTCTCGTACCCTGCTGCCAAGGCCAAGTTGGGTATACCCACCACCCGACAGCGTACTTTTGCCGCGGTAGTTCAGTCTCTGCCACAACCCGTGCAGCCCTTTGTTCCGCGCCCTGTAGCTCTCGCCGCACTTGCCAGGCGATCTACAGTTGAACAAGCGACACAGGTGGATTTCACCGAGCTCCAGCTTATTCGACCAGCTGAGTCTGCGCCTTCTCTTTTGCAGACGCCCGCCTCTTCCGGTTCCCAGCAGTTAGCCTGCACGTGCGGCAGACCCGGTCCTCAATCCGCAAAGGTGTGCAGTGTCCATCAAACTGTCTCGGCCTCAGCGAGGTCCCCACCCTCACCCAACATTATAGAGGAACATGGGGGGAGGAGAGTGACAGTTCGTCCCCAGCCTCAACCAGCATTGCAGAGGAACATGGGGGGAGGAGAGTGACAGTTCGTCCCCGCCCTCTGCCAGCATTGCAGAGGAGTGTGGGGGGAGGAGAGTGACGGTTCGTCCTTTTCAATTAGTAAATTTATTAATAAACTTCATTAACTACCTTTTCTTCACTGCTTTCATCATACTCTTTTTCAACTTTTACCAAGCCTGTCTGCTCTTGCTCATTTTCCACGCTTTTAAAATTCTGTGGCTGATATTTCTTTGTCTGGCGCTCTTTGGCCAAACCTGGCCCTTGCGCCACTAAAATCCACTAACCAACCAACCAACCAACCACAACTCCACTATTTAATCTCAACCATAATGTAAGCTTAATTTAATTTAATTAATTATGCACGAGTTCACTTTACGATTCCAATGTTCATAATTGCTGCATATATATATATATATATATATATATATATATATATATATATATATATATAATTTAATTTTTAAAATGAAGTCAATAATTTAGTTTACACATGTTCTAGTTTTACACATACTAAAAGCAATTTTTTTAAACCTTTTACATATGTTTAAATTCTTTCTAACTCTCGTTCCAAAGACACATACATATGCAGTACACATACAAAAACTATAACTACACAATTTCCACTGAAATTCTTGAACGAATGTTTAAGAAAGTGAAAAACAAAATTTTTTTCATGTCGCTCAGTTCGCCTCAAAAAATGAAATTCAATGAAAAATTAATGAGAGCAAAAATTTAAGGAATCATTCTTGGAGACAAGAATGCGTGGATGTGCGATTTTTTTGCATAGTGAAACCAAAGACTTTGCCCTAATCTTCGATACCACTAATAGAAAAAATATCAACACATCAGAACACGTGACGGCACTGCCACTAGGCGGAGCGGCTCCTGACCAACCAGGAGAACCACCGGTACAGGATATCAACGGATAATGCGTCTAGCACAAACGGATACCACGGGGACCCGGTCCAATATACAGGCAGATGTAGCGGCTCTTGTGTGCCCACGAACCATTTCCCGACGCCTCGCGGAAGCGAATTTTCGATCCCAGCTCACCTTACTTGTGCTGCTATTGTCACCGGATATTGCCGACTGCGTGTGCAGTGGTGCCAGGCCAGAGCGACGTGGAACGCCAGAGACTGACGACGTGTGGTGTTTAGCGATGAGTGCAGCTTCGTTTTGGGGATAGATGATCATCGTATCCGAGTGTGGAGGTCCCCGGGTCAACAGCAGAATTCCAACCTCGCTATCGGGCGCCACACCTCCCCCACTGCAGACATTATGGTCTGGGAAGCCATTGCCTACGATAGCCGATCAGCTCTAGTAGTGGTACGTGGATCATAGACGGGCCAGCGGTACGGGGATGGGATCCTACAGCCTCATGTGCTCTCATTCCTGGCCGGGGTTGCAGGTGCGCTATACCAGCAGGATAATGCCCACCCGCACATGGCTCGTGTTACCCAGGACTACCTACGTCATGTCTAGACGCTTTCAAGGCCTGCCCGTTCCCAGGACATGTCTCATATCGTCATATCGAGCATGTGTGGGACCAGCTGAAACGCCGGCTGCCTCCACTGCTGTACTATCCGAGATTTCGAGCACACTGTCCAACATATGTGTACCAGTCTGCCACACGATAACATCAGGCGTTTGTTCGCCTCCATGCTGGACCGTACTGAAGTATAATTCGCTGAGCAAGGCAGTGCGACGCGCTATTGAATATGACTGAACGCGTTCCCCAGATCCCTCTGTAATTGTCCTGCAGCTCTGTTTTTGCAATCATGTGTATCATTCATCTGTATCATTATGTCCATAAAATTTCAGTTCAATCCGATGCTTCCTTTTTAGTGCGCAAATTTCATTGTCCGTGAGTGTACTTAGATGATTTAACTTATTAACTACAGGAGTAAAAATTTAAAATACATATTAGCAGCGAATCCTAAAGCAGACGTCTTGTGGAATTTTTTTTAATATGTGCTTTGTTTTGTTTTACGTTTATGTCCCTTTAATTTTCGCCGAATTATACTTTCATTACGCCCTTATCCTTCTTTGTAATCGTCTCCCATAAATCAACTTAATACCCACATAACTTGTCCGAAAACAACTGAGAATGTATTTTATAATGTGCGTTACTGCGTTCGACTTTGCACGAGTCTCGTAATATAACGCTAGTCGTTGTGGTAAGCAAAGCAACTGCCCACAGCTGTTCCTCACCATGCGTCATTGGTAGTGCTCACTTTAATAAGCGTTGTTTTGTGAACCCCTAACAAGTGTTTTCGCGCTGTGATATTTCGAAAAAGTGGATGCCGGAGAAGAACAAAGATGCGCCATTAAATTTTGCTGTCGACTTAAGAAGTCTGTCAGAGAGACTTCCCATCTTATGCAAGGGGCTTATAAAAATGAATGTCCAGGAAAATCAACAATTTACAGATGGCATAAAGAATGTATTGATGGTTGTGGGTCGGCAGCTTTGATCCCGCATGTAGGAAGACCTTCAACGAGTGTTACAGAGGTAAACATCAATACAATAGGTGGTATCATACGAAAAAAAGACACCTATCGATTAGAGAAATTAAGACATGGTTCACCATTCAGAATCATCAACTCATTGAATATTAACCGAGCATTTGAGCATGGAATGAGTTTTTTTTCAAATTGGGTTCCCCATTTCTTTTCATGTGCGGCCCAATACAAAGCCTCACATGGCCAGTTTTGTCATTTCTTATATAGTGAAAATGAAGATTAATTCATGTCCCAATCTGCATATACACTATATTGACAAAAGTCACCGGACACCCTTCAAAAGCAAATGAACTGATACGCTGCGTTGTTAAGATGCACGTTACACCTGCAAATTTTATAAAAACAAGCCTGCAGCTGACCGATACCATATCACACTGTGAGGTTGGGTGTGTCGAGACGGGGGAGAACTGACTTTGAGAAAGGAAAAATTGTTGGGTGTTATAATAATGGTTTGTCCATAATAGAAACCGAGAGGTGTTTAAACATACCCAAGTCAACTGTTTCGGAGCGACTGAATAAATGGAGACACATAGCGTGCCTGAAGCAGCAAAACGTACCGGCAGACCAAAGAAAATCTGTGATAAAGGAAGTGGAAACATCAGCAGAGTCGTTACAGCTAATCGACGGAGTACTGCACAAGACCTCAGGGTACAGGTAAGTAAATATGCTGGAACATCGGTATGTACACGTACCATTCGCAGAGAACTGCATTCCATGGGTTACAGTGGTCGTGCAGCTGCTCATGAGCCTTCATCTGCACTCGGAATGCTACTCGCCGCTTAGCATGGTGTAAAGAACATTTATTGTGGACCGTAGATCAATGGAAACTGGATCTATGCACTGATGAATCCATATACACGATCCATCAGTCTGATGGCCGTGTGTGGGTTTGGTGGCAGAAGAGGGAACGCTGTTTACCACAGTGTACTGTTCCTACGGTGACGTTTAGACCTGGCAGTGTACTCGTGTGGGGGTGTTTTTCGTGGTATGGTTCTGGCCCATGGTTATCGGGGACAAACCTGTTAACCAGTACGTGTATCTCGATATTCTGGACAATTATGCCCTACCAACTCTGTGGCAATACTATGGAACCGGGCCTTTTGGTACCAGCAGAACAATACACCGAGCCATAAAGCAATGAATGTTACGACGTTGTTCGACGATAATTCCGTATCGTGTGTGGACTGGCCAGCAAAGAGCCCTGATCTTAATCCCATTGAGCACTTATGGGATGAATTCGAATGCTGCATAAGAAGTTTGGAACTAAGGCCTACTACTAAACAACAGTTAGCGGCAGCATTATGTACTGAATGGAAACGCATACCTATCGCTGTGTTCCAAACCCTTGTCGAAAGTATGTCTCGAAAAATCAGTGCAGGGGCCGCCCTCGAGGCGCAGTGGTTTAAGCGATGGCTTCTAATCATTCGTCCGAAAAGGGTCCGGGTTCGAATCCCGGTGAGTCTTTGATGTGTTTATCTTAAGGCACTGTCTCTCATCTTTCCCTGGAACCAGTGCCCCTAAATTAAGGGTGGGCGACTGCTTACATCCCATTGAGTTGCCCACGGGGTCGTTAAACGTCCACCATAAAAAGAAAAAAAAAAAAAATGTCAGTGTATGCATTAAGGCCAAATGGTGGTTTCAAAATATCTTTATTCAAGGTAGAAATCAGGAGACGAACTAATAAGGACGTCTAAATACAAATAAAATACGATCAAAGATCGTTAAACTACTAAAACCTATATAAAAATATACAGCATAGTGCACAAGTTGAAAAATGGAGCAAAATTACAGCTCGTGATAAATGAACAGCGACAAGCATGTCTGGGCATTGAGGAAGGATTTTAACAAAAAAACTTATTGCTCATAAGTGCATTGCTGTGCGATTAACAAACTTGTTCAAGAAAATTGAGAGCTTCAGGAGACAACATTTCTCTTGAAAAAAAAATACAATACAATAAGACAGTAAGGTGTAACACATCATAGTTACAAGAATGTACAGTACAAAGCAATTGACAAACTGATCATAAGACAAATCAATGAAATGATGAATATCAGGAGAAGAACAAACTTGGACTTCCTGGTGTAAATATAATATATTACCTGTTCGGCAATATTCAAAAACAATGTACAGATATACAGCACAGTGTCAACATGTTACAAATCAAAAGCGGACCATATACAGAAATGTAACACCCGACACCGTACTAATGTACGTCAATAAATGCTATGTTGTGTTTCTCTTTTATGTGCCCGGTGACTTTTGTCAATATAAAGTAGTCCAGACTTTTCAGAATGCGACTTCTGGTTGTTAACTATTTTAAAAAAGCATTACATGGACGATTATTTGAGACTGATCAACAACTTATTACAACTGCTCAGGGGTTCGACAGCATTTCAGAAAAATAATTCCAGAAGACATTCAAAAAATGGTGGGAACGTTGGGAGACCTATATTGCATGGAATGGACAGTATTTCGAAAAAGATGATCACTTCCTTGATAATTAAAATACGCATATTTCTTTTATAAAAATATACTCAGCTATTTGGGGACAACCCTTGTACATGCCCGAGAATCTCATCCATGCTCCTTTATCCTAGGCATAGGGCACCTATTTTCAACTTTTCTGATACAATACTCGCAAAGACTCTATCTTGCACAACTCGCTTGTTCAGCATTTGATACACTTCCATCCCATTGCTTTTCTATCAACAGCCTTCCACTAGCACACGAAGAGGTCCCTCTGAGCTCTTGTAATTTCGTCCTATATGCTACCATTTTTATTCCCCCCATTCCACGACAGTATGAAACATATTTTCTCCACCCCGCAAAATATGGAATTTCATTGCGGTTTTTCACTTCGCTTGATGAAAATAATCATCTTAATTTTCTTCTCCCTCGTTAAATGCCGTCCCGGTGGCTCAGGGGTCCAAACCTTTTGCTCGAGGTGGATTTCATTACATTCGTTAAATCCTGGGATATCGTTACATCAAGTCATCTTTGCGTTGTACGAAGCAAAAGTTTCTGTTTTGATCGTTCAATACGGGACTTACTAAATGCGAGCTCGCTTTAGGCGAGTTCTATTATGCGCTCTCATACTGCCATTTGGTCGTTAGACCAGTGCCGAAGCAACATCACCTCATGTGTTTGTCGAATTCCAGATACATCTTCCTGTTTGAGAAAGCACTAACAATGAGAATTGTCATTCATGCATCTAATATATAAAGTTGAATGTGTGTTTCTTTGTTTGTCTGCTACGCAAGTTTACAGTTTTCAATTTAGAACCACCCTGGTTGGTATACTATCTCATGGTACTGCAACTTAGACCGTATACAGTTTTGGAAGGGAGTCGGAGCCCGGGGTCAAGATGACCTCATGCACAATTTTCCTAAAAGGTTCCATTGTTTAATTTTTTATTTTGAATTCGTATACTATCTCATGGTATTCTGACTTAGACCGTAGACAGTGTTTGGAAGGAGTCGGAGCCCGGGGTCAAGGGGACCCCATACACAATTTCCGTAAAAGGTTCCATTTTATACTTTTTTATTTTGAATTTATATGCTAACTTCATCATCATCATCATTGTCAACCATTATCAATCCACTGCTGGACGAAGGTCTCCCCAAGTTTCCTCCACAACGGTCTGTCTTGTGCCAGTCTCCTCCATGTCACTCCCGCATACTTTCGAATTTCATCCACCCATCTTCCATGTGGTCTTCTTCTGGGTCTTTTCCTGTCCCTTGGAATCCAATCTAAAATTTCGGCTGTCCATCGATGGTCTGTTCTTCTGGCAGTATGTCCAGCCCATTGCCATTTCAGGGATTTAACTCTGATCATGATGTCTTCCACTCTTGTCATTTTTCGGATCCACGTGTTCCTCTTCGTATCTCTCCTGGTTACACCAAGCATGCACCTCTCCATGCTACTTTGAGTTGTCTGCAGCCTTTGTATGTCTCTTTTAGCTAAGGTCCACGTCTCTGCACCATACGTAAGCACTGGAAGGATGCATTGATCAAACACTTTTCTTTTAAGACATAATGGCATATTGCTCTTGAAAATTATGCTGTTTCTTCCAAAAGCTCTCCAGGCAAGTTTTGTACGCCGATTAATTTCTTCACCAATGTGACCCTCACTTGATATCTGCTGTCCAAGATAAACGTACGTGTCTGTTATCTCCAGCTTTTCTCCATCAATCGATAAATCTTCATTTCTTGTAAAAGCATTGTACATCACTTTTGTCTTCTGAAAGTTCATTTTTAATCCCACTTCTTTACTCTTGTCAGCAAGTTCCTGGATCATACTCCGTAGCTCTGATGGGGTAGTTGCAAAAATGACTATGTCATCAGCAAAACGAAGGTGGGTTAGATAATCTCCATTAATCTTTATCCCTTTGTTTTCCCAGTTCAGTGATTGAAAGACATTTTCCAATGTGGCATTAAAGAGCTTCGGAGATATGGTGTCACCTTGTCTCACTCCTTTTCCAATGATACTCTAACTTAGACCGTAGACAGTTTTTGGAAGGAGTCGGAGCCCGGGGTCAAAGAGACCCCATGCACAATTTTCCTAAAAGGTTCCATTTTTTACTTTTTTTTTTTTTAATTTATATGCTATCTTATGGTACTCTAACTTAGACCGTTGACAGTTTTGGGAAGTAGTCGGAGCACCGGGTCAAGGGAACCCCATACACAATTTTCGTAAAAGATTCCACTTCTTACTTTTTTTAATTTTGAATTGGTATACTATCTCATGGTGCTCTAACTTAGACCGTAGACAGTTTTTGGAAGGAGTCGGAGCCCGGGGTCAAGTAGACCCCATACACGATTTTCGTAAAAGGTTTAATTTTTAAATTTTTAATTTTATATGGTTTACTATCTCATGGTACTATAATTTAGGCCGCAGACATTTTTTGGAGGAGTCGGAGCCCGGGGTCAAGGGGACCCCATACACAATTTTCATAAAAAGTTCCATTTTTTACTTTCTTATTTTGAATTGGTATACTATCTCATGGTGCTCTAACTTAGACCGTAGACAGTTTTTGGAAGGAGTCGGAGCCCGGGGTCAAGGGGACCCCATACACAATATTTGTAAAAAGTTACATTTTTTACTTCTTTTATTTTGAATTGGAATTTAATACTTTTAGTTGTGATAAGCGCAATATTTTTTGTGACAAGTTCTTCCCAGTGAAGAACTGCAATCAGAAGTGAAGGTAAGTATTTTCATTCCTCTTTCTTTATTTCTTGTTTCGTAAAAGTAAGTTAGTTAAAACATTTTTTTTTATTTTTAACATTTGCAGCCGTCCTTGCTGCTCAATAACCAAAATGAATTAAAGTAAATTTGCTGGAAAACTATAGGAATATCTTTCTCATTCATACACGTTCACCCGCTAAATTTGGTGATTTCACGAAAAGTGATATTTACCCGGGAAATACCGGGTATCCCTGCTGTCTGTATATAATGAGCAACAAAATTCAAACAGAAAAGCTAAAATTACAGTGAACCTAAAGACTCTACAGAAAATAATTTTCAAATTCATTGAAGTAATGAAATGCACTATTAGGTACGGTTCATGCCATAAGAAACTAATCGTTTTTATTTGATTTGTACAAAATTTAGATAGTGAATTATCACCAAATTCTCGCGTGGAATGCCAGGCAATTCGGCTACTTTCAATATTTCCTGCTGAACAATTTACCAAGTTGATGCCTTAAAAATGATATTTCCTTTTGCGCAATTTCCCTACTTCTAAACGTTGGACTAAAAAAAATGCTTTTGAATCCCATAGCTTAAACTGTGCATAAAACCCTTCGTGCATTTTTAGCAACATACAAGTACAGTAGCGCATTGATAATGGTTTTTGACGATGTTGGGGGAGGATGATTGTGAAACGCAAAAGTGCATTTACGTAATCTCACAAAAATGCATATACGTATGCTTCTTTCGGTAAAATTCCTCAGCGTATTGTAGGAAGTTATTCCCAAAGCTCTTTCGTAATTCTTTTTTGTAGCAATTCTCTTTAATGTCATTCCTGCAGGCTTTCGAATTTTCTCCACTCGTCTACATCAAATCTTCTTGTAGGTCTCTTTCGATCACTTTAAATCCAGTCTTGAATTTAAAAAAAAAGTTCTCATAACTGAGGAGGAAAATAATGAAATTGCCTTAAAAATAATGGCGGAGGGAATCACATTGAAAATGTATTTTTATTTCGAGATTTAACGGCGACCGTGGGCAACTCTAAGTGCTATAAGCAAATGCCCGTCCTCAGTTCGGTTCCACTGGTTTCGGTGTCAGTGATTTTGAGCGAGCGCACTACATAACAAAAGACCGAATTCAAAGACGAAAGGTCAGATGCCAAAGTTTGGATCACTGCGCCACCAGACCGCATTGCTAAAGTACACTTTACACCAAAAACATAGTTGCCCCAGAAAGAAGCAGCCGACAGGAATTAAACTCAGTGGGTAGGTTTGGCATCGTGAGTTATGCAAATGATTCAAGTATCACGTTCGGCTACTCATGTGATGCCAGAAAGGAGGGGTCATAGCACTTTGTCTGACCGGGTCGTCCCGTTGCGCGTGCTTGCCATTCTGACTCGTGCTGTTGTGTTGGTTGAATCCAATACACATTCCTCGGAGGAAAGTTCGGAAGCAACACTAGCAATTGGAGGAGTTCGAGAGGGGCTGCATCGTCCGGCTCCTGTAAACGAGATGGCCTTACTGCCGTATTGCGCGCCGTACCGGTAATGCTGATAGCAGCGTGCCACGCTGTTGGCGGCAGAGGATATAACACGGCACGCATCAGGGACAGATAGGGTCTGGGAAACTTAAACGAATCACGGAGGGAGAGAACCGACGGGTTGTCCGACATGCGCGAAATAACCCAACAGCCGCTCTTACAGATATTAAGCGAGTAGTGGTGTCCTTCATGCATCGTCCGATTAGTGCCAGCACCATTGACAGACAGCTGCACGACGTAGAACTATATTCCGAGTCAACCTAATAGTGAACCACTATGAAGGGTACAAAACAGCTACCTCCGCTACAAAAAATAGTCCCTGGCATTTCGAGCGAAAAGCATCAGAATTATTGCTTAGAATCCATTTTTGTTTGCTCAACAGTTTAGCAGGCAAAATTGCTATCTAAAAACAAAATCTAGAAGTTTGAGCGCTTTTAGAAATAAATTTGTTCTTAGATGTTGCTGAATCAAGAGCTTCGCAATTTCGGCTATTTCTGCCCCCTTGGGATACAACTCGGACAGGGGGAAATGATGGAAGACCTCTTCCAACATTAACAACCCAGGGGCAATAAATTGACAATCGGGGAAACTAGAAGGTTGCGTTATTTAAACAGGCAGTACGGGAAACAATTCGGGCTCCACCAGAACCCCACTCACAATCCCCACTGCTTGTGGGATGTGTGGGTGTGTGGTGTTGGGGGGATCATAAAAGAAACAGCAGAAGAGCACACTAACGCGGATGGATACTGTTCTTGCGTTCCACGACGAGATGTGATAAGGCTCTCCCACCTTTCCCAGTAGTACACGTTTAGGGTGAATTGGAGTATAGATGCATGCAGACCGTTACGACGACTGCTCTTAGCACCATTGCATCGTCGCCAAAGACTGCAATGGTGTCGTGCCAGACTGTCGTGAAGCCACTGAGAATGGCAGCGCGTGATTTTCAGGGACGAGTCCGGCTTTTGTCTTGGAAGAGACGACCACCGAATAAGTGCGTGGAGGCACCGTAGTCAGCGATAAGATGAACGGTTTGTTGTTGAGCGTCGCACGTCCAGAAGGCCTGGTGTCATGGTGTGGGGTGCAATTGCCTACAATGCCAGATCACCTTTGGTGTCCATTACAGGCACTTTTACAGCCTAACGTTACGCTAATGTGGTCCTTCAACCATTGGCCCTACCTTTCCTGAACTTTCACTCCGTTACGATTTTCCAACAGGACAGCGTTCGTCCGCTTACTGTTGCTATCTCGAGAGCTGACCTTCAAAGCACTAACATTCTACCATGGCCAGCCGCAAAGCCAGACCTATCGCCGATTGAAAATGTGTGGGATGCTATTGGACGCGCTATCCACACTTCACTCTTAACGCACAATCTGCAGGAACTGCTTGAGAATATTCAAGCTGCATGCGATGGCTTATCGCAGGACGCCATTAGTAACCTGTACAACTCCATGGTGAGACGTCCGGCATGTTGTGTGAGCAAGCATGGCGGCCCGACGCTATACTGAGAGACACTACGTATTGACGTGTAGCTTAATAAATATTGCCCGTATCAGTTTAGATGTTTAATCATTTATCGTTCCTGGTAACCTTTACCTTACTCCCGAATAGCATTGCAATCCCACACGTCCTTCTGAGTGCAACAATTTTTTGAAGTAGAGTGTATAAGCCAAGTAAATTGATACAATATGTTTACGTGGCTAATAAATTCTCTTACCTATAGATTAACAAAGTACTCAGAAAGTGCCAAACCATTTGCTTTGGTTAGTTAACTCCACGAAGAATTGTAACTGCCCATAATGCCTTGAGTTTTGTGTTCGTGAATTAAGAGTGAAAGGGATAACGGGTTTATTTCTTGAAGAATAATTTTGCATCCCATAAGACAATAGTTGATTTATAATAACCGCTTGACGTAATTTATTTATTTACTTATTTCACTGCCTTTCTCTGGAGAAGTTAGTTCTATTATATTTTCCTTTACCTAATGCTTTTGAAGGTGGTGTGAAAAAAGTATTTCGTAAAGAATAATAATTACAGTAGCATTCTAATGAGTTTTTAATTACTATCTTCCAAACAAAAGTGATATCTTTTCTTGAAGAACTGTGAAAGTTACTAAAGACGATTGCGTGATGTAAAATTATTCAAGGTTAATCTTTAAATTAATTCTAGGTTGAAAATAGAGAAATATTTTTTTCTTAATGAGGTGCTTTTCTTTCACTTTGCGGTGATCGCACAGAGCATTTTTGTTTACTTTTAAGTAAGTTATTATCTGAAAAATATTATTTTTCTCATGATATTATTAATAAGAAAAACAGAAAACAATTGAACATGAGGGGGAAATGCAATTTTCCCGAACGCTAATTTTTAGTCTATATGTATAAAGCAAAGTGGGAAAATGGGAAAATAAAATATTTCCGTCCGCGAATTGCCTGAATGTTTCAAAGATCTGAAAATCTGTATGCTGACAGTTCTTGACATCTGTATACCTAGAAAAGTCCGAAAAAAAAAAAAAAAGAACAAAACGGCGGCTTTGAAACACCGCCTGGCTGAATTTTTCGAAAATTGTTCGATCACTTCTAAAGGACCTAGAGATCTGAAAATAAGTATTCTGATAGGTCTTAAGTTGCGGATACGAAGGAACGACAGGAAACCGAAAGAATCAAAGAGGCTGGTTTGGAACACAGTTTGCAAGAATATTTCGATGATTGTTCGACCACTTCTAAATCACCTAGAGATCTGAAAATTGGTATAGTGATAGATCTTAAAGTGCCGATACATGGAAAAGTCCGAAAACACAAAAATCAAAATGGCGGCTTTGGAACTTTGACTGCGGGTTTTTGTGCGAATTGTACAACCACTTCGAAATGATCTAGATATTTGAAAATGGTATGCTGATAGGTCTTAAAGTCCGAATACATAGAAAAGTCCGAAAGCAAAAAACCATCAATGACGACTTTAGAATATTGTCTGTTTGAATTTTTCTACCACTTTTGCACACATAAGAGGCCACTGCCAACTGGGGATCTTCACTTTTTCTACCACTTCTGCAGCTACAAATGTCTGAAAACTAAAGAATTCAAAAGGGTGGCTTAGCTTCAGTGTGCAAATGCTGATTGGTCTCAAGGTCAGGATACCTAGAAAATTTTGAAAGAAAAAATAAAATGAGCTTACGGAATATTGTCTACTTGAACACTTCTACCACTTCTACACCTAAACAAATCTGAAAACCAAAAATTCAAAAGGGTGGCTCAGCTTTACTCTACAAAATGCTGTTAGGATTAAAGATAATTAAGCCAGAAACGTTGACATTCTGTTAAAATTCTATGAAATTTTGATTTAAAATTAAGAAGCGGCAACAAAGGCTACTACCGTTCTTCGTCAAACCATGCATTTATGTCACGACCCCGTTCTAAATCAAAAAACATGTGCGGATTTTCATTACTTTCTTTCCCATCAATTACTTCTCCCTATCTTTAATTGGTGTTCAAAAATGATTTTATTGATTCCCCTTTTGGATTTCCAACACTGTCAATTCAATTGATAATTTCCAACACTGTCAATTCAATTGTATTGCTGTATGAAGATCTACCACGGCATGCTGCTTTCAGCAATTCTATCCAGCATGCTTTCGAAGTCCATCCACACCCTCTTCTACGTGCTCTTCTTCTAGAACTTTTCTTGTTTCTAATTATAAAGTCAGATGTGCAACAACGGTCATTACTTCCAGAAATATATACACTATATTGACAAATGTTACCGGACACCTAGAAGGGAAACACAACATAGCATTTTTTGACACACACTGGTGTCGTTCCACCTTTGGCCTTCAAGCGTGCACCGACCATTCGAGGCATGCTTTCGACAAAGTTTTGGACCATAGCGATAGGTATGCGCTTCCATTCTATATATAATGCTGGCGCTAACTATTGCTTAGTAGCAGGCCTTGTGTTCAAACTTCTTATGCAGCCCTCAAATTCATCCATAAGTGATCCATGGGATTACGATCAGTGCTATGTGCTGGACAGTCCATACACGATACGGAATTATCCTCATACCACACCGGAACAGTCCTTGCTTTATGGCTGCTGGCCACGCCCTTCTGAGATCTGCACATTATGCTCTGTGTGCCTCTTTGCTGCGCCCATAGCCCAGTTATTTTGTGTTTCTCTCGTGCACGAGTGTTTGCGCTCTCTTCTAGGCTACTTTTTCGAGTTGGTAAGTGCACATTTTACCGATTTTCCTTCATATTTCATTTTTTTTTTGATTGGAGGTTTAACGACCATCGTGCGCAACTCAATGGGCTATAAGCAGTCGCCCGTCCCTAATTTAGGGTCACTGGTTCCAGGGAAGGGAGAGAGCCAGTGCCGTAAGACAAACACAACATCCATGCCTCACCGGGATTCGAACCCGGACCCCTTACGGACGAATGATCATAGGCCAGCGCCTTAGACCACTGCGCCACCGGGGCGGCCATATTTCATTTCGTTGGGTCTATTTGCAATCTGCCCATCGTGACTCGCCTTGACTGTATGATCTAAACCTGCCTGCATCTCGTAGAAGCCTTCCTGTGCCGCCCCGGTGGCGCAGTGGTCTAAGGCGCTGACCTCTGATCATTCGTCCGTAAGGGGTCCGGGTTCGAATCCCGGTCAGGCATGGATGTTGTGTTTGTCTTACGGCACTGGCTCTCTCCCTTCCCTGGAACCAGTGACTCTAAATTAGGGACGGGCGACTGCTTATAGCCCATTGAGTTGCTCACGGTGGTCGTTAAACCTCCAATAAAAAAAAAAGCCTTCCTGCTGCTTGTGTCTGCGTTTGTCTCCCGTGTTTGTGCTCAACCTATCGCTAGTGAGTATCTGCGCTGCCTTCCCCAGTGGATTGCTAGCTGCCCTTGTGCCGTTGCATGTCTTCTGCGTCGGTGTGTAGCTCTCGTGATCCGCCTATCCCTAGTGGTTTATCGCGCTGCCTTCCTTTGTAAACTGCGTGCCGCCTCGCTTTTCTTCAGTGGTTCGTGCTCATGGCTTGTGCTGCTGTTTCTTAGGGTGTTCCTGGTGTGTTACCTTCCCCAGCCATGTGTTTTCCGTGCCAAGCTCTGCTCCCAATGTCTGTGGATTCCTTCATCGTTAGACATGATTCCTCGCTCACAGCAAATGTCTGTGAGTCTACGAAGGTTGGTAAGTCTATGCTTCATGCTCTTAGCCTTGGCGTCAAGTTTGACGCGCTACCTGATACTAAGTTAAGGGCCTATATGTCTGCCTTTTCATTTCTTCCTTCCGCTGCGATTACGCCCATTGCACGAAAGCCTAACTCTGTGCTGGTTTATTTCTCTTCTCCTGCTCATGTTGCTGAGGTTCTTTCTACCAGTATTTTTATTGGGAACTGAAGTCTGGTACCGGTGCCTTTAGCTCACTGCCCAGTGCCCCTCACCATGTTTCCGGTACCTCCGGAAGTGTCTGACGATTTGTTGCTTACCTTTCTGTTGCGGTGTGGTCGCGGTGTTGGCAGTGTCCGCACGCTCCCCTCCGCACCAACCGATCAAAGTGATCGTCCGTATTTCAGTTTTCGGCGACAAGTTCTCGTCTTTTTTCTTGATGTGAACTCCACTACTCCTTGCCCTACTGATTTCCGGGTGTTCTTAGGTCATCAATGTGTTCACCGCTTAAAACTGTTTTTCGTGTAAAGCTCATGGTCATCATCGCGCTCAGTGCACGCGCTCCACCACCAGTTCCTTTGCAGTGCCTGCGTCTGCGCTCTTTATGAAGCCAACGCTCTCTGCTACATCTGTGGTGTCTTCTCCGCTCCCGAACCTTACGTCTGGCTCCACATTGCCTGCCTCTTGTGGACTTTTTCCCCCGCCGTCTATGGTGTCCTCATCCCAGCCTGCTGCCCCTTTCCTCAAGGTTTCTCCTCTTCTGGACAGCCTATTCAACCTGCCGCTCCAGCTCCTCTACAGACCTGTACCTCGGGATATCTATTGATGACACCCTGCAGTCCTCTTCGGATCAATCTTCTATCAAGCGCTCCGCGGATGCCTCTAAAGTGTAATCCGTCGTCGCTTCTGCTGTTTCTTGGCCCACTTTCTCTCCTTCTAAGACTGCCACCTTGCTCGAGACGTAAGATGCCTTCTCCCCGCCAGCCTCTCCTGATGTTTCAGTTACATCTTCGCTATGCGCTCCTGGTGCTGTTTCCGAGCCCGCGATTCCATCTCTGCCTGTTTTCCTGCTGTGTCTGCTCTTCCGTCTCCTGCTCTACAATCCTCTGGTGCCTCTGAGGGTGCTCTTCCCAAGGGGCGCTGTCGTCGTTCTTCACCCTAACGTTGCAAGGAGATTGCTTCTTCTCCGGAGTTGCATGATGCTAATCAGCCAGCAATGTTGCCGCCTTCTCATGTTCATCTATATTGTTTGTGTCGCGAAGAGTTTCCTGACGTGACTGCTTACTATGTTGCTTTTCTAGCCTGGGATCTTCCTCCTGATGCGTATACCTCTGAACTATCTACTGCCTCGCGATCCCCTTAGAGGACCTTCGCTTTTACATTTGGACTCCCCCCCCCCCTGGTGCTCTGTAGTGACTGCCTCGTGACTTTTGCATTTCGTGTTTTTGGACAATTGATGCGTCGCCTTTTGGCCTATGCCTAGCCTCTTGTGCTTTGTATTTATTCTGCTACGTGTTTTGTATATATATCTGTTATTGCCCGCTTTCAGCCATATATTCTCCCGTTTCTGCTGTGCCTGCCCCTGAGTCTCATTAAAACGATGTTGAAACCTTGCTTTATGGCTCGGTACATTATCCTTCTGGTACCAACAAGGCTGGGTTCCATAGTATTGCCACAGAGTTGGTAAAGAATAATTGTGCAGGATATCGAGGTAGACGGGCTGGTTAAAATATTTGTCCACGATAACCAATGGGCCGGGACCATACCACGAAAAACATCCCCACACGAGTACACTGCCAGCTCCAAACCTGACCACTGGAACAGTACACTGTAGTAAATAACTTTCTTCCGACTGCCGCCATACCCACGCACGTCCATCAGACTGATATGTCTTGTATCTGGATTCATCAGTCCATAGAACCGGTTTCCATTGATCTACGGTCCACGACAAATGTTCTTCACATCATGCTAAACGACGAGTAGCATTCCGAATGGAGATGAAAGGCTTATGAGCAGCCGAAAGACCACGGTAACCCATGGAATGCAGTTCTCTGCGAATGGTACGTGTACATACCAAAGTTCTATCATTTTACTCACCTATATACTGAGGTCTTGTGAAGTACTCGTTCGATTAGCTGTAACGACTCTCCTGAGGCTGCGACGTCCTCTATCACTGATTTTCTTTATTCCTTTAATCTGTCGGTACGTTTTGAGGTTTCAGGCACGCCATTTGTCTTACACTTATTCAGTACATCAAAACAGTTGACTTGGGTATGTTTAAACGCCTCTCGGTTTCTCTTATGAACAACCCACTGATATAAAACCTAACAATCTTTCCTTTCTCAAAGTCAGTTCTTTTCCGCCGCAACATGTTCACTCAACCTCACAGTGCGATATGATCGCGTTCAGCTGCAGGCTTGTTTTTATATCCTTTGCAGCTGTGCAGTGATCTTAATAACGCAGCGGATCCGTTCATTTGCTTCTGAAAGAGCGTCTGGTGACTTTTGTCAATATAGTATATGTCAAACCCAGTGCCAATTGAGGTTCTTTATTTCGAACATGCTCTCATCGACTCTTGATGTTTTACTTTTCGTATCTTTCTTGGCTATGCATTAGATATTTGATCGGAGAGTAAGCGTTATGGTTCTTACATTTCGGATTTACGAATTCTAAACGAATGTTAGAAGTCGGACTAATAGTTTCAGTGATATATTGATCTCAGGCAGACCGACAGATGAAATGATACTATAAGCGAGTCCTTTTTTTACAAAAGACAAGCTAAAAACTAACTAGGTAGCTTACCTTGGAACAAAGATTTTGTACAGGCTATTCGTGTAGTTGAGGAATATTACAACCGTTGTTTAAAGAGCCCATCGTCGTGGTGGTCCAAACACTGACTCCATGAATTAGTGATCTTAACGATAGGATGCAACGAATCTCGCATGGCGTTTGATTATGCCATACACGTTTGTCACGGAAAAAATATGGCTATGGTACCCCCTGCTTTTCATTTGACCAGAGATATTATGGGATAATGTCAGTTCAACCACACGACTTCGTACATACGAAGTTATTAACATACATATTTAGATTACATACGAAGTCATTAACCTGACTTCGTATGCAATCTTTTATATATCAGAACGAAGGATTTCAATATGCTAAAAAATGCCCTAAATGCAGGCCTAGTGCCTTAAAATTAATTATTTGTTTTCCTTATGACACTGAGAAATCAAAAGTGCCATTTGAGTGTGATTCCCCAAATATTTTGATAGCCTGTCTTCCAGACACGAACCACACTTCAACAGATCTTATAATAAAATCCACAGTTTTCGATAAACTTATCAAGTGACCCTTTGGCGAAATGTACGTTCCGAAGTGATCTTTCGGTGAAACCAACTTTTCGGTGAAGTGATCTTCGATTAAATTATTATTCGGTGAAGTAATCGCAGTACAAATGAAGTAGACTCAAGAAATGCACATGATATCATGGAATATTCTCACAATGCCTTGCGGCGGGTGTATTCTGGAAGTGTTGCATCGGGAGTTTCGCTATTCTGGTAATTAATAAAACTTCAATACTAAATAAGGCATGTTCCTGCAAAGTATGTACAGAGTGTCACTACACAAAATAAAGGGAATGGTTACAACTTCCTGTTGCACCCATTCTTGTTCTTAGTAAACATACACGATCGAGTCACATTATTGTGACCACCAGCTAAAATCCAGAGTAACCGCCGTGTGCAGCGCGGACAGCAGCTAGACAGGCTGGGAGTGACTCAATAAGGTGCTGGAGGGTGTTCACAGGTAGGTGGAGCCATGCTGACTGCAGCTTCTGGAGGGTGCATGGCGGAGGATCCATAGAGCGAACAACACGATGGAGGTGGTTCTACAGATGCTTAATTGGGTTTAAGTCTGGATAATTAGGAGACCAGGGAAGTATTTAAAATTCTTCATCATGCTCTTCCAACCACTCTCAGACATTTCTAGCTGTGTGATAAGTCGCATTGGCGTGCTGGAAAATCCCATCCGCCCTAGGGTAAACAATCAGCATGTATGAGTGTACGTGGTTTGCAAGGATGGATTCATAACGAATTCGGTACATAGTGCCTCCGACAGGTACGAGGGAACACAGGGAATGCCACGAAAACATTTCTCGGACCATAACGCTGCACCCACCAGCTTGTGTTCTTCAAGCAATGGTTGAAGAGTGTTTGTTCTCCGATGTTTCTCACCTTATACACCAACGTCCACCCGTTCGATTAAGCAGAAAACGTGACTCATCAGAGAAGGCATCACTTTGCTATTCAATGGAGGCCCAATTCCGATACTGCCGTGCAAGTGTAAGCCTTTTCTGACGATGCACATTTGTTAACATAGGTGCAATGACCATCTGTCTACAGCGGATCCCCATACGCAGCAGGGTTCGCTGAAATGTCGTTTTAGACACACTTCCGATAGCCCCATGGTTCATTCTGCCAGTGTGATGCTCCACTATAGCTAGGAGATCAGCCCTGACACTCCTTCGCTGCCGACGTTCACCTCTGACATCAACGGCACCTGATGCTCCGCAGTTTCCACTTCGCTTATTCCCAATGGAGCCATTTCGCCAATCACGATGAACTTTGACCACAACAGTATGCGAACAGTTCAGAAACTGCGCTGTTTCAGAAATACTGCCACCCTTGGCCCGAAAGCCGATAACCATCCCTTTTTGCGAATCTGCTAAATCGCTCCTTTGATCCATGACAGCAACGAGTGATATATTTGCAGAATGCTTATATCACACCTTATATAACCTCTAAGCCAGCTCACAACACGTGCCTTCTTTCATTGGCAACGCGCTGGCGATATTAAAAGTAGGAAGTGGTTACAATAATGTGACTCGACAGTGTATAATGTCCCTTTACAGCCACGGATTCAGTGAAAGGAACTTCAAATTTTACACTCTTTTGAAGTCTGCTCATTCAGGATTAGGCAGTGAAATCTCTTCACCTTCATCTCATCTTTCTCTTTCATTTTCGTCTTTGTGCAATCCAAGATTTTTTAAATTTGGTATTCTTCGCGAAGTGACTTCCTATTCTGTTTTATCTAGCTCCCTACGGCGTTCTAGAGAAGTGAATTTTGAATATTTTCCCAACGCCAGTTCTGTCTGCCATTTTCCAAAATGTCTCATGCGGAAGAGATATTTTGAATTTTTTACAACTCTTTGAACCGGAGGCTGCATTTTAGTTACAATTTTCTGGATAAAAATGCAAATTTAACTGCGCGTTTCCTTCATTTTCACGGACAGATTTGAAAGAAGAGCTTTCGCACAAACAGAATGACGTTTCCGTTTCTCATAATGGAATTTCTGATCAATCCAGTGCAACCGATCTTCAAATATTAAGCAAGTCGTTCACGGTTCTTTGTTGTGGACGTATATCATAAAGCAGAGGTTTCACACACCTAAAAAAACAACTCGGCTCCTTCTACTATCCTATTACCTGAGACTTTAGTTTTTCCGAGTCATTGATATTCGCGCAAAACAGCAGAGAAACATTTTTTTTTCCTTTTTCCTATCCGTAATACTGTTCGTGTTTAAACGCCAGTAGTTTAGCGAAACTATTTTCAGAAGGAAGAAACGTTTCGTCTGAGATCAAAATGTTTTTCTGATGGTAATTCCAAATCAACTGCGGAAGAAACACATTTTCCTCAACAGTCAAAATACAAGGAGTGTTCAAATGAAAAGGTACGAAACGACACTGTGGGTATAAATGAAGACTTTATTCAAAGTATACACCATAGGCCGTAGCACAACGATCCCATTGACTAACGAGCCGAAGGATTCCTTGTTCCCAGAATTCCTGTGGCCGTGACGAGACACAGTCCTGCACAGCGTCCTTGAGTTCGTCGTCCGAGTGGAAGCGCTTCCCTTTCAGATGTTTTTTCAGGGGACCAAACACATGGAAATCGCAGGGCGACATGTCCGGGCTGTAGGGCGGATGGTCAAGCTGCTCGCACTGGAACTTGGCCAGTTCCGCGTGTGTGACCCTGGAGACGTGTGGACGCGCGTTATCATGGAGCAGAACCACACCCTCCGTGAGCAGCCCCGGTCTTTTGTTCTTGATGGACCTGCGTAGGCTTCGGAGTGTCACACAGTACACATCGGAGTTAATGGTTCGTCTCTGCTGGAGGAATTCAACAAGTAGTCAATTGGACGGCGCTCTTTATAAGAGCCTCTGCTCTCTACTGCGCATGCGGGCGCCCGCGCATGCTCCGATCCACGCTGGCGACTCCAATCGCATCCCTAGATGTGTCGCTACGTTCTCCCATAGCGGCACAGGCAAATATGTTAACGGTTACGTTCTTATGACGTTTCGTACCTTTTCATTTGAACACCCCTAGTATGTATTTCACATACTGCATACTTGCACCCCATAGCTCTCTGAATGTACATTACAACATAGAATATTCACTACTCGATAATTTCTTTGAATCTAAAATGGCATACAGTGGTTGGACACAATAATGTGAACACCTATAGGAAAATAATTTTTCTAGTAGGATGTATGGGACCACCTTTGGCATTCAAAACCGCCTGAATCCTCCTTGTAATGGAGGCATGCGAATCTTGGATGGTGGTAAGTGGGATGTCACACCACTCTTCACGCATGTCACGCCACTCTTCACTTTGAGGCAGAAACTGCTTCATGTCCTTGGGAGATGCAGGAGAAGGATAACGGGATCTTACTCTGTTTTCCAACACAAACCACAGTTGCTCGATGATGTAGTCTTGTGAGGCCAAGGAATGTGTGAAAATTTGTCCTCATGTTACTCAAACCATGACTGGACATTCCGAGCTCTGTGAATTGGGGCGTTATCATATTGATAGATAAAATCCCTTGCAGGAAACTATGTCTGAGCTATTGGATGAACTTGGTCTACCAAAATGGTGTCATCGCTCTGCTAGTCATCCGTCCTTTCAAATTAATCAGGAGACCTGCTGAAAACCACGATATGGCCTCCCATAGCATGGCAAAACTACCACCATGATGCACTGTTGGGAGCAGACAGTCTGGGTTCTACGCTTCTGACGATGTTCTTCACACGTAAAGGCGTCCGGCGGTGATGAATAGTGTGAATGTGGATTCATCCGACCACAGTACACACCTCCATGCATCTACAGTCCACGTTGTATGCTCCTGGCACCACTGCTGTCGCCGTTGTGCGTTCAAGAGGGTCACCACTGGGTTTGCATTAACAGCTCTGCCATGAATATCTTGTTTATGCAGTGCCCTCGGCATTGCTTTCGTTGATACTGGGGTCTGGAGATGCAGATTGAGTCCTGCACTACATTTCGGCGCCGTCGTCTTCTTATTAAGGGTAACAATCCTCTTTAAACTTATCTTGTCTCTATCAGTGAGGGTCGTCTTATCCGGGCACTCTTGTGTTTCATAGACCAGGTTTTGCCACAAACACGGTATGCTGTCATGACGCTAGACACAGTAGTTCTCGATACTTCCACTACCCTGGTGACAGTTGTCATGGTGTCACCAGCTAGCTGGCCACCAACAATTAGCCCTCCTTGGAAGTCCGTTAGGTCGCTCATTTCGTCGTCACCCTGAAAGACATTTTGCAACAAGACACTTTAGATGCACATAAACAAGACCTTGCGGTTCTAAACAAAGACCAAAACGTGGTGGATACCTTTGCGTATTGCGACATATAAAGTCACCTCTGAGCATGGTGTTCACATTATTCTGTCTAATCCCTCTAAATCTTTGGCAAAATTGTCTGCATCTGCTTTCGGAATCGTACCTGACCCTGGGAATATTTGTATTACAAACATACACATACCGTTCAGCGAATTAGAAACTTATTCTATACAGGGTTGAACCATATTTAGTCCGAATTATAGCACGTTTGCGATTTCACATAGATTCCGCAAGGGGTGTTGCAGTATATCTTCATTTACTGCATACCAGGAGTTCGCCAGACAGTTCTTTATCTGCTTCAGATGTGACGGAAGAGCACTTGGTTTCCGGATATGTTTTCCTAGCATATACCATACATTCTCAATGGAGTGAAGATCCTGACTTTGTTTTGGCCAGGGAAGATGCTGGAAGTCACTGTCATGCTGGATGAGCCACTGCTAAACATATTGTGCGATGGACTGTAGCAATGTCGTCCATGAAACAACGGTCACCTGATGGATGAAAAGTCAACATTGAAGGATGGACTTCATTGGACAACCATGTTCAGAGAATCCTTATCGGAAACCTGAACTTCCAGCAATATCAAAGGATCTGTTTCTTACCAACAGCACGTGATGCACACCACGACACCTTCTCCAGAAATTTCAGTTGTGATTACAAAGCAAACTCGATACATGGCTTCATTGGACTCCAACCAAAACTCTTTCCCAACTGTCGGTACAGAAGATGGTACTCTATCGAGACTTCTCGGAAGACATCTTTTCCAGTCTTCCAGTGTCGCCTCGCAATATTTCTGACACCACTGAAGACGAACCTTCCGTTTCTTAGCAGAAATCGGTGATTTTCGTAAAAGCATGCGACTGCCCATACCGATCCTCTTTAACTCTCTGGGGATAGTTCGCTGAGGTATGGATCGGGAGGATCCTTAATAGAGTCTTTCGGTAATTCCTGTACACAGGAAGTTCTGTTTCACCGCACAAGCATTCTCAGACGACGGCGATCTCGCTCCTGACAATTGTCGTCGTTCCACATTTACGCTTCTCAGAGAAGTTATGCAACGTATGTTTCCACTGATTAAAGACCCGGGATATCTCACCTTTTGAGAAACCAGTCAGCTTTGTTGTTATCAAAATATTCGCTCCAGATAGACGGGTACCTACAACAAGCCCTCTATCCTACTCTGAAAGATTCTTTGTTTTTCCATTGTGATCAGCACTACTGATGCATGGTAAAGCACGTGACCACGTAATTTGTATATACGCTACGTACGAGACGTTTATGTACATCTATATAATGGTTTCTAATTCGGTGTGTGGTGTGTGTGGGTTGTGTACGATACCTGTTTTTGAGCAGAGAAAATGGGCACCATCTCAAGTGTGTACCTTTTCTGAAATCAGCCTATTGTCTTTTGAGCATTTATTTGTAACATACCCGGGAGATATTTTCGTTGCTTTTCTGTTATTGTTGTTTCGTTTGTAAAAGTAACCGTTTGTACCCTAAATTGTAATTTTCATTATTTTAGTCAAGGGAAACGGAATTACATGCAGATATAGTGTATTAATTACAGCCCCCCTTGACAGCCCCCTTGTGACAGCCCCCTTGTGACAGCCCCCTTGTCACATAAACAAGTCCCTCCCACTCGTAAGATGGTAAATGATCCCATTGTGTGGTAAAAACCAAGCAGACCAGCTATTTGAATATCAGATAAATGTCGATTAAAGTTGGAATGGGAGAAACGAGTGTTCTGAGCGACGTTGTACATTACATGGTAGCTGGAGGCTACCGAGCCTGCAGGAGCACTTCTCAAACCTCCGATCTGCTAGGCATTTCACGCACAACCGTAGCGACGCTTTTCCGTGAATGGCATAACCTGCAAAATCCTCCCTGCAATCGGCAATCCAGTGGAATTAAACAGCTGTTGTGTCAGAGAGATCAAATGAAATTCGCGAGAAACTAGCAAGAAGCGATTAGCCTATAAATCACTAAATAATTGCACATTGGAGAGCTGACAATCATCTCTGAAAACACCTCGTATTGGACTGTTTCACAAATGAACTCCAACAACCGATGACCATATCAAGGGCCGACGTCGCCAGAGTGGAGCACCAAACGGTCTTCCAGTGAGCGCAGGGGAATCAAAGTTAGAACATTGAGGACGAAAATGGACAAATCACGGTCCCTTATGCATTATGCTGATGGCAGGACCCGAATTCTAATATATAAACAGCTAAGTTGCGACGATGTGGATCCCTTTTTAAATCGTCATAGCAACAACTGAGAAGCAAATGTTTATTTCCTCACGCTTGGCTTTTAGTGTTTTCGTGCAGGGGACGTCATAACCTACACGCGCACAGTTCACGCGTATATCACTTTGTTTGGTTATCATAGCAACAAAGAACACAACTCCTGGTGTGACGTCATCTCATCCAACTCATTATCACATGATGTCAGAGATGTGTTACGTCACACGGTCAACTCTTTAGCAATAGGAAAACTTTACGTCACGAATTTTGGTCTACTTTACATACCCTTGATATGCTTTATTACGCTGTTTAACAGAAAAAGACGAACATTTATATTCCGGTGTTCACACCGTTTTATCCATAGCCGATCCTACTTAATGTTTCGTATACACATTTTTTCTTTCGTTCGAAATTACAGGGTTTTTTTCGTTTTTTCGAGTGCGATGGAAGTGGGAGCATACAGTTCTTAGTTGTAAGATGTTTTACAAGATTTTTATTTTTTCATGCATTTTCCTCCTAAATATATTTAATGCCCGTTAATATTTATTAAATTTATTAATTTTAATACGAACTTGTGACGACGTGGATCATTTTTATTTCAGTAAGGCAAGGCCGAACGTTACTGTCCTTCGCGAACTTGTCGCTTGCTTTAAACCTCACCTATGCCGCATCAAAAAAAGAAATTGACCCCTTTCATTAGATGAAGAGATTGATGATAACCGCCGCAAAGTCGATAACGAAAACGCAAGGCACAAATAACGCACTGTAGTCGAAAGAGAAGAAGTTAACCGCCGGAATGCCGAACATGCCAGAAAAAAGAGACAAAATGCAGTGCAGTTGAAAGAAATTCTGAAATTCGACGTTTCCGTGATCGTCGTACTAATATGACGCCAGAACATATGGAAGCTGAATCTCAGCGCATGAAAAGTGTTCGTATTGCAGAGGCACATACTTTGACCCCGGAACAAAGGAATGAACGCTCACGCTCGAGAGATTCAGAGGAAATTAACGAAATGACAACAACAAACAAATGTGGCTTTAAACGTTATAGACGTTATATACGTCATGTGGCTTTAAACGTTATAGACCATGAAAAGACTGTAGTGAGACACTCACGTGCCACTTTTGAGGAAATTTGTGAATTTTCTAAAGCCAAAAACTTTGCCGGAGAGAGACCTTCAGATGCTAAACTTCCTAAATGCTGCTCAAAAGGAGCAGTAAAATTAGATCCCATTCGCACTTCCCAAATTAATTGAACAACTTATGAAATCAGCATGAGCATTAAAAAAATAACTTTATGGTTAACATACGGTCGATTAATAGTTCTCCTGTATTTGCATCGATGGGAGCACAAACGGCTCCTCTATCAGGTTATGGGCCTTATTATTCTAGAATAAATGAATGAATCTGTCATCGTGCAGGAGCATTGCATCCTTATAATGGTGAACAGCGGAAATACGCGCAATTGTACATATTGGATCCGGATGAGGCTGCGGCCAAAAGAGTGCAAATGCTAGAAAATAGTGGGTGCAATAAAGATCTGTTACAAACACTGACTATATTCATGACAGAAAATAATCCATTTGTGGAAGCATGTAAAATGCTTTATGAAGTCGAGCAAGAGAGTATTCAAGATGCTGAATTGAATAATGCTGTTCCTTCTAATGTATCAACGGCTATTATTCAAGATCGTAGAAATGATCAAAGGCGTTATAATGATTCAAAATCTAATGAGGTTGCCATTAAATTTAAAAATGCAGATGGTGAACCTCTACTCGAACGTGACTTATTGATTCATTACCGTGCAACTACAAGCACAAAAAAAAGCACAAAAAAAAACCCAGAAAGAATCAGCATTCTCGAACCAAATTTAAAGCCTTTGGTTTATGCTGTTCTCTTCCCATATGGTGATCAAAGTTGTGCCATTAACATTCCATTTCAATACAGACTAACGTTTTTTTACTAAGTGTTGTTAACCAATATACAAAGCGGTCCGGGGTTACACAAATGCAGTACTATGAACATCGTCTTTCGATCCGTGACGAATTCAATCCATTATTAAGCACAGGAAAGCTTACGCAGCAATACACTGTTGATGCGTATGTAAAAATGGCAACTAATAGACTGAACTACATACGATAAATTCAGTCTCAGTTAAGGGTCCAAACATTATAAAGATCTGATGGACCAAATTCATAATACTTGATATGATATGTTTCTTCCTGGAAAATCTCTTATTTTGCCATCATTATTTCATGGTAGTCCACGAAATATGATGCCAAATTAACAAGATGCAATGGCGATAGTCAAAGAGTATAACAAACCTGATCTTTTCCTTAAACTCGAAATGGGAAGAAATTAGTGAAAACTTGAACGGCCAATCTGTCGAAAACCGTCCACGTTTAGTTCCAAGAGTCTTCCAACTAAAGTTGAAAGAATTAATCGACAATATAACTAAAAGACATATTTTTGGATTTCCGGTGGGCAAAGTTCATGTTAACGAATTCCAAAAACGAGGGCTTCCCCAGGCTCATATGCTCTTGATTGTGAAAGAAGAGGACAAACTAATATTGCCTGAGAAAATGGACCAAATATTATCGGCAGAACTTCCAGATAAAGGACATTTTCCAGTTTTACATGTAACTGTTGCGAAACATATGGTTCATGGCCCATATGGTGAAAATATCCACAATTCATCCTGCATGAAAAATGGCAAATGTACCAAGCAATTTACGAAGTCTTTCCAAAATGAAACAGTAGCTAACAAAGGCGAGTATCCTTTATATCGCTATAGCAAGAATGGTGCAACCACAACTGTACGTGGTAAAACTATTGATAACCGTGTATTTTGATCAGTACAATTATCAAAAGATACGGATAGTGGTAAAGCATATAATCCGTATATTTTGTTAATGTATTATTGCCACATTAATGTCGAGGTCTGCGTTACTGTTAAAAGCGTGAAATATCTTTTCAAGTACGTATACAAAGGTCATGACTGTGTAAATGCTCATATAACAGAGCCCAACACCAAATACGACGAAGTAAAAAGTCATGTTGATTCCCGATACGTTAGCTGAAACAATGTGGTGAATATTTGGTTATGATATGCATCAGCAATTTCATTAAACAGTTAGATTACCTGTTCATCTTCCTGAAGAGCAGAACATTGCCTTTAATGTGGAGCGTTTAAACAATTATCGAAATGCAGTTGTTCATAATGCTCAGAGATATATAATGCTTACAGTATGGCTCAAACTAAATGAGCGCAATGAAGATACGCTATCCATTTCATATAGCGACATCCCAAGACATTATGTGTTCAATCAAAAAGAATAAGAATGGGTCCAACGAAAACGTGGTGAAGATAATGTGATTGGAAGAAACATATTGTTTGAGACTATTGTTACTTCATGTGTCTGGAGCGAATATCTTTAAAGGTCTAAGAATGGAAATGGAATTATATACGATACCACGATACCTTCCAAAGAGCTGCATTGCAGAAAGGTTTAATTGAGAGTGATGAAATATGGGAGATAACCTTAGATGAAGCATCAGATTGCAGCATGTCTCGACAAATACGAGATTCATTTGAATACATTCTTATCTTTGTTTCACCACCCAATGCACAATAATTGTTTAACATATATAAATCCTATGTTTGGGAAGATTTTGCACACTGACAAAACATTAGACATACTGAGGATTGTGAACATTGCTTCAATTTGACCCTTCAAGAGATTAACGATACTCTCAAAGCTAACACCTCATGCGATAAATACAATCTTTTAATTCCATCAAGTAACATTCCTCAAAACCGGATGTTTATTTCTACAGAGCTGCAGAACGACAAAAAGCTATAGAAATGACAAGTAATTTACATGCAGAGCAAAAAGCCGAGTATGACAGTATTATGTCAGCAACCACTAATGATGTTCTTCCTTATAGATGGTTTTTCCTTGATGGCCCGGGGGCGCAGGACAAACGTATTTGTACACTATCTACCAACAAGTAATCGGACACCCCTGCAATCGCCGATATCTGCGGTACTGATACACGTCACGGCCGCCGCAGTTAAATATCATGTGGGAGACAACAACGCAATCAGTCGCATGCAAGATGCCGCGCAGTTCGGAACTCTCTGATTTCGAGAAAGGTGTAATCGTCGGGTATCACAGAAAAGGCCGATCCATACGTGACATATCCAGCGAGTTGAAGTACCCAAAATTGACAGTGGCCTACGTGATTGGCAAGTGGAAGATGAAAGGTGACTGTCGGAATGTGCCCCGACCCGGCAGACCCCCAAAACTGGGAGTTAGTGACCGACGTTTGCTGGCCGGAGGAATTCTGAAGAACCGCACCAAATCGATGGGCCACATCCGCGATGAGTTTCAACAGGCATCCGGGAGTGTTCGTTTGATGAATTCCATCCGTAAGAAAGACCATCTGCTCGGTTATCATGGACGTGCTGCCGCCCACAAGCCTTTGATGACCAAGTCCAATAGCGCTGCCCGGCTAACCTGATGCAAAGAATGTCGACAGTGGACCGTTGAACAGTGGAAACAGGTTCTCTGAAGCGACGAATCAAGGTTCGCCCTCTACCGTTCGGATGGCAGGGTCTGGGTTTGGCGTCTGCCTGGAGAACACCTCCTGCCGGAATGTATTGTGCTAACTGTGAAGTTCGGCGACAGTGGAATTATGCTATGGGGGTGTTTCTCCTGGTATGGCACGGGACCCTTGGTCGCAATTCCTGGTAGACTCAACGCCGAGACCTACTGCAACATTTTGGATGACCATGCGCTTCCTACGTTGTGGCAGTTTTACGGGGTGGACCCATGTTACTTTCAGGATGATAATGCCACCTCTCAGGTTGCGAGGTCCACAATGGCTTGGTATGGTGACAATGGGGTTAATCGAATGGACTGGCCTGCGCAGAGCCCGGACCTTAACCCTATCGTGCACCTATGGGACGAGTTGAAGCGTCGACTTTAGGGATGCCCCCACCGTCCGAAATCGGTGAAGGAACTCACCTGTCTTCTCAAAGCCGAGTGGGAAAAATACCGCTAGCCGTCATACAAAGCCTGGTTGAGGGTATGTCCCGGAGGGTCGCAGCTGTAATCGCCGCTCGTGGAGGCTCCACCAACTATTGAAGGCGAATAAAGTTTGTTTTCCTTTGCTATCACAGGTGTCCAATTACTTGTTGGTAGATAGTGTATAAAACTCTCCTCAGCATTATCCGTGGAGAAGGAAACGTAGATATGCCTGTTGAATACGCACGAATCGCTGCTAATCTGTTAGATGGTGGTAAAACATACTTTAAGCAATTTAAGTTAGTGCCACCTTTAAATGAAACGTCTACGTGGAATATGAAGATTAATTCCACCGACGCCGGAATCATTCGATCTGCAAAATCCATCATTTGGGACAAAGCTACAATGGTCCCCGGTACTGCTTTACTTGCAGTTAACCGAATACTTAAAGATATTATGATAAATCAGAAACCTTTCGGGGACAAAGTCCTTTTTCTTGGAGGAGACTTTAGACAATCTCTCCCTATTCTCAAACATGGTGAGAGAACTGAAATACTCGAAGTCATCATTAAATGCAAACAATTATGGGAGAAGTTGGTTATTTTAAGACACAAATGTAATGTTCGATCTGTTGATTCATCATTCAGTGAATGAATGGCTTTTACGACTTGGTGATGGTGCCCATGAAACAGCTGATGGCCTACCAGAGGAAATGACAAAGATACCTACACATACTTTATATGATGTTGATATGGCCAAACAAATATTTGGTGAGAAATTGAAAATTTATGAATTTAAAACATGTCTAAGGAAAGCCCATTCTGTGTCCCAAAAACTCTGATGTTGACAAATTATATGAGAATATTCATGATCTCTTGGAGGGGATAGCAAGCACATACTTAAGCTCTGATTCAATTGATGCCGATGGCGAAGAAAATACTGAATAGTATTATCCTATAGAGGTTTTAAATGAGAAAACTCCATCAGGAATTCCACTTCACAAGCTGAAGTTGAAGATTGGAGCTATTGTCTTTTCTCCTGAGAAACCTCATTGCCCAACGAGGTTCACAACGAAACAAGTTTGATAATTGAAGAACTAAAACCCAATTTGATCATTTCAGAAGCACTCACAGGCTCAGCATGTGGAAAAACTGTTTTTATTCCGCGAATTGACTTCGCACCTTCTGACATAGACCACCTGTTCAAAGACGACGGCAATTTCTTGTAAATATCGTCTTTGCTATGACCATTAATAAGGCTCAAGGTCAAACACTGGAGAAAGTAGGATGGTTAAGATGGGTTACAATGTCATGTGTTCCTGTTAGTTTCGTTTTCATGTTGTCGTACAGGTAGGTATTCTGGAGTTGTGATCCCAGATTGATTATCAAGTAAAGTATTTAAGTTTCCAAGTCAATTTAGAAGACTTTTGAGCGAATGTATGTGCATAATAGTTTCATTATACTGTTCGAATAGTGTAATTTAAATAATTTCGAAAGGCTTTAAATTTGTTAAAATCACTTTGTAATTTTGTTTTAATAAATTTTGAGAATTATCTATTTGTCTTGTTAATTGGATTTAAGAGATGTGAAGTAATCCAAGGTTTGCGAAATTTCTTTATCCATCTTGTATTATTTGAGATAGTTGAAGAACTTTCCCTTTCTCATCGCTTTTATGGTACGGTTATGGAATCGATATACGTTTTTTCAAGCAGCTGGTAAATAGAGGGATACGTGAAAGTTGGGAATTAACGGTGGTGAAGATATTAAAAGAAAACACTAAAGAAACTTACAAGAAAATAAATACCCTACGATCAAGTGACATCTTTTACAACTCCTAATTTGAAATATAAAGATTAAACTTACAACAAAAAATTAACATAACGCACACAAAAAAAAAAAAAAAAAATTCTAAGTTCAGAATTTCATAGCCGGATTCGCTCTGTTTTCCGTATATCTTAGATTTTATTTGCATTCAATTATTTCAATTATTAAGTAAGTCTTTGAGGTCCTAACATGCATTACGTATTATCTCAGTTTTTATGGATAAAGTATGAGTGAGGCTTTCTTACGCTTGAACAAGAAAGAAGCACAAGGCGATTTAGCATGGTCTCGCGCAAGTACGACATACCAGTACAAAAAAGAGAAAGAGAGAGAAGAAAAGGAAGAAGAAGATGATCAGAATTCGAGTAAAATTAAAAATAAATAAACTCTATTAGCAGGACAACGCGGAGTAATGACATAATGAAAGTATAAAGAAGAGGCGAACTTGTTTCTTTGTATATAACGTCTTGCTTGTTTTCTTGAATAATGCAATTCACAGCGCCTTTTTCTTTCTTCTGTTTTCAGTTTTCGAGTAACCATGCAGTCCATCGGTTTGTGTGATTAAAAGTCATTTAGCCGATCGTTCACTTGTGATGCCTTTCCTTTGTTCGTAAATTATACAGGGTGTTCGTAAACGATTACCCTGATTACAGAATACTATAGTTCTTTAATTACGAGTTTTGCATCTTTTTTTTTTCGTTGGGAATTTAGCGACCACCGTGAGCAACTCAACGGTCAATAAAAAGTCGCTCGTCCCTAATTTAGGGTCACGAAAAAGCCAGCAGCGTAAGACAAACACAACACCAATGCCTCACGGAAATCCGAACCCGGACGCACTTGAACGAACAGTCTACACTGCGTAGACCACTGCGCAAACGTGGAGGCGTTTTTCTTTTCACAGGTGATCTCGTGCCCGCACAGAGTTTTATGTAGTCCATCGGTTTGTGTGATTAAAAGTCATTTAGCCCGTCGTTCACATGTGATGCTTTTCGTTTGTTCGTAAATTATACAGCGTGTCCGTAAACGATTACACTGATTACAGAATGCTATAATTCTTTAATCACGAGTCGTGCATCCTTTTTTTTCGTTGAGAGTTTAGCGACCACCGTGAGCAACTCAGTGGCCGATAAAAAGTCGTTCGTTCTTTATTTAGGGTCACTGGTTCCAGGGCAGGGAGAGAGCCAGTGGCGTAAGACAAAAACAACACCCATGCCTCACCGAGATTCGAACCCGGACCCATTTGGACGAACAGTCTACAGCGCGTAAACCACTGCGCCACTGGGACGGCGTTTTTTCTTTTCACAGGTGATCTCGTTCCCGCAAAGAGTTTTGTGCCTGTATGTTTCGTCTACGACATCCGCCACTACCCTGCAAAAACACAAGTGGTGGGAAACTGCTGGCCACCAGCTGGCAGTGATGGATTACTGCTGGCTGAAATCTACCGCTCACGGCCCGGTAGCGGTCCGTTGTTGGCAACGCTATCAGTTGGCGAGCTATTGATGGCCCTACAGCATTGCCATGAACTGTGGGACCTCCAAGCAGGTGCCACTAGTGGACCGTTGCTGGCAACCAACGCAACCCCCAACAGCAGGCGGGAGCAATGGGATGCGCATACGCTGAACACAACACTTGCTGTGTCTCTCATGGTACCAGTTACTTGAAGACAACGCTATCGCTGTCGTGATTTTTTAGTGGATGTTAAGAAAAAAATATCCATATGTAGAGAGGAGAATTAATTTTCTAATGATTTTCCACGTCGACGAAGATTTCAGATTATGCCACCCAGCCAAATCAGTCTTGCTGGGCTCAGCACTATGTTGCCGCTGCCGAACCGTCAATAAAATGTCCGGGCGGCCAACAGAAGGGCCAGCAGTTCAGGCCAACAGCTGGCCAACAGTTAGCACTCCATCCGTTGTGATATGCCACAACAGGGCCATCAGTTGTCCATCACATGCAGTAGCTGCCACAAGTGGCACTTCAGTGGCTTTGCAAGCACGTGCCAGAAATGATGGCTAGCGTAATGTGGTCCGCTAGAGTGCCGGTAGTGGCAGCCGGCAACCACGTGACGCAACTGGTGGCTTGCCGAATCTTGTCCGCCAATTTCCCAGTAGTAGCCATAATAATAAAAAACAAATCAAGGAAAATCGCAGTTTCCCAAAGTAACAATTTTTTTCTACCCTTACGAAACTTGCGAATTAACGCACTGCACTGGGGAAATTTTCTCAACAGACCGGAAAAACGCCCGTTTGCATCGGAGTGGATTTGAACCAGAGCCGTTGGCGTACTAGCTGAGCTTTATTCCGACCGGACTAATTTGCCACGCTCGAGCGTATGCTTAAAGCTGTCTGTTTCATATGCAATGTGTAATCGAATGCTTCCCTCTTTTATTTTACAATATTGCGAGGTATTTTTTTATAAACGTCAGTTTCATACATACGTAGGCGTTTTCTGAGAGACGCAGGTTCGAGTCCCGCTCCAGGACGATGAAAATTTTCAAGTTTTCGGATATTATCTGACTTACCATCCTTGTCACATTTACGCCAAAAATCGGATTGTCATCTTCAAAATTTGTAACAATAGTTTCTTTTTTTACCTTAAGGGAACTTCACTCATTTTCAAGGAGTGTACATATTTAGAGTCGCTTTCCAAAGTTTTGTACTGTCCTTGTCGTATTGAAAAGAGATTGTTGAATAAATATATATTTACCCGGGTTCATGTCATATTCTGTTACATTTTTAACGTTGTGGCTTTCCTTTCCGTTGTCCGAAGCTACATTTGTTTTAAAGAGTAAAGATATTTTATTTTACTTCTCGTTATTTTTAGAAGCGATTTCCTCCCAGTCTTGTGTATTCAACCCATGGATGAGCACACCACATAGCGTTGCTTTTTTTTTCTTTCAAATAATTAATAAATTTTGTACGCGTATAATTCTTTCTTTTTTTCCATCCAATGTTGTTTTAATGGTTTTCCAGGACATTTTTTTCAAGCGGTTTGAAATGTTTAATTGTTATTCATCCACGCCATTCCATAAATTGTTATCCATCCACTCCATTCCATAAACTGTTATTCATGGGAATGGAGTGGGTGTATTTCATGGCTGTAATCTAGTATTTCACGGTTTAATCTGATATATTCGTCGACGTAAAATTTCATTAGGAAATTAATTCGCCTCTCCACATATGGATTTTTTTCTTAACATCCACCAAAATAACACAATGGCGATAGCGTCGTCTTCAACTAACTGGTACCATGAGAGACATAGCAAGTATTGCTTCAGCGCATGCGCAGTCCCGTTGCTTCCACCTGCTGTTGAGGGTTGCATTGGTTGCCAGCAACGGGTCACCAGTGGCACTTGCTTTCAGGCCCACAATTCACGGCGATGCTGCAGGGCCATCAATGGCTCGCTTACTGATAGCGCTGCCACAAACGGACCGCTACCGGGCCGTGAGCGGCAGATTTCATGCAGCAGTGAATCATCACTGCCAGCTGGTGGCCAGCAGTTTCTCAGTACTTGTGTTTTTGCTGGGCATGAAATACTAGATTACAGCCATGAAATACACCATGAATAACAATTCATGAAATGGAAAGGGTGAATAACAAGAACAATTTGAAACCGCTTGAAACAAATGTCCCAGAAACCTATTAAAAAATTGTTTGTCGGAAAAAAGGAGAATTATACGCGTACAAAATTTATTAATTATTTGAAAGAAAAAAAGCAACGCATGTGGATATAACGAGAAGTAAAATAAAATATCTTTCCTCTTTAAAACAAATGTAGCTTCGGACAACGGAAAGGAAAGATACAACGTTAAAAATGTAACAGAATGGGGCATGAACCCGGGTAAATATATATTTATTCAGCAATCTCCTTTCAAGACGACAAGGACAATACAAAACTTTGGAAAGCGACTCTAAGTTGGTACACTCCTTGAAAATGAATGAAGTTCCTATAAATTAAAAAAATAACTATCGTTACGTTGAAAAAATAAATTTATGAAACTGACTTTTATGAAAAATACCTCGCAATATTGTAAAATGAAATTACACATTCCGCACGAAACAGACAGTTTCAAGCACACACCCGGGCGTGGAAAATTAGTTCGGTCGGTAGAGAGCTCGTTCCCACGCCGACTGCCCTGGTCCGTATCCACCCAGATCCAAACGAGCGATTTTGAGAAAATTTCTCCAGCGCAGTACTATATTTCCCAAGTTTCCTTAAGGGGAGAAAAAACTTGTAGCTTTGGAAAACTGCGGCTATCCTTCATTTTTTTTATGGCTACTACTGGGAAATTGGCGGAAAAAATTCGGCAAGCCACCAGTTAGGTCACAAGGTTGCCGGCTGCCACTACCGGGAAACTAGCGGACCACATTAGGCTAGCCATCATTTCTGGCACGTGCTTGGAGGGCCGCTGTAGGGCCACTTTTGGCAGCTACTGCCTGTGATTGAAAACTGATGGCCCTGTTGTGGTGTATGGCAACTGATGGGGTGCCAACTGTTGGCCAGCTGTTATCCTGAACTGCTGACCCTTCTGTTGGCCGCCCAGACATTTTATTGACGGTTCGGAAGCGGCAACATAGTGCTGGGCCATTGCTGGCAGTGCTAGGCCAGCAAGACTGTTTTTCCTGGGAAAGAACGCTAAGAACGCTGTAGAAGCTGTGCAATTAAGATAGTGTCTATGACAGACAAGGTACAATATGTTGTGTGTATAGAAGAAGCAGAATCAGCTATCAATCATCAGCAAAAGTACAGAAGATAATCTGGAAAGTTGTCACCTGGTGTGAACTTTATAAAGTTGTGGATGACAAAATTCTTGGTAACAAGAACATTGGATAAGTGAAGAAGCATTTATTGGCCATCTATTTCCGATGAAACAGTGGGAAATCTTCAAATTGCTTCCACACGTTCACCAACGAAATCGGTGAGATAAGTTTCATGCCAGTTGCAGATATCGAGGTCTACTGTGTACAAACGGTTTTACACAATCTGTTGTGTGCTGGAGAGATGCGTTATTCACGAGGGGGGTGAGGGGTGGCAAGGCCCGCTGTGATCACGAGAAGAATGAAGACGTGTTACAGATGTGTAATGTGAGGCAAAATGATTTTAGTAAAGTGGAGACTAATATTCTTAGGTAGTTTGGCTATGTTGAAAGAATGGGTGATGTGGTGCTTACTACGCGCATTTTTTCAGCCCAAGTGGCAGGAAAGAAATGTAAAGAAAGGCTCAGGAAATCGTGGAAAGGCCAGATTCAGGAATGTCTGCATGAGAAAAAGATTATGAGCATGAGGTACAATAGGTCTTGTGTTCTTCGTGTGATGGATGTCAGTGATGCTCGAGCTGTATGCCAAGAATTCTGTAAATAGAAACATTTGATACATCAACAGTAAGTAAAATCTAGGTCGAAAAGTTAAACATTAATCACACAGATATACACTATATTAAAATACTTCACCAGACATCCCTTCTAAAGCAAATGCACGGATCCTTCTGCGTTGTTAAGATGCGCGGTACAGCTAGCAAACGGTATAAAAACGAGCCCGCAGCTGGACCGCGATCATATCGCACTGTGAGGTACAGTGAAAATGTCGCGGCGGGAGAGAACGGACTTTGAGAAAGGAAAGATTGTTGGGTATTATATTTGTGGGTTGTCCCTAATCGACGGAGTACTGCACAAGACCTCAGTGTACAAGTGAGTAAAATTCTGGAACCTCGGTATGTACACGTACCATTCGCAGAGAACTTCAATGCATGGGTTACCTTGGTTGGAACGGTACTCGTCGTTTAGCATGGTGTAAAGAACATTTATCGTGGACTGTATATCAATGGAAACAGGTCCTATGGACTGATGAATCCATATACACGATCCATCAGTCTGATGACCGTGTGTGGGTATGGCGGCAGCCTAAAGAACGCTATTCACCACAGTGAACTGTTCCTACGGTCAAGTTTGGTGCTGGCAATGTAGTCGTGCGGGGGTGCTTTTCGTGTTATGTTCCCGGTACATTGGTTATCGTGGTCAAACCTGTGGCAATAATATGGAACCCAGCCGTGTTTTTACCAGCAGGATAATGCACCGAGCCATAAAGTAAGGACTGTTACAGCGTGTTTTGACGACAATTCCGTATTGTGTGGGACTGGCCAGCACAGAGCAATGATCTTTATCCCATAAAGAACCTATGGGATGAATTATAGAGCCGCATGGGAAGTTTGGAACCAAGGCCTACTACTAAGCAACAGTTAGCGGCAGCATTATGTACTGAATGGAAGGGCATACCTATAGCTGTGTTCCAAAATCTTGTCGAAAGCATGTCTCGAAGGGTCAGTGCATGCATTAAAACCAAAGGTGGACCGATATACCGTACTAATGTATGTCAATAAATGATATGTTATATTTATCTTCCAGGTGTCCGGTGACTTTTGTTTGTATAATGAATTTTCATAGATGAGCTAACATTCTGAATCTCAGAAAACAGCTAAGTCATATGCATGTATGTATGTGTGTATGCATATATGTTTGCAATTATACATCTGGAAGTTACAAGGTCTTCAAAAACTGCAGCCTCCAAATGATTGTCGACATCAGGAAACACTTGCTACTGACAGTTTGAATTTCATTCATCAGGGCAATCACTTCTTGATACATATCTGCTTTGAGAAGAGGCTACATTCTAACTTTGTGGTACAGTCAAGGGAGAGAATGTGCGTAATTGCCGATCAGAAAACAGTTTGCAAGTAAATATCGGATGCACGCTAAACGCATGACCGAAGATTTGGTCATTTTCTTCTTCGCTGGGAGAATAGTTTCCGGAAATCTGTACATGGTTATTCTCATCAATCAGAAACCTTAGTAGGCCATAATCGGGACAGCCCGGCTTTGCCAAAAAATTCAAGTTTACGGCACAACTCGGCCCCACCCGTTTGAGACATTCATCACGAGTTCCCCGCCACTTTTCTGCAAGCAAATTTCAGAACAAGTGATCTTCGACCTGTATCCCGCGGAGCATTCTTTAATGGCCAGCGAGAGATTGTCCACAAGGGTATTCTAAAATGAAAAATTGAATACCCAGTCCATTTACATTGAGTACTTGGGCTGTACATTGGGACTTTGAATACCCGAATCGGCTATGAGCTATGCTGCGATAAATTGCACGAGGATTGTTTGATAAGTAAGGTCTCCAATCGTATAAAATAAGCTTCCAACAAAATAAATAATGAAAGTTGCATCAAAAGGAAGGAAATGTAATTCCCTTAAACATTACACTATTTTTTCAACGTAATTCACAGTTACTGTGACACTTTTTCCAAACGCGCTATCCACTTTTTCAATGCGTCTATGAAGAAAGGTTGTGGTTTGCTTTTGTTGGCCTTTCAACATCTATTTCAATTGTGGGAACAACCAGAGTCGGACAGTGCCAAATCTGGGCTGTAAGGAGGGTGCAGAACAAGTGTGAATTTCAGGTTTGTCAGTCTTTCCATCGTTCGTTGACTGCAATGTTGCCTTGCGTTATCCTGGCCAAGAAAGCAATATTTATACGACCCCTAGCGCTTTTGTGGCCAGTTGTCTGTGACCAGTTGTCCGAACTCCGTTTATAACAGACATAAAAGCGTATCAGTCGATAGTTGACATATTTTTGTCGTGAGCATTTTTTTCTGTGGGCATTTTTCCCTATTTTCGAAAAGTTGGCATTTTTTTCTTGGGCGATTTTTCCGGGGGCATTCTTTCCGTGGACGTTTTTTCCGTGGGCATTCTTTCATACATTCGTCTCTCATACCAAAGAAAAGCAGTTCTGAGAAAAGTAGTCTCAAAAGAACTATTACTTAAATTGCTGCCATGGCAAAACTGGGATGCGTTTGAGTAGCCTCGAAAATATTTCGTCTAGTGTAACGACGAATGTGTTTCCTTATTTCAGGGAGATAGAGGTTCACTTTTCAGACAAAGTTACGAGGTTTCTCATAGGGGCACTTACGCATTTCGTAAACTTCCATTTGCCGTGCAGTTTTTCAATGGCCAATTGAAATAAAAGATTAGCACGTTCCTTTCATACAAAAGACGTTCCAACAAGAATGATCACACTGAATTTTCCTTTGTAATGAGCACGTCTTCTGAATCCTTTCCGACGGTAAAAAAATATTTCAAAGCAGATTTTTAAAAAAATAAGAGATTTCAGCATAGTAGAAGGTTCACATTTCAACATACAGACTACTGATTATAGTCTTGTAATATAATGTGCTGCATATTTTACTGTAAGTTTCAATCTTCGAAAAGGTATGACTTTTAACTCTCTTCACGTTGTGCTGCCGCAGTTCACGTCGTGGTGGACAAACTTTAAGAAGAACAAATTTATAATTATATCGCAAGATACTGTTTATGTCCTATCCATTATTGTACAATATTTTAGTTGAACAGTTTTGAAATTTTACTAGATCCATTATCCAAAAAATGTTGTATTAATGACAAAAACATTCCCAAAATGTCTTCCTGGGGAAGCCTTCAGACGTCTGAGTAAAGACACGTATTCCAAAAGTCATTATTATGGTACATACTATGACCAAAAACATTTAAAAACACTAAAAACACTAAAGATGGTTTATGTTAAGTTCGCACTGTCATTCGAGTCTTATTTGATATTAGCCCTAAAATGGGGGAGTTTGATTGGCACTCCCCAAACACGCGATGGAAATACCACCTAGTACATTTTCACATGATAAACAATATAATCTTATTCAGAATGATAATTGAGAGTCTTGTACTCACATTATTGAAGTATCTCGCTATCTGAAGGAAGCTTGTTGTTGAGTCGTCACAACCATGGTGAGTCGACGAAGTGCTCATTGTATATCTATGTAGTACACTTCATATTATTCTATAGATACAGGAATACCCGTGTATTTTTTTTGAGGTTTAACGACCACCGTGAGCAACTCAATGGGCTATAAGCAGTCGCCCGTCCCTAATTTAGAGTCACTGGTTCCAGGAAGGGAGAGAGCCAGTGCCGTAAGACAAACACAACATCCATGCCTCACCGGGATTCGAACCCGGACCCCTTCCGACGAATGATCAGAGGCCAACGCCTTATACCACTGCGCCACCGGGGCGGTCCCGTGTATTTCACATTTGGCTGTAGTGTTAATCAGGCAGTTGTGGTAGCAAGGAAATGTATTGTAGGGAATTTCTTACTTAGTCACTGTAGAAATCTGCCCTCCATCGTGAAACTCTAAAGGTCAAAGCAAACCATCACACTATTGGAAATGTATTGTAGGCAATTCCTTACTTAATCGCTGTAGAAATCTGTCCTCCATCGTGAAACTCCAAAGGTTAAAGCAAGCCATCACAATATTGGAAATGTATTGTAGGCAATTCTTTACTTAATCACTGTAGAAATCTGTCCTCCATCGTGAAACTCCAAATTTTTACGATGGAGGACAGATTTCTATTCAACCATGGACATATCACAGTTGGTTAAGTCGCTACTTGCACTGCGTAGAAGACGGACTCTTCTGATAGATGTTCGAATCCCGGTCCTGCCTGCCATCTAATAGTCTGTGGTTTTTCCGGTGTTTTCCGCAGAATACCTGTGTTTAAGGACGCGAATGCGTAGATGGTTCCATATAAAGTCCTCCCAGGACGCACTTTGTCCCTGATCCGTATGCAGCAGAAGTATGGCGAGCCAGCTGAATTAATTTGCCAGTAACCCTCAAGGGCCCATAATCGTCTTTGACCCAGCCGAGAAATCGTTGGAGGAGGTGACTCACCCCAACAATTTCTGAAGAACTGACTCATCTCCGAATAACGTTAGAAAGACCTAAATTTGATCTCCCAACCAGACAGAGCAAATTATGTGTTTTTGACAAGCAGACTCCTGCGTAGGTAGACGTGTGGTCGACAGCTCTAGCTTCGGACCAATTCCTCATGGTTTGAGACCTATGTGGGCCATGGATGATGTGTTTGTCCAATTCCTCTCGTTCTTCCTCTTCCCTAGAACCAATGGCCATAAAATAGTGACGGGCGACTCAATACAGCCTGTACAGTTGCTCACTCTGGGCGTTATACCCCAAAAGATCAAGCTCGGCATGCGAATTTGAAGCTTTACGGTACAGGACTGCAACGTTTTCAAAAGACAACACACCTGTTACTACGATCCTGAAAAGGTACATCCTGATAGCAAAATAATCAAGTTTTACGAAATAGATTCAACTGGTGAAAAAAGCGATTCATTCGTCAAATTGCAACTGCGAATAGACAAAGTGATAAAGCGTCAACATTTCTCGTAATCCTTTTCCGTTTGAGAAAAACATGTTGAGATTCAAATTATATTTGACATTTTCTCTGAAAATTTTAAATGTTATAATTATTTACTATACAGTAATGGTAATGGATTTCGAATATTAAAAGGCAAACGCAAAATGTGTCGCTTCACCGGTGGCGCAGTGTTCTAAGGCGCTGGCTTATGTTCATTCGCTCTAGTTGGGTCCTTGTTAGAATCCCGGTGAGGCATGAATGTGTGTGTTTGTCCTTTGCCACTGGCTACCAATGTGTTACTTGATCAACACTGGCTCACTGTGTACATTGGTCATTTAGCATACAGTAAAATCCATGTCTGATGTATAATTGTTCGCAATTTGTTACACGATGAACACTGTCTATATCCGTGTACATTGATTATTTGGCATGCTGTACTCCATGTATCATATGTACTTGTTGCTGTGTAATATCTGTATCCTATGAAATATCTGTATCATGTTTGTCGTGTCTGTACCACCAGGTCCAATAAACATTTTTTTTTAAAACTCAAAACAAGAGAAAATGTTGCAAATATTTTCCACATTGATTGCTCCTGACTTGGTAAGCAGTTTTGCTCCTCAAATTAGGACAGTTATTCTTTACTCCTGCTGATCATTTATTAATCATTATCAATGCTATTATGTGTATTATTCGCTACTCCATCCCGAAAGAAAACTCACAGACGATGATTTTTATCATCACAACCTGCGTTCTGCGTTCACTTTGCGCAGCCATAATGTCATATTTCTTAAGGCGGTTAAAAATGTCTTCGCATGCACGCCCTATTCAGCTCTCAGGAGGCTGTCCCATGAAGCGTGCCAGAAAAAGGAGTTTCGTAATACCTCAATTGTTTCCCTCTTCCTCTGATCGCTACCAGCTACTTTCTTGCCTTCCCAGTTCTGTTGGCTCGTGAACGTTCGCGAAAAACACTACTTAATCGCAAAGGAAATGTGGGATAAGGTGTCTTTAAGGTGCAGAAAAAATGAAGGAAAGAAAAGAGTGACAGCATCAACCGAGGTAAAAACATTTTGGAAAAAAACCAAGCAAAAACCTATTGGCAGCTATTATTTCCTTTCCTTAAGTTAGTAAGAACTGCAACCGAAAATGAAGAGAAGAACAATAATATAAATTACATGTACACAGTTGTATAAAAAAAATATGACAACCTACCTAATAATGGGAATAACCACCCTTGGGTCGGATGACATGGATATGGAATTAATGAGGCCCTGGAAGGTGGTCCGAGCAACACAAGTGCCCATTTGGACTGCAGCAGAGCACTGAGGTCCCGGAAATGACGTAGTTGTGGGTCTACACGTCGAACTTCTCGATCCAAATGGTCCCATAAGTGTTCTACGGGAATTAGATCGAGCAATTCGCCGGCGGAGAGAGAACTGTGACGTCGTTGTCGTGCTCCTGGAACTATCCAGTCACCTACTTGGCGACTTAGCAGGGCGCGTTGTTCTGTTGGTAGACACCATCACCAACAAGGTAAACGTCCAACATGACGGGATGCATGTGGTCAGCGAAGATGGACAGGTAGCCATTGCCGTTTAGGGACCTATCCAGTGGTACCAGCGGTACCAGGTCATGCCAGGAAAACATCTTCCAGACATGCACACTGCCACCGCCGGCATCTACTTGACCTACAAGCGTGTCGAGGTGTTCGTTCATGTGTGTCTGACCCAGCATCCGTCACCTTTCGTCACTTCTGTAGAGCAGAAACCTCGATTCGTTGGAGAAGACAGCCTTTTTCCACTCTTCCACTGGCCAATGACGGTAGTGTCATGCAAACTAAAGGCGTCGTTGCCGATAGAGCTGAGTTACCACGGCACCTTGACGGAAAGTCGACTCCAGAAACGCAAACGTAACAGGGTTCGCTGTACTGTTATCGGGGACACGTAAATGGGTGCCGAACCGTTCATTTGCGTGGTCATTTCCTGCACTGTTACCAGTCGACGGAGGTGACGTTCTCTTCTAGGATCAGTGGCGTTTAGGGGTCCACAGTTATGACGTCGGGAGGTACTCAGTGTGCCTGCGGTTCATTCTCGGTACACCCTTACTACAGCACCTCGCAAACAGCCCACGAAGTCTGCTGTTTTTGAGATACTTTCACTCTTGCCGCGGTAGCCGATGATCATTCCTTTTTGCACGTCCGTCAAATCACTACTTCAGCTTATTGTGCTCACGTTACGTACTATGGCTCATCTGTCCTGGCCGGTTGCTTATATCTACTTTGTCACGTGCGCTCTGTGACGCGCTTGGGCGAGTACACTGTGATTCCGAGGATGGTTATATTATTTTGATACAACCGTGAGCATCCTTATTTTAGTTAACTAGTCATAAATGCAATAAAAATGTTATCACGCTGAGCATAATCTTTGTTCTGTAACAAAAGGGAAAAATGCTGTGACACTTCAGGTAAAACAAAAATCCCTTTTTCTACAAATGCCAAGCCAAAATTACTGAAAAGTATGATGATCTTCTGAAACTAATTCACGGATAATTTTACAAACCTTGCATAGAGCTGTAAAATAGTTTTGTTAGTGTCCATAAAATAATCTACCATCGCTGCGTTTTAATATTGATGAGCTGATGAAGAAGTTTGAATTTGGCTTCAAGCAATGTTCAAGAACTCCAGCAAGAAAGTGCTATCTTGTCCGTGACGACTGATACCATGCGTATCAAACTGACAACATAAGAGCTTTTTCATTGCAATGGTAACACCGCTCTGATATTGCAAGGTAACTTCACTGGCCATGCTCCCTATCGAACAAACAACATCTCTCTACATATCTCACTATTCGGGGGTTGTGTTCGTCATATTAAAAACATGCCTGTAATATTTGCACGAGAGTCCCGAAAACATCATGAAAAATCATATTAAAATTTTTGAATAATTGTTACACGTGAAAAAAATATTGAAAATAGGCTCTTGCTAATTATATAAAAATTCCATATTTGGGTATCTCTGCACACATTTTGTTAATAACTGTCAGTAACCAGTAACCATTGTGTAGGGATCCGAGAAACAGAAACAATGTTTTGTTTTATGTCTTTCCAAATTACACCGATGAGTAATTACATTATGTCCAGCTACCTAATAAGATGCAGGACTCTCTTTACCCCGCAAAATAACGACCACTCGGCGAGGCATCGAGTGGATGAGGTGGCGATAGGTATCCTGCGGTATTTGGTACCATAATTTCAAGGACCTCCAGTTCCCGTACATTTCGGCGTGATGGTGATTTAGCGCGAACCGGCATTTCCAAGTCGAACCACAAATGCTCGATTGGATTCATGTTAGGTCAATTTAGAGACCAGCGCACTAACAGAAAATCATCAGTATGTTTCTCGCTCTACTCCTTGCGATTCTGGCAGTGTGGCGTGGCGCATTATCCTATTGGAAATGTCCATCAACAGCAGGGAACACAGTTGTCATGAATGGGTGTACTTGGCCCGCAATGATGTTCAAATACCTGGTAGCTGTCAGGGATTGTGCTATTGGGATAATGGGGCCTAAAGTGAGCCAAGAAAACATCGCCCACAGCATAACCCCGCCATCGCCGGTCAGGGATTGTGCTATTGGGATAATGGGGCCTAAAGTGAGCCAAGGAAACATCGCCAACAGCATAACCCCACCATCGCCGGTCAGGGATTGTGCTATTGGGATAATGGGGCCTAAAGTGAGCCAAGGAAACATCGCCAACAGCATAACTCCGCCGTCTCCGGACTGTTTCTATCGAACAGTGTATCCAGGTGTCATAGCCCCCGTTTGAAATCGGCGTATCCGCGCTGGCTCGTCTACGCGATGCACCAGGAATCTTGATTCGTCAGAACAAGCCACTTTCTTCCAATCATCCACGTCCCAAACTGGATGAATTTGGGTCCATTTCATGCGTTTTTGGTGATGATATGCAGTGAGCATGGTGACCCGGCTGGTTCTTCGGCTACGCGGGCCCATGTGCAGAAAGCTGCGAGGAACTGTGTGTTGTGACACATTGATTGCTTAAGCACCACTGTTGTAGCTGCGGGTAATTTGTCGCACTGTGGCCCCGCTTTGAACAATGCGCGGCATTCTCCGCTCCTCTCAGGCATCAAAGAGATACGGACGACATACGGCTGGACGAAGGTTCGTCGTTTGGTCATCTGTGAACCACTTTTGATACGTACTCTCTACAGCTGCACGTGAACAACCCACAAGCTTCGCCGTTTCCGAGATCGCAATTCACAGGCGCCGTGCCATCACAATTTTTCCTTTACCAAACTCCGATAAATCGGCAGCTTTTCCCATTCGGACTCCAAACGCTCTACTAACCGAACGCCGTGTTCGGGTTGTATATATACAGCTCTGTGTACTTCACCTGAGCTACCGTTAGGACTCAAGGCTCGCTCATTTCTCTAGGCTAGGGGTGTTCGTAATGGAATATCTCATCGGTGTATATGCAGATGTGTATCTAAATATCGTTATATTTACTGTTGTCATCGGTAAGTGATCTGCAATCTTGGTTTGCAAATAAAAATATACAGCTAAAAATCGTTGTTCTGTGTCTAAAACATAAATTTTCAGAACACCCATACTGAAATATTGCTCCGCTTTGTCATTTTCGCTCCTGGTCACCCTTATGGTGAAAGAATGAGCAGGATATTTGCGTGAAAAATTACTTGATATTATTACGAGACGAAATAGCGTCAGCTGAGAAAAAACTTTCGATTTGTAGAAGATTGTTTTTACTCTGATAATTAGGCTGCAGACGTTTCCTTTCCAAGTTTATCCACATTTTAAGAGCAAAGGTATGTATGTGTGCCAAAGGTGTCGAGCGCCAAGCGACCCTCTGGAAATCGTGCGCGAAGCGACCCTGTTATATTTTACCGTGGACGAAGCGACCCTGCTAATCGAATCATTTTACTTATATCATCATCATCATCATTGTCAACCATTATCAATCCACTGCTGGACGAAGGTCTCCCCAAGTTTCCTCCACAACGGTCTGTCTTGTGCCAGTCTCCTCCATGTCACCCCTGCATACTTTCGAATTTCATCCACCCATCTCCCATGTGGTCTTCTTCTGGGTCTTTTCCTGTCCCTTGAATCCAATCTAAAATTTCGGCTGTCCATCGATGATCTGTCCTTCTGGCAGTATGTCCAGCCCATTGCCATTTCAGGGATTTAACTCTGATCATGATGTCTTCCACTCTTGTCATTTTTCGGATCCACGAGTTCCTCTTCTTATCTCTCCTGGTTACACCAAGCATGCACCTCTCCATGCTTCTTTGAGTTGTCTGCAGCCTTTGTATGTCTCTTTTAGTTAAGGTCCACGTCTCTGCACCATACGTAAGCACTGGAAGGATGCATTGATCAAACACTTTTCTTTAAGACATAATGGCATATTGCTCTTGAAAATTATGCTGTTTCTTCCAAAAGCTCTCCAGGCAAGTTTTGTACGCCGATTAATTTCTTCATCAATGTGACCCTCACTTGATATCTGTTGTCCAAGATAAACGTATGTGTCTGTTATCTCCAGCTTTTCTCCATCAATCGATAAATCTTCATTTCTTGTAAAAGCATTGAACATCACTTTTGTCTTCTGAAAGTTCATTTTTAATCCCACTTCTTTACTCTTGTCAGCAAGTTCCTGGATCATACTCTGCAGCTCTGATGGGGTAGTTGCAAAAATGACTACGTCATCAGCAAAACGAAGGTGGGTTAGATAATCTCCATTAATCTTTATCCCCTTGTTTTCCCAGCTCAGCGACTGAAAAACACCCTCCAATGTGGCATTAAAGAGCTTCGGAGATATGGTGTCACCTTTTGTCTCACTCCCTTTCCAATTTTTACGTGTGTTGTATTTTCAAACAGCCTAATCTTTGCACTTGCATTTTCATAGATGTTATTAATAATATTAATGTATGCATCTTCAATACCGCAGGTTTTCAGAGCCATTGTAACTGCTGACGGTTTCACCGAATCAAAGGCTTTTTCATAATCGATAAAAGCCATGCACAATGGAAGTTCATATTCCCTCGCTCTTTCAATTAGTTCTCTCAGCACGTGGATATGATCTATTGTGCTGTAGCCACTCCTGAATCCAGCTTGTTCTCTCGGTTGAGCCATGTCTAGTGCTACCTTCAAGCGGTGTGAAAGAACTTTAGTGAAGATTTTATAAACTACTGATAGGAGGCTGATAGGTCTGTAGTTTCCGAGATCCTCAATGTCACCTTTCTTATGTAGCAGGATCATTGTAGCGGTGTTCCAATCCTCAGGAATCTTTCCTTCATTAAGGCATCGAGTGAAAATTTGGGCGAGTACTGTTTCGATTTCTCCACTTGCTTCTTGTATGATGTCTACAGTAATTCCATCTTCTCCTGGAGCTTTTCCTCGCTTCATGTTCTTGATTGCATGTGCAACTTCTGCTGGAAGGACTGGAGGAACTCTGGTACTGGTATCTTTCATGATGTCTGGAGTGCATATATCATCCCTTTCATATAATTTGGAGTAGAAATCTTTCACTCTTGTCAAGATTTCGCCTCTATTTCTTGTTACAGAACCATCTTCTTTTCTCAGTGCCATAATCTGTTTTCTTCCCTTACTGAGATGTCCCTTTGCTATCTTTAGGCTTTGGTTGTTTTCAATTGCTTTCCTCACTAGTTCACAGTTGAATTTCCTTACGTCTTCAGTGATACTTTTTCTTACTGTCTTGCATAGCTCTATATATTCCACTTTGGAAGTCACATCTTCTTTATTTGTCCTCATCTCTCTTCTTTTTTGCATCAACATTTTGGTTTTTCCTGATAATTAGTTCACATGCAACTTGTTCTTAGACCCAGCTAATTTTGTTGCTGTTTCCATAAGAGCTTTGGTTATTTTTCTGTTAACTTCAGAGATGTCCACTTCTTCCGATGTTAGGCCTTCTAAAGCAGAGAACCTGTTCTTCAGTTCTAACTTGAAGGTATTATGGTGTTTTTTAAGGTTGGTTATGTCAATAGATTTTGTTTGTCTTATGAGCTTGCCACGTTCAAGTTTGGTGTTGAGGTGCATCTTACATCTCACCAATCTATGGTCACTACCTGTGTTGAACTTGTTTAGCACACTGCAGTCTTCTATGACGAATTTTTTGTTACACATAATAAAATCAATTTCACTTGTCGTCCCATTTGGATGTCTCCATGTCCATTTCCTGTGTGGCTTTTTCTTGAAGAAGGAGTTCAAGATGAAAAACCCTTCTGCCTCTGCAAACTCTACGAGAGTATTTCCACGCTGGTTTCTGTTGCCGTGACCGAATTTACCTACTGAAGTTTCATTCTGTTGCCGTTGCCCTATGGTCACTACCTGTTACTTATATATATATATATATATATATATATACAAATCGTAATCAAATTACTTACATCTAATTATTTAATTACTTACATCAAGTTTTTTATACTAAACACAAGTTTTTAATATCATTATATATATATATACATACAAATCGTTGTCGAGTTATTTACATCTAATTAATTAAGTACTTACATCTACTGAATGTTTTAGCTTTTGTCCTTAGTCCAACTTGGTAAGATAGCATAATTCTTTCAGGCATTTTTGAAGGTCTTTAAATTTCCAAATTTGACGTGTGATGCACAAACAACAATTAAAAGAATTAGGAGAACTTGGTCCAAAAAGGAAGAAAATGTGTTTACTAGTAGAAGAACGCATTCGTAATATCATGGCGGAATTTGGAAATTCTAAAGACCTTAAAAATACCTGAAAGCATTAAGCTATCAAAATTAAGGAGATGTAAGTACTTAAAAAATGTCTGAAAGCATCAAAATTCAGAAGACGTAAGTACTTAATTAATTAGGTGTAAATCATTTGACTAAGATTTGTATATATATATATATATGTAAAATGATATTAAAAACTTGTATTTAGTATAAAAAAACTTGATGTAAGTAATTAATTAATTAGATGTAAATAATTGTACTACGATTTGTATATATATATATATATGTAAAATGATATTAAAAACTTGTATTTAGTATAAAAAAACTTGATGTAAGTAATTAATTAATTAGATGTAAATAATTGTACTACGATTTGTATATATATAAATATACTGTTTATATATAAGTAAACTTATTCGATTAGCAGGGTCGCTTCGTCCACGATGGAATATAATAGGGTCGCTTCGCGCACGATTTTCCACGGGGTCGCTTGGCACACGGTCGCTTCCCGCACGTAATCGTGCCAAAAAGAGGTTCCTAGGTGAATTTGCATAATGTGCACAGTTCATCATGCACAGACCACGCCATCGCATGTTATTAATGCACCATGATGCAGCAGCGCATTTTAGCCTCACTCCTCGAGAAGATCTCGGTTCTAGGTGTTTTGAGAATTGGATTGGCAAAGGTGGACGAACTGTATGGTCTGCGTTTAAATCATATTATAATCCGCTGGAGTTCCTTTAAAGATGATATTATCTTAAACTTTAAGGCTGATACTTATGCTACATTTATTCCTAGCACACCAGCGTGGATGGATGAGATTTAAAAATTAAGAATTTTACGAATGTGTTCGAGAACCGCGAATTCACTGGGGAGGAAGTGTGGTTTCTCATGGAGGCAATCTGGAGCTCTTATTCTGATGTAGAGTTACTTTATCGTCGATTACTTGGAACTTTCTGAATAACTGAAATAAACACTGATTAACTGCATAAGATTTCTTGTAGGTGATCTCATAATGTGCTGCAATTTCAAATAAAGGTGTTTTCATTTCGTTGTGCAGAGGAACTGTTTCTATAACTATTTCCAAGAAAATGCCTTTCCAGAGTTTGATTAGAACTTTGGTAAATATCCAGCAGAGAGAAATAAAAGGTAATCGGAAAATATGTAATGCATATTGAAAAGAAAAAGATTAGGTAAAATATGTTGCTTGCAGATTTCAGTATTCTGATGACACAGCGCTGTCATCAGAATACAGAAATCTCCCAGAGTATGTTGTCCCGGATGCACGAAGTTTGTGTGAAATTCAAACGGAGTGTACACCCTGATTCATAAATAAGTATACAGTTTCCAGATACTGTAAAACAATGACAGTTGAAGACACGGACCACAACTGCGAACAGTTAGGTACGATGTACTCATAAAGTTTGTGCCCTGCTGCTGAGGGAAGTGACGCAGGTGGCAGCGCGCGTGTCATGTGACTAGTCAGTCAAAATGGCAGTGTCTGCAGTGGAAAAGGCGTTTTGTGTTCATAAAAGCTGTCTACGTACGATAAAAAACATTATCCCTGCTGATACTATAGACTAATTTAAAAAAACTTTATTCACAAGTAAAAGCAAGTTAAAAGCGAGATCTTTCGGGATCCCTAGATCCCATCTTCAGGTTTAAAGCCATAAAGAACAACAAGTGGTCCACTTATATACGATCAGGTTTGACCCATGATGCAACGCAGTGAGCGTTGACATCGGTCAACATAGCAAATCAAAAACAATCAATAGCTCGAAGATATGTAAAGTTATACAATATTGTTCGTAGTGGTTCCGGGCATATCGATGGGGATTAGTTTTTTCCATATGTGAGGGCAGGGGTTGTGTTCTTGAATTGAGCAAAACGGAATCTGTAACTGTTGTGCAACGGCATTTTCGATCACGATTCGGAAAAGAACCTCCAACCAGAAAATCTGTCTACGATTGTCATAAAAAAATTTGAAACTACGGGCTGTTTGTGCAAATTTAAAAGTCCTGGACAACCGCGTGTATCGGAAGTATTAGTCGATAGTGTTTGCACCGCCATTCAACGAAGCCCGGAAAAAACAACGCTGAGGGTGAGTCGTGAAGTGCAGATTTTACAACCCACTGTCTGGAGAATTTTGAGAAAGAAGCTGAAAATGATTCCATACAAAGTGCAGATGTTGCAAAATCTCACTGACCTCGACACAAGAGCTTTGAATTGTGTGCCGAAATGCAACACCATTTTGAAAATGACGATTTTGCCGATCACTTAGTTTTCACCGATGAAGCTACATTTCACGTGAGTAGTCAGGTAAACAAGCACAATGTTCCCTTTTGGGGAACCGAGAATCCCAGATTTACAGTGCAACACGTGCGAGATTCCCCTAAGGTAAATGTGTTCCATGCTGTGTCCAAAACGAAAGTGTACAGCTCCTTCTTTTTCACGAGAAAACTGTCACGGCAGGCTCTTTTCTGGATACGTTACGTCTTTGGTTGATGCCACAGTTGCAGGACGACAGTGACAACTTTATTCTCCAATTGGATGGTGCACCACCGCAATGGTTAGGCGACGTGCGAGATTATCTCGATGAACATCTTCCTCACCGATGGATTGGAGAAGCCGCGGACTACAAGATGCCACTGACTAAATGACCACCCAGATATCCTGATTTATCACCTTGTGACTTTTTCCTTTGGGGTACGTAAATGACAAGCTATTCACCCCTCCCCTTTCTGTTGATCTAGCGCAGCTGAAACAGTGTATCACAGCCGCTATCACTGCACTTGATTCAGATATCTTACCTTGCGTTTGGGCGGAAATTGATTACCGGCTCGATGTGGGTCGTGTGACTAAGGGCGCACACATAGAACATCTGTGACTGTCTCTAAAAGAACTTAAAACATTCCCCTACAATTATGTTACAGGTAACATAAAATATCATACATTGTTCTTCTTTTATAGTGCGTTGAAACTGTGTACTTCTTTATGAATCACCCTGTATTTCAGAAAAAAAACAAGTTATGGATTTTTGCGAGAAACTGTTAGCATTAAATACAAATTCAATCTAAATAATATAGAAATAGACTAAATTAATGGATTTTCATATTTAGGAAACATATTTGACAGAGGAAACAAATTTTATGGCGAAATTAGTAGGCCAATTAATTATTATTTGAAAGTCATACCTGGTTTAGGAGAATTTCAAGGGAATAATATGTTCTCAAAAACTCTCCGAATGGCTGTACATGAAAGTACAGTAGTGGTTCCTACTCTGATGTACGGCAGTGAAACCCGGGTACTTCAATAGACACGTTTGTATGCTGGAGAGTTGCGTTATTTACGGGGGATTCGTGGCTGAACACTTCCTGATAGTGTGAGGAACAAAGATGTCCTGCACAAGTATAACATGAAGCAAACTATTGTTAGTAAAGTGGAGACAAATATTCTGAGATGTTGGCCATCTTGAAAGGATGAGTAGTGAGATGCTTAATAAGACAAGTCATTCAGCCCTGTAGCAAGGAGGTAAGGCAGTGGAAGACGAGAAATTTCATGGAAGTAGCAGATTCAAGAATTCTGCATTAGAAAAGTAAAATGAGTATGAAGCACCAAAGGTCTTGTGAAAGACGGGTGATGGATGTTAGTGAAGTTCGAGTTTTTTGTCGAGATCGTTGTAATTGGAGAACTTTGGTACATCAAGAGATTCAAGAATTCTTCAGGAGAAAGGATAATGAGTATGAAAACCAGAGGTCTTTTGAGAGATGGGTGATGGATGTTAGTGAATCTCGAGTTTTTTGTCGAGATCGATGTAATTTGAGAACTTTGGTACATCAAGAGATTGAAGAATTCTTCATGAGGAAGGATAATGAGTATGAAAACCAGAGGTATTTTGAGAGATGGGTGATAGATGTTAGTGAAGCTCGAGTTTTTTGTCGAGATCGTTGTAATTGGAGAACTTTATATCAAGAGATTCAAGAGTTCTTCAGGAGAAAGAATAATGAGTATGAAAACCAGAGGTCTTGTGAGAGATGGGTGATGGATGTTAGTGAGGCTCGAGTTTTTCGTCGAGATCGATGTAATTGGAGAACTTTGGTACATCAAGAGATTCAAGAATTCTTCATTAGGAAGGATAATGAGTATGAAAACCAGAGGTTTTGTGAGAGACGGGTGATGGATGATAGTGAAGCTCGAGTTTTTTTGTCGAGATCGCTGTAATTGGAGAACTTTGGTACATCAAGAGATTCAAGAATTCTTCAGGAGAAAGGATAAGGGGTATGAAAACCAGAGGTCTTGTGAGAGATGGGTGATGGATGTTAGTGAGGCTCGAGTTTTTTTTTCGAGATCGATGTAATTGGAGAACTTTGGTACATCAAGAGATTGAAGAATTCTTCATGAGGAAGGATAATGAGTATGAAAACCAGAGGTATTTTGAGAGATGGGTGTTAGATGTTAGTGAAGCTCGAGTTTTTTGTCGAGATCGCTGTAATTGGAGAACTTTGGTACATCAAGAGATTCAAGAATTCTTCAGGAGAAAGGATAATGAGTATGAAAACCAGAGGTCTTGTGAGAGATGGGTGATGGATGTTAGTGAGGCTCGAGTTTTTTGTCGAGATCGATGTAATTGGAGAACTTTGGTACATCAAGAGATTCAAGAATTCTTCAGGAGAAAGGATAATGAGTATGAAAACCAGAGGTCTTGTGAGAGATGGGTGATGGATGTTAGTGAGGCTCGAGTTTTTTGTCGAGATCGATGTAATTGGAGAACTTTATATCAAGAGATTGAAGAATTCTTCAGGAGAAAGAATAATGAGTATGAAAACCAGAGGTCTTGTGAGAGATGGGTGATGGATGTTAGTGAGGCTCGAGTTTTTTGTCGAGATCGATGTAATTGGAGAACTTTGGTACATCAAGAGATTCAAGAATTCTTCATGAGGAAGGATAATGAGTATGAAAACCAGAGGTATTTTGAGAGATGGGTGATAGATGTTAGTGAAGCTCGAGTTTTTTGTCGAGATCGCTGTAATTGGAGAACTTTGTAACATCAAGAGATTCAAGAATTCTTCAGGAGAAAGGATAATGAGTATGAAAACCAGAGGTCTTGTGAGAGATGGGTGATGGATGTTAGTGAGGCTCGAGTTTTTTGTCGAGATCGATGTAATTGGAGAACTTTGGTACATCAAGAGATTCAAGAATTCTTCATGAGGAAGGATAATGAGTATGAAAACCAGAGGTATTTTGAGAGATGGGTGATAGATGTTAGTGAAGCTCGAGTTTTTTGTCGAGATCGCTGTAATTGGAGAACTTTGTAACATCAAGAGATTCAAGAATTCTTCAGGAGAAAGGATAATGAGTATGAAAACCAGAGGTCTTGTGAGAGATGGGTGATGGATGTTAGTGAGGCTCGAGTTTTTTGTCGAGATCGATGTAATTGGAGAACTTTGGTACATCAAGAGATTCAAGAATTCTTCAGGAGGAAGGATAATGAGTATAAACACCAGAGGTTTTGTGAGAGACGGGTGATGGATGATAGTGAAGCTCGAGTTTTTTTGTCGAGATCGCTGTAATTGGAGAACTTTGGTACATCAAGAGATTCAAGACTTCTTCAGGAGAAAGGATAATGAGTATGAAAACCAGAGGTCTTGTGAGAGATGGGTGATGGATGTTAGTGAGGCTCGAGTTTTTTGTCGAGATCGATGTAATTGGAGAACTTTGGTACATCAAAAGATTGAAGAATTCTTCATGAGGAAGGATAATGAGTATGAAAACCAGAGGTATTTTGAGAGATGGGTGATAGATGTTAGTTAAGCTCGAGTTTTTTGTCGAGATCGCTGTAATTGGAGAACTTTGGTACATCAAGAGATTCAGGAATTCTTCAGGAGAAAGGATAATGAGTATGAAAACCAGAGGTCTTGTGAGAGATTGGTGATGGATGTTAGTGAGGCTCGAGTTTTTTGTCGAGATCGATGTAATTGGAGAACTTTATATCAAGAGATTCAAGAGTTCTTCAGGAGAAAGAATAATGAGTATGAAAACCAGAGGTCTTGTGAGAGATGGGTGATGGATGTTAGTGAGGCTCGAGTTTTTTGTCGAGATCGTTGTAATTGTAGAACTTTATATCAAGAGATTCAAGAGTTCTTCAGGAGAAAGAATAATGAGTATGAAAACCAGAGGTCTTGTGAGAGATGGGTGATGGATGTTAGTGAGGCTCGAGTTTTTTGACGAGATCGATGTAATTGGAGAACTTTGGTACATCAAGAGATTCAAGAATTCTTCAGGAGAAAGGATAATGAGTATGAAAACCAGAGGTCTTGTGAGAGATGGGTGATGGATGTTAGTGAGGCTCGAGTTTTTTGTCGAGATCGATGTAATTGGAGAACTTTGGTACATCAAGAGATTCAAGAATTCTTCAGGAGAAAGGATAATGAGTATGAAAACCAGAGGTCTTGTGAGAGATGGGTGATGGATGTTAGTGAGGCTCGAGTTTTTTGTCGAGATCGATGTAATTGGAGAACTTTGGTACATCAAGAGATTCAAGAATTCTTCAGGAGAAAGGATAATGAGTATGAAAACCAGAGGTCTTGTGAGAGATGGGTGATGGATGTTAGTGAGGCTCGAGTTTTTTGTCGAGATCGATGTAATTGGAGAACTTTGGTACATCAAGAGATTCAAGAATTCTTCAGGAGAAAGGATAATGAGTATGAAAACCAGAGGTCTTGTGAGAGATGGGTGATGGATGTTAGTGAGGCTCGAGTTTTTGTCCAGATCGATGTAATTGGAGAACTTTGGTACATCAAGAGATTCAAGAATTCTTCAGGAGGAAGGATAATGAGTATGAAAACCAGAGGTTTTGTGAGAGACGGGTGATGGATGATAGTGAAGCTCGAGTTTTTTTGTCGAGATCGCTGTAATTGGAGAACTTTGGTACATCAAGAGATTCAAGAATTCTTCAGGAGAAAGGATAATGAGTATGAAAACCAGAGGTCTTGTGAGAGACGGGTGATGAATGTTAGTGAAGCTCGAGTTTCTTGTCGAGATCGTTGTACACGGAGAACTCTGGTACATCAAGAGTAAGTAAAATCAATCACCGTCCTTTTTAAACTCTCTTCTGTTAGACGAGGTTTGCTTTAGGAACTCATCCAGATCCCATGAAGACACTTTGCTGTATGCATTTATGTACGTTAATGGAAAAGAAACATGTGAAACATAGGAGTTTCTTTTGATAAAGAAAAATTCACGTCGGGTTGCGGACCATTTATTTTGAGCCTATCGAGTCACAGAATCGGCCAGAAACATACTCTAGCAAATTGTTCATACATCTAGACATCCTAGGGTAAATATCACAACATCTCTCAGTTTTGAGTAACTCGTGTGATGACTTAAGGTTTGAAAGTATGCTAACAAAAGCAAATATAATAAAGCTCATTTATAAATGGAGCGAACACCACCAGACACTTCAATGGGCCACTCGTATACGTGCCGGCTTCTGACCATCCGTCCGAAATGAACCTCAGCTCGAGCCCGGAAGAAGCTGTTGTGGGGGCTTCGGCTTACAGGAGTGACTCAGTCACTTTCCTGGAAACAGTGACCCAAGCCAGGGAGTTACCCACTATGTTCTTTCACGCTCTACTCCCTCCGACTCTAACGTAACCTACTCCCTTCCGACCCTAACGTTCAAACTCTAACGTAACCGAAGTGTCTAATCAGTAATTACACTCAAAAGATGGATCCCATTTTTTTGTATCTTGTAGCTTGAGTTGACAAACGATAGGTTATAGCCGAAGATAAGAAAAGCTCATGGGAGTTCAGACGTGACGTTTAGAATAAAACACATAACGAGGAATATTTTTTTCGTAAAGTTTAATAAAAGTGGAAGGCTAAAAAGACAGTATATGTTACATTCTAATTGCTCAGAATATGAAAGCTAATGTTCTCTATGAGCTAACCAAAGCAAACAGAATGTCATAAAATGTTTTCTATGACATTCTGATCCTTTTAAATGTGAAAGCGAATGTTCTTTATGATCTTTCTGAACAACATTTGCAGTATTTGTTTGTGCTTGATTTGTACTTTTTTGAGTTGTTGAACTTAAGAAGTCTTATCACAATAACGTTGAAACGACTAACGCACATTTGTGTTACTCTTCATATTGTACTTTGCCACCCCGGTGGCGCAGTGGTCTAAGGCGCTGGCCTCTGATCATTCGTCCGTAAGGGGTCCGGGTTCGAATCCCGGTCAGGCATGGATGTTGTGTTTGTCTTACGGCACTGGCTCTCTCCCTTCCCTGGAACCAGTGACCCTAAGTTAGGGACGGGCGACTGCTTATAGCCCATTGATTTGCTCACGGTGGTCGTTAAACCTCCAATCAAAAAAAAATCATATTGTACTTGCTAATTACTGGCAGTGGCTACAGCTAGAAAAGGTAATCTTAATGAAACAACGAATGCTTTAGGACGTAGATTTCTGTCCAACTCTTCTGTGTTAATATTATGAATTGGTTACTTCATCATAGCTTAAAGTAGATTAGGTTTCGCACTGAAATGCAGATGGTTGTCCCTGTGGCTCAGTGATATAAGGGATAGCTTATGATCATTCGTCCGGAAAGGGTTTGGGTTCGAATCCCGTGAGGCATGGATGTTGTTTTTGTCTTACGGCACTGGCTCTCTCTCTTCCCTGGAACAAGTGACCCTAAATTAAGGACGGGCGACTGCTTATAGCCCATTGAGTTGTTCACGGTTATCGTTAAGCCTCCAATAAAAAAAAAGAAGTGCAGATGAATTTGAAACCCGCGGTTAGTCCTGTTGCTTAGATATTTACGAAATATAAATACAGTAGTAGAAAATGTCCTAAAGATTATGAAGTACACGACCAAAGCTTTTAATGCGAGCTTCATGTAAGCTGGCGTTTACGTAGCAGATATTGTACTGAAAGACAACATATCAAATTTAAGACCCATCTGCCAGATATATATGTGTCATGTTCAATAAATAACTCAGTAGGTCAAACCGAAGCTTCGAGAACTTCCGCCCTTGACAGGTAGTCTTTGTAAGAGGATGGGAAATTTGTCAGGAAAGTCGTCTTCAAGTAAGAGAGGACATGCTCAAATTTAGGAGACATGCTTTTGAAGAGAATCCAGTGAATCGATAAGTTATTAAATAAAAATTGCTTCACCACAGCTTGTTACCGTTTCCATTCTCTCCTGTTCGTACTCCCTACACCCGAAGTCCTTTTTCAAGTCTAAAATAAGGGCCGAGAATGCAAAATGTTTGTTTATCAGTTATTAGATCTTCTACTCCTGTGTCCTTTATTATAAACTCTAGACCAGGTTTCGATTTATTTTCTTTTGATGCCAAGACTGTCGTTTCTTATGACATTGTATGATTTATATCAACATAAGCAAACTCACTACCAGGATTTCTACTCCATGTTTTGTTTCCAAATCACCTTACTTTCTTTTAACACAATAGCAATCATGCCCGTTCTCCGAACGGTGAATCTATAAAATAATTTTTGAACATAAATTAAAGAAAGGGGGAAGTAATTAAGGGAAAGAAAAGTAATTAAAAATCTGCTACTGTTTAACGATTTAGAAAAGCGTCGTGACTTCAATGCATGTGGTTTGACATAAAACGGAGTAGGCTTTGGCGTCCCTTAATTTTAAATCAAAATTTGAAATTTTCAAAGCATTTCAGTGATTCTGACAAAATTATCTTTAAAGCTATCAGCATTTTAAAACTGTAAAGCTAAGCCACCCGTCTTGGTTTTCAGAATCTATTCTAGGTGTAGAAGTGGTAGAAAATTTCAAGCAGATAATGCTTCAAAGCACAGTTCTTTTCGTTTTTTTTTTATTTTTATTTTTATTTTATTTTTTTGCATTTCGTCCATTTGCAGGTATCCGGACTTTAAGACCTACCAGCATGCCAAATTTTAGATATCTTGGTTATTTAGAAGTGGTCGAATAATTCGCGAAAATTTCAAGCAGAGAATGTTTCAAAGCAACAGTTTTGACTTTTTTTGTTTTCGGACTTTTCTAGGCATCCGGATCTTAAGACCTATCAGCATGCCAATTTTCAGATCTCTAGGTCATCAAGAAGTAGTCGAAAAATTCGGGACGAGCACACTCGCATTTTCCCTCTTTGTTTGTTTTAAACTAGGCGAAAGCCCATATTTACATTGGTATTCACGTATGCCGGCGGACAACGCCGAACTATAAAAGATTCCCTACGTTATTAAGCATTGCGTCATCATCAGTTTGATTGCAGCCTGTTTTTTCAGCCAATTAAAAGACAATGCTAAAAATACTTGTGTCACCATCTCAACAGGTCACGGGACGAGAACATTGCTGTGTGGTTAAAGCTGAAGGCAGAGTAAGCCGCTCGTTTCCTTCTTTTTTTTTTCTTTTTTGATTGGATGTTTAAAAACCACCGTGAGCAACTCAATGGACTATAAGCAGTCACACGTCCCTAATTTAGGACCATTGGTTCCAGGGAAGGAGAGAGCCAGTGCTGCAAGACAAACACAACATCCATATCTCACGGGATTTGAACCCAGACCCCTTTCGGACGAATGATCAGAAACCATCGCTTAGACCATTGCGCCAATGGGGCGGCCTCGTTTCCTTTCTTTTGCGTCTTTAAAAAAATGCTTAAAAATCAGATAATTACTTCTTCTTAATTTTTTTTTGCAAAAAAGAGATGATTGTTGTGAGTGTATGCTGTAAAAAGTGCAGTGCGTTATGATTTATAGTTTGCCATATATCCGTTTTTTTTATATGGATCCCATCGCGAAATAAAGAATTTTGTGAAATTTAGATATTTAATTTCTCGTAAACTAAACCGAAATTCAAACAAAGGGCGACAAGGTGCAAAACATTCGGCCATGGCCTTACAAGCCTACAAAGTTTCGTGGTTCTGTTGCTGTTAGTGTTTCCGGAACGCGAACTGATATCACTTTTTTGCTTCTTTTGACTTTGAAATACAATAGCTCTGGAAGTACCGCCAGGATAGAAAAACGGTTTGTTTCAGGGCGTGTTTTCCGTACAATTCTCTACAAACGATGTATTTTTGTGTTCAACACTTTTTGTGCTGCGAGCTAAAGAAGTGCGAGTGTCGCGATATTTCTAAAACAGCGGCGCTGGCAGCTGCAGTTACTTTTTTTTCAGAATAGAGAGACTATTCATATCACACTTCAGTATTTAATCTGCTTCGTAATCGGGGAATGAGGATAACAAATTTTATTTGTTAACACTTCTCAGGGTTTCACTGCGGATCCGAAAGTTAGTTACGCTGTTGAATAAAAAAACAAATAAAGAGACATGCTCAAGCGATGTATTTTGGTTTAAAGGTACAGCATTTATACATTTTTCGACATAGTCGCTTAAGAACTGTAAATATTTATCAGAACGTGTGATTAACTTTTCCATACTTGTACAGAAAAAAAGTCTCCTTCAGTTTGATACAACCAGTTAAGGACCGCAGTTTCCACCGGAGTACAATTTCTGAAATCTTAGCTACTGGTGAATGACGGAATACACAATCCCATACGAAATGTCTAATATACTGGATATTTCCTTCATTTTGATACACCAGTTATCCCGTATTATGTCCTCAGCGGCGAAAACGTGCTCCGGAGTACTGGACATTGATGGTCTGCCTTCGCGGTATTCGTACGTCAAATTTCGGCGACACTTTTCAAATTGTTAGAACCATTTCAAAACGGCAGGGCGAGACATGTCGTTTTCCACGTATACAGCACATAGATCACGATGGATATCAATGCAATTTAGGCACTTAGTCCACAGAAATCGTATGGTTCCTTGCACTTCCAATTTCGAGTAAGAATCCAGTTGACGTGCCATAACGAACTGCCTCGTGCACACGCCTTGCGCAGTTACTGAACTAAAACACCTCCCGTCGGCAGTTCTGACGTAATGTCTACTTCGCTCCAAAGCACACACGATCTGAATGCAATCCCACTCCAGATGGCGCTAAGTGTAACTTCCTTTTTGATTCACCTACGCACTTTTTTTAAGCGTATATGCTCCACCTTTTCCTGTCTGTCCGTCTGTCCGTCCGTCCGTCTCTCCGCACAATAACTGGCGTAAAAATGGTTCGATTTCGTTGAAATTTTAGTATGTCGTAGGGAACCTCCTGGGGACGAACTCTGTTGCAAATCTGACAAATGGGGTCAAATGTCTCGACGTAGGAGCAGGATCCATTCCATTGCCCTTATGCGTCATAACTTGCGTAAATATCGTTCGATTTCCATGAAATTTTAGTATGTGGTAGGGGACCACCTGGGGATGAACCCTATTCAAAATGGACAAAATGGGGTCAAAGGTCAGGACATAGGATTGGGATCCATTCTGTCGCCCTTATCCCATATTTTTAAGGTGGACGTCAAGTAATTTTGCTTCCTATACTTCCAATGGAAAAACTTTTGCACGCATTTCCCTCACAATTAATGTGTTTCCAAGGATGAAAATTTGAACATCGATTAAAATATCTTCATATTATAACTTGGAATACTTAATATTTTCTAAAACATGACCATAATTATATTAAAAATCAATAACTTTTCCTTTGGTAGTGTTGAAACCAGAAAAAGGATGGCGCGACCTGTACTTTGATGACGTCAGTGGACAAACAAATGTTGGATTGCATAATTATGGTTATGTTTCAGAAAATATTAAGTATTCCAAGTTATAAAATGAAGCTATTTTAATCGATGTTAAAATTTTCATCCTTGGGAACGCATTAATTGGGAAGAAAATGTGTACAGAAATTTTTCCATTCGAAGTACAGGAAGCAAAATTACTTGACGTTCACCTTAAAGGAGCAATTCTTGTATGTATGTAAATTTTATTTTGAAAACGGCCATGAGGATTTTGATGGAAGTCGTTAACCTAACGTTTTCTGGTACTAGAAATCGATTTAGCTTGATCTCGACTTTAGGAAAATTCGTTTAGTGGGTTAAATAACCACCCCGAATTACCAAGTTTTTAGTGTCATGGCGTCGTCCCATTAATGTTACCAATTCTTAGAAATCTTATGACGTCACACTTTCGCGATTGTGATGTTGGCGCGCGGTCACGCCATCTGTTTTATTACGTCACGCGTTGTGTACGTATGTCCGTCCGCACGATAACTCGCGTGAAAAGCGTTCGATTTTGATGAAAGTTTAGTATGTGGTAGGGGAAGATGTGGGAAGGAACCCTATTGGAAGTGAACGAAATGGTGTCAAAGGTCAGGACATATGAGCGGGATCCATTCCACTGCTCTTATGCGCCACAACTAATGTAAAAATGGTTTGATTTCGATGAAATTTTAGTATGTGGTAGGGGACCACCTGGGGGAAAATGGGCGAAATGGGGTCAAAGGTCAGGACATAGGAGTGGAATCAGTTCCATCGCCATTATGCGTCATAACTTACGTGAAAATGCTTCGATTTAGATGAAATGTTAGTATGTTGCAGGGGCCTGCCTGAGGACGAAATCTATTGAAAATAGACGAAATGGGGTCAATAGGACACAGGAGAGGTATATATAACCTAGCTCTTGTGCATCATAACTTACGTAAAAATATTTCGATTGCAACAAAACTTTATCATGTCATTTCGGAGGTATACTGAACAGGTTCTGTTGAATATCATCGAAATGAGTTCAAAGGTCAGTGCACAGGACCGATATTTATTCCACAGGCAGTATCCTCATAATTTGAGTGATAATTTGAGTAATGATTTCTGGTATGTTGGAAAGCGTATCATAGTCAATGCATTGTATGATTTTACTAACTTGTTTCACAAAAGACGTGCTAAAAACGAGCCCTGCTGTGGTATAGAGAATTTTAATTAGAAATGGCCTACAAAATTTTATTGTTTGATTGCAACCAAGAAAAAACAAAGTTGCATTTCGATAAGAGTATATCTTTGACATTGAAAAAAGTTTCTTTTCTTTCTGTACCGGGTCTCACGAGCACTGGGGGCAATCTCAGGTAGCACAGGCTTGCAATTTATTGTAGTCCAACACTGAGCTACCATGTTCTACTACTAAAAGATGGTAGCTGAGTGTTTGGCCTAAGTTGAATTGCAAAACTGTGCTACCTGGGTAGGTAATGTGCGGCTGAAGGAATATCTTAAACCTGACACAAAATCCTCAAGCAACAGGAACAGCTCCACAACTTACCTCCAGTGATTGCCATTTTGCCTCGGCGCACAAACTGATTACTACCGGAATATGGTAATCGTTAAAGTTCGTAAACGTGCTTGAGAGATCTCTTGCGTTAAGTTAGCACTATTTTGTGAACTAAATCCAACGTCTGCTTATTAATCGGCTTCATGTACGTTCCTGTCGAAGCTGGTAAGAATTTCGCTGATCATAACAATTTTATCAGTTTCCGCGATCGAACCCGTGTGTGATTGGCTGCATGGTAGATGAACAAAGATCTGCTGATATGGTCTTCTTGAGAATTTTCTTTCGCGTTATTCTCCAAGTAAGGGTCTGAATTCCTATGTATGGAATGTCTTCGCTAAATCTGGTTATATTTGGTAAAAAGAATTTAAAAAGCAATTGAGCTCTCATTTGTATTTATGTTTTCTCATACGGTATCTACATCTAATCTCAGCAACGGTTGCAAAAGGATGAACCTTAGCTCAAAGGAAAAAGAAAAACACACTTTCACTACCGATACGGAGACAACTGATAAATAAGTAACTGATTTGCGGGTCTACAGACCCACATTTGGAAGATCAGATCATATGTAGAGGATTTTAGGGAGTGTCTGACCCGAGGTTTAAAACAACCCTTAGAGATAGTAAGCTAGGAGATTTGGGCTAGAATGCCCGATAGGAAAGTGACACGGAAACGTGGTAGAAAGGGGGAGGAAGACGCCCTTCTTTATAACCGAGGGGGGGCAGTACCCGGGGTCCAACAGCTTAACGTGCCCATCCGACGCACGGCGGGAATTTAGTGGTTTGAACGTTTGTACCTGCCCAGGATCAAACCTAAGGTTATCTCCATGGCAGTCACGAATGCTGACCACTAGGCCACCCGCGGCCATCCACATTTGGAAGTTCAGTGGGTCGACCATTTATCAACCTTTCTTTTTTCGTATATTCAAATTTAACTTTAATTTTTAATTCCTTTTCCTATGTAAATTTGAGTTTGCTCTCTTTAGCACTTTCCAAACTTAACGGTTCATTGATGTGAGAGGTGAATGTCGGCTTCGAAGGTGCGTGAGGGCCGATCGACACGCTACAGTGGAGCAACTCACTGGCCGAATGAACTAGAGGGCTTCCGGAAGTGTGTCTAAAACGACAGTTCAGCGAACCCTGCTGCGTATGGAGCTCCGATTCAGACGAATGGTCACTGCACCTATGCTAACGAAGGTGCATCGGCGGAAAAAGCTTTGGACCTGCGCTATTGGGCAAGGGATTGTCTTCTTCGATGAGTCACGTTTTCTACTTCATTGAACGGATGGACGTTGGCGTATAAGGCGAGAAACATCGGAGAACAGGCACGCTTCTACCATTGCTGGAATATCACAAGCTGGTGGGGGCAGCGTTATGATCTGGGAAATGTTTTCGTAGTATTTCCTGGGTCCACTCATACCTGTAGAAAGCACTATGGACCTAATTCGTTATGAATCCATTCTTGCAGACCACGTACACCAATACATGCTGATTATCTTCTTGGGGAGAATGGGATCTTACAGCACGATAACGCGACGTGTCACACAGCTAGTAATGTCCGAGAGTGGTTGGAAGAGCACGATGAAGACTTCAAAGTACTTCCCTGGCCCACTAAATCCCCCGACCTATACCCAAATGAGCATCTGTGGGATCACCTCGACCTGCAGCTGACAGATGCACTGCAGTTAGCAAGGCTCCACATAGTGTGAACACCTTCCAGCAGCTTATTGAGTCACTCCCAGCCTGTCTAGCTGCTGTCCGCTCTGCACACAGCGGTTATTCTGTATATTAGCTGGTGGTCACAATAATGTGCCTCGATCGTGTATAAGCGGATTCTACTCTATGGGTTAATTAGGAAGTTCAAAATGCATAATGTGATAAACCTTCACATTTTCCCTTCTCGTTGTCGGAAATTTATGAATTTTGCCTTTTCTTACTCTTGCCAGAAATTAGACCAATTAGTTTTAATGTATGAAGAATAAGAACAAAGTGTTATTTCCGCAAGCCTAATCCGAAATTTTAACTCAGACATTCTTTGGAACATGTCCTCTTTTAAATTATTGGGACGTTTCTATGAACACTTAAATGACATTAACATTTTCTTAATTAAGAGCGTAAACATATACCTACTTAGGTAAATTTATCTGAACTTCGGAAATCTAGTATCGCCATATGTTGTCGTGTCTTACACTATAGTGATTTTACCATAAGAAATTTGCTGTGTCCGACAAGCGAAATCGAACCTGTTCGCAACACAAGCTGGCGGACGACTGCGATCTTCTTTCTTTTTCAAACAAAGTTATATTCTCAATATGCAGTTTAATGTAGAAAGTGCTAAAAGTATCAGATGCATCTCGGAAACATTTTTTTCGATTTTCAAATTCTAATGGCTGTGTAAGATGCTTCGTGTGAATGAGAAATATTTTCAATTGTCATAGCGGTATTGCTTCCATCGAAATTAAGAATCTGGTGTTACAGTATATCCTTTTGTATCACACACTCGCCAGTGATTATCCAAATGTATCATAATATAAAACATATCTGACACCAAATTTGAATAGTAGATTTGCCCATATACACCGAAGAGCTGTGACGTACTATGGAGGTGAAAACATGTGTCAAGACGACAAATCTGCAGCGAGATATTCTGTCCGCGTAGCTCAGTTGGGAGAGCGACTTACTCCGGAGGGAGGGGACACGGTTTCGATGACCGTCGCGAACAAAATTGTGTTTTCACATTGCCACCCGATTGTGCAAAATGGATCCGCAGGCCGTTGGGTTCGAAACATGTATGATGTTTGTTCTACACATTGTTTGGAATTAATGAAAAACTCTTACTTTGCTTCGAAGACAAAACAAAACAAAATTAGGCGGAAGACGATGCGACGTACTGCAGATGTGAAAACACGTGACAAGACGAAATATCTGCAGCGTCCACGTAACTCAGTTGGAAGAGCTACTTACTTCGAGAGTGGGGGGACACGGCTTCGATGTTCGTCATGGACATACTTGTGTTTTCACAGAGCCAAAACGTTATGGCCACTTGCCTAATGTAATTCTAATCCTCCACGTGCCAACAAACAGCTCTTTCCTGGCGAGCCATTGTCTCTAAAATATTTCTGAAAGGGAATTATGGTATCTGCCACCAACACGTTACCGGCAGATACTTTGAAAGTCGTACTATACCGTGCAAATTAATTGGAACAAGCTGTTTTATTCTCAAAATTGTAATTAGATCGCCAGTTGATGTCGTAAACCACGTAAACCAGTTTTATCAGCGGGGAGGTGGTGTGACTGTAAGAACTTGATAGTAAGAATGTGGTTTGACCGAATTTAAACAGGAAATAGGCACTTCAGCTTCAGTTGTGAGGTTTCGTGTGTGACAGGTGGATGTTAGTTTTTTCTCTCTGTGAGTACGTGTTGCTTTCGTGCATTGAAAAATGGACATTTCCCCTAGCAAGCGTGCAAAACCTAATGTCTGAAGGATCACACTTCTATGACAGTGAGAGATATCGCTTCTGCAGTTGGTGTAGGCAAATCAAATGTATCAAGACTGCTTACGCGATACAATTAATTTGGATCACCGTCTCCAAAAAGGAGAGGTAAATGTGGAAGAACACGAAAAACAATTCCACGATCCGATAAATATCTAATCCGAAATAGTAAAATGAATAAAAAAAAAACAAGCACCGACCTTCAAAGAGATTTATTGGCTAGTGGCTGTGATGTTAGTGATTCAACTGTACGCCGTAGGCTTCTGGAAGTTGGACGGAAGAACGATAAAGCAATATTTGAATGCGAAAATGAAGATAAAACGTTTAGCATGGGCCAAAAAATATAAATCATGGCCTGCTGATGACTGGAAAAAGGCAATTTTCAGTGATAAAGCTAATTTATTTGTGCAGGGTTACCAAGCAAATGTCGTTAGGCGAAGCAACTGTGAACCCTTCAGACCTGGGCATGTCAAACGAACTGTAAAACATCCTCTGAAACATATTTTTTGGGTTTTTTTTTACATCAAATGGCACTGGAAGCTTAGTTCCTGTTCAAGGTATGATGAATTCAGCCAAGTACGTAGAAATATTACAACGTAGGATTGTTCCATTCTTGCAAACTTTTCACGGGACATTTCAAAATGACTTCGTCCCATGTCACAATTCGAAATTGGTCAAGAATTTCATGCTAGAAAATCAAATTCATTTGCTTGATTGGCCTGGAAATTCACCAGACTTCAATCCCATAGAAAACTTGTGGAATATTTTGAAAAGACGTTTAGGTAAAATAGACTGTACAACCAAAGAACGCATGATAACGAATGCTATAGAAGTGTGGATCCACGATTATGAAGTCAAAAATATGTGCACCCAATTAGTGGAGTCAATGCCTAAACGAATTCAAGAGGTCATTTCTGCTAAAGGAGGACATACTTCATACTAATACAGGTATTTATCAGTGTATATGAAGGCATAGAATGATTTAAAGGCATAGTTTTGGAAAACAGAGGGATTCTTTTACTTTGTCCCAATTAATTTGCACAGTACAGTAAGTTACGTGGTTGAACAAACTGAAATCGGATTTGCTGTTCCAACACAAATCACAGATGTTCGATTGGATTATTGTTTGGGATATCGGAAGGCTAGGGTAATACCTGGAGGTCGTCCTCATGTTTCGCGAACCATTCTCGAATAGTCCGGGCAGTGTGGCATGACGCATTATCCCGCTGAAAGAAGACACTCTTAAAGGGTGAATACCGTTGCTATGAAAGGATATATTAGTACTTGTTCTGCAGGGATATTTAGATAGGGGGCAGACGTCATAGTTTCTTGCACATCAATGCACAGACCCAGAGTTTCCCAGCAGAACATTGTCTAAAGAATTACACTTCCTCCATAGGCTTATTTTCATCCCATGGTGCACCCTGCTGCCAACACTTCCCCGAAGTAAACGACGTACATGTACCTGACCGTTTACATGGCTCAATAGCAAACGAGATTCACCGGAGAAGACGACCTTCTACCAATCATTCAGGGTCCAGCTCTGATGTTCGCATACCTATTGTAAGCACTTTCGACGGTGAATCGAGTTTAGCATGGGCACGTCGAGCGTCCTCAGGCCAGGGGACTCCGTTTTCAACAGGGTACGATCGTACTATGTGTTGGGCAACTTTACTGCTGTCATCAGCATTCAAGTGCTCGGCGCATTGCACCAGAGTATCCTTTCTATTGGATTGCACAAAACAGGATAACTTTCGCTCTCCTCTAGCATCGATGAACAGTTGGCGGTATGCAGCTTTCCTGCGGTTTGTGGTTTTTCCTACCTCTAACCATATTTTGAAGGTACTAACCACAGGTGACCGTGAGTACCAAACAATTCTTGCCTTCTCCGAAATTCCTTGACCCAGTCGTCTGGTCATTAAAGTGCATCCTTTGTCGAGCACGCTAAAGTTCTTTGTTTTTCCCATGTGAAGAACAAGAATAATACTGATTGATAGAGCTCAGATGTAGTTTAACGTTCCATGATTTCTAACGCGTCGTCGTTTACCTTCAGTTCCTACGATTTGCATAATAATGCGCTGGTCATAACGTGTTAGCCCTTTTTCACGCTTTCCTACCGTAGGTTGAAGGAGCGTATGTGCTCCAGCATACGCACACATACGCTCGAGCGTATGTGCTCGAGCGTATGTGCTCCGTTTGCCTTTCTTTTTTACGCTTTCCTACCGTAGGTTGAAGGAGCGTATGTGCTCCAACATACGAGCACATACGCTCGAGCGTATGTGCTCCGTTTGCCTTTCCGCATAACTCCCGTAAAAATAGTTCAATTGTGATGAAATTTGAGTATGTGGTAGGAGACCGCCTGGGGACGAACCCTGTTGAAAATGGAATAAATGGGGTCAAAGATCAGGAGATAGGAGCGGGATCCATTCCATTGCCCTTATGCGTCATAACTTGGGTAAAAATGGTTCGATTTCGATGAAATTTAGTATGTGGTAGGGAACAACTTGGGGACGAACTCTATTGAAAATGGGCAAAATGGGATAAAACGTCAGGACACAGGAGCGATAATTATTCAACAGCCATTATCCTTATAACTTGACTAAAATGCTTCTATTGCGACCAAACTTTAGTATGTTGTTCCTGAGGTATACCGAACAAATTCTGTTTAATATCATCGAAATGGGATCAAATGTCAGCGCACTGGAGCGAGATTTATTCCACAGTCATTATCCTCATATTTTGAGTAATGATTTCTGGTATGTTGAAAAGCGTGTCATATAATCAATGCATTACATGATTTTCTAACTTGTTATGATATTTATTTACCCTGGTGTCCAAATTAAGGTGGCAATTATAAATTTGATAATATTTCTAAACCGGGACGACAGATTGTAAAGATTTTTCAGAGACATTTGTAGGGGGATACGCTAAGTCGACGTACCCAAACAACCTTGTTCCAGCTCTCATGAAAATAAACACATGACGACCTACGTCATCGAACTGGCAGGCATGCGACACTGAGAAACGTTTTCATAGCAAGGTGCGGCAATTGAGGTTTCAGTTGGACCGTTAGGGGAAGAATATTTCAGCACCATTGCTTATAATTCTCTTTAGGAACGAACGGTATTTTCTATAACAACTCACCGCCATAGGGATCCAACAGCCAACAATTCTTTCAGGAACTCTCCTCTGCAATAACCACAAGACCAACACAACGTCGTCCAAGCGCCACAAGAAATCAAGACGTCCGGTATTTTCTGTAATAACTCGCCACCATAGGGAGACAACAGCCAACAATTCTTGCAGAAGCTCTCTGCAATAACCACAAGACCGGGAGGACCACACTCACGAGCCACAACAAGTCAAGATGACCTGTATTGTCTTTAAGATCTCGCCGCCATAGGGGGTCGACAGCCAACAATTCTTGTAGGAGCTGTCCTCTGCAATAACTACAAGACTGAGACAACGCTCACGAGCCACAACAAGTCAAGATGACCTGTATTTTCCTTTAAGATATCGCCGCCATAGGGGGTCGACAGCCAACAATTCTTGTAGGAGCTGTCCTCTGCAATAACCACAAGACTGAGACAACGCTCACGAGCCACAACAAGTCAAGACGACCGGCGTCATCTGTAACAACTCGCTGCCATAATGAGTCGACAATCAAAAATTATTTCAGAAGACCCCCATTGCAATAACCACAGGACCGGCACAACGACGCCAACAAGCCAATACAAGTCAACAGCTCGCTGCCATAGGGAGTCGACAATAAAAAATTATTGCAGAAGACCTACTCTGCAATAACCACAAAACCAACACAACGACGTCCAAGCGCCACAAGAAATCAAGACGTCCGGTATTTTCTGTAATAACTCGCCGCCATAGGGAGACGACAGCCAACAATTCTTTCAGAAGCTCTCTGCAATAACCACAAGACCGGGAGGACCACATTCACGAGCCACAACAAGTCAAGACGACCTGTATTTTCTTTAAGATATCGCCGCCATAGGGGGTCGACAGCCAACAATTCTTGTAGGAGCTGTCCTCTGCAATAACCAGAAGACTGAGACAACGCTCACGAGCCACAACAAGTCAAGACGACCGGCGTCATCTGTAACAACTCGCTGCCATAGGGAGTCGGAATCAAAAATTATTTCAGAAGACCTCCTCTGCAATAACCACAGGACCGGCACAACGACGCTCACAAGCCACAACAAGTCAAGACGACCGGTATTTTCTGTAAAAACTCACCGCCGTAGGAAGCCGACAGCTATCATTTTTTGCTGGTGCTCTGTTCTGCTACGTAGACGCCATTATCGAGGTAAAATTTTTGAAACAAGAATCCACGGGAGAGGTCTGTATGCGAGAAAGCAAATGGCCTGTATCACACTCTGCATATCCCACAGCAGAGTCCGTCTGAATTTGGCCCCACAAGACCAGGCTTGGACCGCTGAACAACATTCCTGTGTGTTGTTCAGTGACGAGCCGCGATACAGGCGAAATATTAATTTTCGACATGTGGACATTTGGAGAGTGGCAGAAAACCAAAATCTTCCCTCGAACATTACAGAGATGGATCACTACTGTGGATGAGGATACCTGGTTTGGGCTCTCATCATGTTAGATGGAGGCTCTCAGCTGCACGCGTTTTCAGGAGGCACCCTGACTGCTGCACAATAAAGGAATGCCATCCTAGGGCGAGCTTCCAGGGGCTGCTGGCGCCCTGTTTGTTTTTTAGATAGATAAAGCTCATTCTCATAGGTATAGTGTAGTAGACGAATATCTGCAGAGTGATGATATTCACAGGACGGAGTGGTTCGCGAAATTTCTGGACCTCAGCTGAATAGGGTATGTTTGTGATGCCCTGGGAAGAGCAATTGCAAGCCGATATTCTCTATCCCAGAACCTTCCTGTGACTTCGATGCACTTTGATGAAGGAGCTATTTATTTAGTGGATTATTCAGTTTGCAGTTTGCTATCTACCTTCCTTGAAAAAGCCATCTGGTTGACGTGCGAAAGTTTGGAAACTTTTATTTATAACCTACGCCAAGAAATTCGTATTACTAGCATATTTATAAAATTAGTGTACGATCGTTTTTGCTGTCTTAAGCACGAAAAAAAAAAAGATGTAACCAATTTCAACCCAAAGTAACCAAGCCAAATCATCGCAAGCTGTGAAGCACCTTTACTTACGAAAATAAAACTTGTTGAAAGGTTAAAAATGATTAAAACCAATGGGTCCTTCTCCGCAGACCCATCCCGCAGACCATCCTCACGCACAACGACAACTCAAACACGCAGGCTGGCTTATATACAAACCTATACACATCGACGAGAAACAGCGCATGCGCCACTCTAACAGGTTAAGGAATGCTTTACACAGAAGGTAACAGTAAAAATGAAAATATGTACAAATGCATAAAACGAATACTCTAAACTACAGTAAATAAATATTCAAAACATCTTTGCAGTGGAAAAGGGATTCTCCAGCAGGAACCTCCAAGGAGCAGGTAGAGATTGCGGGGTTTCTTCATTGAAGCACTGTTTGGCAAAATCCAGAATGTACAAGCTCTCCAAAAAGAGCACTGCAGTTTTAGTTCTCGCCGAGCCCAATAATTTAACGTCATTCCATAGTTGTATATAATCGCTCTTGTTGACTGTTCGCGCTAGAGCCGTTGCGGATGAATGGTTGCGAACATTGTATTTATGTTCGGAGGTTCTCACCTCGAGTATCTGACAGGTTGATCTGATGTAAGCTGTCAAAGGGAGAGTCATCGACCGGTTGTAGTGGCACATTAGATACACCACATGTTTCCATCACACTAATATGCAAGGTTTTATTGTTTTGAAATGAATAGGTGTATCTGAATGGATTTCTTGCGCAGATTCCGAAAATGACCTTCAAAATTCCGTATCACGTCAAGTTTTTTCACATATGACGGAAATGTGAAAATTAAAAAAAACGTTATTTTTTAATGACATTGCTGTATGGCAACGTTTGTAACGTGTGAAAATGTTCTCTGGATAGGCGGAGTGATTGTATAAGGAATAGATAAACATAAATATATAGCTGAAAATGGAAATGCAACTGTTTTATCTGTATGACGTCACGATTTGCGCCACTCACAAAGGCGGAACATGAGAGAATGTTATCTTGGCACGGCAGCATGACTCATTCCTCACGCCACTGCTCCCTTCTTTCTATTAGTCACATGTAGCACCATTCGTAGCAGATCGTGTTACACTAGTCAGTGCAAAGAAGGGATTGGTCCCTTTCGGTTGTATCTTTGTGGCGTGTGCAATGGCTTCACGTGGTTGTGTAAATCATCCAGACATATTTTGCTACATATGTGACTGTTATACAACAGGAAAAAAACAGAGGCCAAATATTACGCATTTCGTGAAAAATGCTTATTTTCAATACTTCGGCATTAAACTAGCAGATCAGGACAAAGTTTGGTCTCCTTACAATGTGTGTCGTGCATGTGTGGAGGGGTTGAGGAACTGGAAAAGTAGAAAAAGGGCATCAATGCCGTTCGGTGTACCCATGGTGTGGCTTGAGCCAAAAAATCACAGTGACGACTGCTACTTCTGCACAGTGAATATCGTGGGCCATACCAGAAACAGTAAGCGTAACATTGTGTATCCCAATATCCCATCTGCCATAAGACCAGTGCCCCATAGTGAATCCATCACTGTGCCATCCCCTTCCAATATCAAGCCACCAACAGGCACCGATTCAGACGGTGATACCAGTGATGAGATGTACCAACCGGACAGCATGGAGGATGAAACCCCAGTTCCATTTACCCAGCATGAACTGAATGATTTGGTTCGTGATCAGAATTTACCTAAAGACGCAGCAGAGCTTTTAGGATCACGACTTCAGGAAAAGAATTCACGATGTCCTGATACGAGATTCTTTTGGTACAGACACCGAGAAGCAGAATTGGTTCTGTTTCTTGCTGAGGAAGGCGGTTTGGTATATTCTCGCGACATTCCGGCAGTCATGAAATACTTCAACATTAATTACAATTCAGGACAGTGGAGGTTGTTCGTAGATGCCAGCAAATCCAGTTTAAAAGGTGTTTTATTACACAGTACTAACATCCATCCATCCATTCCAGTAGCACATTCTGTGACTTTGAAAGAGACATACGAGAACCTTAATTTACTGCTGGAAAGTGAGCAGTACAAGTTTCATGAATGGTCTCTGTGCGGGGATTTCAATGTTATTGGAATATTGCTCGGTCAACAAGCAGGCTACATCAAATTTCCTTGCTTTTTGTGAGAATGGGACTCCAGAGCAAGGGCGGAACATTGGGTTCGGCAGCAGTGGCCAGTCAGAAGTACATTAACACATGGCGAAATAAACATTGTTTAACTTCCACTGGTTGATCCCTCGAAAATACTGTTGCCACCTTTACACATCAAATTTGGCTTAATTAAGCAATTCGTGACAGCTTTAAACAGCGACAGTAAATGCTTTCAGTATCTTGGTGGTAAGTTTCCATCAATCACTTCTGAAAAAATTAAAGCCCTCATTTTCACAGGCCCTCAAATACGAAAATTAATGGCAGACAACATATTCGAGGAAACCATGAGTGAGTGCGAATTGCGAGCATGGACTGCATTCAGAAATGTGGTACACAACATTTTGGGGAACACAAAGGCTTCAAATTACACCACTTTAGTCGAGGACATGCTAGAATCCTATGAACTGCTTGGTTGCAACATGAGCGTCAAAGTTCACTTTCTTTATGCTCATCTAAATTACTTTCCTAATAATCTTGGTGACAAATTTTGAAGATGACAATCCGATTTTTGGCGTAAATGTGACAAGGATGGTAAGTCAGATAATATTTGAAAACTTGAAAATTTTCATTGTCCTGGAGCGGGACTCGAACCCGCGTCTCCCAGAAAACGCCTAGGTATGCTAACCACTACACCACACATTATCTGACTTACCATCCTTGTCACATTTACGCCAAAAATCGGATTGTCATCTTCAAAATTTGTATTATATGGCGTAATCCCGTATTTATTTCATGATTTATCTGCTTCTCCGGGCAATCACGGGATAGGATTATTAACCTCCAGATTCGCTAAACATGAATGCCGGTTGCTTCGACTAGCGAATCCTGTGATGGTTAAATTCAAATTGATCGGAAACTTGAAACTTGGTCGTTCTGGGTGGTGTAGTGGTTAGCATACCTAGGCGTTTTCTGGGAGACGCGGGTTCGAGTCCCGCTCCAGGACGATGAAAATTTTCAAGTTTTCAAATATTATCTGACTTACCATCCTTGTCACATTTACGCCAAAAATCGGATTGTCATCTTCAAAATTTGTATTATATGGCATAATCCCGTATTTATTTCATAATCTTGGTGACTTTTCGGAAGAACATGGCGAGCGCTTCCATCAGGATATTAAAGTGATGGAAAAAAGATACCAAGGAAAGTGGACTGTACATATGATGGCCGACTATTGTTTGATGTTGAACAGAGATTGTACGGACGCACACCGAAGACAATCCAAAAAGAGGAAGTTTGAAGGGGAGCCCAGTGGCGAATGTTAGGTATGTTTGCTTTTGAATATGTCATCATCATCATCATTGTCAACCATTATCAATCCACTTCTATACGAAGGTCTCCCCAAGTTTCCTCCACAACGGTCTGTCTTGTGCCAGTCTCCTCCATGTCACCCCTGCATACTTTCGAATTTCATCCACCCATCTCCCATGTGGTCTTCTTCTGGGTCTTTTCCTGTCCCTTGGAATCCAATCTAAAATTTTGGCTGTCCATCGATGGTCTGTTCTTCTGGCAGTATGTCCAGCCCATTGCCATTTCAGGGATTTAACTCTGATCATGATGTCTTCCACTCTTGTCATTTTTCGGATCCACGAGTTCCTCTTCTTATATCTCCTGGTTACACCAAGTATGCACCTCTCCATGCTTTTTTGAGTTGACTGCAGCCTTTGTATGTCTCTTTTAGTTAAGGTCCTCGTCTCTGCACCATACGTAAGCACTGGAAGGATGCATTGATCAAACACTTTTCTTTTAAGACATAATGGCATATTGCTCTTGAAAATTATGCTGTTTCTTCCAAAAGCTCTCCAGGCAAGTTTTGTACGCCGATTAATTTCTTCATCAATGTGACCCTCACTTGATATCTGCTGTCCAAGATAAACGTACGTGTCTGTTATCTCCAGCTTTTCTCCATCAATCGATAAATCTTCATTTCTTGTAAAAGCATTGCACATCACTTTTGTCTTCTGAAAGTTCATTTTTAATCCCACTTCTTTACTCTTGCCAGCAAGTTCCTGGATCATACTCTGCAGCTCTGATGGGGTAGTTGCAAAAATGACTACGTCATCAGCAAAACGAAGGTGGGTTAGATAATCTCCATTAATCTTTATCCCCTTGTTTTCCCAGCTCAGCGACTGAAAAACACCCTCAAATGTGGCATTAAAGAGCTTCGGAGGTATGGTGTCACCTTGTCTCACTCCCTTTCCGATTTTTACGTGTGTTGTATTTTCAAACAGCCGAATCTTTGCACTTGCATTTTCATAGATGTTATTAATAATATTAATGTACGCATCTTCAATACCGCAGGTTTTCAGAGCCATTGTAACGGCTGATGGTTTCACCGAATCAAAGGCTTTTTCATAACCGATAAAAGCCATGCACAATGGAAGTTCATATTCCCTCGCTCTTTCAATTAGTTCTCTCAGTACGTGGATATGATCTAGTGTGCTGTAGCCACGCCTGAATCCAGCTTGTTCTCTCGGTTGAGCCATGTCCAGTGTTACCTTCAAGCGGTGTGAAAGAACTTTAGTGAAGATTTTATAAACTACTGATAGGAGGCTGATAGGTCTGTAGTTTCCGAGATCCTCAATGTCACCTTTCTTATGTAGCAGGATCATTGTAGCGGTGTTCCAATCCTCAGGAATCTTTCGTTCATTAAGGCATCGAGTGAAAATTTGGGCGAGTACTGTTTCGATTTCTCCACTTGCTTCTTGTATGATGTCTACAGTAATTCCATCTTCTCCTGGAGCTTTTCCCCGCTTCATGTTCTTGATTGCATGTGCAACTTCTGCTGGAAGGACTGGAGGAACTCTGGTACTGGTATCTTTCATGATGTCTGGAGTGCATGTACCATCCCTTTCATATAACTTGGAGTAGAAATCTTTCACTCTTGTCAAAATTTCGCCTCTATTTCTTGTTACAGAACCATCTTCTTTTCTCAGTGCCATAATCTGTTTTCTTCATTTACTGAGATGCCCCTTTGCTATCTTTAGGCTTTGGTTGTTTTCAATTGCTTCCTCACTAGTTCACAGTTGAATTTTCTTACGTTTTCAGTGATACTTTTTCTTACTGTCTTGCATAGCTCTATATATTCCACTTTGGAAGTCACATCTTTTTTAGTTGTCCTCATCTCTCTTCTTTTTTGCATCAACATTTTCGTTTTTCCTGATAATTTGTTTACATGCAACTTGTACTTAGACCCAGCTGATTTTGTTGCTGTTTCCATAAGAGCTTTGGTTACTTTTCTGTTATCTTCAGAGATGTCCACTTCTTCCGATGTTACGCCTTCTAAAGCAGAGAACCTGTTCTTCAGTTCCAACTTGAAGGTATTATGGTGTTTTTTAAGGTTGGTTATGTCAATAGATTTTGTTTGTCTTATGAGCTTGCCACGTTCAAGTTTAGTGTTGAGGTGCATCTTACATCTCACCAATCTATGGTCACTACCTGTGTTGAACTTGTTTAGCCCACTGCAGTCTTCTATGACGAATTTTTGTTACACATAATAAAATCAATTTCACTTGTCGTCTCATTTGGATGTCTCCATAACCATTTCCTGTGTGGCTTTTTCTTGAAAAAGGAGTTCAAGATGAAAAACCCTTCTGCCTCTGCAAACTCAACGAGAGTATTTCCACGCTGGTTTCTGTTGCCATGACCGAATTTACCTACTGAAGTTTCATTCTGTTTCCGTTGCCCTATTTTTGCATTGAAATCTCCCATGATTATCTTCAAATGCTGCTTACCTTTATTATTTAGATGACAAATTTCCTCATAAAATTCTTCAATTTCTTCTTCAGTATGACTTGAGGTATGTGCATAAGTTTGAATAATCTGGGCCTGGTATCTTTTCGAGAGTTGGATAACAAGTCGTGCAGCTCTGTCAGAGGAACTTTCAACTTCTACAACTTTATCCTTCAGTTTCTTGTTTATTATAAATCCAACACCACTAGTTCTGCCAGTATCTGTCGCACGATAGTAGAAGAGATGTCCACTTTTCAATTCGATGAGATCTTCTCCTTTTCTCCTTACCTCACTTAGTCCCACGATGTCCCACTTGATCCTTTGTAGTTCCTCTTCCAATTCAAGATGCCTTGAATCAGAAGATAGGGAGCGTCCATTATATGTAGCCAAGGTCAGCATCAAATGGGAGCCTAGTCCGGTCCTCCGGGGATTCTTTGCACCCTCTGCCTTCATGTCGCACTGGCCGCTGCCTTGGCCAGGTACATTCCAGCTGCCGGAGACTGAGGGCCAAGATTTAAGTTGTGGAATCATTTTGGAGGGGTTTGGCCATAACTCACTACGCTGGCCAAGCGGGTTCGTGAGAGTGGGATAGAATTCCCTCTAATCCCGATGGTATAGTTATACCGCTATTGGCGGTCGTCAGAGCCCCTTTAGTGGGAACAGGATGCACCACGAGAAGGCGGGGTTGACATTTGTCAAGGAAAGGCTGTGATGTTACGCATCACCTGACCTTACATCCCTTTGAATATGTATTTATGTTTATATATTCCTTAAACAATCATTCCGCCCCTCCAAAAAACATTTTCACACGTTACAAACGTTTTCATATAGCAATGTCATTAAAAAATAACGGTTTTTTTTAAATTTTCACATTTCCGTCATTTGTGAAAGAACCTGACGTGATACGGAATTTTGAAGGTCATTTTCATAATATGTGCAAAAAATCCATTCAGATACACCTATTCATTTGAAAACAACAGAAAAACGTTGAAAAATTGCAGATCAGTGTAATCGTAACGTGGTCACGATCAGACTTGTCCAGGTTAAAAATGCGGTTTTTTTTTTGGAGAGCTTGTACATTCCGGATTTTGCCCAACAGTGCTGTAATGAAGAAACCCCGCTATCAATACCTGATCCTTGGAGGTTCCTGCTGGAGAATCCATCTTCCACTGCAAAGATGTTTTGAATATTTATTTACTGTAGTTTAGAGTATTCGAATTTATGCATTTGTGCATATTTTCATTTTTATTGTTACTTTCTATGTAAAGCATTCTTTAACCTGTTAAAGTGGCGCATGCGCTGTTTCTCGTCGATGCATATGGGTATGTATATTAGCCAGCGTGCCTGTGTGAGTTCTGGTTGTTCCTGAGGATGGGTCTTTGGAGACGGACCGCAAAGATCTCGCTCATTGGTTTTAATCATTTTTAACCTTTTAACAAGTTTTATTTTCGTAAGCTGAATAGCACGACAAAATTCTTCAATCCATATTTATTCTATTTTAAATGCATATATGTACGTATATTGAAACATCAATTTTATATTTTAATATATTGTGATTCACATTTTTCTTTTCAAATATAGCTGCAATATTTAAATGTCTTTTTTATTACAAAAATAGCCAATGGTTAGCTTCAAATTAATCGCATTAAATATAATTTTCTCGAAGAATAAAAATTTGCTGTAAGTTAATTTTTGATCTGCTTCTTTTGCGCGGCTATGGAAACAAGACAATCCTAACAATTTCCTTTTGGGGGTGATCGACCATCGTGAGCAACTCGATGGGCTATAAGCAGTCAGCCGTCCCTAATTTGGGGCCATTGGCTCCAAGAAAGGGAGAGAGTTAGTCCCGTAAGACAAAAACACAACAACCATGCCTCACCGGGATTTAAGCCCGCACCCATCTTGGGCTAATGATCGTGGGACAGCGCTTAGACAACTGTTCCACCGATGGGATTCTCCTACAGATTAGCTTCATGATTTTCCTTTACGATTTTCAATGCTAAATAACACATAAGGATTATTTGTATTTGCGGATACTTTTTCAGGCTAGGCATATTTTCCAGTACCAAAAGAAATAGCTGTTTTTGAAATGTATAAATCACATCTGAAAATTATTATCATAAGAAAAATCAATTCAAAAATTCTTGGATTGATTTTGCAAAGCTCACGATGAGTATAATATATTCCATAACTCAGAAGATAGTTTTACGTAGTCATTATTCCAGCTGCTTAAACATATTCGCAAATTTAACAGCGTTTTTTTTTTCTTATTTTAAATATTCTTTATTTCAGTCTATACTGCAATCCGCACCGCTGCATTTTAGTAGCAACGCTTCGTTTCCCTTTTATTCTAATGTATCAGTTTTAACAGAAATAACTAAAATAAAAGCCGTAGACATTGGCGGTAGTAGCAGTTAAAATCGAGCACACGAGGTGACGATTCTAATTCCGCTGGCGCAGGAAACGAAAAAAAGGCTATTGCAAGAGAGAAAATCTTTATTTTTTGTACGATACCATTATTCTCAATGTACTGTAACAAAATAGCTGGCCTTAGACGGTTTGGAAATTGAGCTCGGTGCGTAGCATTGAAAATGCAAATTTACAGCATGAACTGTGGTCTTTAATAAGCTACTTTTTTTAAATCACCGGAGTGCTTCGGGCGAAACCAGAGTGCGCACCCATTTTAGGAATCCAAACAGGCTATAGCTAAGCAGCATTTCCTCTCCGGCATCTTCCAGTGTTCCGTGCCAGAAAGACTAATCAATTCGGCAGCACTAAACACGTCATTAGTATTCGGCTTTGATAAAAGAAGAAGAAAGGGTAGCAGAACCGAGTCAGTTCACTTCCTACTCAATGTGTGTGTGTGTGTGTGTGTGTGTGTGTGCATCTCTGCATGCACGTGTGAGAGAGAGAGAGAGAGAGAGAAAGAGGGAGTTACAGAAAGAGAGAGAGAGATGGCATGCTTTGTGAAGCGAACCTCTTGCTCAGATCACAATCACAATTTGTCGCTGGGAGTTCAGTGTTTCCGCTCGTCACTTTGTAATGCAAACGGCAGTAATGGCACAAGACCCTTTCCAATTCGTCCTTCCTTCCGCTCTTCATCGCTGCTAATGAGATTGGATTCGCACCGAAAACCTCGGGACTTTATTTAATATTCGGGATACATATTTCTGGATGTCAGGTATTTCTCCGAAGGCCTGTGGCTTCGCCATTCAACAAAAATGTAATCATGCAACTGGTTTGAATGACTGAGAAGAGATGAGGACGTTGTTCGAAATAAAATATTGTATTCTTCAAAAATAATATATAGCACATCAGAGGAAACGAGTAATAAGGTAAAAGTGTGCGCAAAATAAGGAAGCAAAATTTAATTAAAACATTGCTTTAAGTGAACCTTTCACTTGTAGAGGTATTAGACCATTCGCCACTCAGGTTATGAAAAGGGTCGCCACTCAGGTTATGGCTCTGGCTTTTGAACTTTTTTCCCGAGAGTATGGGTTCGAGTCCTGGATGAGACATGGGTGTTGCATTTGTCTGATGCCACTGGCTTTATATCTTTCCTGTAGCTAGTGGTCACAGCGTATGGAAATACTATTGCTGGCAGTCCTAAGACTTGCTTATGGTGGTCATTAAACCCTGAAACGAAAACAACAGCATTAACCGTTTAACGATCGTAACGCCCAAAACCCTGGAAGCACAAACCACCATAGCCTCCTAACGCCTCTGTAGAGTGAGTCAAATTTTCTCGACCTATGAGTGATCATCAGGAGTCATCATCAGTCGCCATTGTTGTTACTAAACAAAGAAGTGAAACAACAGACAGTTTCGGGCGTTATGGTATTTAGAGTTATACAAGATTTTTGGGTTATGGTCGTTAAAGGGTTAAAAATTTGTTAGATCTTGCTGCATTTGCAGTTTGTTCTTCTCTGTTAGGCGCTATACGTGTGTCTTCTGATTCTGTGAATTTATTTCCTTCATGAACAATTCCTCCATCCAATCTCGGGCCTTCCATAGCTTCGTAAATCTGTTTGCTCTGTCTTCTGAACCGTAAGTTCCATGTACCTTTCGCTTCTTCTATATCAATTTCTATAAACAATAACAGTTATCATTTTGAAGATGACAATCCGTTTTTTGGTGTAAATATGACAAGGTTGGTAAGTCAGATAATATCCAAAAACTTAAAAATTTCGTCATCCTGGAGTGGGAACCGAACCTGCATCTCCCAGATAGCGCCCGGTTATGCTAACCACTACACTACTGAGAATGTCCAAGTTTCAAGTTTCCAATTAATTTGAATATAACAATTATAGGATTCTCTTGTCGAAGCAACGGGCATTCATGTTTAGCGAATCTGGAGACTAAGAGTCCCATCCCGTGATTGCCTGGACGAGATATGAGGATGGTGTAACTCAGATAAATCATGAATGAAATACGGAGTTACACCATCCTGAATAATCAGACGTTTTTCTTACTATTTCCTTGAATAGCAAGAAAAGCGTCTGATTATTCTGGGAAAGGTAATTGGCCTGGACAATAAATACAGGGTGTCTAGAAAGTCAAGAAGGGGAAAAAACAGTGCCGTAAAGCAAACACAATCCCGGGATTCGAACCCGGACACATCTCGGACGAATGATCGTAATCCAGAGCACAGACCACGGCGTCACCGGACTACGCAATGTGAGCGGAATTATTCATAAGTAGTAAAAATTGTCACAAAAAAATGGAAAAAGAAACTTTACCAGATTTCTACAATCGATAAAACACCCAGAAAGAAAATGTCTACTTCGGAAAAGCGGATGAAAAGCATGATACGAAAGTTCACAGATTCTGCAAAAAACGTTTCTGATAACGGAAGTAAGTTATCAGAGACAACGGGATTTTCAAATCTAACCATTCGATAAAGAGATACAGAGAAAACCATGAGGCAATTTTACTCTTCCTAGCAAAAATGTTGTGCGTCACTTAAAGAAGAAAACCCGGACAAACGTTTCGGAATGAACAGAGTCCAAACAAAGATCGACCTTTCTAAGTTATTTTTAAAATCAAATACACGCTTTCAAATAAAAATAGACGTTGACGCTCGTGGAGGAAGAATTTTGAAAAATGGGAAAATGGAAATATGGCAGTAAATATTTTTCGCAGCAAAATTTGTGCTAAGGAAATATAATTACTCAAAACGTGTTTCCTTGAATAGCAAGGAAAACGTCTGATTATTCCAAGGAAGGTAATCGGTCTGGACAATAAATACAGTGTATCCAGAAGGCCAAAAAACAGTGCCGTAAAGCAAACACAAACCGGGATTCGAACCCGGACACAACTCGAACGAATGATCGGAATCCAGAGCACAGACCACGGCGCCACCGTGGCGGCTACGCAATGTGGGCGGAATTATTCATAGGTAGTGAAAATTACCACAAAAAATGGAAAAAGAAACTTTACCAGATTTCTACAATCGATAAAACATCAAGAAAGAAAATTGCTACTTCTAAAAAGCATGTTACGAAAGTTCACAGATTCTGCGTAAAAAGTTTCTGATAACGGATGGAAGTTTTCAGAGGCTTTCAAATCTAACCATTCGATACAGAGATACAGAGGAAACCATGGCGCATACTCTCCCTAGCAAAAAAGTTGTGCGTCACTTAAAGAAGAAAATCCGGGCAAACGTTTCAGAATCAAGAAAGTCCAAACAAAGGTTGATCTTTTTAAGTCATTTTTAAAATTAAATAAACGCTTTCAAATAAAAATAGACGTTGACGCCCGTGGAGGAAGAATGTTGAAAAATTGGAAAATGGAAATATTGCAGTAAATAGTTTTCACAGCAAAATTTGTGCTAAGGAAATATAATTATTCAAAACGTGTTTTCTTGAATAGCAAGAAAAACGTTTCATTATTCCAGGAAAGGTAATTGGTCTGGACAATAAATGCAGTGTGTCCAGAAAGTCTTTCCCACATTACAAAAAATAATATAAAAAAATTTATGTAAGTTAAAATAAAATGGTTGGCAACATAATATAAGCAGCACTCATGAAGGGTTTTTTTCTGTTCTTTAGGTAGGCGCTACTGCTGAATAAGAGGTGCATTTCATCGATAATGGCTTCCATGAAAGAAAAAGCGGCGTGCGTGTTGTGGTTCCTTGAGGCCAAACCGGCTGTTACTCTCCAGTGTCATTTCAGAAAACAGTACAGACAATCACCACTGGACCAAAAAAGCATAAAAGCTTTGTATGAAAAGTTTAAAGCGACCGCTAGTGTTGGCAGTCTCCCCCGAGCGGCCGATACAGAGTCCACCATAGCAGCTTACAAAGCGTGTACCTGGACATGCTGGAACTTTTCGTATACTAACACCTCAGGTGCATGCACTTGCACCTTCGATTATTTTCCAACAAGACGGTGCCCCACCACATTGGTCAGTAATGGTTTGTGAGTTCCTGGACGCCATATTTCCGAACAGATAGATTGGCCTCGACGGTCCCATGACATGGCCACCTCGATCGCCCGACATATCCCCCCTAGACGTTTTCATGTGGGATTATGTGAAAGATGAAGTGCACTCTAGCAGTGTCCCGGATGTCGAGACGATGAAAAGCAGAATAACGGACGTCATTGGTTCTGTCTTTTCTGAGATGTTGAAAAAAAATGGCGTGAAATCGAATGTTGCTTAGATGTCCTCCGGGCCAAAAATGGCGCCCATGTGGAGGTGTACTGACACTGGAAAAAAAAAATTACTTCTGCTACATCAATGTTCTGCAATCCCTTTCCGTACCTATAATACACTTTTTATATTAATTTTTGTAATGCGGGAAATATTTTATGGACACCCTGTACGTCTCCGAACAGAAATAAAAATATTTTGACATTTACTCCACTTAGCGGGAAAACTGAGCATTATTTAAAGAGCCTAGTGTTTCCAATTTTTATAGTAGCGGATGGCATTCGTGAAAGGAAAGATTTTCAACTGGATTTTCCGAAGCAAAGATAAGGTTACGAACAGAAATACACAAACACCACCTAGCGCCAGATCTGTGAACCACAAAACAAATTACGACTTCTTGCAAAATTTCCTTCAAGGCGAATGGTATCTAAAGATTGTTTTAAAATAAGATTTATTAGAAGATTATTACAGACTCTTTAGATTTATAGAATATTGTTAAAGAATAATTAGAAACAGAGATACCGAGAAAAACAGGTTTAATATGTGCTCTCCCTAGTAGGCAAATTCCGCATTATTTAGGGAAGAAAATGCAAACTATACGTTTACGTAGTTACGTATTAGTATTACACCCGAAAAAAATTTAGTGCTTAAATGGGCAGAATCAGGTTCTTAAATTGGCAGATATTGCTATAAATAAGCCACGGAGAAAAAAAAACAAAAAAAAAAAAAAACGTTAACTTATACCCTCTAGTGGCAAACGTATGGGATAAGATTTTTTTTTTTCGACAATATGCTGAAGATTTCGCATCAGAAATGTACTCCGACAACAAAAGCATTTTTCAAATCCGACATCTAGAAGCTGTTACTGTATATCGAGAAAAAGAAAATACAAATCTACCTCCCAATGGAGTATAAAAAACATTCATTTTTTAAGCAGAATATACAGGGTGTCCATAAATGAAGTATGCAACTTCAGTATCGTATTAAAAATATATGATAGAAAAGAATTTACTTAAAAGTGAAGACATGCGGCAAGTGTTAAAGTTTATTAAGTCAGACGATAGATGGCGCCGTGTGTCTCACGTAATAAAAATCTCAGATATTTAGACCATGATTTCCCTTGCCATTGGATTTGATGTGGGGGTTCGACGGCAGCCCACTCCGTTGTCCTGATATTTTCAATTGCGATTTTTCTTCTTGGGGCTTTATTAAATAAGTACACTGTAAAAGAAAAAGGTTACATATCTCATTGAGTTCCAGGGGCGTAAAGATAGCCCCCCGCAACCCCCGAGTCGCGGGGGGCCCGTGAATTTTAGGGGGCCCAGATCTACGTATGTATTTTTTTGTATTTTATTTAGCAATTTAATTTTAGACAAAGGGTTTTTCACTTGTTCTAAAAAATTTTGTTTTAAATTTTCTGTCTTTTGCATACGAACGTTTTTGAACTAAAGGGCCGATTATAGAGATCAGATCAGATCATATGCAGATGATTTTAGGAAGGGAGTGTCTGATCCCAGGTTTTCGACAACAAAAAAGAAACTATAGGAGACTTGGGCTAGAGTGTCCGATAGCAAAGTGACCCGGAGGTGAGGTAGGAAGACGTCCTTATTTATTACCGGGGGGTCAGAACCCGAGGTCCGACGGCTTAACGTGCCAAGCCGACGCACGGCGGATATTTAGTGATTCGAGCTTCCGTACCTGCCTGAGATCGTACCTGACGTCTCTACCTTCGGTCTTGATGGACTAGCGATGATAACCATTGAAAGTGACCGAGCCAGAAAACTAGGCGTAACGAAACTGATTGAAATATTCGCTAAGAACGTTAGAAAAGAATCCAGATTTTAGTAACGTAAGTTTTCTTTATTTTGTAAAGTATGCTTGCTTCTTGAATTTAAAAGACAAGACACTAAAAAGAAACAATATCGCTGAAAAATTTAAAAGTGGAAAAATGTAAACACACTTGCTTTTCCTCTTTCTTAAAAATTATTGTATTAAGGAATTAAACAGCTTTAAAGAAAGTTCGAAACCAGACACTCGAAGATCAGTATTTGTTTTTATTTGATTAGATATCGTCAACATTTGTCATTTGAAGATTTTGCACTTTTTCCCCTGAGTACTAAATTTATCTTACCGGAATAAGTGCTCACATAATTAAAAGCAATACATAAGTGATCATAGAATCAATATCTGGAAAATATATTTTTACTACGGCAAAGTTAACTATTTACCCTCAATTTTTGCATTAATTTTTACAGTGTTGGGGGCCTTTTAGGAAAATTTCCGATTTTGCGTTACGCCACTGCTGACTTCATAGAACGCAGTACTATAGCCTTCCTCCTTGTTATACCTGGCATTCTGAATTTCTGATTTTGCGTTACGCCACTGCTGACTTCATATAACGCAGTACTATAGCCTTCCTCCTTGTTATACCTGGCATTCTGAATTTCTGATTTTGCGTTACGCCACTGCTGACTTCATAGAACACAGTACTATAGCCTTCCTCCTTGTTATACCTGACATTCTGAAGCGTACGTGGATGGAACTGGACTATCGTTTAGAAATCCTTGCGAACAATTAACGGACCACACGTGGAGACCTACTGACATTTGTAAAAAAAATAAACCTTTCACAGTTACCATGTGTTTTGACATTACAAGTAAGTTGTTATTTATTGTAGTTTTTTTTTTCAATGTCATACTGAAGTTGTATTTCCTATTTATTGACACCCTGTATTCTTAATTTTTTTTTTTTTTTGTGGTGAGCGCTGTCCGACCACAAAATATTTTTTTAATCGAGATATCTGAAGCGTACGTATTACTGCAAATATATAAGAAACAGAAATATATATACACTTGCGCTTCCTAGTGGTAAAAATTTTTTTACAAAAAAATACAAAATTATGTACAAAAGATTTCATAATATGTAGGAGCCCTGCCCTATACAGAAAGAATTTTCCAAATCGGTCTTTCAAAAGCAGAGATTTGGGGAAAATCGTAATTGTCCAAATTAAAGAAAAAAAAGTGCTTTCGTGTCAGACAGCGTTCATGGTAACGGACAGTTTACATATAATTTCCAATTTTTCTTAGAAAGCACTTTTCCCAATCTAAGTGCATACGTCTGTTTGCCGCCGTATTTGCGCATCTAAACTTCCGATTAAAAAATTATCTTTTGGATAGACACAGTGCGTTTTATGTGTATTTCCTGCCCAAATTACGCGCAATTTTATCACGAGCTAGTTGGAGCTAAGGCTGGATGAAGATCTTCCCTAGTCTTTTCCACATCTTTCTCTGTTCAGCCTCTCTGTTCCGAGTCACTCCAGCATGATTTCGAATTTCATCCATGCATCACCCACATCGGCATCATCTGCGTCTCTTCCTGTTACATGATATACAATGTAGTGCTTTATTTTTGAACCGGTGGTCAGTTCTCCTGGCAATAGGTCCAGTACATTGCCCCTTGAGTGTCTTTACTTTGTACTGGATGTCATCAACGCTTCTCATTTCCCTAACCCATGAATTCCTCATTCTGTCTTTCCTGGTTTTACCCGGCATTCATATTTTCATGCTGTTTGAGTTGTTTTGATCCCCTGGATATATATTGGGCCGCGGATGGCCTAGTGAGCAGCGTTCGTGACTGCCACGCAAAGGACCTCAGGTTCGATCCCAGGCAGGTACGAACGCTCGATCCACTAAATATCCGCCGTGCGTCGGATGGGCACTTTAAGCCGTCGGACCCCTGGTACTGACCCTCTGGTAATAAATAAGGGCGTCTTCCTCCCCCTTCCTACTTCGCTTCCGTGTCACTTTCCTATAGGGCATTCTATCCCAACTATCCTAGCTTCTTATTTCTAAGGGTTGTTTAAGACCTGGGAGTCAGACACTCCCTTCCTAAATTCCTCTATATCTGATCTGATCTGATCTATTGTAACCACCAGCTAATATCCAGACTATTTGCCGTGTGCAGCGCGGACAGCAGCTGAACGAGCTGGAAGTGACTCATTAAGGTGCTGGAACGTGTTCACAGGTATGTGGAGCCTTTCTGACTGCAGGGCATCTAAAAGCTGCTGGAGAGTGCGTGGCTGAGGATCCATAGAGCGAACACGATCCAGGTGGTCTTACAGATACTCAATTGGGTTTATGTCTGGAGAATTAGGGGCTCAGGGAAGTACAGTCTTCATCGAGCACTTCCAACCCTTCTCGGACATTTCTAGCTGTGTGACACGTCGCATTATCGTGCTGTAAAATCCCATTCCTCCCAGGCAAGACAATCAGAATGTATGGTTGTACGTGATCTGCAAGGATGGATTCATACCGAATTCGGTCCGTAGTGCCTTGCACAAGTATGAGTGGACCATAGGAATGCCACGAGAACTTTCCCCAGACCATAACGCTGCCCCCGCCATCTTGTGCTCTTCTAACAATGGTTGAAGAGTGTTTGTTCTCCGACGTTTCTTGCCTTACACGCAAACTTCCATCCGTTCGATGAAGCTGAAAACGTGATTCATCGGAGAAGGCAATCCTTTGCAATCAGCGGATGTCCAATTCCGACACTGCCTTGCAAATGTAAGCTTTTTCTGCCAATGCACCGTCGTTAGCTAAGGCGCAGTAACCATCGGTCTGCATCGGAACCCCATACGCAGGGCGTTCGTTGAACTGTTGTTTTAGACACCATTCCGGTAACCACCTGGTTCATGCGGCCAGTGAGTAGCTCCACTGTAGCGTTTCGATCGGCCCTCATGCACCTTCGCAGTGACATTCACCTCTCACATCAATGGCACGTGGTGATCCGCAGTTCCCCCGTCACTTATTCGCAATGGTGCCGTTTCTCCAATCACGATACATTTTTACCACAGCAGCACGCGAACAGTTCACGAAAAGCGCTGTTTCAGAAATACTGCCACCCTTGGCCCGGGAGCCGATAATTATCCCTTTTTTCAAATCTGATAAATCGCTTCTTTTATCCATGACAGCAACGAGTGATATGTTTTCAGAAGGCCTACAGCACTCCTTATATACCCTCCAAGCCAGTTCACGACACGTGCCTTCTTTCATTGGCTACGCGCTGTGGACGTTAAAAGTAGGAGGTGGTCACAATAATGCAACTCGACTGTGTATTTCTTAGTTAAAGTCCATGTTTTTGCTGCAGAACTAAGAAAAACAAGGATGGATGGATCCAACACTTTTCTTTTAAAACATAATGATAAATTGCACTTGAAAATCATCATCGAAAAATTGTTTGTCTTCATTTTGTAGTTCCTGTAGGATGTGTTCTCCCTAATTTTATCTAGATTCGCTTTGGAATCACAGAAAATCTCTGCCTTAAGTCAGATACTGCATTTTTTTTTCTTGTTTCGGAAAGCCTTCTACCACTCCTACAATTTCCCGAGTGGTAGTCGCATATTTCTCAGATCAACTGCCTTCTGTTAATTGTTCCTTTACTTGTTCGCCGAGTGGAAATCATTAAACCATGTTCAAAGAACAGGAGAATTCCTCCTTTCGTAACACATGTGTCTCGGTACATGGCCGTTTATATTCTTTGATTACCTTTTCCAGGTAAAATCGAGGGCCACCTTTTCTCTTTTGCATGCAGCCTAACAGTTAGTACTTCGCATTTCAGCACATTCGACATCTAATGTTTTGTGATCCATGGCGCGATCCTGGATATGCGATAGTGACATAATTTACGAATGTCTTAGAATGTTTTATTGTACATAGGATTACTCCTCCCGTCTCTATTTCTGTCTTGCTGTTAATAGTCCGTTATTTACGCTTTCCAACCGTAGGTTGAAGAAGCGTATATGCTCTAGCTTTGTCTGTATGCCTGTGTGTCTGCCCGTTCGCACGATAACTCGCGTAAAAATGGTTCGATTTCGATGAAATTTTAATATGTGGTAGAGGACCACCTGGGGATGAACCCTATTGAAAATGGACGAAATGGGGAGAAAGGTCAGGGCATAGAAGTGGGATCCATTCCATTACCCTTATGCGTCATAACTTGCATAAAAATGTTTCGATTTCGATGACATTTTAGTATGTGGTAGGGGCCATCTGGCAATGAACCCTATTGAAAATGGACGAAATGGGGTCAAAGGTCAGAATATAGGAGCGGAATCCATTTCATTGCTTTATATGCATCATAACTTTCGTAAAAATGCTTCGATTGCGACAAAACTTTATCATGTTGTTCCGGAAGTATACTGAACAGTTTCTGTTGAATATAATCGAAATGAGGTTAAATGTCAGGATACAGGAGCGAAATTAATTCAACAGCCATTATCCTCATAACTTGACTAAAAGTGCTTCCATTGCGACAAAACTTTAGTATATTGTTCCGGAAGTATATTGAACCGGTTTTGTTGAATATCATAAAAATGGGGTCAAAGGTCACAATTTGAGTAATAACTTGAATAATGATTTCTGGTATGTAGAAAAGCGTATCATAATCAATGCATTGCATGATTCTACTAACTTGTTTTCTTTCTTATCGAGGATGTGTACCTCTGATCGCGCAAACTCGCGTCAGTTCTAACGGAACCTTATTATTTTCCCTTAACCTTTAAGCTAAAAATGAATTAAAATTGGAAACGGAATCCTACGAAATAAATTTTCAATGTACTTCCATGTGAAGACTAAAGAACGAATGCACCTCGTGACGGAAATTCTTGGAGATTCACGGAAAATTATTAGCGGTTGCTAATGTGAAATGGCAATTGATTTGGTTTTTTTCTTTATTTCGTGCACGAAGTTTGAAGAGGATGTACTACATTTTTCAATATTGGATAGAAATAGTTTTAAGTAACTGGAATTTGATCCACACATTTCTAAAAGGCTGTTCTGCTCAGCATGAGCAAAGTGGGGTTTTAAATACGAGTTAGCATAACCGAAACACCAAAGAAGGTTCATTAACATACCTTATAAAATGAAATTTATTTTATTTGTGTTTGTGAGAATTGAGAAAAATGCACTAGTCACAAAAAAAAATATCGAGAAAACATTGTGATATGCTAATCTAGGGAGTACTGAAGAAAGTTTATCAACGCGGATAGCTACGTCATTTGTAAAGTAGCATAATGACACGTGGCTTGCAACTTCTAATAAAAGTACCAGGTAAGAAGTGGGAAATGGATCGTTTTACCTGATAGTACAGAAGTTTGCTGAATATAATGCCTTCGGTGTGGGATTAAGCTGAAATGATATCCAGACGAAGTTTAAGAATATATAATAGAGTTAGGGGTATTGGCATGTTTCGATAGTTGTTCGGCATAGGAGTTTCCCATAGTAACACTGCTACACTGAGGAAAACGATTTGTTAATTCAACAAAAAAAAGTTTGAATCAACAAAATTTTTTGTCGATATACAGTCAACAAAAAATTCTGTTGAATTTGCAAAATTATTTTGTTGAAAATTATTGTTGATTTAAAAAATGTTTTGTTATCAACCAAATGTATTGTTATCATGATTAGGTCGATTTTTGAAGATTTGTTTGATCGAACAAAACATATTGTTATCATGATTAGGTCGATTTTTGAAGATTTGTTTGATCCAACAAAACATATTGTTATCATGACAAATGTTTTGTTGCTGCGACAAAACATTTGTCATTATTGTGTCACGACACAATAAGTTTCGTTGCACCAAAAAAACGTTTTGTCATGATAACAATATGTTTTGTTGGATCAAACAAATTCCCCAAAATCGACCTAATCATTTTGTTAAATGAAACGTTTTGTCGTGATAACAATAAATGTTGTTAAATCAACAATAATTTTCAACAAATTAATTTTGCAAATTCAACAAAAATTTTTGTTGACAGTTTTTTGTTGAATTAACAAAACGTTTTTATCAGTTTACACACAAGAGTTCTACGACATGGAAATGCTGCAGATCAACCCAGAAGTGGTCGCCCAAGGATAACCACCAGGAGGCATGATCGCTACCTGACAGTAAGTGCTCGGAGAAAGCCAAGTATCAAAAGTAGCCAAATGCGGAAATCACTTCAATCTGCTCCTGGCGTCAATGTATGTACTCAAACGGTACGAAACTCGTCTAAACAATTACAGACTCAGAACAAGGAGGCCACTGAAGTGTATAGCATTGACATCAGCTCACCGTCATCAAAGATGTCCTGTTTCCAACAGTATATTGAATGGAATACAAAGTGGCGCCGTGTACGTTTCACAGATGCATCCCGTTTCGCTTTTTATTCTGACACTCAATGTGATCATGTGTAGAGGAGATCCAGCGCCCGAATGCAACCCCACACAATGGGCAGTCAGTTCTGGTCAAGGCACAATTGTGTTTCAATGGCCGTACTTCCTGGTATGTTTGGTAAGGCGACATGAATGCCTCAGTGTACTGAAACTAGATCATTGTGCCATTGTAACACAATCACGCTCCTATTGGAGACGCATTACGTTTTCTCGATGACAATTAAACGATTCAACGTAACTAGATCGTGCTTCAGGAGCTGGAAAATCTTGGGATTGAATCGTTGCAGCTGACTCCGAGGTCTTCTCCTAAGGCAAACATTTGGGTCTCTGTAAAGCGGCGTTTGGTTAACCACGTTCCGTAACACATTACACTGGCAGACATTCGTATTTTGTTGCCAGTAATATAGGACTAGCTGCACCAGACTCTCGTCAATAACGGCATTGGAAATATGCCTCGTAGTTGCCAAGACGTCCTGCGACACTATAGGGTACTGAAATCCACAGGTATCGACGTTCTCCGAATTTACCATTATGTCTTTATTGCAGTGCTAATTTGGTTTGTACAGAAATCGCACAATAAATTGTTTTTGTAAGCTCAATGGTTATGGTTTGTGACACGTAGCCTCATTGATGTTATTTCAGGTGGGGTTACTTGAGTCAGATAAAAACATCCTTCATTTCTTGCAATATTCTTAACTTTTTTTTTGTGACCAGTGTACATTATGTACATTCCCCTACTTAAAATTTTAGTTAGTAAGCGAATTTTGAAAATTTCGGAATGATTCCCTTTTTAGCACGTCTTTCTAAAAAAGCATGTGCTTACAGTACTACTTTGTCTGTCCGTCCGCCTGTGGATACCATATCTCTGAAGCTGTTTTTCGATTTAAAAAATTATTTTTGCATTTGAAAGCATTAAATGTGAAAACGATGATATGTATATATTTTTTTTTATTGGAGATATAACGACCACCGTGAGCAACTCAATGGGCTATAAGCAGTCGCCCGTTCCTAACGTAGGGCCACTGGTTCCAGGGAAGATGGAGATAAAGCCAGTGCCGTAAGACAATCACACCATTCATGTCTCACCGGGACTCGACCCAGACCCTTCGTGGACAAATGGGCACAAGCCACCACTTGGGCCACCGCGCCACCCGGGCGGCAACGATGATATTTGCTTTTCGGTTTTGATGTATAACTTCTCCACTAGAGGGCGTAAATGCAGATGCCTCCTAAAAATGTGTTCCATGTATTTTCCCCTACATATGCTGTTTTAAAAATTTTTTCTTCCTTTAGATGTCATTTTCGACGAAGACTACTTTTGGTACAGTTTCTTTATCAAGTAATGCATAGTTTTTTTGCTAGGGGGCGTAAAGGTAAATGGTGACTTTCCTGATATCTCTGCTTCTGAAAGACCTATTTGAAAATTTATTTCAATATCAGTAGTATAAAAGGGCGGGTTCTGGCGCAAGGATGCATCCTTCCAGGAGAAGGATGGGGGGCGTGGCATGTGACCGAAGGATGTGGGGGCGTGGCGTGTGACGCTAGTGTGTTGGGTTGATGTGCTGCCCCGTAGCGGTGCTTCTTGGAACTTTCGATGGATTTTTGAGAGATGGCAACGACCGAGTGGGGGAAAGGAGATGTGCTGCCCCCTAGCGGTGCTTCTTGGAACTTTATTATTATGTTAGATCTTTGTTTTTGAGAGATGGCAACGACCGTGTGGGGGAAAGGAGATGTGCTGCCCCTAGCGGTGCTTCTTGGAACTTTATTATTATATTAGATCTTTGTTTTTGAGTGATGGCAACGACCGAGTGGGGGAAAGGAGATGTGCTGTCCCTTAGCGGTGCTTCTTGGAACTTTATTATTATGTTAGATCTTTGTTTTTGAGTGATGGCAACGACCGAGTCGGGGAAAGGAGATGGGCTGCCCCCTAGCGGTGCTTCTTGGAACTTTTAATGGACCTTTGTTTTTGAGAGATGGCAACGACCGAGTAGGGGAAAGGAGATGTGCTGTCCCCTAGCGGTGCTTCTTGGAACTTTATTATTGTGTTAGATCTTTGTGTTTGAGTGATGGCAACGGCCGAGTGGGAGAAAGGGGGTGGATATAGGGGGATGTCAACTCGATGTGCTGCCCCCTAGCGGTGCTTTTTGGAACTTTTAATGGATCTTTGAGAGATGGCAACGACCGAGTGGGGGAAAAGGGGGGTGTACGTTGCCCCTCTAGCGGTGCTTTTTGGAACTTTTCTCGGGAAATTTATTGGACGTTGACAAATTTTGGGGAAGTATTTCCAATATTTATTTTTAAATTTTCTCGGAAGATTTAGTGGACTTTGTCAAATTTTTGAAGGAAGTTTTTTTGTCGTTTCCAATTTCTTTTGTACTCGTATTTTTTTGTCTTATTTTTCTCTCTAATTTATTTTATTAAATTTATATTTTCAGGAATTCCCTGAGGTGTTAGGAATTTTAATACACGTTGCAGTATTTTTTTAATTTTCTCGGGAGATTTATTAAACTTTGTCAAATTTTTGAAGGAAGTCTTTCCAATATGTTATTTTTATTAAATTTATATTTTCAGGAATTCCCTGAGGTGTTATAATTTTTATAGACGTTGCATTATTTTTTTAATTCTTATATTTGTACCTCCAATTTTAATTTACGCGAGGAAAGGCTTTGTTTGAAAAGATTTCGTTCCCGTTGATTCATGTTCCGTCATTTTAGTTTCACCACGTTGTCATTTTGTGAGCCATGTGTTTTGGGATGAGTCACAATTTTCTCTTTGACTCAGAAAATTTTGTATGACACGTGTTTTAGGATGAGTCATTATGATGAGAGACGCATTCGTGATAGCAGACATGACATCAGCCAACGTCGTTTTCTCCTCAGCGGGGTCGGCTTTATTTATTTTTTTTATTTTCTCGGGAGATTTACTGGACTTTGTCAAATTTTTGAAGGAAGTTTTTTCAATCGAAGCATTTCCTCAAATTTGTTTTATTAAATTTATATTTTTAGAACTCCGTGAGGTGTTATAATTTTTATAGACGTTGCATTATTTTTTTCATTCTTATATTTTTCTTCCCTACAATTTTAATTTAGACGAGGAAAGGCTTTGTTTGAAAAGATTTCGTTCCTGTTGATTCATGTTCCGCTATCTTTTGTGAGCCATGTGTTTTGGGATGAGTCATCATTTTCTCTTTGACTCAGAAAATTTTGTATGACATGTGTTTCGAGATGAGTGAATATGCCGGATGACGCATGTCGTGATAGCAGACATGACATCAGCCAACGCCATTTCCTCCGCGGGGTCGGCGGTTGACGTCATTTGAGATTCTGTAGACACATTAAGTTCCAAGACTGATTTTTTTTTCAATAACTTCATCATTTTGCAACGAATTATTCCTTATTTTTTCCTCATAATTTCCCATTTTATGTTCTTAATTTTTCAACGTAACGATTTTTTTATTTTCTTTCAGGGGACTTCACGCATTTTCAACCGACATACCAACATAAAAACGTTTTCCAAAGTTTTGTGCTGCAGACATAATCTTAAAACACGATTGTTTATTAACGTATTTACGTGTTCATGACATTTTCTGTTACATTTTTTTAACGTTGTACCTTTTTCCAATGTACAAAGCCACAATTTTTTATGCATAGTTAAAATATTTTTTTATTTTTTCGTATTTCTTCATGATTAATCAGTGAAATGTACCTTTTAACGCATTATCTTAATCTTTTTGTTCTAAATGCTTGCGTACTCCTTAAACTTCTTGATGTACCAACATTATTTTATTTTCTAACTTTTCAAACTAAGAACTACTTTTATCGAGGCATTATTTTTTCTGATTCAAACAAGCAAACGTTTCTTCATTATTATTTCCGTTACCTATACAAACAACTTTTCTTACTTGCTTTTAATGTATGACTTAATCTGGTTTTCTATATAGCTGTTTCATGTTTGTACAAGAAATATACAGATCTATAGCAACTAGCTATACATACCTTTCGTTCGTAACAGTATCTTTTTTTTTCCAGATTTAAACCAACACACGCTTCTTAACGACTTGATATCGGTTTTCTGGGGAACTTTTCTTTTTCCTTCATTCAATTTTATTCCAGATCATGAGACGAGGAAATGCTTCTTTAGAAACGATTTCGTTCCTGTTCGCAGTAATTATTGGATTTTGACAAATTTTTTTGTGAAACGACTTCATGCTAATTCTGAGTCTTTCGCCTTTACAATATTATTTTCTCGTAAAGTTTTCGTGTGTTCAAGAACTCTACAGGTCTTTCACAGTTAAAATTCTGGTAAAACTATATTTTCTTACTTTATTTAGCATATCATTATAGCTTCCCAATTTTCGCTATTTTACTTCATCTTTTTTGAAATTTAGTAAAACTTTTCAGTATGTCAATAATTTATTTCTTACTTGGCCAAACTTAAGACTCCTTTTATTTAGACTATTTTTTTTTCATTTAATTTCAGCAAAATGATTATTTCAGATGTTGCAAATCATCAGGTTTTTTTGTTTCCTTATATATCATATTTTCCAACTTACTTTTAAAGTATTTCTCAAAGCTTGCATGTATGTCAAATACGCATTTCTTTAATCCTTCCCTAGTTTGCAATACTTTTTCGTGGACTGCCCCAACAGGAAAGCATTCATTGTCAAGGCATGAAATCTAAAACCTTTTTTCTTACGATAAAATTTGTATTCTTTGGGACACGTTTTCTGTATATTGTTCTGTCTCGTCCGAAAAAAACATTCATTCTGGAGGCAAATCGAGTAATTCCGTTCTTCAACTAAACATCATTTTTTTACGTTTTACTAACTCACCACCCCCATAGCGAAAATAAAGAAATACTTACTCTGTTCTCTACATATCGACTCAATCTATTTCTTTTCGAAATGCTGATCATGACATTTCAACTAAAATTTCATACTTTCAACAAAAATCATATTCTTAAACGAGCTATTTTTTACACAATTATTTCATGTATAACTAAATTTTTGTTGTTTACTCACCTCATAAAAGTCAATAAGAACTCCCCTAATCTCATTCCTTTCCCTCATTTAGTTCGCTTAAATTGAGATGTTTCAAAATTTCGCGTATATTTCATTCCCTTAATGTCCAGTTCTCCCGTGTCTGCCCCTTCATTTTTAACTTCTGTGCATGATGCATTTTATCTTTAGACGTTTAGTTTCAATGACTTTTTCTTTCGTTTTAATTAGGTTTTCATTATCGTATTTTTTATTCATTGTCTCAGCAGAAAAATCTTTCATTCTGGAGACATAGCGACTAAGTCCGTACTTTCTCTAAACATTTTTTTTTCACATTTTACTAATTGTTCAGAAAAGTAGTTGTTTCCAAACTCCCATAGTGAAAATTTCGTATTCCCCTTATAGTACATATTATATTTTTCCTTCTGTTCAGTGTTGTATGATTCTTCAAACTTTGGTTTATTTTCATGAAACTTCTTTTTTTCTTAGTTTTTTTTTCTGATTCAAACTTTCAATCTTTTCCTATCGATGTAATTACTCTTATTTTCCCATTCGACTTTACTTTTGAACAGAAATGTATCTAAAATCTTCAGATGTATTTTAGTCTACAAGGCCGATTCTTCCCTGTTTCAAATAAAGTCATTGTAGGATTTTAGTGTAAATGCTCCTAAATCTTTAGAACTTACTTTTCATAGTTAGATACAAATTCCTCGAGGTTTACATGAAAGAAGAGTGTTTTTACGCTCTCTCCAGTGTGTGAGCTTTCCCCAAGAAATTAACTTTGAATTCCCCCATGATTCTGTCGGAAACTGACAATCTCCTGCAACTGTTTTCACGCGTCTCTTGCTTACAGGAAAACCTCATATGGCATGAAATCACTTTGCTTGGGAGATTAAACTAAATTCTGGTTTTGAACTTTGAATGCAAACTCAAGCTCGCAAAAGCATAGTTTTCTGAGCTAACTTAAGCTGTCTAATATGACAAAAATCTAAAACTGCTGACTCAATAGGACAGAGCGTTTGAACTTTGCCGTTAATTCACCATTTAGGAGATCCGTCATGAACCACTAGAAGGGAAGTAAGCAGACCCTGATTTAGTCCACTGTTTCCAAGGAAGGTAGAAAGCTAGTGTCGTAATTCAAAAGCTCTTAACTCAAGCCTCCCCAGGATTCAGTTTCGGATGAACGAATACTCAGATGTCCATGCTTAGACATTGAAAAATTGCTTCAGACAAATATTTTCTTACTTAAAGTGCTTCAATTCAGAATTTGTACTATTTAAGATTTTCCTTAGTCAATATTTTTTCTATCTTAAAAACTTCTAAAGGGTTGATTTTGAAAAAAACGAGTTCTCATAAAAATGTAAAATTTCCTCAGATTGTATGAGGAACCAAAAAAAAAAAAAATTGATGAAGCTTGGACGTTAACCATTCCAACCATTTCTTTCTCTTCATGTTTCATTCCATAAACTTTCTTCAAATTCCTATATGTCCAAGAATTTTGTTAAATGTCCAAGTTCGACTCTCCCAGAAATTTTCTGAAAATGATATTCTGGAATTTTTTTAAAAGAGAAACTAAGAATCCCTTCACTGAAACAAGAAATTCATATTCAAAGCATTACATCCCTCTTTCTACTTCAAATACTCTATTTGTAAATCTAAGGAAGTTTTTTTTTTTAATATTCATATATTTTTCCCTCTAACTTTAGAATATATTGTCCCAAAATGTATGTACATATTACGATAGTAAAATATCTTACTACTTACTTCTTGATGTTCAATTCACTTCACACCGTCTTAAGGAAATTCGTTCATTTTCTCATAACACATAGACATGTTATTTTTCTTTCCATTCACTTCAAAGACTCAATTGAGATCAACCTAATGGAGTCCTTTGAGAAAAACTTTCATAGGAAAGCATAAATTTGCCTAAAAACTACATTAAAAATAAACAAATGTTGAAAGTTCCTGTACAAGAAGGAAATTCTGTTGTAACTTCTAAACGAAAAAAGACAAATTCTAAGAAAATAAGTAAAAATGTTCGTTGGATTCCATATTAAAAAAATTAGTTGAAGAAAAGTGTCATTCTTTTTTTTTTCGGAACAGTTCATTCTTTCCTAGGGTTAAAAATGGAACACTTCATTTTTCTTAGTAGACAATTTTGAGAAAACACATTTCATTAAAAGCAGGGAAATTCCCATAGAATAACATGGGAAGACTAGTATGCATAAAAAGACTGTTTCGAAACGAGTAAAAATCTGTTGAAGTTCGTTTTCGAAAAAGTTGGAAATGGAATGAAGTAAAAACAGTCACAGCAAGTTCCTGAAAGTTGAAAATTGGATGTACTAAAAATGTCTAAGGAAAGAAATTTTTATAAAACACAGACTGTTTAGTTTTTCCAGGCTAGGGGGTCTACAGTGAGAGCGCTTCTTTTTTCAACTCAAAGAATAAAGCAAGTCAGTTTGAAACATTTCAAACTCCCCGAAATTAAGCTGTGTACTCTGGTTTCGACTCAATACTGTAAAGCATTGCTCTCAGACCAGTCGGAATCCCGCCCCGATTGGTTGCCTAATGGAAAACATCAGACCCCTTTCCAATAACAATCCCCAAATATCCTTAAGAAAGGTCTAGCAAAAAAGCACTAGTTCACCATTAAGACAATTGGATTCATTCTGTTACTGTTTTAAACATTTCAAAAAAGAAGTTTACATTCTCACTTTTACTTTAAAAATCTGGAAAGCTTAAATTTTGACCCATTTAAAAAAATTCACTTAAAATTTAATTTAAAAAAATAATAATTACTCTTTAAATTTATGTCTTAAAACTAAAAAATATTTACGCTTAATATTTCAATAAATAATAAATATTCACAAAACTCACCTTCTACCTTGCCCATTTAAAAAAAATAATTCTGAATTTATATAATCGAAATCATTACTTCTCCAAATAGTTCTTTTCCCCTGATTGTAGAGAAGAACTCTTCTGAAATCTTCACTTTTCCACATGTGTTCATAAAAGCTTGATCTACTTCCTTAGGATTCAACAAGGCCACAGCGTTCTGGAAACTTGAAATCGCTTTCCTGTTCCACTCAGTGGTTAGGCATGGAGGATGCATCTGAATAGGTGGAAGTACTTCCGAAATGCATTCGCGACATCTACATACCTTCAGGATGCTCTCCCCGATTAAATTTTTTAAACATTCAATTAAATTGTGTCTAAGTTCACACTCCTCAATCGATGTACTTTGAAACTTTTGGGATTCTCCGAGTACGATTTTCTGGAATTCTGAACCCATTAACAATTCCTGGATGCTGTCCCACACGCCATCCAAAATAATTTGGAGTTTCTTAAACTGCTTTCTGGTTAATGCAACTCCTGTTGTTAAGTGAAAAATCCGGAACCAGAATTTGAAAGACTTGAAGACTTCTTACTTTATTCAAACTTAGAACAGAACTAAAATTCGCTCAGCGTTTCCTTTACATACTGTAACCAACACATGATCCTTATCACCACGTGGTGATTGATGTTTCACGATGCGTCAGCACACTAACTGCACGATGACTGTTTCCTTATCTGGTCATCTCGCAACGAACATGCTATTGATTCTAATCAGGCAAAGCTAACTTCAGCTTGAGAGATAAACGAAAGGATTTCATTATAACTTTCATATCTTGAGAGAATAAACTAAAAAAATCTTCATAGAGTGCATAATAAGAGTAAAGAAATTCTTCAAGGCTGAATTTCCACTAAAATGATGGTGGTATACGGAAAGCGTGAGAATTTAATCAGACACCTTCAAAGAATTCATCTTGGAATTAACGCTGCTTTTGAAAAACGAGTGAACTATGAAATTCTTTGTTCTCCACACAAGAAAATTTCAGATTTCGAAATCTCGCCATCCTGACCCACTTTTTCCTGAGTGAAATTTAACACAGGGTGGAAATCTCCACTTACGCATTCCTTTGAGTGGGGAATAGCTCTCATGAAAGGGGTCAACGGTTCCAAACAACATTGATTAAAACTGGAGAGAGGAAAAATATATGAATTAAAAAGTATGCATAAGCAGGATTCCCAAAAACATAAAAAAATATAAGTTTTATATAAAAAAGAAATTCCAGGAAAAATATTGGTGGGGTGAAAGATTTCCCATTCTTCCATTCCCACAAAAAATTTAACGAAGTCTAATAAATCTCTCGAAAAAAAATTAAACAAATACTTGAACTGACAAAAGAGAACGACACGTGACGTCAACCTATCCCGCGGCTAGTAGTAGGAGATACACTGTTCCCCCCTCTGACATCATTTTTTTCTATGCGAACAGAAATTTACTTGAACAACCGTCTTAGAAAATGCCCCTTCCACGTTTTTTCTTTCCAGCCATGCAAAAACAATCAGATTGCCTTTTCCCACCAAAAGTTCTAGCAAGAAAGAGCAGGAGACGCCAGAACGTAGCCCGAAGGAGCCGAATAACAAGGGGGTGAGACAGGGAGGGAGCTCCTTCGGGCTACGTTCTGGCGTCTCCTGCTCTTTCTTGCTAGAACTTTTGGTGGGAAAAGGCAATCTGATTGTTTTTGCATGGCTGGAAAGAAAAAACGTGGAAGGGGCATTTTCTAAGACGGTTGTTCAAGTAAATTTCTGTTCGCATAGAAAAAAAATGATGTCAGAGGGGGAACAGTGTATCTCCTACTACTAGCCGCGGGATAGGTTGACGTCACGTGTCGTTCTCTTTTGTCAGTTCAAGTATTTGTTTAATTTTTTTTTCGAGAGATTTATTAGACTTCGTTAAATTTTTTGTGGGAATGGAAGAATGGGAAATCTTTCGCCCCACCAATATTTTTCCTGGAATTTCTTTTTTATATAAAACTTATATTTTTTTATTTTTTTATGTTTTTGGGAATCCTGCTTATGCATACTTTTTTAATTCATATATTTTTCCTCTCTCCAGTTTTAATCAATATTGATTGGAACCGTTGACCACTTTCATGAGAGCTATTCCCCACTCAAAGGAATGCGTAAGTGGAGATTTCCACCCTGTGTTAAATTTCACTCAGGAAAAAGTGGGTCAGGATGGCGAGATTTCGAAATCTGAAATTTTCTTGTGTGGAGAACAAAGAATTTCATAGTTCACTCGTTTTTCAAAAGCAGCGTTAATTCCAAGATGAATTCTTTGAAGGTGTCTGATTAAATTATCACGCTTTCCGTATACCACCATCATTTTAGTGGTAATTCAGCCTTGAAGAATTTCTTTACTCTTATTATGCACTCTATGAAGATTTTTTTAGTTTATTCTCTCAAGATATGAAAGTTATAATGAAATCCTTTCGTTTATCTCTCAAGCTGAAGTTAGCTTTGCCTGATTAGAATCGTTGCGAGATGACCAGATAAGGAAACAGTCATCGTGCAGTTAGTGTGCTGACGCATCGTGACACATGAATCACCACGTGGTGATAAGGGTCATGTGTTGGTTACAGTATGCAAAGGAAACGCTGAGCGAATTTTAGTTCTGTTCTAAGTTTGAATAAAGTAAGAAGTCTTCAAGTCTTTCAAATTCTGGTTCCGGATTTTTCACTTAACAACAGGAGTTGCATTAACCAGAAAGCAGTTTAAGAAACTCCAAATTATTTTGGATGGCGTGTGGGACAGCATCCAGGAACTGTTAATGGGTTCAGAATTCCAGAAAATCGTACTCGGAGAATCCCGAAAGTTTCAAAGTACATCGATTGAGGAGTGTGAACTTAGACACAATTTAATTGAATGTTTAAAAAATTTAATCGGGGAGAGCATCCTGAAGGTATGTAGATGTCGCGAATGCATTTCGGAAGTACTTCCACCTATTGAGATGCATCCTCCATGCCTAACCACTGAGTGGAACAGGAAAGCGATTTCAAGTTTCCAGAACGCTGTGGCCTTGTTGAATCCTAAGGAAGTAGATCAAGCTTTAAGAACACATGTGGAAAAGTGAAGATTTCAGAAGAGTTCTTCTCTACAATCAGGGGAAAAGAACTATTTGGAGAAGTAATGATTTCGATTATATAAATTCAGAATTATTTTTTTTAAATGGGCAAGGTAGAAGGTGAGTTTTGTGAATATTTATTATTTATTGAAATATTAAGCGTAAATATTTTTTAGTTTTAAGACATAAATTTAAAGAGTAATTATTATTTTTTTAAATTAAATTTTAAGTGAATTTTTTAAATGGGTCAAAATTTAAGCTTTCAAGATTTTTAAAGTAAAAGTGAGAATGTAAACTTCTTTTTTGAAATGTTTAAAACAGTAACAGAATGAATCTAATTGTTTTAATGGTGAACTAGTGCTTTTTTGCTAGACCTTTCTTAAGGATATTTGGGGATTGTTATTGGAAAGGGGTCTGATGTTTTCCATTAGGCAACCAATCGGGGCGGGATTCCGACTGGTCTGAGAGCAATGCTTTACAGTATTGAGTCGAAACCAGAGTACACAGCTTAATTTCGGGGAGTTTGAAATGTTTCAAACTGACTCGCTTTATTCTTTGAGTTGAAAAAAAGAAGCGCTCTCACTGAAGACCCCCTAGAATGGAAAAACTAAACAGTCTGTGTTTTATAAAAATTTCTTTCCTTAGACATTTTTAGTAAATCCAATTTTCAACTTTCAGGAACTTGCTGTGACTGTTTTTACTTCATTCCATTTCCAACTTTTTCGAAAACGAACTTCAACAGATTTTTACTCGTTTCGAAACAGTCTTTTTATGCATACTAGTCTTCCCATGTTATTCTATGGGAATTTCCCTGCTTTTAATGAAATGTGTTTTCTCAAAATTGTCTACTAAGAAAATGAAGTGTTCCATTTTTAACCCTAGGAAAGAATGAACTGTTCCGAAAAAAAAAAGAATGACACTTTTCTTCAACTAATTTTTTTTAATATGGAATCCAACGAACATTTTTACATATTTTCTTAGAATTGTCTTTTTCGTTTAGAAGTTACAACATAATTTCCTTCTTGTACAGGAACTTTCAACATTTGTTTATTTTTAATGTAGTTTTAGGCAAATTTATGCTTTCCTATGAAAGTCTTTCTCAAAGGACTCCATTAGGTTTATCTCAATTGAGTCTTTGAAGTGAATGGAAAGAAAAATAACATATCTATGTGTTATGAGAAAATGAACGAATTTCCTTAAGACGGTGTGGAGTGAATTGAACATCAAGCAGTAAGTAGTAAGATATTTTACTATCGTAATATGTACATACATTTTGGGACAATATCTTCTAAAGTTAGAGGGAAAAATATATGAATATTAAAAAAACTTCCTTAGATTTACAAATAGAGTATTTGAAGTAGAAAGAGGGATGTAATGCTTTGAATATGAATTTCTTGTTTCAGTGAAGGGATTCTTAGTTTCTCTTTTAAAAAAATTCCAGAATATCATTTTCAGAAAATTTCTGGGGACTCGAACTTGGACATTTAACAAAATTCTTGGACATATAGGAATTTGAAGAAAGTTTATGGAATGAAACATGAAGAAAAAGAAATGGTTGGAATAATTAACGTCCAAGTTTCATTTTTTTTTTTGGTTCCTCATACAATCTGAGGAAATTTTACATTTTTATGAGAACTCGTTTTTTTCAAAATCAACCCTTTAGAAGTTTTTAAGATAGAAAAAATATTGACTAAGGAAAATCTTAAATAGTACAAATTCTGAATTGAAGCACTTTAAGTAAGAAAATATTTGTCTGAAGCAATTTTTCAATGTCTAAGCATGGACATCTGAGTATTCGTTCGTCCGAAACTGAATCCTGGGGAGGCTTGAGTTAAGAGCTTTTGAATTACGACACTAGCTTTCTACCTTCCTTGGAAACAGTGGACTAAATCAGGGTCTGCTTACTTCCCTTCTAGTGGTTCACGACGGATCTCTTAAATGGTGAATTAACGGCAAAGTTCAAACGCTCTGTCCCATTGAGTCAGCAGTTTTAGATTTTTGTCATATTCGACAGTTTAAGTTTGCTCAGAAAACTATGCTTTTGCGAGCTTGAGTTTGCATTCAAAGTTCAAAACCAGAATTTAGTTTAATCTCCCAAGCAAAGTGATTTGATGCCAAAAAGTGATTTTCATGCCAAATAATGTTGGTACATCAAGAAGGTTTTCCTGTAAGCAAGAGACGCGTGAAAACAGTTGCAGGAGATTGTCAGTTTCCGACAGAATCATAGGGGAATTCAAAGTTAATTTCTTGGGGAAAGCTCACACACTGGAGAGAGCGTAAAAACACTCTTCTTTCATGTAAACCTCGAGGAATTTGTATCTAACTATGAAAAGTAAGTTCTAAAGATTTAGGAGCATTTACACTAAAATCCTACAATGACTTTATTTGAAACAGGGAAGAATCGGCCTTGTAGACTAAAATACATCTGAAGATTTTAGATACATTTCTGTTCAAAAGTAAAGTCGAATGGGAAAATAAGAGTAATTACATCGATAAGAAAAGATTGAAAGTTTGAATCAGAAAAAAACTAAGAAAAAAAGAAGTTTCATAAAAATAAACCAAAGTTTGAAGAATCATACAACAATGAACAGAAGGAAAAATATAATATGTACTATAAGGGGAATACGAAATTTTCACTATGGGAGTTTGGAAACAACTGCTTTTCTGAACAATTAGTAAAATGTGAAAAAAAAATGTTTAGAGGAAGTACGGACTTAGTCGATGTCTCCAGAATGAAAGATTTTTCTGCTGAGACAATGAATAAAAAATACGATAATGAAAACCTAATTAAAACGAAAGAAAAAGTCAATGAAACTAAACGTCTAAAGATAAAATGCATCATGCACAGAAGTTAAAAATGAAGGGGCAGACACGGGAGAACTGGACATTAAGGGAATGAAATATACGCGAAATTTTGAAACATCTCAATTTAAGCGAACAAAATGAGGGAAAGGAATGAGATTAGGGGAGTTCTTATTGACTTTAATGAGGTGAGTAAACAACAAAAATTTAGTTATACATGAAATAATTGTGTAAAAAATAGCTCGTTTAAGAATATGATTTTTGGTAAAAGTATGAAATTTTAGTTGAAATGTCATGATCAGCATTTCGAAAAGAAATAGATTGAGTCGATATGTAGAGAACAGAGTAAGTATTTCTTTATTTTCGCTATGGGGGTGGTGAGTTAGTAAAACGTAAAAAAATGATGTTTAGTTGAAGAACGGAATTACTCGCTTTGCCTCCAGAATGAATGTTTTTTTCGGACGAGACAGAACAATATACAGAAAACGTGTCCCAAAGAATACAAATTTTATCGTAAGAAAAAAGGTTTTAGATTTCATGCCTTGACAATGAATGCTTTCCTGTTGGGGCAGTCCACGAAAAAGTATAGCAAACTAGGGAAGGATTAAAAAAATGCGTATTTGACATACATGCAAGCTTTGAGAAATACTTTAAAAGTAAGTTGGAAAATATGATATATAAGGAAACAAAAAACCTGATGATTTGCAACATCTAAAATAATCATTTTGCTGAAATGAAATGAAAAAAAAATAGTCTAAATAAAAGGAGTCTTAAGTTTGGCCAAGTAAGAAATAAGTTAATGACATACTGAAAAGTTTTACTAAATTTCAAAAAAGATGAAGTAAAATAGCGAAAATTGGGAAGCTATAATGATATGCTAAATAAAGTAAGAAAATATAGTTTTACCAGAATTTTAACTGTGAAAGACCTGTAGAGTTCTTGAACACACGAAAAAATTACGAGAAAATAATATTGTAAAGGCGAAAGACTCAGAATTAGCATGAAGTCGTTTCACAAAAAATTTGTCAAAATCCAATAATTACTGCGAACAGGAACGAAATCGTTTCTAAAGAAGCATTTCCTCGTCTCATGATCTGGAATAAAATTGAATGAAGGAAAAAGAAAAGTTCCCCAGAAAAACGATATCAAGTCGTTAAGAAGCGTGTGTTGGTTTAAAACTGGAAAAAAAAGATACTGTTACGAACGAATGTTATGTATAGCTAGTTGCTATAGATCTGTATATTTCTTGCACAAACATGAAACAGCTATATAGAAAACCAGATTAAGTCATACATTAAAAGCAAGTAAGAAAAGTTGTTTGTATAGGTAACGGAAATAATAATGAAGAAACGTTTGCTTGTTTGAATCAGAAAAAATAAAGCCTCGATAAAAGTAGTTCTTAGTTTGAAAAGTTAGAAAATAAAATAATGTTGGTACATCAAGAAGTTTAAGGAGTACGCAAGCATTTAGAACAAAAAGATTAAGATAATGCGTTAAAAGGTACATTTCACTGATTAATCATGAAGAAATACGAAAAAATAAAAAAAAATATTTTAACTATGCATAAAAAATTGTGGCTTTGTACGTTGGAAAAAGGTACAACGTTAAAAAAATGTAACAGAAAATGTCATGAACACGTAAATACGTTAATAAACAATCGTGTTTTAAGATTATGTCTGCAGCACAAAACTTTGGAAAACGTTTTTATGTTAGTATGTCGGTTGAAAATGCGTGAAGACTCCTCAAAGAAAATAAAAAAATCGTTACTTTGAAAAATTATGAACATAAAATGGGAAATTATGAGGAAAAAATAAGGAATAATTCGTTGCAAAATGATGAAGTTATTGAAAAAAAATCAGTCTTGGAACTTAATGTGTCTACAGAATCTCAAATGACGTCAACCGCCGACCCCGCGGAGGAAATGGCGTTGGCTGATGTCATGTCTGCTATCACGACATGCGTCATCCGGCATATTCACTCATCTCGAAACACATGTCATACAAAATTTTCTGAGTCAAAGAGAAAATGATGACTCATCCCAAAACACATGGCTCACAAAAGATAGCGGAACATGAATCAACAGGAACAAAATCTTTTCAAACAAAGCCTTTCCTCGTCTTAATTAAAATTGAAGGGAAGAAAAATATAAGAATGAAAAAAATAATGCAACGTCTATAAAAATTATAACACCTCACGGAGTTCTAAAAATATAAATTTAATAAAAGAAATTTGAGGAAATGCTTCGATTGAAAAACTTCCTTCAAAAATTTGACAAAGTCCAGTAAATCTCCCGAGAAAATAAAAAAATAAATAAAGCCGACCCCGCCGAGGAGAAAACGACGTTGGCTGATGTCATGTCTGCTAACACGAATGCGTCACTCATCATAATGACTCATCCTAAAACACATGTCATACAAAATTTTCTGAGTCAAAGAGAAAATTGTGACTCATCCCAAAACACATGGCTCACAAAATGACAACGTGGTGAAACTAAAATGGCGGAACATGAATCAACGGGAACGAAATCTTTTCAAACAAAGCCTTTCCTCGCGTAAATTAAAATTGGAGGGAGGACAAATATAAGAATTAAAAAAATAATGCAACGTCTATAAAAACTATAACACCTCAGGGAATTCCTGAAAATATAAATTTAATAAAAATAACATATTGGAAAGACTTCCTTCAAAAATTTGACAAAGTTTAATAAATCTCCCGAGAAAATTAAAAAAATACTGCAACGTGTATTAAAATTCCTAACACCTCAGGGAATTCCTGAAAATATAAATTTAATAAAATAAATTAGAGAGAAAAATAGGACAAAAAATACGAGTACAAAAGAAATTGGAAACGACAAAAAAACTTCCTTCAAAAATTTGACAAAGTCCACTAAATCTCCCGAGAAAATTTAAAAAATAAATATTGGAAAGACTTCCCCAAAATTTGTCAACGTCCAATAAATTTCCCGAGAAAAGTTCCAAAAAGCACCGCTAGGGGAGCAACGTACACCCCCCTTTTCCCGCACTCGGTCGTTGCCATCTCTCAAAGATCCATTAAAAGTTCCAAAAAGCACCGCTAGGGGGCAGCACATCGAGTTGACATCCCCCAATATCCACCCCCTTTCTCCCACTCGGCCGTTGCCATCACTCAAACACAAAGATCTAACACAATAATAAAGTTCCAAGAAGCACCGCTAGGGGACAGCACATCTCCTTTCCCCCACTCGGTCGTTGCCATCTCTCAAAAACAAAGGTCCATTAAAAGTTCCAAGAAGCACCGCTAGGGGGCAGCACATCTCCTTTCCCCGACTCGGTCGTTGCCATCACTCAAAAACAAAGATCTAACATACTAATAAAGTTCCAAGAAGCACCGCTAGGGGACAGCACATCTCCTTTCCCCACTCGGTCGTTGCCATCACTCAAAAACAAAGATCTAATATAATAATAAAGTTCCAAGAAGCACCGCTAGGGGGCAGCACATCTCCTTTCCTCCACACGGTCGTTGCCATCTCTCAAAAACAAAGATCTAACATAATAATAAAGTTCCAAGAAGCACCGCTAGGGGGCAGCACATCAACCCAACACACTAGCGTCACATGCCACGCCCCCACATCCTTCGGTCACACGCCACGCCCCCAACATTATGCCGCAAGCCACGTCCCCATCCTTCTGCAGCAAGCCACGCCCCCTCCTTCTCCTAGATGGATACATCCTTGCGCCAGAACCCGCCCTTTTATACTACTAATATCAGATACGAATCCTGGTTGCACATGTTCTACAAATAATTTTTAACTTTCGGTAGAGAATAATTTGGCCACCAAGGGCGTAAGTGTTCATTTATGTTTCTGACATATTTGCCGCCTATACTTCTTAAAACTCAATTAAAAAAATTATTTCGTACCCTTTACCTTTAAAATCCTTTTGAGAATACTTTCTGCTTAAAATAATGCACAGTTTTTCCACGAGGGTGTACACACACACACAGACACATACACACACACAAACACACACACACACACATTATATTGACAAAAGTCACCGGACACCCAGAAGAGAAACACAACATAGCCTTTATTGAAACACATTAGTACGGTATCGGTCCACCTTTGGCCTTAATGCATGCACTGATCCTTCGAGACATTATTTCGACAAGATTTGGAACACAGCGATAGGTATGCGCTTCCATTCAGTACATAATGCTGCCGCTAACTATTGCTTAGTAGTAGGCTTTGGTTCCAAACTTCTTACACGGTGTTCTAATCCATCCCATAGATGCTCTGTGGGATTAAGATCGGGGCTATGTGCTGGTCAGTTCACACACGATACGGAGTTATCGTCAAACCATAAAGCAAGGACTCTTAGTCCTTGCTTTATGGCTCGGTGCATTACTCTCCTGGTACCAACAAGGCTCTGTTCCATAGTATTGTCACAGAGTTGGTAGGGCATAATTGCCCAGAATATCTAGGTAGACGTGCTGGTTAACAGATTTGTCCACGATAACCAATGGGTAGGGACCATACCAGGAAAAATACCCCCATACGAGTACACGGCCAGCTCCAAACTTGACCGTAGGTATAGTACACTGTGGTAAACAGCGTTCCCCGGCTGCCGCCATACCCACACACGGCCATCAGACTGATGGGTCGTGTATCTGCATTCATCAGCCCATAGGACCCATTTCCATTGATCTACGGTCCACGATAAATGTTCTTTACACCATGCCAGACGACGCATTTCGAGTGGAGATGAAAGGCTAACAAGCAGTCGCGCGACCAAGGTAACCCATGGAATGAAGTCCTCTGCGAATGGTATGTGTACATAGCGAAGGTCCAGCGTTTTTACTCACTTGTACACTGAGGTCTTGTGCAGTACTCCGTTGATTAGCTGTAACGACTCACCTGATGCTTCGCGTCCTCTATCACTGATTTTCTTTAGTCTGCCGGTAAGCTTTTCTGCTTCAGGAACGCCATGTGTCTTTCACTTATTCAGTACGTCGAAAACAGTTGACTTGGGTATTTTTAAACGACTCTCGGTTTCTCTTATTGACAACCCACTAATATAACACCCAACAATCTTTCCTTTCTCAAAGTCAGTTCTTCCCCGCCGCGACATTTTCACCCAATCTCACAGTGTGATATGATCGCGGTCAGCTGCACGCTTGTTTCTATTCAGTTTGCAGCTGTACCGCGGGCCTTAACAACGCAGCGGATCCGTTCATATGCTTTTGAAGTGATGTTTAGTGACATTTGTTAATATAGTGTATATAACATGTATGAAAATGTAAGTGCAAAGGTTTCGTTATTTGAGGATACGGCACCAATAAAAATTGGAAAGGGAATGAGTGAAGGTGACAACATATCTCCCAAACTCTTTAATGTCACATCGCAAAATATCTTTCAATCACTGAACTGGGAAATCAAAGTGATAAACATTAATGGGGATTATTTAACTCACCTTCGTTTTGCTGATGGCAAAATCAATTTTTCGAATGCCCCTTCAGATCTGCAGAGTACGATTCAGGAACTTGCTCACAAGAGTAAAGAAGATGGGTTAAAAATGAACTTTCATAAGACAAAAGTGATGTACAATGCTTTTACAAGAAACAAAAAATTATTGATTGATGGGGAAAAGCTGGAGTTAACTGGTACCTACATTTACGTTGGACAACAGATATCAAGCCAAGTTCACATTGATAAAGAAATTAATCGACGTATAAAACTTGGTTGGAGAGCTTTTGGAAGAAGTAGTGCAATTTTTAAGAGCAATATGCCATTTTGTCTTAAAAGTAAAGTGTTTAATCAATGCGTCCGTCCATTGCTTACACAAGGATCGGAGGCATGGGCCTTAACTAAAAGAGACATACAAAGACTGCAGGCAACTGCAAGAAGCATGGAGAGATGCATGCTTGGTGTAACCAGGAAAGATGAGAAGGGGAACTTATGGATAAGGAAAATGACAAGAGTGGAAGACATCATGAAAAGAGTGGATTACATCATGACAAGAGTGGAAGACATCATGACAAGAGTGGATTACATCATGACAAGAGTGGAAGACATCATGACAAGAGTGGAAGATACGGAAAGCATGCGCGAGTGATTTGGAAGAGACTGGCGCAGGATTGACCGTTCCTTAAGAAACTTGAGGAGACCTTCATTCCGCAATGAATTGATAATAGTTAATTCAAACACTCGACGTGGATCAGGAACACCAAACAGAAATCATCGCTCTTTCCACGTTAATAAGTTAGTTACGGAAAATTTCTCATCGGTCGCCACCGGAAATCGGAGCCAGGGTCTTTCAGTTACGCGCAGTTAATCACATGCGAGTCTGGAGAATTTAAGGCCGCTGTGGTGCAGTGGCAGCATGTCCGGCGCGTAACTGGAAGACCTTGGGGTCGATTCCCGGTGAGGGACGATGAGAAATTTTCCGAGACTCACTTATTAACGTGGAAAGAGCGATGATTTCTGTTTGGTGATAATAGTTGTTGGTGATGATCTTATTTTTGTCGATATAGCTGCGCGTAACAGTCCGATCTGAAAAATTATTTCTTTATCGAACGAAGTTTTCGGTAAGAAGTGTTTCTGATATGCATGTAATTTAAAATATTTATTATAGCACGAGCGTGCCACTAGTGGATGCAAGCTCACACTTCCGTGTACATGTTTGTAGTAATACCTGCTGACTAAAAACACAATTGAAAAACATTATTTAGCGGTCTAACTATGAAAACATTTTCTTTGTATTTCCCTCATAACATAAATCAAATGTTCGCCTATAGCGCGCGAGAATTTTTAATATGTTTTTTTATCAACATCTCTGCTACCAAATGTCCGACTTAAAAAAATTAACACCGGATACCATTTAGCTTGTGGAACACTTCAGATTCGTCTTTGAGGAGTTTTGTAGTTCACAATTCTGTCGTTAGGTGGTGTTGTGTACTTCTGTTTGTAGATGTATCTCCGCTTTTAAAATCTATTCGAGAAATTCCTATTTTTACTGTATGCCATTATCTACAATCAAGCTGCGGCGCATTATTGTCTTTAAATAACGCACAGCTTTCCTGAGGGCATAAAGTTCAAAACTTAGTTCTCATAATTTCTGCTTCCGGGAAAAGTATTTGAAATGTTCTTTTTACATTTGGGAAACGAATTTCCCGGAAGAAATAATTCTTTATAAATACATGGTAGCCATTGCATTGCAATTATATATTTTCACTGTATACCATGTACATTACATTGTCCTGCAGCGGGAATCGAACCCACACCTCCCGATTTCCGGTCGAGCATGCTAGTCACTACATTACCCAGGACAAGGAAAGTTCTAAGCAACTGAACATAGATATCTATCTGAGAACCTTCAGATTTGCGTTAGTCGAAGCTACTACTGGCTCATCCTAGCGTCTCATGTCGTTTTCATGGCCTAGTTGTCAATGTTCGTGACTGGCCTAGTTGCCAACGCCAGTGTGTATATAAAGCGATAGACTTCCTTGCCAGCTGTCGGAGCTGTTTTCGGCATGAGAATGACAAGCAATAACGATTTAAGCGATTTTCAACGCGGTGTTATAGTTGGCGCTCGTGAGATGGGCCATAGTATTTCGGAGGTAGAAACGAAGTTCGGATTTTCACGGACGACCATTGCAAGGGTTTACCGTGACTACAAGAATTCCGGCAAAACCTCCAACCTACGGTACCAGTGCGGCCGTAAAAAGACATTGGGAGAACGTGACCATTGTTGGCTGTCAAGAATCGTTTCACGCGATACGCGTGCAACACTCTCGCGGGTATCATCGGAATTCAATGCTGGAGCCTCAACAAGCATCAGCGGCATGACTGCACAACGTACCCTGCACGATATGGGCTTTGAGAGCCGACGCCCAAGTCGAGTACCCTTGATGGGTGCACGCCACAGAGCCACCACGCGCCTAACTTTGGGCACTGCAACATCACCACTCGACACTTGATGACTGGAAACAAGTAGCCTGGTCTGACGAGTCACGTTTCCAACTGTATCGGGGAGATTGAAGGATTCGTGTGAGGCACAAACCCCATGAAGCCATGGATCCCGCCTGTCAACAGGGAACTGCACCGGCTGGTGGGAGGTCCGTAATGGTATGGGATGTGTTTAGCTGGGCTTCACTGGGACTCCTGGTACGTCTACAAAAGTCTGTGACCGGACAACGCGGTGTGCGCATCCTTACTGACGAGGTACACCCGTTCATGCTGATGGGTTGGGCCTGTTACAACAGGACAATGCACCTCCACACAAGTGTCGCAACGCCATATTATAGTTAGAGGAGCATTTATCTGAGTTTGGGTTGTTGCCATTCCCACCCGAGTCCCGAGATCTGAACGTGATAGAACACATTCGGGATGCCATGCAACGCGCGATCGAAAAACAGGAATCCGACACCTCGGAAAATACCCGAATTGTGGGACGCTTTGCAGGAAGTATTGTGTGTATTGTCTACAGCATATTTCCAGAAGCTAGTGGAGTCCATGCCCCGTCGTATTTCTGCAGTCCTACCTCCCGTGGGGGACTTACCAAGTATTAGACTGGTGTACCAGTTTTTCTGGCACTTCAGTGTATATTTGTTTGAAAGCTAATAATGTGATGCAAAATATACCAAAATGAAAATACCAAATGAATATATATGACTTTTATTGATTACTAAGCACCATCTTAGGCTGACAGTTAACATTAATCATCTGAACGTGTTTAAAGTTTTCATTTAATAAATTGCCTTTGGGCACGAAGAATATATCTGTAAATATGAAGAAAACCATAAATATACAACAACGACGTAAAATAGCGTTATCCATTTCAGGCACTTCCCTTTAGAAGAGTAGCCATAAAATATCTTAATTTTCGGGTACTCAGACGTTTTATTTCCCCAACAAGCGACAGCAATGATTCCAGCAACACCTCGACCCCATCTCTTTCTTGGCTCTCCGTCCTAGTCGGTGTAAAACGTACCCAAACAAAATTAATGATCTACTTTATGACCTAATCCACTTGCTCAGTGCTGAGAAGATAGCATGCGAAATACGCAGGGGAATCTCATCCACATACATCAGTCGACACCTCTTTCAAAAGCTGCAAGCCACTGCTCTCTCGCACACACACACACACACTTTCAGTGACAAGACCGATTAAGGGAACCCAAAATAGATGTCTTGACAAAAGCGAAAGCATAATGAATTGAATCTCCCGGTAGGCAGTGCGCAAACAAAAGAAAGGAAATCCTACGTGTAGCTTTGAGAAAGAGAAGAGGGATGCCTTAGCAATTAACTGCAGCAAAAGGAAAAATGCCTTTTTGCTTTCTTTCTGTTTCTTCGCCCATTCTTTTTCGTTTTCTTCCTTTCCCAGTGCTTTTATCTTCAGAGTGCTCATACTGAATGTTTTGCCTTCCTATCCAATTCTTCTTGAAATTATGCTAGCCGGCATTTTGCTGGATAATGTGTACTATTTTATTTATAAAGACAAAATTTACTAATAAAACTTCGTGGAACATTCATTCCACAGTGCATTGTGTTGTACTTCGCATGACACTACAACTTAGATTTGCTTTGAGTCATTGAAATATAATTTTCTACAGTTTCCCCACATTCTTCGAAAATCAGAAACACACGCTTTTGCTCAGCTTTAGACAGACATTGTGGCAGCTAAACACCTAGCAAAATGGGTAAACATCCCAATTTGATATGTATGGTAACAACGTGTCTATGATTAAAGACCTTACACACTGAAGTATCAAATTTTTAATAACACTGCAATAACAGCCAGACACGAGCCATTATCGCTTGCGTATTGAAATATGACACGTTTAGCATTGTGGCAACAAAACATCGTGGAAAATGGGTAAAAATCACAGTTTGACAGTTATGGGCACAACGCGTCTCTGATTAAATACACAGCAAGACCTATGCACACTGAAGTAGAAAATTCTTAGGAACACTGCAATAACAATGAGACACGAAACATTATCTTTACTTACGGAACTGTGATAGCTTTTGATAAACATTGTGGTAGAAAAACACCACGGAAAATGGGTAAAAATCACAGTTTGACAGTTATGGGTACAACGCGTCTTTGAGTAAATACACAGCAAGATCTATGCACACTGAAGTAGAAAAATCTTAGGAACACTGCAATAACAATGAGACACGAAATATTATATTTACGTATTGAACTATAACAGTTTAGATAAACATTGTGGTAGTAAAACAGCACAGAAAATTGGTAAAAAACCCAGTTTCACAGTTAAGGTCGCAACGCGTCTCTGAATAAATACACAGCAAGATCTATGCACACAGAAATAGCATATTCTTAGGAACACTGCAACAACAGTCAGACACGAGCCATCTTCGCTTACGTATTAAACTATGACAGTTTTAGCATTGTGGTAAATACACCTCACGGCAAATGTGTAAAAATTACAGTTTGACAGTTATGGGAACAACGCGTCTTTGAGTAAATAAACAACAAGACCTATGCACACTGAAGTAGAAAATTCTTAGGAACACTGCAATAACAATGAGACACGAAACATTATCTTTACTTACGGAACTGTGACAGCTTTTGATAAACATTGTGGTAGAAAAACACCACGGAAAATGTGTAAAAATTACAGTTTGATAGTTATGGGAACAACGCGTCTTTGAGTAAATAAACAGCAAGACCTATGCATACTGAAGTAGAAAATTCTTAGGAACACTGTAATAACAATGAGGCACGAAACATTATCTTTACGTATTGAACTATAACATTTTTAGATAAACATTTTGGTAGAAAAACACCACGGAAAATGGGTAAAAATCACAGTTTGACGGTTATGGTCAAAACGCGTCTCTCCGTAAATATTCAGCAAGACCAATGCACACTGAAGTAGAAAATTCTTAGGAACACTGCAATAACAATGAGACACAAACCACTATCATTTACGTATTGAATTATGACAACTTTTGATAAACATTGTGGTAGCAAAACAGAGCAGAAAATGAGTAAAAAGCCTAGTGTGAGAGTTAAGGTCACAAGGCGTCTCTGAGTTAATACACAGCAAGATATATGCACACTGAAGTAGAAAATTCTTAGAAACACCCAGTAACAGTCAGACACGAGCCATTCTCGCTTACGTATTGAACTATAACAGCTTTAGGTAAATATTGTGGCAGCTAATCACCACAGCAAATCTGTAAAAATCTCTGTTTAACTTTTATGGTCACAACTCGTGTCTGAGTAAATGCACAGCAATACCTATGCACACTGAAGTAGAAAATTCTTAGGAACACTGCAATAACAATGAATCACGAAACATTATCTTTACGTATTGAACTATAACAGCTTTAGATAAACATTGTGGTAGAAAAACACCACGGAAAATGGGTAAAAATCACAGTTTGACGGTTATGGTCAAAACGCGTATCTCCGTAAATATTCAGCAAGACCAATGCACACTGAAGTAGAAAATTCTTAGGAAAACTGCAATAACAATGAGACACAAACCACTACCCTTTACGTATTGAATTATGACAACTTTTGATAAACATTGTGGTAGCAAAACAGCGCAGAAAATGTGTAAAAAGCACAGTGTGAGAGTTAAGGTCACAACGCGTCTGTGATTAAATAAACAGCAGGATCTATGCACACTGAAGCAGAAAATTCTTAGAAATAACCAATAACAGTCAGACACGAGCCATTATTGCTTTCGTATTGAACTATAACAGCTTTAGGTAAACATTGTGGCAGCTAAATACCACAGCAAATGGGTAAAAATCCCTGTTTAACTTTTATGGTCACGACGCGTCTCTGAGTAAATACGCAGCAAGATCTATACACACTTAAGTAGAAAATTCTTAGGAACACTGCAATAACAATCAGACGCGAAGCATTATCGCTTACGTATGTAACTATGACAACTTTAGAAAAAGTTGTGGCAGCTAAACAGCACAGATAATGGATAAAAATCCCTGTTTGTCAGTCATGGTCACAACACGTTTCTCAGTAAGTGCGCAGCAAGACCTATGCACACTGAAGTAGAAAATTCACTGAAGTAGTTATTTTTCAATAAAAATGAGACACGAACGATTCTCACTTTCGTATGTAACTATGGTGTTAAAATGACTTTATAATCGAAGTATTGTGTATAATGCACAAAGATATGAAGGCGGAAAATAGGCACAAGTTTAAGAAACTAGGTAAGCTTAACTAAAATTTTTAGCTCCTTTGAATATTGTAAACGGAATTATTTCCTTGTAAAACAAGAAAAATGACACCGAATTTTCCGTTGTAATGAGCACGTCTTTTGAATCATTTTTGATGCAATATAAATTTATCAAAGTCATCCAGAGTCTATGGAACCGGTTAGGAAAACAATCGACTGGGTTTCTACAATCCATAAGATATCCAGAAATAGAAACAGCTACTTACTTCTACCAGTGGCAAAAAAGTATGATACAAAAATTAACAAATGGCGAACAAAAACTTTCTCATAGAAAAAGGAAGATATCAGAGACAAAGGGATTTTCAAATAGTACAGTTAAAAGACGAAATATACATGTAGAAGGAAAGATGATATAACTCTGCGCCTTTTAGCCGAAGAATTTTGCATAACGAAAAAGTCGAAAATATTCTGCATGGAAAAAGCTATGCTATGGAAAAATAATTTTTCAAATACGTCTCCTGGAAGCAGAGAAAGAGAGAAACAGGTTTCATCCTCTACGCCCCTAGCGGGATATCTATGCATTATTTAAAAATGATAATGTTCCGCATTTCTATTGTAGCGAATTGGATACAGTAAAGAAGCAATTTCTTAAAAAAGCTTTTAGAAGCAGTGATAAAGCCGCAAAATGAAGTACACAAATGCCACCTATAGACAAAACTGTGAAATATAAAACTTCTCATACACTAGCCTAAAGTGTTCTGCAAGGTAAACGGCATGCGGTGGTGGAAGAATATTTTGCAATCACTCATGTAGAAGCAGAGATATTGAGCAAAACAGATTAAGCATTTGCTCCACCTAACGGCGAAATTGTGCATTATTTTGGGAAGAAAATATACACACAGAGTTTGCATGATTATTAGTATCTGACAGATAAGCAAGATTTTCAAACGGATTTTTAGTACCGCAGACATTGCTGTTAACGGAAATTTTAACTTACGCTTTTTGGTGGCAGACTTACGCGTTAAGATTTTTTTTAAATTATATGGGAAACATTTCTCATCGGAAACACTCTCCAACAACGAAATAGTTTTTCAAATGAGGCACTCACAAGGAGAGATGTCGATATAAATAATATATGCATCTACGACCCCTGGCGGAAAAAAACAATTCATTAGTCTAAGAAAGTTTTCGGTTTTCCGAGTTGAGCGGTATCGGTTCATGAAAATGTTTTTCAATATAGTTTTCGGAAGCTCAGATTTTTCTACAAATACATCAGAACCAGCAGTAATAAACTCTTACACCCCCTGGTGGCGAAATAATTATTTGCCAAAAATTCGAAATTATGTGCAAGACATTTCCCATCAGGAACCGTATCCGATGCAGGAAGAATGTTTCAAATCGGAGTTTTAGAAGTAGAGATTTCGGGGAAACGAAATTTACCGTTACGTCACCTAGCGGAAAGTCTATTATTTTCTTGAAAAATATTAAATCATATTGTAAACATTTAGCACCGGAAACGTTGTCAAACAAAAAAATAATTTTTAGAAACGGATTGTTAGAAGCAAAGATATTGACAAAACTATGATATATATCTACGCCTGCTGGCGCAGAAACCATGCATTATTTTAAGAAGAAGATATTTCCAAAAAGATTATCGACATGAGTGGATCAGTTCACGAAATTGTTTTTGAATCGAGCTCTTAAAAGCTCAAATTATGCTTCAAATACATCAGAAGCAGAAATTTTAACATACGCCCCCTGGTGGACAAACCATTCTTCACAAACATTCAGGAATTATAAATGAAACATTTCCTATGAGGAGATGTATCCAGCGGAGGAATAAATTTTCCAATCGGAGTTTAGAAGCAGACATATTGGAAAATACGCAATTCCACTTTACCCCCCTAGCGGAAAATCTATACGTAACTTGAAAGAATGACTGTGTATAAAATAGTATTCGGTATAAATGGAATCAAATGAAAGGAAGAGTTTTGCAAATCGGATATTTGGAAACAAAAGAAGGAAGAAGAAGTATTTTGAATTCGATATCATCAGCTTTTATGACCTCTAGCGACGAATTTGTGCATCGGAAAAAAAGCGGAGTGCAAGGATCATCATTCTGCATTTCCTGTTTTCCAACGCAAAAATAATTTTTCGAATCGGCTTAATAGTTTCAGAGATATGGTGCCCACAGGCGGACGGACGGACGGACAAACTAGTAACATAAGTACGATCTTTTTTACAAAAAACCTGCTAAAAACTGCATTTGAAATACAACGTCTTTTTTTCCAAACAAAATACGTACAACGCAACGTGGAGAGCAGAATATGGTTCTTTGAAATGTATGCTTCAATCTTTAATCAAATAAATTCATTTCCTTGAAGTTCACATACGGTGTTTTTGATTAATGGGGTTTAGGCTTTCAATGCCAACATTCAATGAATTGCTGAATAGCATATTTTAAGTTCATCAAATTTATTTGACTTCTCATCAAAATTCTTAATAAGAGTGTCTAGCTGAGAAGCAAATACTTTGAAATCTATAGTTTCACCAAGTATTGTTATTTATTCAAAAGCTCCTTGCCAGACTCAGAGTGAATCAAAGTATTTCTTTCTAGATTTGATTTTTAAAATTGCAGCTTGTTAACAAGAGACAACTGTTTTACAGATAATTCGTTTTTTTTTGTTGCTTTTTTTTTTTTTTGCAGATCAATGTTTGGAAATTCAAATGCTACATGATTTTATTTAGGAATGGTAGTGACCAAGGAAAAACGACATCTCTCAGGCTTTAATTAGATCAGTATCAAATTTCCTCCAATAAAAATACATAAACGTTGTTTCCGAATTTGGAAATATCTCATCACATATTTTTTTGCATTCCACCAATGCATTCGATTGTGCTGAAGCAAATCACCATATTCGGTATAAAGTTCTTTCAAAAACGTTTTGAATTTTCCATGCGTACGAGCACGGTTTCCGCCCCTAATTAAATTCGTTATGTTCACTACGATGACCATTGTGTTTGGTAGTCTCAGCGAAGACTCACGTAGTTCTTCTCGTTGTACAATAACCAAGTAGCATTTCAGATTTGAATCCATCACTTTTCACTCAGAAATGAAATTTTATTTATTATTCATTTGCAGGACGCCAAATTTCGTTCCACTGGCAGAGTGCAGCACGAGATTTCCCAGTTGGCAAGCAATGTATTAGTACTTCTACAGAGCGAAAGCGATTTGCCGGTGGCTATTTCGAACTCCCATCCTTCTGCTCAGGTACTGATGCTTTCCCAGTTGATCTGCACCAACGAAGTTTGTCGCTGTAACTTTGCAGTCTTGATAACACCTCTGAGGCAGGTACGTCAAAGGGGCTGGGACGGAATCGTAGGTTTCCAGTCCAGTTGGCAATGCACGCTTGACGGAGGTCTGTGAAGAAGAAGGAATTCCATTCCAGATGATGTGTGGAACGAACATCACACTTTTTCCGAAGAACTAACGGTCAAGAGATTCATTTTACGTTCGGTCGCCAATATAGCGTAAAAACCATTCGCCGGTGGCGGTTTTGAACCGCCATCCTGTTGCTCCGGAGCCGATTGCTGTCCCAATTAAGCTACACCGACGACGTCTATCGATGCAACTTCGCCCTTCTTGATATGTGCCTCACTTCTGAGGCAGGTACGTCCTATAATTCTCCACCCCCTTGAAAAAGGGTGGGGCCGAATTTGTAGGTATCCTAGTCAGCCGGCATGCAATGCTTGAAGGAGAGCTCACTGTAGAAGAATATATTCTGACTAATTCTAATCGATATGTGAAAAGACCATCACATACTTTTCGAAGAACCCAACAGCCAGAAGACTTATTTTACTTTCGGGCGACAATAGAGGGTAAAAGCCGTTTTCCGGTGGAGGTAATCAAATCCGGAGCGGAATGCCTTTCAGATTAAGCTACACCGACAAAGTTTGTCGCTGCAACTTTGCAGTCCTGATATGTGCGTCACATCTATGGTAGGAACGTGACGCATCTTCAAATCATTTTGTTTTGCTCAGACGGTGTTTCATATGAGAAACACTTTTTACGTCTCTATTAATAACGTGGCCACTATAAGAGTCATAAGACAGTAGTTTCACTTCGATTTCTCGTTCATGTTTTGATTTCGAGCTGCTCCATTTACATAATTCATACAAATGAAACAATAGCGTACTATCTTCAAACAAAATTAATGTTGCAAACCAAACCGTAAGTACAAAGTGGCGGAGAAATTGGATGCGTTGAAAGGATTTGTGGTCCCTACGATGATACTTACCATTGCAGAACGAAAGCTTGGTCTGCAAATGGCCTCGTAAAATTTACAACAGCATAATTATCAAATCCTTGAGGACAGATGCATTCATTTTGAATTCCGAAACGTCCTCTTCTTATTTCTAATAAATTCATAATATTGTTGCATGTACAGTGTTATGAATAATTAAAGGTATTTCTATGTCCCTTGTATCAGATGGATTTTAAAGATATATGCCGAGGCCCATCGGGACTTAATGAGCATTCGAATCAGCGAACACAGTTAAGAAATGCTCATATCATTGGTGAAATAAGAGCTCGATTTCTGATTAAAAATCATTGTACATATCTTTGTGCACATGAAAACCTGATTAAAAGATAAAACGATTTTTTAAAGTTTTATTTGATTAAGGTGCTCTCAAGATTTTTAGTTCCAGAGAATATTCATTCTGAAACCTAGGAACAGCTAATATACAAGTACTTTTTCAAACCAAGGGAAAAGTCTTGATCTGTCTAGTACAAATTGAATGAATGTGAGTAAGTGTTTTCTAGCCCTCTAGAGTTAGATTTTAACGCAAACGCCAATCCGAGACAAACGGATGTGTCCAAGAGTCTTAGAAGACTGTACTCTGGTGATGGAAATATAATAGACGGAATTTCAAAACACACAAAAAATACGTCTTGAAAGAGTTTTTTCAAACAACAGCATTAACTTCTTTTCCCAGGCCAGCCAACGTAATGTGATTCGAAATATAATAAGACTTGTTTCCTGCTAGATTTCTTTATTGGAAGAAGAAGGGTTCTTTTATACCACTAGCAATCATGCCCATTCTCCGAACGGTGAATCTTTAAAATCATTTTTTGAACATAAAATTATAGAAAAAGAAAAGTAATTAAGAGAAAGAACAGTAATTTAAAATCCGTAACTGTTTAACGATTCGGAACAGCCTCGTGGCGTCAATCCACTTGGTTTAAAGTAAAACGGAGCAGGCTTTGGCGCCCCTTAATTTTAAATCAAAATTTGCAATTTTCAAAGTATTTCAGTGATTTTGAAAAAAAAATGTCTTTAAACTAATCAGCATTTTGGTTTTCAGTTTTTTTTTCTAGGTGTACAAGTGGTTGAAAAATTCAAGCAGACAATGTTTCAAAGTGCTGTATTTTTTTGTTTTGTTTTTTTCTTTCGTGCATTTGCAGGTATCCGAGCTATAAGACTTACCAGCATGCCAATTTTCAGATCTCTAAGTCATTTAGAAGTGGTCAAACAATTCGCGAAAAATTCAAACCGACAATGTTTCAAAGCAGTCATTTTGATTTTCTTTTGTTTTGTTTTCGTACTTTTCTAGGTATACGGACCTTAAGATCTATCATTATGCCAATTTTCAGATCTCAAGGTGATTTAGAAGGGGTCGAACAATTTGCGGACGAACACACTTGCATTTTCCCTCTTTGCGTTTTATATACGAGGCGAAAGCTTATATTTAAATAAGTATTCACGTATGCCGGCGAAAAACGCCGAACTTTAAAAGCGTTGCTACGTGATTAAGCATTGCGTCAATACCAGTTTGATTGTTGCCTATCGTTTCGCTCAATGCGAAGAGAGTGCTAAAATAGCTGCATCACCGTGGGAGCAAGTACGGAACCGTGACTTTCATGTGTGGTTAACGCTGAAGGCTGAGAAAGCCGCTCGTTTCTTTCCCTTGCGCCTTCAGAAAAAGCTTAAAAATCAGAAAATGATTTTTTCTTATTTATTTTTTTTTGTAAAAGAGAGACGATAGTTGCGAGTTTATGCTGTAAAAATTGCAATGCGTTATGCTTTATAGTTTGCCATATATCCGTTTCTTTTAAATGGAACCCATTGCGAAATAGAGAATTTTGTAAAATTAAAAAATTTAATTTCTCGTAAACTAAATCGAAATTAAAACAAGTTAGTAAAATCATGCATTGCATTGATTATACACTGCCGGACAATTGCTAAGGACGGATGACAATGACAATAGCAAAGATAGCAACCATAAAATGGAAGGCAGGAAAATGTGGAAATTAGCATAAGTGCGGGATACAGTAAGACGTGTTGTGCGTATGCAAATTTTGGATTGTCGAACTTGTTCGTGACGTCATAGCGCTGATAAGAGATAAAAAGGATTTGACGCGTATTGACCGTTGTTGTTCAAACGCAAAGTTGAAAGGGAAAGAATCAATTGACGAACTTGCAAGTTTCAGTATGTCTTCCCGACATCATCTAGATGATTTTACGTGTGGCCGTATTATTGGCAAGATTGACGAAGGGCGAAAAATAACAGATGTTGCCACGGAGTTCGACGTCAGCCACAGTGTTGTTTCAAGGCTTTGGAAATCATTTCAAACAAATGGAGAGTGTAGCAAACATAACGGGGGAGGTCGTGTTCGCAGTAAGACACCTGCAGAAGATCGGTACATTGTGCTATCAACAAAAAGAAACCAGTGCAGCACAGCTAGTGAGGTAGCAAATCAGTTTATGGCTGCTACTGGCAAGCGGATCTCTCGAAAAACTGTCGCCAGACGTTTGCATGAAGGAGGACTATACGCCCACCGTCCTGTTGTGTGCATCCCATTGTCCAGACGTCACCGTACCACCCGTTAGCAATGGTGCCATCAACATCGCAATTGGTATGATAACGACTGGTCTGCTGTCCTCTTCTCAGATGAGAGTAGATACAGTCTATCGTCTGATTGTCGACGACAACTGATCTGGCGTGATAGTGGTACTGCATATTGTCCAGCAAACATGCAGGAAAGGGACCGATATCCGACATGTAGTGTCATGGTATGGGCTGGCATCATGATCAATGGCCGTACGTCCCTCTATGTGCTTCCAACTGGGACTATGACTGGCCAACGATGCATTAATGATGTTCTGCTACCTCATGTTCGCATGTTCCGTGGTTCTGTCGGTGATAGATTCATTTTCATGGAAGACAACGCAACATGTCATCGAACAGTCGCTGTCCAGGAGTGTCTTGAGAGCGAGGATATTCATGCCTCGTATGGCCAGCACGTTCTCCAGATCTGAATCCCATTGAAAATGTGTGGGATGATCTGGGGAGGAGTCTTGCTGGTCGCCAATGCCCTCCAATAAACTAGGACACCCTCATCCGTGCACTGACAGAGGAATGGGATTAATTACCCCAACAGCTGCTTGATAATGTTGTGCAAAGCATGACACGACGTGTGGAATCTTGCATCGCCCTCCATGGTGGCCATATCCCGTATTGACATCTTACGCCGGAACGCCTGCGGACCGTAATTGCATTTTTTTCACGTTTACGTATTCTGCACAAAATGGCCTGTTTGTCCCTTGAACACGTTCCAAAGCCTTCTGGATTTCAGAGCACAATAAATTGTCTTTCTTGTAATGTCCTGGCATTCTGCCATTATTTTATTTCACTTGGCATCCAACCACACTTACTTTTTTATGCGCTATATAGCCGTTTATGACCCGTCCTTAGCAATTGTCCAGCAGTGTAATACGCTTTCCATTATACCAGAAATCATTACTCAAGTTATGAGGATAATGGCTGTGGAATAAATATCGGTCCTGTGCCCTGACACTTTGATCCCATTTCGATTATATTTAACAGAACCGGTTTAGTATACCTCCGAAATAACATGGTAAAGTTTTGTCGCAATGGAAGCATTTTTACGTAAGTTATGATGCGTAAGGGCTATGGAATAGATCCCGCTCCTGTGTCTTAAGCTTTGACCCCATTTCGCCCATTTTCAACAGGATTCGTTCCCAGACAGGCCAATACGACACACTAACATATTATCCAAATCGAAGAATTTTTACGTAAGTTATGGCGCATAATAGCGATGGAAGTGATTCCGCTCCTATGTCCTGACCTTTGACCCCATTTCGTCCATTTTGAATAGGGTTTGTCCCCTACCACATACTGAAATTTAATCGAAATCGAACCTTTTTCACGTTAGTCATGACACATAAGAGCAGTGGAATGGATCCCGCTCCTATGTCCTTACCGTTGACACCATCTCGTGCACTTTCAATGGGGTTCTTTCGCAGATGATCCTTTTCCACATACTAAAAGTTCATAGAAATCGAACGATATTTACGCGAGTTATCGTGCGGACGGTCTTACGCCCACAACGCGTGACGTAATCAGGCAGACGGGAATCGCGACCATCTGTTCGCAATAGTGTGACGTCATAAAACTTTAATAGGATCCACAGACAATGCGTGGCGTAATGAGACAGATGGCTTGATCGCGCGCCAAAATCTCAAGCGCAAGTTGTGACGTCATAAGATCTTCCCCAAGTGGTCTCCTACGACATAATAAAATTTCATCGAAATCGAACCATTTTTACGCACGTTATGACGCATAAAGGTAATGAAATGCATTCAGCTCCTATGTCCTGACCTTTGACCCCACTTCACCCATTTTCAATAGGGTTCGTTCCCAGGTGTTCCCCTGCAATATACTAAAATTTCATCGACATCGAACCGTATTTACGCAAGTTACGACGCATAAGGGCAATGGAATGGATCCCGCTACTATGCCGTGACCTTAGACCCCATTTCGTCCATTTACAATAGGGTTCGTTCCCAGGTGGTCCCCTACCACATACTAAAATTTTATAGAAATCGAATCATTTTTACGCGAGTTATCGTGACGACAGACGGACAGACGGATGGACAAAGCTGGAGCATATACGCTTCTCCAACCAACGGTTGGAAAGCGTAAAAAGGAGACCAGGTGCAAAAATTCGGTTGTGGCCCTGCATACTGACAAAGCTCTGTGGTTCTGCTGATGTTAGTGTGTCCGCAACGTGAACTGATAGCACTTCTTTGCTTACCTTACATTTGAAATGTAACAGCTCTTGAATTATCCCCAGAATTGAAAAACGGTTTGTTTCATCGTGTGCTAGAATGACACGAGTGTTGCGAAAGTTCTAAAACATCGGCAGAGGCGGTAGCTACGTTTTTTTTTTTTTTTTTAGAATAGAGAGATTAAAAAACTGTCAAAGATATCCTGGGCATGAAATAATATTTATTTATTTATTCAAAGAAAATAAAATAGCGTGATCTAAAACACACTACTGGCCATTTAAAGCCCAACACCAAGAAGATGGCACTTCAGGAGCTCGAAAGATGGCAGAAGCACCGAACACGGGCGCACATGTAAATGAATAACCGGGCAGTGTATATGAAAATCATGTGTCACAGTAACGCCCCCTAGAAATCTTATAAGAGAGGTGAGCAAGGAGACGGTGTTAAGCAATCGAAGTGTGTTTGCTCGCCGTTCTTGGCCACGGACAGCTACAGCATGCCCCGTCTAAGACAACGGCAGCCCTAGCAGAGGCTTTCCGAATTCTATCGCTGGAGAATTGTAGCATATTGGGATCGTGGATTATCACTTCGAGACATTGGTGCTTGTATCGGACTGCACGCGGCCACGGTGGGGACAATATTGCGTCAGTGGGTAGATGAGAAACGAACACACTGACATGATGCATCCCAACGGCCCCGTCACAACACCGTATGAGAGGACCGACATCTAGTGCGCGTGGCTCTGACGGATCGCACGGCCACATCGACCACCGTAGCTCAAAAGTTCGGGTGCGTGGCACGACACCCGTTATCCGCACGGACAATTCAACGTCATTTGCAGCATTGGAACATTTTTGCACTGCGCTCATTACTTCGGCTGTCTCTGACTGTACAACATAAGCGTCTGCGACTGTAGTGTTCCGAAGACCGTCACTCATGGAGAAGAAAATAGCAAGGCATTGTGTTTACCGACGAATCCCGATTCAGTTTGCAGCCCCATGATGGACAAATCCATGTCTGGCAGTACCACAGCGACGAGCTCAGTGAGTCTTTCATTATGCTCTGCCATAGCGTCCTGGTACACGTCGTTATGGTACGGGGTGCCATTGGATTCCACTTCCGCACGCGCTTCGTCCGCATTACTAGTACGTTAAACAGACATCGTTACATCACTGAGGTGTTGGAGCCTGTTGTTGTACCATATCTTCAATTACTGCCTGGTGCCGTTTACCGACCGGGTAATGCACGAGCGCATGTGGCCCGCAAAGTTCTAGGTGAGCTTTATAAAAGGATGCTGATCATTGAAACTAATGTTGGTTTAAATAATCATGGCGTTTACCTTTTAATGTCGATGCAGCTGGATCTGTCCCACTTGTCTTCCTAAAAACAAAGTTATATTCTTACACTCCTTACCCAACGATACCCATGTTCCCAAAGTACGTGAAATACACCGATGAACCATTATGGCCTCTATGAGCTCTTATGACCTCTCCCTGCCGAGAGGAATGAGCACGCCTGAAGACCGAACGGTTGCGCAGTTGAAGTTCACAGAGCAGTACGTATACAACATGAGGAGCGGCTTTCGGTTAGTATTGTGTTCTGAGTCAAAATGGAAAAAGATGCCGATTTATCGGAGTTTAATTAAGGACAAACTGTGATGGCAAGGTGACTCGGAACTACGATCTCGGAAATGTTACGGCGTGTGGGTTGTTCGCATGCCGCAGTAGTAAGTACGTATCAAAAGTGGAGCACAGATGGCCAAACGACGAACCGTCTCAGAGCCGTGTGTCGTCCGCAGCTCATTGATACCACAAGTGAGACGACACTATCGCGCATTGTTCACAGCGACCGGAGAACTACAGTGCGACAAATCCTCCGCTGCTACAGCAGTGGTAATCAGTAAAATGTGCCACAGCACACACTTCATCGCAGCCTTCTACGTATGAGCCTGCGTAGACGAAGACCCAACCGGGCCCCGTTGTTCACTGTACGTCATCGCCAACAACGAATGAAATGGGCCTAAGATCATAGAGATTGGATCGTGGATGATTGGAAGAAAGCTGTTTGAGGTGACGAATCAAGATTCCTGGTGCATCACGTAGGCGGCCGAGCGCGGATACGCCGATTACTACTAACGGAGGCTTTGATCGGAAAAACGCCGGCGGAGTCGATTTTATGCTGTGGGCGATGTTTTCTTGGGACATTTTAGGCCCCATTATTCCGACAGCACAATCCCTGACAGCTGTCAGGTATCTGAACATCATTGCGGATTAAGTTCACCCATTCATGGCAACTGTGTTCTATGCTGGTGATGGCCATTACAAACAGGATAATGCGCCATACCAGACTGCCAGAATCGCCAAGGGGTGGATCGAGGAACATTCTGGTGACTTTCTGTTAATGCCCTGGCTACCAAATTCACCTGACATGAACCCAACTGAACATTTGCTGTTCGACTTGTAAAAGCGGGTTCGCGCTAAATCACCCCCCAAAAAAAAAAACGTACGGGGACTGGAGGACCTGTTGTTGACATAATGGTGCCCAGATACCCCAGGATACCTATCGCCACCTCATGGAATCGATGCCTCGCTGAGTGGCTGCTGTTTTGCAGCCTAAAGAGGGTCTTACAGTTTATTAGGTAGGTGGTCATAATGCTAATCGGTGAAACTGCTGTACTCAAAAAGTTTTTTAAATGCAGATATCTTACTGATATTTTGCGTTTTAACAAAACTAGGGAAAATCTTTGTAAAATACATTAATTAATTATCTGGAATAAAACATGTTTCACAACAGCCAGTATAAATTAAAAAAAAATGGTGGCAGTTGTAGGTTAACTGAAGTCTTAGTCTTGATCAGCTGTTTCTCTTTCGAGCAATTCTGAGGTGAGGCTTGTCCATTGGACCAGTTGATGGTAAGTACTGAAAGAATGCGGACATTCTTAGACAGCATGTCCCTGCTTGCGTAGATGGTCTAAAAACAGGGAAGAGATAAGTAGATTACGAAAATCTATCAGTAGACAGCAGTCAAGTTTACAGTTGAATATCAGTAGATCTACTTATAGATCAGTAGAATTGCAACACTGCGTCCATCACAATTTAAAGACAATGGGTCCCGGAAATACTGAAAACCAGCCTCGATTGTATAATCAAAAATCTGTGTCCTGTTCTGGATGTGAACGAGGAGCCAGCGCATGATCCGAACCCGAATCCGAAACAGAAGTTTGATCCTCAGACCACTCCGCCCATGGGCCACTAAACTGTATTTCTCTGGACATTGGCTTGTCCGTGTAAATATGCACATATACACGAGAAACACACGGAAGCATTTTTATGCCTGATAGAACATTCTCATGGAAAGGAGATGCAATGTTTTATCTTTGTTTTGAAGAGAATTCTTTTACTACAAGGCGAAAGTTTATCGCAATCGGCATTTTTTATTTCTTTTATCTTTTACTAAATGAGTGGCTGTTGGTGAATGTATTATGCATTAAGCAAGAAGCAAAAGAACGCAATGAACGAGACGACAGATTGACAAAAATCTATTGATTGATTACCGATTTTTTTTATTGCTCGAAGTGGGAACGGAGGAAGAAGCGAACAATGCTAAAAATCGATTGCCAAAAAATAGACCGGCTTGGGAGAATTTTATAATTCAAGTGCAGTTCATATGGGCTCCACAAACAACACGACGGATCTGAAATAAGAGATCACTCCAAACGTTAGTGGAGGGATGGTTAGAAATTGTGGAATAAGAATTGAAAAGCATAGGATATCTTGGCAAATGATCTTGCAGTAACTTCAAAGGGAGACAAGATAGCATTAACTGTAGCTTTTATTTTGATTATTCAAGCTCTAATGATGTAGATCGATGAAGAGAGAATTCGTGACAAGCAAAAAGTTAAGCAGAAGGTTTCAGGGAATCAAATACCTCAACAGGTAATCCTTTTTAACCTTCAAAGGGCGTACAGATAGTGCTAATGATATATTTTGATTGGAATGATAAGACCATACAGTAATCGTTGTAACGTATATTCTATTTTAACTTTCCTTTTGAGTTTCTTTTTCTATCTAAATTTGAGTTCCTTCTCTTATACATTTTCAAACCTTAACGTTATGTCTTTTCCCTCAAACGACAATGAAGTTGGCAACACACTGAGGTCGGAACAAGCGTGACGTATGTATGTGATAAAAACGGTTGATAAAATACGATGCAGAAGTTGCTTTGCGTGTGGAGATATTAGATGAGTTTTGCTTGCAAACATCTTGACTGAGATATGTGAAGTAGTGCATATCTCGCCGTGCTATGTTTTGGATTTCGTCTAATGTTTTTTTGTTTTTTTTTAATTGGAGGTTTAACAACCACGGTGAACAACTCAATGGTATATAAGCAGTCGTGCGTCCCTAATTTAGGGTCACTGGTTCCGGGGAAGGGAGAGAGCTAGTGTCGTAACACAAGCACAGCATCCATGCCTCACAGGGATTCGAACCCGGACCCCTTTTGGACAAATTATCAGAGGCCATCGCTTAGACCACTGCGCCACCAGGGCGGCCGTCTAATGTTGCTGGACCAATAAAAAGTTGACGTAAGTTGGACTTCTGTATATGTTTCGTCTGGCCGTAAAACTTTAATTTGAGTTATCCGGCACAATTAGGTGCATCGCTTTTACCGTTCGCTTAGCATCTATTCAGCCGGAAATCTTACATAACGTAAAAAGAGTTACGTTATATCGTCCTTACATGTGAAAACAGTCTGCCTTATTTGCATTTACATATCGACATTGTTACATCTCATTAAAACTCTGACTTCGGATTTAGCAAAAATATAAATACTGACTGAACTGTAGAATAATATAATTATTGACCAACATTTATTAAAAACAAGTTAGTAATTCATGCAATGCATTGATTATGATACACTTTCCAACATACCAGAAATCATTACTCACGTTATGAGGATAATGGCTGTGGAATAAATCTCGCTCCTGTGTCCTGACCTTTGATCCCATTTTGATTATGTCAAACAGAACTGGTTCGGTATACCTCCGGAACAACATACTATAGTTTTGTCGCAATAGAAGCATTTTTTGTCAAGTTAAAAGGATAATGGCTGTGGAATAAATATCGCTCCTGTGTTCTGATATTTGACCCCATTTCGATTATATTACACAGAACCGGTTCAGTACACCGCCGAAACAACATGATACATTTTGTCGCAATCGAAGCATTTTTACGTAAGTTATGACGCATAAGTGCAATGGAATGGATCCCGCTTCTATGACCTGCACTTTGACCCCATTTCGTCCGTTTTCAATAGGGTTCGTCCCAAGATTGTCCCCTACCACATACTAAAATTTAGTCGAAATCGAACCATTTTTGCTTAAGTTATGACGCACAACAACAGTGGAATCGATCCAGCTCCTATGTCCTGAACGTTGGCCCCTAATTTCGTCCATTTTCAATAGGTTTCGTCCCCAGGTGCTCTTCTACCACATACTAAAATTTCATCGAAATCGAACCATTTTTACGCGCGTTATCGTGCAGTTGGGCAGACAGACGGACAAAGCTGAAGCATATACGATCCTTCAACCTACGGTTGGAAAGCGTAAAAAAAATGCTGAAAGTAATGAAATACCATATTACAGCGTTTTATTATTATGGAGGAATCCTTTCTGTTTATTCGATTGAATCTACACGAAACGAAACTGTTCAGTCTGTTTTAGACATAACTTTTCACTGTTTAACAAAGGCAGGAGCGCTTGAGAGCTTTAACGATTGAAATGTTAACAACAATATAATCGGCATAAGATTTTCGTTTGTAGAGGACAATACACACAAATGGGAATTTTTTTTTCATATGGTCACCCAAACCAGGGGCAACGAAGACGAGGTTATGCAAAAAGGCTAATAGAGGAATACAAATTTGTATATTGTATGACGAGAAATAATGAAAACAATACAGTATAATTACATAGACAATCTTACCTATCTAAAAGGGAGACGAGGGTTTCAACCGGTTCAATTCATGTTGGTGTAACATACAATTTAAACAGAAAATTAAGAAGCAAAATACACACTTGCTTCAAGTCATATACAACAGTACAGCTGAAACACGCTCCTCAAAATATCAAATGAAAACTATATAAATATAATTGTTGAGTGCTGACTAATAAACAGCTTTCAAATTTATAGCATCCCTGTTTGTAGATTTATAATATTCCTGTTTGTAGATTTATAATATTCCTGTTTGTCGATTTATAATATTTCTATCTGTACATACATACATGCATACATATCACTAAGCTGTTCATTGAGTTCAGAGGTTGGCTCCGCACAGAAGGAACTCGCTGTTGCCGTATGAAATGTTTTCATTTACAGCGATCTCGGCACACAGCTCGAGCTTCATGGGCATCCATCACACGCCGCACACACAAAACCTTTTGTACTTCATACTCATTATCTTTTTCTCATGCAGACGTTCCTAAATCTGGTCTTTCCATGATTCCCTTGGCCTTCCTCTAAATTTCTGTCATGCCAGTTGGGCGGAATAAATTCTCTTAATAAGCATCTCCTTACTCATTTTTTCAACATGGACAAACCACCTAAGAATATTAGTCTCGACCTTACTAACAACATTTTGTCTCACATTACACATCTGCAATACATCTTCATTCCTCACATGATCAGAGCGTGTCTTACCACACCCCCATCCCTTAAGTAACTTATCTCCCTAGCACACACAAAAGACTCCTATGTCTTTTCTGCAGAACCCAGGTTTCACTGCCATACATCAGAGAAGGAATAATTGCACTTTCATATATAGCCATTCAGGACTTTCTTGAGAACCCATCATGCCTGTGAAAACCACTTAAAGCAGCTATCACTTTTAGTGAAGAGTTCACTCGCCTACTAATTTCACCATCTAATTTGTTCTCTCTGTCAAACGTGTTTCCCAAATATACAAACTCGTTTACCTGATCAATAACGGTGCCATTTAGACTTATCCTGCATTCAGTAGTAACAGTTCCTCGCTCAAAAACGATAACTTTGGTTTTTCCTTTATTTATACTCAGTTTGAAACTCATACAAACTTCGTACATCCGAGGCAGCATACTCTGTAACTCATTTTCACTCTCTGCCAACAGGACTGTGTCATCAACATTAAGCAATCTACACACACATACATTACCAAGACGTAAACCAGTACTGTCCATTTTGGCGTCACGCATGCACGCATCCATAAAGATATTAAACAGCAATGGTGACATTACACAACCTTGCCTTCCTCCCGCACTAATAGAAAAAACATTTTTATAAATCACAGTTCATTCATACACAAGCTCTACTGCCAGCATACATGGCTTTTACACTTTTAAGTAAGTTCCCGGTAACACCATATTTATTCAATACCTTCCACAAAAATGTCCTATTTACTCAGTTGTAAGCTTTCTCGAAATCTATGAAGGCAGCAGAAACTCCCATACCAACAGATAGATACTATTCAATCATGAAACGTAATGAGAAAACTTGGTTAGTGCAGCCCTTACTAGGCATACACTCACTCTGCACATCCCACTCGTTCTCTGATGTAAGACCCCGTACCTTATCAATTACAATCTTTCGAAATACTTTCCCTGGCACACTCAGCAAACTGATACCACATACGTTCTTGCATTCAGTCCGATCATCCTTTCCCTTATAAAAAGAAGCAATGATTTCATCCCTACAATCCTGAGGAACCATTTCTAACTCCCAACACAACTGACAAATTTCTTTTAACCAGTCAATTGCAGAGTCACCACCATATTTTAGCATCTCAGCAGTTATTCCATCTACTCCGGGAGCCTCGCCATTGTGAAGAGATTTTAGAGCTTTACACACCTCTTCTTTTGAGATCCCTCTTGTACTATACTTCTATCTCTCCCTTTGACGTCATCTGCTTTTGGCTCAGAATCTACTTTGCTTTCATGCTCTAATAACTCACAGAAGTATTCACCCCATCTTACACTTAACTCATTGGGCTACCATATAATTTCTCCGATCCTATTCTTCACACATCTTAGAATTTTATTTTCCCTATTTTTCTTATGTCCTATGTCATCATCATCATCATCATTGTCAACCATTATCAATCCACTGCTGGACGAAGGTCTCCCCAAGTTTCCTCCACAACGGTCTGTCTTGTGCCAGTCTCCTCCATGTCACTCCCGCATATTTACGAATTTCATCCACCCATCTCCCATGTGGTCTTTTTCTGGGTCTTTTCCTGTCCCTTGGAATCCAATCTAAAATTTCGGCTGTCCATCTATGGTCTGTCCTTCTGGCAGTATGTCCACCCCATTGCCATTTCAGGGATTTAACTCTGATCATGATGTCTTCCACTCTCGTCATTTTTCGGATCCACGAGTTCCTCTTCTTATCTCTCCTGGTTATACCAAGCATGCACCTCTCCATGCTTCTTTGAGTTGTCTGCAGCCTTTGTATGTCTCTTTTAGTTAAGGTCCATGTCTCTGCACCATACGTAAGCACTGGAAGGATGCATTGATCAAACACTTTTCTTTTAAGACATAACGGCATATTGCTCTTGAAAATTATGCTGTTTCTTCCAAAAGCTCTCCAGGCAAGTTTTGTACGCCGATTAATTTCTTCATCAATGTGACCCTCACTTGATATCTGCTGTCCAAGATAAACATACGTATCTGTTATCTCCAGTTTTTCTCCATCAATCGATAAATCTTCATTTCTTGTAAAAGCATTGAACATCACTTTTGTCTTCTGAAAGTTCATTTTTAATCCCACTTCTTTACTCTTGTCAGCAAGTTCCTGGATCATACTCTGCAGCTCTGATGGGGTAGTTGCAAAAATGACTACGTCATCAGCAAAACGAAGGTGGGTTAGATAATCTCCATTAATCTTTATCCCTTTGTTTTCCCAGTTCAGTGATTGAAAGACATTTTCCAATGTGGCATTAAAGAGCTTCGGAGATATGGTATCACCTTGTCTCACTCCCTTTCCAATTTTTATGTGTGTTGTATTTTCAAACAGCCGAATCTTTGCACTTGCATTTTCATAGATGTTATTAATATATTAATGTATGCATCTTCAATACCGCAGGATTTCAGAGCCGTGGTAACTGCTGATGGTTTCACCGAATCAAAGGCTTTTTCATAATCGATAAAAGCCATGCACAATGGAAGTTCATATTCCCTCGCTCTTTCAATTAGTTCTCTCAGTACGTGGATATGATCTATTGTGCTGTAGCCACTCCTGAATCCAGCTTGTTCTCTCGGTTGAGCCATGTCCAGTGTTACCTTCAAGCGGTGTGAAAGAACTTTAGTGAAGATTTTATAAACCACTGATAGGAGGCTGATAGGTCTGTAGTTCCTGAGATCCTCAATGTCACCTTTTTTATGTAGCAGGATCATTGTAGCATTGTTTCAATCCTCCGGAATCTTCCCTTCATTAAGGCATCGAGTGAAAATTTGGGCGAGTACTGTTTCAATTTCTTCACTTGCTTCTTGTATGATGTCTATAGTAATTCCATCTTCTCCTGGAGCTTTCCCCCGCTTCATGTTCTTGATTGCATGAGCAACTTCTGCTGGGAGGACTGGAAGAACTCTGGTACCTTTCATGATGTCTGGAGTACATGTATCATCCCTTTCATATAGTTTGGAGTAGAAATCTTTCACTCTTGTCAAAATTTCGCCTCTATTTCTTGTTATAGAACCATCTTCTTTTCTCAGAGCCATAATCTGTTTTCTTCCCTTACTGAGATGTCCCTTTGCTATCTTTAGGCTTTGGTTGTTTTCAATTGCTTTCCTCACTAGCTCACAGTTGAATTTCCTTACGTCTTCAGTGATACTTTTTCGTGCTGTCTTGCATAGCTCTATATATTCCACTTTGGAAGTCACATCTTCTTTAGTTGTCCTCATCTCTCTTCTTTTTTGCATCAACATTTTGGTTTTTCCTGATAATTTGTTTACATGCAACTTGTTCTTAGACCCAGCTAATTTTGTTGCTGTTTCCATAAGAGCTTTGGTTACTTTTCTGTTAACTTCAGAAATATCCACTTCTTCCGATGTTAGGCCTTCTAAAGCAGAGAATCTGTTCTTCAGCTCCAACTTGAAAGTATTATGGTGTTTTTTAAGGTTGGTTATGTCAATACATTTTGTTTGTCTTATGAGCTTGCCACGTTCCAGTTTAGTGTTGAGGTGCATCTTACATCTCACCAATCTATGGTCACTACCTGTGTTGAACTTGTTTAGCACACTGCAGTCTTCGATGACGAATTTTTTGTTACACATAATAAAATCAATTTCACTTGTCGTCCCAATTGGATGTCTCCATGTCCATTTCCTGTGTGGCTTTTTCTTGAAAAAGGAATTCAAGATGAAAAATCCTTCTGCCTCTGCAAACTCAACGAGAGTATTTCCACGCTGGTTTCTGTTGCCGTGACCGAATTTACCTACTGAAGTTTCATTCTGTTGCCGTTGCCCTATTTTTGCATTGAAATCTCCCATAATTATCTTCAAGTGCTGCTTACCTTTATTATTTAGATGACGAATTTCCTCATAAAATTCTTCAATTTCTTCTTCAGGATGACTTGTGGTGGGTGCATAAGTTTGAATAATCTGAGCCTGGTATCTTCTCGATAGTTGGATAACGAGTCGTGCAGCTCTGTCAGAGGAACTTTCAACTTCTACCACTTTATCCTTCAGTTTCTTGTTTATTATAAATCCAACACCACTAGTTCTGCCAGTATCCGTCCCACGATAATAGAAGAGATGTCCACTTTTCAGTTCAATGAGATCTTCTCCTTTTCTCCTTACCTCACTCAGCCCGACGATGTCCCACTTGATCCTTTGTAGTTCCTCTTCCAATTCAAGAAGCCTTGAATCAGAAGATAGGGAGCGTCCGTTGTAGGTAGCCAAGGTCAGCATCAAATGGCAGCCTAGTCCGGTCCTCCGGGGATTCTTAGCACCCTCTGCCTTCATGTCGCACTGGCCGCTGCCTTGGCCAGGTACATTCCAGCTGCCGGAGACTGAGGGCCAAGATTTAAGTTGTAGAGTCATTTTGGAGGTGTTTGGCCATAACTCAGCACGCTGGCCAAGCGGGTTGGTGAGTGTGGGATAGCATTTCCTCTGATCCCGATGGTATAGTTATACCGCTATTTGCGGTCGTCAGAGCCCCTTTAGTGGGAACAGGATGCACCACGAGAAGGCGGGGTTGACATTTGTCAAGGAGAGGCTGTGATGTTACGCATCACCTGACCTTACATCCCATGTCCTATGTACTTTCCGAAAAATGTTCTGTTTCCAGAAAACCGATTCAGGCCCTTCCACCCTTTCCTTCCTATCTTTTGCCTTATTCTGGCGAACCAGCTTAGCTGCTACACGAACCTTACAGCTATATTCATCCTTACAAACTCTACCTTGCATTATCCCCAAATATGCTTCTTTCTTTCCCTTTACTGCTTCTGTAATTTCACTGTTCCGCCAAGCATCACCTCTGTTACCTACCATTGCAGTACCATAGACCTCTTCAGCAGCAGTGACGACACAGTGCTTAAAATATACCAACTTTTTTCTACATCCCTCTAACAAAACTTCAACTTATTCAGTCGTTTTCTCAGTAATTCAGAGTAACGCTGATGATCTTCATGAAGCCATTCCTGCTTGCAGATTTACAATATTCCTGTTTGTAGATTTACAATACTCTTGCTTGTAAGTTTACAATATTCCTGTTTGTAGATTTATAATATTCTTGTCTATAGAAAGACTTATTAAATTCATGGAGCATTTACAAGGAACTGAAAACAAACTGCAAAATGTCCTTTTACCAAGCAGAAATGAATTATTTCGATATTTGAACGCAATTTATAGCTCTGTAATGTACTACAGAGGTGTAAAACATGTCAAGAGAACAAATCTTCAACGATACATTCCGTCGGAGGAGTTTAGTCGGTTAGAACAACTGGCTCCGGAGAGAGGAATTGCAAGTTCGATCTCCGTCACCGACAAATTTGTGTTTTTACATTGGCGCCCGATTGTGGCAAATGGATCTACTGGCGGTTGAATTCCTCGAAATCGTTGTATTCTGCTGTGGAATTCCTCGATGCTAATTCCACATATCATCTGGAATAAATGAAAATTCCTTCTTCGCTTAAAAAAATTAAGAGGGAAATGATGTAAGGTGTTACACAGGTGAAATACATGTCATAACAACAAATATGCAGCGATACACTCCGTCGGTGTTGTTTAGTTGGTTAGACAAACTGGCTCCGGAGCGAGGAGGCGCGGTTCGATTCCATTCAGCGATAAATTTGTGTTTTCACAACTCTTGTGCAGCTATTGGAGAGCAAAACACACAGAAGCATTCTATATAATAAGTCGACATGTTCGGTTGCAGATCTGCCTTTACAAATCCCTAGTTTCGGGTTTTAGGATAAAAAAAACGAGAGTGCTGTTCGTTCAGATTTGTAGTGGACAACGACATTGGAAAGGGTCAGCCAAATAGATGTATCACAGATATCTTTTTTTAATGTAAGCAAGAAAATATCGTAGCCGAAAATAAAATGTAATATACCACATCCTACTAATTATTTGATAGGTAACGATGGATTTCTTAAATGTCCTTCAGGGCCCCAATTTTTTCATGAGCTTTCAGAAATACCGATGCGCTGACGATTGACAGTAAAATTCTCTGGAATCATTTCCTAACTGATAGTAATTTGTATAAAAAATTGTTTGATCTTCAAACACCTAATGCATTCAATTCTCCATTGATCGTCTTTGGCTTTCATTTCGATTACTAAAAACATAAGAAAAATCTGTGTACATGAGAAGCATTCACAGCAGTCCTACCGCGACACATTAGAGTTGAGTGAGCGCACCATGCGAACAGAAAATCGATTTTTATTTGAATTCGTTTGCCTTAAAAAGCCCATGTGTTTACAGCAATATTCGAAAAGTATTTCAATCCACGTTTAGGTTTGTATGTTTTATGCATTTCCGTTTCGGTAAGGGAAAAAAAAATAAAGGTGGAGGAAATAACGATATCCCTAAACCACCTGAACACCCGGTCAGATCTGGATTGTTTTGAATAGGCGAGCACCCTGAAAGAATGGTAATGTGTTGTTTCCGACTCGTCTTGAATGCGGAACCGGCGCGCTTATTTCAATCGATCCGCAGAAGTGACAGTTCTTTGGCGCTCTTTTGCTGTGTATATCTTAGTTGAACTTAGAAGCGAAATAGATTCGGCTTTCAGCGAGGATGCCAATTTCCCGTGGAGGATGAGGTGAAGTTCGACTGATTCGTTCTTCCTTTTTCTTTTTCTTCTCGAGTCCTGCTTACTGGTTTTCTCCTACTCATCTCAAAGGGTAAAGAAACAAGTGAGAAATAATAAGAGATTTCTTTTCGACTTCGGAAAACTAAACAGTAAGGAACGTGGTAAAAGTAAAAACGTTTCGGAGTCCTGCCTTTGATTTTATTTACACAATGGCAAACTAAAATCTCACCAACCGCAAGCTAGTAAATATTGAAAACTGAAGTCCCTCGGATAATTCTGTACCGAGAGGAATTACATGATCAAAAGCTCTGATTAAAAAAAACGTTTAGTCAGCGTAAATATATTTTCTTGTTGTTGACGACGGTTTCGGTGTGCTGTGCTTAAGCTCAGCTTCCTCAGGACGAACGCCACGTAAATATTGAAGTAGTTGAGCAACAGGTATCGCATGTTTTAACACTTTGAAGACAAACTTTTCAAGATGATCACCTTCAGCCTTTGGGTACGCAACGTAGACGAAATTTTCATTATCTGAGAAGGTGAAATTGAGAAACTTCTTGAACTGTTACCAACGATCAACTCACTGGACCCAAATTTTCAGTTTACTTATGAATTGGAAGAAGATGGTTCTCTTCCTTTTCTAAATGTACTAGTTACATGGTGCGAAAATTCATTCTCCACCACTGTTTATCGCAAACCATTTGTTGTTAAGATAGTTGTACTATCTTATATATAGTTGGTGTACAGTTCCTTGTGTTATCATTTGTTGTTAGTTTACCACCTCACGCAAAATCAAATCATTCCATCCAGCACAAAACCAGGGCCTGTCTACCGAGTCTTAAACGTCTGTTCTGCAAAGGAGGGCCTCCAGAAGGAACTAAATTAAATCAGACATGTTGCTATCAACGGAAGCTTCAAACATTCATTGGTGGACTCGGCTATCAAAAAATGTGCTAAACCTCAAATAAATCCATCTTTTTTTTTCTGTTATTTTTTTTTATTTTGTTTGAAGGTTTAACGACCACTGTGAGCAACTGAATGGGCTATATGCAGTCACCCGTGCCTAATTTAGGGCCACTGGTTCCAGAGAAGGGTGATAGCCAGTGGTGCCGTAAGACAAACCCAACATCCATGTCTTACCGGGATTCGAAACCGGACCCTTCTCGGAAGAATGATCATATGCCATCGTTTATTAAACCACTGCGCCACCGGGGCGGCAAATCGATCTTGACCTCGATCTCTCCAAATTCTCAACGAAGCTAGGCAGTTATTCCATTTATTTTTGAAATCTGTTTCAAAATATCCAAAATCCTTAGGTCTTCAAATTTTAAAGTGATTTCCACAGCTATATTTGAAATGTTTTACTCCACAAAAAAGGGACCCAATTCCTGACACAAACTCTTAGGGAATTTATCCCGTCCAGAGTCAGGATGGCTTGTCATACATAGATCAAACACGGCGATCACTTAAATTCAGATCAAAAGAACACCAACCGAGTATTAGAAAGAGTTAACTTAAAAATATTTCATAGCTCAGCACTGTTGGGAAAATAACCTATCATTTTCTGTTTGATGACTCTAAACTGTTAGATATGCCTAAATCAATATTTGACCTAGACTACTTTTTAGAAGCCTTTCACATTTTTCAAAACCATAATGACTTTGCAAATGATTTATCTGCATCTCCATACCTATCGAACGCATGGAAAGCATTCATCAAAACCGATAGCCACACGAGACGTTTCACACCTGAAACTTGTAACATCGTCACAAGCAAGAAATGAAAATGCTTAGTTTTGATGAACCTGTACCACAGTTTCCGGCGAAACTATAGTAGACTTTGAAGATATAAATATTGCATTCAGAAACGTTATTTTCTGAAATAAATGGCAAGTAAGTATTCAAATTACAGTGGTACCATTAATAACGTTGGCGGTCACGGTTACTTCTCAGGTGTTTCCACGAGCTTTATGCAGTAGATGTTATGACGCGCACTCTCTCTCTCTCTCTTTCTCTCCCTTTGTTTCTTGGTTTGAGTGTTAAACTAGAGATGGAAGGAATAATTGCATTATTTGTTATTAAAGCGAAGAATTCTTGACCAAAGTTTAAAACGGGCCAGGCAGGGCTGTACTAAAGTTCGGGACCAGGGCAGCCCGAGCTTTCCGAAAACAGGCCCGTGGTGACCTTCAGGTTCAACAACCACAGTGAGCACCTCGATGATCTATAAGCAATCGTCCGTCCCTTACGTAGGGCCACTGGTTCCAGGTAAGGAAGAAAGTCAGTGTCGTAAGACAAACGCAACATCCATGCATAACCGAGATTCGAACCCTGACCCATTTTTGACGAATGATTATCTCTGCCGAGCACTGTCTTATAATTATAAGACAGTGCTTAGACCACTTCGCCACTGTGTTTGGCCATGTCGACCTCAAGTTGGCAGGGATCTTTATATATTGGGTGTGTGCAAAAGTTTTACCCGTATTTGTAATTGATGCAAATTCGGATCGGAGTAGTTACGTTACAGATGACGCTGCGATGCCGAATTTTTGGACAATAAAGCGTGGAGCAATAGAGCATATAAAGGCACTAGGTTTGTCCGAGTAAGTCATTCGTAACGGTAATCACGGACGGTGTAACATGGCATGCGATAAGGAGCACATTAGACATTGTTTACTGTACGAGTTCGATAAAGGCAGTACTACAGCTGCGGCATGCCGCAACATCTGTCAAGTGTACGGGAAGGATGCAGTTGATGATAGCACATGCTGCCGTTGGTTTCGAAAATTCCGGGACGGAGACAGAAGCTGTAAAGATCAACCACGTCCTGGAAGTCCATCCGTAGTTTCTGACGAGGATGTGGAACAAACCATAACGAATGACCCACATCCAATCGTTCAGGAATTAGTGGAAACGTTGTCGGCACACAGAACAACAGTCGAAAGACGGATGCATGCGCTTGGGTTCATCACCAAGTTCGATCACTGGGTTCCGCACCAGCTTTCTGCAAAGCTACGAGAAGAGAGAATCCGTAGCTGTGTTTCTTGCTTTCTAGTCACAGAAATAAACCGTTTATGGGAAAAATTGTAATGGATGATGAGAAATTTTAACTGTACCGTAATGTAAAGCGTCGACGGACTTTGTGCTAAGGTGCGGAGCCTGCTCCATTGACCTCAAAAGGAGGACTGCATCCCAAAAATGTTTGTCTTAGTGTTTGGTGGGATATCCAGGTTAGGTACCAATACCACTGGATGGTATTGGTACCTAACCAAACGATAAATGCTGAACTCAACTGCAAACAGTTGGAAAAACTGCGAGAACAACTGACATCGAAGCAGTCAGCTCTCGTCAATCGCAAAGGCGTGAACTTTCATCATGGTGACGCCAGACCTCATACTGCTTTAACCACTCGGAAAAAATTACTGGACTTTAGTTGGGAAGTTTTACCTCACTCGGCGAATTCCCCTGACCTGGAACTTACGGACTACCACCTTTTTCGATCCTTACAGAACAACTTCGTTCTCCAAACCTTCGATGATGTGGACGATGTGAAAACGGCATTACATGACTTTTTTACTCTAAAAGATAGGTGTTTTTCCGGCGTGGGATTCACCTACTCATAGACAGATTGCAAGAGGTGATACAGAATGATGGCAATTATTGGAAATCCTAGGTACGTTATTTGTTGTGCTCTCCTCCTTTATTTGTAGCCTACAAAAAGGGGTAGAACTTATGCACTCACCCAATACAAGAAGAGCTTCCAAAATACAAAGTTTGATGGTCGAATCTGGTATACCGATTAGTGTAGCGTCCTCAAACAGAAATGTATGGTTATTTTCATTACTTGCTTTTATGTCCCTACTATATTTCTATTACTGGCATCCATACCAGTTCTATCAAGCGCGTGAAAGAACCTCACAAGGAAACGTCAAAATTAAAAAACGCCAAAACTGTTGATGTCACAGTGATTTGAATAAATACGTGTCATTCTTTTCGAGGAAGCTGAACGTTTAATACTTAACAAGCGGAATATTTGGCCGCGTAAAAAAAGAATATATTGTGACTTAATGTTGTTTTCTTCAACTTGACGTACTTCACAATGATTGCAGTCTATGAATCACAGCAAGAATTGTGAATTAAGAATAAACTAAGAATTCAATTTAGAAGGAATTAAATTTTGAAATGCATAACACCAGAGGGGCAACAAAGATAGAGTTTTAAGGGTTAAAACCTCCTCCAAACTCCAGAGTTGATTTTTTTAAATGGTATTAGAAGTGCTATTTTGTTATCTCCTATGTCTCAGTTTTATTCAGTTTTTCTGTCCACTGAGCTTCTAAGGCAAAATTGTAAACGATTCGTGCTTCCACACTGTCAGACTTTATATCTCTCAAGCCTGTCTTTAGAGCATTACTATTACTCATTTTTTTCCCTTTCCGATATATTTCTTTGAGACAAAAATTGCGATAAACTGATCCTTGCGAAGCCATCTAACGATAAACGGTGCTAGTAATAAATACACCATACACCTACCTGCTGTAACCCACTACGGCAGGGTAGAATGAAAGGATTTTAGGATTTTTTATTGTATGCTACTTGGCATTGAAATTCACCTGGAAAACTGGTTAAGCTTCCAAGTCTATTAACAGGGAGTTTAATGACCACCGTGAATAACTCGATAGGCTATAAGCAGTCGATTGTTCCTAATTTAGGGTCACTGGTTCTAGAGAATGGAGAGAGCTGGTCCTATAAAACAAGCACAACATCTATGCCTCAACGATATTTGAAACTGAACCCATCTTTGAAGAAAGGTCAGCAGCCAGCGCTTAGACTATTGCGCAACCGGATTAGAGGTTTTACTAGATTTCATTCGTCCAATGGTACACCTAATCGAGTCCCGATTAGTACAATGGTACGATTGGTCAAACGCTGATTGGGCCAATCTTTTTCTATTAGGGGTATAACAACCACCGTGAGCAAATCAATGAACTATAAGCAGTCGCTCGTCTCTAATTCAGAACCACTGGTTCCAGGGAAGGGAGAGAGCCAGAAGCGTAAGACAAACATTCCACACCAGGATTTCAACCCGGAACCAACTCGGACGAATTATCAGAAACCAGCGCTTAGAAAACTGCGCCACTGGGGGCCAAATTCTCTGCTGTGAGGTAACAACACTCACTCCTTATTATGTGATCTTCGGTGTCGTACAAGAGACCAGGAATCCAAATTATATAAAATGAAGTTACATTTCTTAGGTAACATTGTGATATTTTTCTTTTTTTTTTTGTTTATTTTTTTTCATTGTGATTCCTTTGTATTCGTCTTTTTGTTTGTTTTCTTTTCAAGAAACACCACGTGCTTATACTGAAAGTGATGATATTGGATGTGCGACACCTGCAATCGTTTTCGATGTTTCTTTTCCTTAATAGATAGTGAAAAATACAAGTTTTCCGTTTTCATTTGTATGGGCAGTAGTATGTATGTTTGGAAAAATGAAAATATTTCTTCGTAACTTTCGTACAGTAAGGAGGTAGCGGGACTGGTTTTTGCATGTCGTAACTTGAATTCATGAGCTCCGGCGAGGAGAGGGAAGGGGCTCCTAGGTACGAAAAAGAAACTGTCGTGTCATCCATTATAATAATTCCGAGCAAATTCATTTAAAAAAAGTGGGATTCTTTTATTCACCATAAAGGCGGGAATTTTTCCCTTTATACACTGCTGGCCACCCAAAATGCAACACCAAGAAGGACACGATATAGCAAATCCAGATTTACTGGACACATAGCAACAGATTCAAAGATGAAACGATTGAGCGTACAGGCCCGTGCGACTTGCGGAACACGCAGACATCAATAGTTCGTGTGGCACCCATGGATAGCAATAACGGCATCTACACGCCGCGGCATCGAACGAAAGAGGCTTTGGATGTGGGCTAGGCGAATGTCGGTCCAGGCTGCTTCTACACGATGCCACAGTTGATCAGGTGTAGCGGCGGGTGGTGCTGGCCGGGGCACTCGGTTGCCGATCAGCGACCAGACGTATTCGATGGGCGACATATCGGGTGAACAGGCGGGTCACGGCAGCAGTGACACCTGTTGGGCCGTGAAGAATTGTTGCACGATGCGTGCTACGTGCGGGCGCGCATTGTCCTGTTAAAACGTGACCGCTGGCAAGTCCTGCAGGTAATTGAGGACTACAGGCTCCAAAACGTCGGAGATGTAGCGGTGACTGTTGAGTGTACCGGTAATTCGTACCAGAGGGGTGCGAGTGTCATATCCAATTGCGCCCCAAACTATAACGCCAGGAAACGGACCGGTATGGCGACGCATAATGCAGGCGTCATACGGTCTCTCGCTGCGGTGCCTCCACACGCGAATCCGACCATCGTGGTGTTGCAGGCAGAAGCGGGATTCGTTGGAGAAGACAATGTTGTGCCATTCTGTAGTACAGGTGCGGAGTTCAACGGCACAATGCCGCCGCACTCGCCGGTGGTGTAACGTCAATGTTAATCCCAGCAATGAGCGCCGTGCGACAAGTCCCCGCTCCTCCAGACGACGTTGAACGGTACGTGCTGACACAGGTTGTTGTGCAACACACCCTAATTCCTGCGCTAACGTTCGTTATGTGGCGGTGCGAGCCGTCAATGCCAGCCTCACAACATGCCGGTCCTCTCGTTCGGTGATGTGCTGCGGCTGCGGTAATCATTCACGTAGGTCCGCCCGTTCCTCCTGGGCCCACCGAATCCATACTCGCCTAACTGTGGCTGGATGTCGTCCCACACCGGCGCCGATGTCTCGGTACGATAAACCGCTGTCGTGATAAGCCACTATTCGTCCTCTGTTGAACTCCAAAACGTGCTGGAATGACTGCCGTAATCTGCAACGAGGCATCAGGAAGCTTCCCACGCACAGGTCCGGCAGCACAACACAGTTCCACTACTTACACCCCGCCTTATGTGCATCCTTCTTATAGTGCTTCTCGGTGGCGTGCCGGGCGCAAACCATTTGCATATGCCCTGCAATGCTAATCGTTTGCATGTCCTCTTGCGGGCGACGCATGCTGCGAATTTCAGGCCAATCGGATGGTTCCTTCTTGGTGTTGCATTTTGGGTGGCCAGCAGTGTATTTAACTCTCTCTCTCTCTCTCTCTCTCTCTCTCCCAGCTTCTACTGTCGTTATTTTAAAGGTCTTTGTTTCAACATACAGTATTTAAAAAGCGGATTGAAATATAAATACTTCATTGTAATTCAAATACTGTTTATGAAAATTGCAGCACCAAGAAAAAATCGCGCTATTCAATTGAAGTTGATATCATATTTTTCTCATATTACAGGAGATAACTAATTAAATTTGTATAGCAAAACAAGTTTTTTTTTTCTCTTCAAGACTCAGCATCGTGTGAAGCCATCTGGAGCAAAAATAACAGCCTCTGCATGGGTGTTATTTCTGATTGGAAGTGGTTTTTGATTTCGTTCCGCGCAATAGCCTGCCAGTTTGCTATGCAAGAGCAGTGGTCATTTGCGGTGATTAGCGGTGGCGCTTGACGGGCCAGTTGCTTAGCTACAACATCCCAGTCATGTTCAATTGGTAACACATCCGGCGATCGTGCCGGCCAGGAAAGAAGCAATATCGGCCGTGCATGGAATAGATCTTCGTCATTCCGGGTAACATGTGCACGAGAATTGTCCTACTGGAATATAACGCTAAGACAACCCTGAAGGTAGGGTATTAACTCTGCCTTTAAAACATCCCTGATGTATCGCTGGCTGTTGAGGGTTCCCTCACTTCGTATTAAGGGAGATCAAGAATTGAACCCAATGGGCACCCAAACCATTAAGCTTGGCGTTGGACTGGTACGACCCTGCGAAATGCCTCCTGGAAGGTCCGTTTACCACGGCATCTCTGAATATGTATGCGACCCTTATGGTACATCAAGTTAAATCGTTAATGGTTAGAAAATACGACCTGTTGCCAATTAGCGCGAAAATGTCGGTGTTCGAGACCCTATTTGAGGCTTGAGGCGTCTGTGATTGAGGGTCAAATGAATGCGGGGCAAAGGTCTGCTAGGCACCAGTCCTCTGTGGAGTAGACAACGTCCAACAGTGTTGGAGGAGAAAGCCTAATCCCTGACAGTGCTGGAAGACAAAGCCTGATCCCTGACGGTGCTGGAGGACAAAGCCTGATCCCTGACGGTGCTGGAAGACAAAGCCTGATCCCTCACAGTGGTGGAGGACAAAGCCTGATCCCTAACAGTGCTGGAGGACAAAGCCTGATCCCTGACGGTGCTCGAAGACAAAGCCTGATCCCTGACAGTGCTGGAGGACAAAGCCTGATCCCTGACAGGGCTGGAAGACAAAGCCTGATCCCTCACAGTGGTGGAGGACAAAGCCTGATCCCTAACAGTGCTGGAGGACAAAGTTTGATCCCTGACAGTGCTGGAGGACAAAGCCTGATCCTTGACAGTGCTGGAGGGCAAAGCCTGATCCTTGACAGTGCTGGAAGACAAAGCCAGACCCCTCATAGTGCTGGAAGACAAAGCCTGACCCCTCACAGTGCTGGAGGACAACGCCTAATCCCTGATAGTGCTGGAGGACAAAGCCTGTTCCCTGATAGTGCTGGAGGACAAAGCCTGATCCCTGATAGTGCTGGAGGACAAAGCCTGATCCCTGACAGTGCTGGAGGACAAAGCCTGATCCCTGACGGTGCTCGAGGACAAAGCCTGATCCCTGACAGTACTGGAGAACAAAGCCTGATCCTTGACAGTGCTTCAGGACTAAGCCTGATCCCTGACAGGGCTGGAAGACAAAGCCTGATCCCTGACATTGCTGGAGGACAAAGCCTGATCCCTGACAGTTCTCCACTGCTGCGCTAACACCGGGGATGTCGCTATGCGATTAATTACTGCCGTGCGGCAGAGGTGCCTGTAATCCCGTTCGGTCGCGCGATTTTCCAGTCCATTTCTTGGATTTTTGTGCATCCGAGCCTCATCTCAGCACTGACGCTACGTTCGCATCATTGTAGTGAAGTTACGAGCCGTACGAATGGAAATTTCGCGATAGGAAAAAATGAAGCTTCTTTCATCCTAACAATCCTTCCTCGCTAAAAGTCTGTCAGTTGTTCATAATGCTAACTTCGTCGGCGATGGGGCATGGTAAGGCACAAGAAACACACTTTCAACTCAATGTAGGCTCTTTATTGAGTACAACATCTCGTTTGAGTCAGCTCCTTTTGCCCGAGACCAGACAGTTCAGTGAGTGCTGCTACGGAATCGTATGCGCATTTTTGCTGACATTTTAATCATTTGCATGTTCCTACCTGTTGTACAGTGCATGTATACTTCAAGCGATTTTTCACCATGACAACAGTCCAATCCACGCCGCCGGTGTTTCCATGCCAGCTGCTACAGAATGTGGCTCCAAACGTCTCCCCCTCCAGCTGAAAGAAGATCAACAGCGTAGGCGTTTTTCGTATGATTCTGAAATGAAGGAGGCAATAGAGTTTTGGTTTGAGGAGAAAGATAAAATGTTTTTTTTTTTTTTTTTTTTTTTACATGTGGGAACAGCCAATTCGAAGTGGACAAATGAGAATAAAATTTAAAAAAAATAGAGACAGTAAGTGAACAAAAGCAGAAAATCTCTGTTTGAGGTGCATGTATGTGTATCTAGCTCCCATTCTGAACTCCCTTTAAATAATTTACGAGGTAAAGACTTTACAACTATTTCAGAATAGTGTTAGAGAGTACGGCAACAGAGGCACAAAAATTCTTCGTGCTATAATATTTTTACCTTGACTTTCATTACCTCTCTATATTTATCTTTGATATAAGATGTACAAATCAGTTTTAAGGCGTTTTTGTTGTGAGGTATACCGCTAATTTTCCTATCCGACATTCACCTGCGTTGTTGTCATGTGACCGTAACTGGTTCAGAGTATAAAGTGTGACACAGAAGTTCGTCCAACAGTCAAACGCACTTGCACATCGGTAGGTGAAAGATGGCAAGTGGTACTGCATTTACTCAACAGTGCATTCGTTATTAATTTGCTTCAAAAGCACGTGCATCAATTTGTTCTGTTCTAGAGAGAATATTGTATCGAAAAGCACGTGTGAGTTTTGGTTTAGATGGTTTCAAGCAGGTAATTTTTACGTTAGTAATCGAGAACGTAGCGGAAGGTTGCACATGAGTAACTGCAAGCATTGCTGGATGAAGATTCCTCTCAAATACCAAAATAACTTGCTGAACAACTGGGGGTAACTCAACTAACAATTCACAAACGTTTGAGCGCAATGGGAAAGATTCAGAAGGAAGCAAAATGGGTGCCACATGACCTGAGCCAGAGGAACAAGGATGCACGTGTCATGAAATGTTTGAATCTGTTGAACAAACAAATCACAAAACGTCTTTCCTGTGGAAAATCGTTACGGTCGATGAAATGATTATATGGCACGACAATCTCAAACGCAAAAAAACCTGAGTAGACCCCGGTGAAGTAACGACTTTGACACCGAAACGAAATATTCAATACAAGAAAGTTCTGCTGTGCTTCTAGTGGTATACGAAGAGTGTGATCTATTATGAACTATTGAAACAGAGTCAAACTGTTACTGCTGATCGCTACATGCCACAATTGCTGCAATTGAACTGGAAAATCTGTCAGAAACGTCCATTCACAGGCAAAGAATTGCGTCCCGTGAAATTACTGCATGACAACGCTAGTCCGCATGCCGCGAAATCGGCCAAGGAAACGCTATTGACGCTTGGCTGGGACGTTTTGGAGCATACGGCGATAGTATCGACATATCCTCTTCCTACTATCATTTGTTCCGATCGATACAACATGGTTTATCTGCTGTACGGTTCCGGACATGTGACGAAGTGCAAAAATGGGTAGACGACTTCATCGCGTCACACGACGAAGTTATTGTTCATAGTTATTGTTCATTTTTGATTCGTAAAGGTATTGTTTTCTTTCAAAACATGTGCGCTGTCTTAAAACAATTTAAAACTTATCTGTACACCTAATATTTATAATCAGCTACTGATTATTTATTCATTTACTCTTGGGAAGAACTAAAATAGCTAAATTTCTGATATGCGGCAAGAAGTATCCTTGCATACTAGCTGTTTTATGAAATTACCTATGAGATCTTCGTTAAGACGCTAAGCGGATGGCGTAAATCTAATAGAACATATCATACCTATTCCTAGTATGGAAATATCCATGTATGTGTAAAAGTTTTATGCCAAAAGGAAAAGTTTCCAAAGTGAGTCTTGGTGGAAACGATCGTTTACTAGCAATCCATGCAAGAGTGGATCGTAATTTCTCGTGTTCGGCGAAGCGTCTGACACAGAAGGTAAAATATTCCCCTCCTAACCGGCATATTTTCTGGATGTATTCGTTCATCGTAGGCAATTTAAAATTGTAAGTAGTTTACTGCCCGACTGAATAGATGGCTATTTGCTCCGCGATGCTCTACGCTCTACTGTTTGTCAGGAGTTAGCAACAATGTCTGCGATTCCTTAAAATTGTTTTCGCCATTTCCATAATAAGACGCATAGAAACTTTCCAGAAATAAACCATCGCATTTTGAGATTCAAATGAGAAAAAGCTTCTACTAATATCGAATTTTTTTATAACTGTCAGTTGGCTCTTCCTATGTATGAAACTCAGAAGTTTTACATGATCGTTTGATGTTGCTTAGTGAATGTAGGAGGAGATATCAGTACGCATATTTTATTCATGGCTTAAAGAAATAAGAAGTGTGCGACTCCTCCGATGAAAATATCAAATTTATGTGACGCACGTAGCTACACGCTGGAGTAACTTATATGATGCAAATAACTTCATCATGGAGAACTCTATTTCTTTATTTTTTAACACACCACAGGGGTACAGATTAATACTATTCCAATGTTTTGAAATGGTGATTTCGAAACTAAATTTAAATTACTGAATATTGTCGGCACAGAGAAAGAGGCGAGCACTTACAAACGCTAATACAAGGCATTATTTTTTTTTAAATTTCGAAATTCCATCCTTTTACTTGAAGTATCCATACATACACACACACGTACACTAAACCTAAAGAGAAGTCGAACGCAATGCTGTACGCTAGAAGCAATTCGAATTCATGTAGTTACTAAACCTCCGAACAACAATAAACAAATAGAGGCAGGCTCAGTTCTGATTGAGCCGTCAGTTTGGTACGTAGGACTTCGACTTGCATATCAGAGAGTTGAAATGAGCTAGTCGAGTATGGTTTCAACGCGTTTATTTAATTCCTTATGACCAACACAGGTATATAATATGGAAAGAGCTTATATAATTTTTACAAATAATGCTGGATACATTGCGAACACAAAGCAGATGAATACACGAATTACCCAACGTGGTGCTCTGTCTTCTTGGGCTTCTAACATTCCTCATCACTTGCTCTTGCCTCTCGATTTTGTCCACTTTTGCTAGAGTTAATTCTGCGAATTCTTCTGCACTGTCGAAAATTTTAACCAGTTCACACGAAAACATTTTTTTTTTAATTTTAGCTTAAACCACTGCGATATGTTATTTATATATTTGAATAGATCTCGTCGAGAGCTTTAAAACTTTACCACGCAGAGTCGTTTTGCACTCACGGTTTTCCTGATAAAACACGATGTTGTCAAAGGTATTCACCAGTCCACAAGAAATCAATTTTTAAAATGTTCAGTTCAAATCCCTGCGAAATGCTCTTCATTTATATGAATGGATCTTCTTGGGAGCTTTAAAACGATTCGACGCACAGTCGTGTTGCGTTCACGGTTGCCGAGATAGAATGAATCATTGTCAAACATTTTAACCCGTTCACACGAAAACCATTTGTTTTTAAATTTTAGTTTAAACCACTGCGATATGTTCTTTATTTATTTGAATAAATCTCGTCGAGAGCTTTAGAACGTTACCACGCAAAGTCGTTTTGCACTCACGGTTTTCCTGATAAATCGCGATGTTGTCGAAAGTGTTCATCAGTTCACAAGAAAACAATTTTTAAAAGGTTCAGTTCAAATTACTGCGAAATGTTCTTCGTATCATCATCATTGTCAACCATTATCAATCCACTGCTGGACGAAGGTCTCCCTTCGTCCAGCAGTGGATTGATAAAAAACGATCTGTCTTGTGCCAGTCTCCACAACGATCTGTCTTGTGCCAGTCTCCTCCATGTCACTCCGGCATACTTTCGAATTTCACCCACCCATCTCCCATGTGGTTTTCTTCTGGGTCTTTTCCTGTCCCTTGAAATCCAATCTAAAATTTCGGCTGTCCATCGATGGTCTGTCCTTCTGGCAGTATTTCCAGCCCATTGTCATTTCAGAGATTTAACTCTGATCATGACGTCTTCCACTCTTGTCATTTTTCGGATCCACGAGTTCCTCTTCTTATCTCTCCTAGTTACACCAAGCATGCACCTCTCCATGTTTCTTTAAGGTGTCTGCAGACTTTGTATGTCTCTTTTAGTTAGGGTCCACGTCTCTGCACCATACGTCAGCACTGGAAGGATGCATTGATCAAACACTTTTCTTTTAAGACATAATAGCATATTGCTCTTGAAAATTATGCTGTTTCTTCCAAAAGCTCTCTAGGCAAGTTTTGTACGCCGATTAATTTCTTTCTTAATGTGACCCTCACTTGATATCTGCTGTCCAAGATAAACGTACGTGTCTATTATCTCCAGCTTTTCTCCATCAATCGATAAATCTTCATTTCTTGTAAAAGCATTGAACATCACTTTTGTCTTATGAAAGTTCATTTTTAATCCCACTTCTTTACTCTTGTCAGCAAGTTCCTGGATCATACTCTGCAGCTCTGATGGGGTAATTGCAAAAATGACTACGTCATCAGCAAAACGAAGGTGGGTTAGATAATCTCCATTAATCTGTATCCCTTTGTTTTCCCAGTTCAGTGATTGAAAGACATTTTCCAAATTGGCATATATGAGTGGATTTTTCTTGAGAGCTTTAAAACGATACGACGCACAATCGTGTTGCGTTCACGGTTGCCGAGATAGAATGAGTCATTGTCGAAAATATTAAACCGTTCACATGAAAACAATTTAAAAAAAACATCAGTTTAAACCATATCGATATGTTTTTTTACTTATATACTTGAATAGATCACGTCGAGAGTTTTAAAACGATACCACGCACATTCGTTTTGCACTCACGTTTGTCCAGATAAATCGCAATGGTATCAAAAGTGTTCACCAGTTCACAAGAAAACAATTTTTAAAATGTTCAGTTCAAAGCCACAGCGTGATGATCTTCCTATATTTGAATAGATTTCGTCGAGAGCTTTCAAACGATACCACGCACAATTGTGTTGTGCTTACAGTTGACGTGATAGACTAGGTCAACCGCGGCGGTATACCCAGAAATAGTGCATCATCTGTCCCTCTCGTAGGAAACGAGGGCATCGCAAGAAAACAATTTTTCAAAAAACAATTTTTTAAATGTTCAGTTCAAACCACTGCGAAATGTTCTTCGCATATTTGAATAGATTTCGTCAAGAGATTTTAAACGATACCACGCGCAGTAGTGTTCGCTCACGGTTGCCGCGATAGACTGAGTCAAACGCGGCGGCACATCGATAGAAATTGCATCATCTTCCCCGCGCACAGTGAGCAAGGGAAGCATCGTGCGCACGCTGTGTTGCGTAATACGCGCATTAGACTCCATGTTGTTTACGAATATGCTAACATGAGTAGTGTGCATTAGGTATTTTTAACGCTATAATTATTTGAATTGGGTATTGTTTTTGTTACAGGCGGCTGGCCGTAGGTCGCCCTATGTTATCCGCGGAGTTAGACTTAGTCCTACGTCAAAAATAAGCGTAATTATATACAGTCAAATTCTTACGCCTGCTACCGCAGAACTGTGGGATATGAAAATTGAAGAAAAACATGTGCAGAATTTTCTGCAATGTGAAAATTGCGTGGCGGGAAAAGATCTTCTCGAAGATGAATCCCGGAAGCAGATATATTAAGGAAAACAGAATGTAATGTAACAGCAAATCCGACCTGCGGATATTCAGCCACGTTACTTACAAGAGTTAGAGGATCTGCTACTAACGTGTTGGTACCAGATACAACAAGACACACTGACAAACCTTGCAGTATTCAATACCAACCCGAGTAAGACATGTTTTGATATACACCGAAGAACCAAAATATAGCGACATCCTGCCTAATATGATGTTTGTAGTAGACAAACATCATATTAGGCAGGATGTCGCTTTATTTTGGCTCTTTGGTGTATATCACTACCAAAACACGTCCAGGATTCAGTGATAAAGTCAACTTACAAGTTTCCAAACGGTTTTCATGATCAGAATCAAAGCACGTCACAAGCAGAAATGAATCACTTTGCTCGTAACAACACACTAAATCGAATTTTCATCAACATCTTCCTATAAAACACGTGACACTGCTCATTCAATACAAGAATCTTACCTACTCAAACTGCTCGTACAAAGTTCATGCAGAATACAGCTCGTTCAATGATGTAGTTTCGTGAATAGATAACACTGCTCATTGCTTACTGAGTACTGCATAACTGACATTTCACCCGATACCTCCACAATTTCCATTTTGCTCGAATACTGCGCAATTTACACTTCTCCCGAATGCTGCACAATTTACACTTCACCCGAATACAGCACAATTTCCACTTCATCCGAATACTGCACAATTTACATTTCACCTGAATACTGCACAATTAACATTTCACCGAACACTGCACAATTTACATTTCATCCTAGTACTGCACAATCTACATTTTACCCGAATACTGCGCAATTAACATTTCACCCGAATGCTGCACAATTAAAGCTTTACCTGTATCCTGCGCAATTTACATTTTTCCCAAATACGGCGCAATTAACGCTTCACCTTAATACTACACAATTAACATTTCACCCAAATACTGCGCAGTTTACCTTTCACCTTAATACTACACAGCTTACATTTCGCCTTAATACTACACAATTAACCTTTCACCCAAATACTGCACAATTTACATTTCACCTGCGTACAGCACAACTTACATTTCACACGAATGCGGCACAATTTTCATTGCACAATGTGCTCTTATCTCAAAAAGCTTTATGTACGTAACTTGCCCTTTTACCTGCTGTAAAGATTACCAACTTCAAATTAATCTGGAGAAATTCTGTGGCATTACGTTTTGGGAATCTTTACGAGAATGACCCAAACTTACATAACAATACACGATCTCAAAAGGAAGGTTCAATTAGAGGTATACGTTACAATACTTAGAATGGGATTGATAACCTAGCATTATAATGTTAATACGTAAAGCAGGTGTACTTTATAAAACATGAAGGTAACTTTATCAAAGAAATATTTGAATAACAGGATAAAAGGGCTGGAAATAGTTCAGCATGTTTTTAAAATATTTGCAAACCGTGTTCAATGTTTGCAGTGCAAAACTTCGGACGCTGGAAACTCTGAATGTCCTCCACTGTGTGAAAAAGTGAAGCATTTTAATTAGTAAATGCGTATTTTTTTCTTTGGTAAAGGAGCTTATGTAAAGTACGCTTCATGAATACACCCGTGTTTATAATAGCGGAATCGTGAGAACAATAGCGCTTTTTAAATGCGATCTAAGGCTTCAATGTCTCTGAATTCAAAAATATGCCACCCCAAATTACTTCACCACGGTTTGTCGGACTTGCGTGTTTTGAAGCCCTTGGGCTTCTTTGCATATTTTACTTCTATGTCACAATTTTCCTTATTATGTCCTTATTTAGATTCAAACAAGCGTGATGTGTTTTTAAAATTTTACTACAAGATCAAAATGAAGTCTTGGGAAATATTCTACGGATAATTAATTAAATTACTTAGTATTACTCAATTATGAACAAATATGTAAGATAAAAATCCCAGTTAAGACCTTTGAGACTAACGTTTTGGTAATTTACTAACTGTTTGGTAATTTACTTTTGTTAAACAAATTAAATCCTTAATGAATTGCGCTATTGATTTTTATGCAGTTTTGAGTTATTTTTGGTTGCATTATGTAGCGTAAACTCAGTCCTCTTTCTATAATTTTAAAAGTTTTCGTTATCTCCCTAGAAGGAATCTCCCCACGATGACTCCATTTTAGATGTTTGGAGTTCATGCTAACCAAAAATGGAGGATCATAATTGTAAAATGCTATTAAATTTATATTAGTTTATGCAGTGACATATCTCTCTATGGGCTTATTAGAGATCTGCACGGGTTTTATTTGGAGAACACGGCCCGGGCTCGTCAAATGCAGCTATTGTTTTCGTCGCGCCCGTGATGTTCCCTTTTGTATTATTTTGTCTTTATGCTTTGGCAATTATCGAAAAATATAGCCTTTAAAGAGACAGGAAAAGAAGACTAAGCATGTTCAAAATCTCCCTTTCTCCGAACTAGCAAGCGGTAACACCAGAAAAGTCAGTCCTAATTCAGGTTAAAGATAGGAGACACAATAAATATCGTCCCACTGTCACATACTAACACACACACACACTTCACCCTACTGCGGACGTCCGCGTCACCCACTCCAGAGAGTACACACATTCGCTCGGGGTCCAATCTCTTTGCTGTCAACAAGCTCCAAAATGGTTTTACCAGCTTAATACTTACAGATGGTAAAAGCAATTTCAACTCCTCTTCTCGCCTATGTGATCATGTGCTATGTCATGAAAGCATGTGAAGCAAGCAAAACTGCTAAACAGAGCAAGAAATCGGGTAACACGAATTTTTCCATTCTTTACCATTGCGGTAAAAAGAATGGTTCGACTTGTCTCAGGCCCCTTCCTTTGTTCCCTAAACTAAAAAAATGCCAGACCCGTCTAAACCTCAAAGGCTGATAATCTAAAAAGCACGGTGCTGATAACTCGAAGCTAAAAAGTGGGCCTAGTTGGGAAACTTAAGTAATAAGTTGACATTATGTTGCCTCAGGAAACAAAGTGCTCATCCCAGGCATGTATTGTTCTCGACCCCCATACCAGAAAGTTCACGGTCAATCTGCGACAGATAAGATGGTGCAACAAAATATTCTACAGGTGGTCTCCAGGGAAAACACCTACCAAATGCGAAAAAGAATGAAACTTTGCACAGGTAGAAATTTAAAAAACGAGATAAAAAGAGTTCAATATGAAAGAGATGTCGTGCTACTAATTCACAATATAAAATAACACACCGCCTAAGCACGATTTATTATAAAAAAAACTATTAACAGATTAAAACTATTTATTATGGGTTTAATCTGTAAATAGTTTTCGTTTTTTTATAATAAATCGTGCTTAGACGGTATGTTATTTTATATTGTGAGAAAAAAAAGAAATGACAACACCTTATATTTCTTCAACTTAAAAAAATATATATATAACCTAGGTACTACACCAATTGCAATGAAAACTAGGATTAAGAGCACACTGCCCTTTTGTACCTAGAATTTTACCACCATTTCCAAGGTACCAACTTTGGTTAGGTAAGATCTAACCTAGAATGATAAATAGGATCAACAACAATCTGACCCTAGTTACCTAGACTTCCGCCGCCACTTTCAAAGTAACATTCTAAGTTAGGTAAAATCTAACATAGGATGATAACTAGGATCAAGAACACTCTGACCCTCTGTAGTTAGAATTTTGCCACAATTTTAAGGGCATTATCCTAGGTTAGGTAAAATACAACCTAGGACGATACCTAGGATCAATATCACTCTGGCCCTCTGTACCTAGAATTTTGTATACATTTTCAAGGTAACATTTTAGGTTAGCTAAAATCTAACCTAGGATGATAACTTGGATCAAGAACACGCTGTGCCCTCTGTACCTAAAAATTTGCCACCATTTTCAAGGTATTATTTTAGGTTAGGTAAAATCTAACCTAGGATGATAACTAGGATCAAGATCACTCTGGTTCTCTCTCCCTAGAATTTTGCCAACATTTTCAAGTTATCATCCTAAGTTAGGTAAAATCTAACTTATAATGATAACAAGGATCAAGAATACTCTGACCACATGTAGCTAACATTTTGCCACCAATTTCAAGTTATCATCTTAGGTTAGGTGAAATATATTCTTGAATAATAACAAGGAACAAAAAGGCTCTGGCCCTCTGTACCTAGAATTTTGCCAACATTTTCGAGGTATCATTCTAGGTCAGGTAAAATCTAACATGCGATTATAACTAGAATCAAGAACACTCTAGCCCTCTGTACCTAAAATTTTGCCACCGTTTTCAAGCTGGCACATAAAGATTTATAAAATGAAATTATATTTAAAAAAATTAAGTACAGATGCATCCCTAGAAAAAATCACGATTACAGGAGAAATCTTCGCTCCGTCCTACATCTATTTTAGGAAAAATTTCCTCCATTTTCAATTTCAAATGCAGGCGTTCTTGTAATTAAATGATGACTAAACAGTAATGCGGTGCAGGGGGACAGCCAGTTACTGAAGATATCTTTGCTGCCTTTAGCTTCCGTTGTAGAGAGCTATTACCAATATATTTCTATTACGGGAGAAATATTCCTCGGTCCAACACTCGTTTTTCAAAACTTTTTTCCTTCATTCCTAATCTTAAATGCAAACATTTATCTAATAAAATTATATTTAATAACTATAAAAGGCAGAGAAAACATCGGGAGAAAAAGAATTTAAGATTACATGGCTCTATCTAACTTCCAATCTTGGGAATTGTTGCCTGCATTTTTAAACTGAAACACAAACATTTATGCAATAAAATTGTATTTAACAACAATACCGGACAATCTTCTTTTGCAACATCGAGGGAACATCGGGAGAAGAAAAATTACGATTACGGGAAAGATCTTCACTCCGTCTAACTTCCATTTTCGAAAATTATGAAAGGCAGAAAACTTGCATCCATGCTTGGGAGTCTACAAGAGCATGTAACATGGTTATAGGGGTTATGGTTTTTGTCTTCTGGATGAAACTAGTTTTGCGACGTACGTCCCCCCCGCCTTCGCGATTCTGCTACCGAGTTCACGACTAGACATCTCCTGAAACTCGCACCTCACGCCGACGTACAGTTGTAGCTGGAACGCTTTGGATATCTTTAAGTTAAACTACGGATATCCAGCGCGTGTGAGTTAAAAACCAGCAAATCTCACATGTTATTAATAGCAAAATTAAGTGTGAAAATGTGTTATCATCTGTGATCTATAAATCTATTATCTTTAATTTCTTTACCATTATCCAATAGCGTTCAAATTTTGACTTTTTACCTAGTAGAATCTTCAGATGCTTTTTACAATATCAATATAAAACAAGAAAAATGTCACAGAATTTTCGGGTGTAATAAGCACGTCTTTTGAATCCGTTCTGACGCAAATTAAATTTATTAAAGCTAAAGTCAATGGAACCGGTATGGAAACCAATAGTATCTGATGGAAGGAAGAAGTTTTTCAATCGGGATTTTAATCCCTCAAATATTGCTGTAAACGGAATCGTGAGTTTACGAACTCTTAGAAACAGAGATATCGACAAAAATCAGATGCGGCTTTACGTCCCCGGTGGAAAAACATTCATTATTTTAGGAAGAAAGTATTCTCAAAAGGTTTATCCATATGAGCGGTATCGGTCTAAGAAAAAATTTAGTCGAGTTTCCAGGAGCCAAGATTTTGCTACAAATACATCAGAAGCAGAAATTAACACTTATGACCCCTGGTGGCCAAACCATTCTTTACCAAACATTAGAAATTATGTGAAAATATTTTCCATCAGGTCTTGTATGCGATACAGAAAGAATTTTACAAATCGGAGTTTCAGAAGCAGAAATAACGCAGAAAACGCAATATACTCTTGTGCCCCCTAGCGGAAAGTCTATGATTTATTTGAAAATTTAGAATTTATAGGAAAAACATTTCGCATCGGGAACACTAACCAACAAAGAAGGAATTTTTCAAAACGGACTCTTAGAAATAGAGATATTGACAAAAATAAGATATACATCTACGCCCACTGGAGTAGAAACCATGCATTATGTCAAGAAGAAAATGTTCCTAAAAGGTTTGTCGACATAAGTAGTATCGGTCAACAAACGAATTTGTTTCGCAATCGAGATTTTAGAAGCTCATAGTTTGCTTAAAATATGTACATCAGAAGCCGAAATTAAGCTTACGCCACCTGGTAGCCAAACCATTTTTTACAAAAATTAAAAATTATGTGCAAATGATTTCCCGTCAGGAGCTGTATCCAGTGCAGAAAGAATTTTCAAATCGGAGATTTAGAAGCAGAGATATAGGGAAAAAGCAATTTACCTTTACTCCCTTTAGCGGAAAGTCTATGAATTACTTGAAAATTCTGTAATTATGTGAAAAACATGTCACACTGGAAACACTATCTAACAAAGAAGGAATTTTTCAAATCAGACTCTTAGAAGTAGAGATTTTGACAAAAATAAGATATACATCTACGCCCCCGTGCGTAGAAACGATGCACTATTCTAAGAAGAAATGTTTCTAAAAGTTTGTCGTCATGAGTAGTATCAATCTACAAACGACGTTTTTTTCAATCGATAATTTAGAAGCTTATATTTTGCTGCAAATACATCAGAAGCGGAATTAAGATTTACGCCCCTTGGTGGCCAAACCATTTTTTTTTTACAAAAATTAGAAATTTTGTGCAAACGATTTCCCATCAGGAGCTGTATCGGATGCAGAAAGACGTTTTCAAATTGTAGTTTTAGAAGCAAAGATATAGGGGGAAACGCAATTCACCTCTACGCTCCCTAGCGGAAAGTCTATGAATTACTTGAACATTTTGAAATTATATGAAAAACATGCCACACTGAAAATACTATCTAACAAAGAAGGAAGTTTTTAAATCTGACTCCTAGAAGTAGAGGTATTGACAAAAGTAAGATATACATATACGCCCCTGGCGGAAAAAATGTGGAATATTAAAAGAAGAAAACGTTCCGAAAAGGTTTATCGATGTGTGTGGCATCAGTCCACGAAATATTGTTTTAAATCGATATTTTAGAAGATCAGATTTTAAGGCAAATACATCAGAAGGAAAAATTAACACTTACGCCCCCTGGTGGCGAAAGTATGCTTTACCAAAAATTAGAAATTATATGCAAAAGATTTTCCATCAGGAGGTGTATCGCTGAAAAAAATATTTTTTCAAATGCAACTTTTAGAAGAAGAGTTATCGGGAAAAATGTAATTTATTTTACGCCCCTAGCGGAAAATCAATGCGTAATTGGAAAAAGTTACTACACTGCCGGACAATTGCTAAGGACGGATGACAATAGCAACGATAGCAACCATAAAATGGAAGGCAGGAAAATGTGTAAATTAACATAAGTGCGGGATACAGTAAGACGTGTTGTGCGTATGCAAATTTTGGATTGCCGAACTTGTTCGTGATGTCATAGCACTGATAAGAGATATAAAGGATTTGACGCGTATTGACCGTTGTTGTTCAAACGCAAAGTTGAAAGGGAAAGAACCAATTGACGAACTTGCAATTTTCAGTATGTCTTCCCGACATCACCTAGATGACTTTACGCGTGGCCGTATTATTGGCAAGATTGAAGAAGGCGAAAAATAACAGATGTTGCCAGGGAGTTCGACGTCAGCCACAGTGATGTTTCAAGGCTTTGGAAATCATTTCAAACAAATGGAGAGTGTAGCAAACGTCACGGGGGAGGTCGTGTTTGCAGTAAGACACCTGCAGAAGATCGGTACATAGTGCTATCAACAAAAAGACACCGGCGCAGCACAGCTAGTGAGGTAGCAAATCAGTTTGTGGCTGCTACTGGCAAGCGGATCTCCCGAAAAACTGTCGCCAGACGTTTGCATGAAGGAAGACTATACGCCCGCCGTCCTGTTGTGTGCATCCCATTGTCCAGACGTCACCGTACCGCCCGTTTGCAATGGTGCCATCAACATCGCAATTGGACTGATAACGACTGGTCTGCTGTCCTCTTCTCAGATGAGAGTAGATACAGTCTATCGTCTGATTGTCGACAACATTTGATCTGGCGTGATAGTGGTACTGCATATTGTCCAGCAAACATACAGGAAAAGGACCGATATGCGACATGTAGTGTCATGGTATGGGCTGGCATCATGCTACCTCATGTTCGCATGTTCCGTGGTGCTGTCGGTGATAGATTCATTTTCATGGAAGACAACGCAACATGTCATCGAACAGTTGCTGTCCAGGAGTGTCTTGAGAGCGAGGATATTGAACGCCTCGTATGGCCAGCACGTTCTCCAGATCTGAATCCCATTGAAAATGTGTGGGATGCTTTAGGGAGAAGTCTTGCTGGTCGCCAATGCCCTCCAATAAACAAGGACACCCTCATCCGTGCACTGACAGAGGAATGGGATAAATTACCCCAACAGCTGCTTGATAATGTTTTGCAAAGCATGACACGACGTGTGGAGTCTTGCATCGCCCTCCATGGTGGCCATATCCCGTATTGACATCTTACGCCGGAACGCATGCGGACGGTAATTGCATTTTTTTCACGTTCACGTATTCTGCACAAAATGGCCTGTTTGTCCCTTGAACACGTTCCAAAGCCTTCTGGATTTCAGAGCACAATAAATTGTCTTTGTTGTAATGTCCTGGCATTCTGACATTATTTTATTTCACTTGGCATCCAACCACACTTACTTTTGTATGCGCTATATAGCCGTTTATGATCCGTCCTTAGCAATTGTCCAGCAGTGTATATCTAAAATACTCTTCGACATAATTGAAATCGAAAGATTAAAGAATTTTTTCAATCGGATGTTTAGAAGCAAATATGTTTAATAAAACGCATTTTTGAATTCGACATCATCTGCATTTTCGCCCTCTAGCAGCAAAATTGCGCTTCGTAAAAAAAAAAAAAAAACGAAATAAAGGATCATCATTCGCATATTTCAAGCTTCCCAATGCAAAAATAATTTTTCAAATCGGATTAATAGTTGCAGAAATTTCGTGGGTACAGGCGGACTGACGGACAAACCGATAACATAAGCACGATCTTTTTTTACAAAAGACGGGCTAAAAAATATATATATTTGAAAAAAATCAAAGGGGCACAGTAGCTACTGTTCCGCAACCTACAGCGTGGATCTACGTCAAATGTCACTATTTCATGGCACTACCTTACTAGTTCTACGTCCTTAAAGTATTCAGCGAAGGACAATTGACGTAGCCCTACGCTTTAGATTGCGGCACGTTTGCTACTGTGCCCCTTTGATTTTTTTTTAAGATATACAATTTTCAAGAAATAAAACGAAATAAATGTTTTATTTCGTTTACTTAAAGGCAATTTATATTACGTACAGTTCATAGTAATGCTGATTATAAATGAATGTTAATAGAAGCCGTAGTATTATCGTTGTCAGTACTTATTGGCAATATTGTTTCTGAAGAAATCGTTTTGAAAAAAACACCATAAAGGTGTTAAACTCTTTAGTTGAAAAATTGTTTCAACTAAGGAGTTTGAAACAATTTATCGAACTACTTAGTGGCCTTGTTATAAATTTAGCGATATGTTTCACTGGCATGTTCCTGGAACCAATTCTGTACAATACGATCACTATGGTAGGACGCATTATCTTGTTGAAAGAAGCCATCGCCAATGGAATAAACCATCCACATGACAGGATGCACTTGATCCGCAACGATGTTTAGATATAATGTGCCAGTCAGACGTTGATCAACACAAATTAAAGGGCCCAAATCATGCCAGGAAAACATTCCCCAAACCATAACGTTGCCTCCACCAGCTTGAAAGTTGTAGCAATGCATTTGTGGTGCATGCTTTCGTGCTGTTTCCGCCAAATTCTCATTTGGCCATCGGCATGGAGCAACTGAAAACGTGATTCATCGGACCACATAATTTGTTTCCAATTAATGACTGTCCAATCCTTGTGCTCCTGTGCGAACAGACGTTTTCACTTGTTAACTGCAGACAGCAAAACTGTTCGAACAGGCATTCGGCTGCCATATCCCATCCGATGCAGTATACGGCGAACAGTGCGTGCAGAGATCATTTGAGGGGATCCTTGGCTAAGATGGTCTGTAATTTGCTGCACTGTTGCCCTTCTGTTGTCCGTTACCAGTCTGGACACTCTCCGTTCCGCCCGAGCAGTCACTAGTCGATGACGACCACACGTTGTACATAGAGACCCAGTTTTTTGCCTGACAGTCCAGTCTTTTAACAATATGAACAACAGCTACTCTGAAACATTTCACGAATGCGGCGATTTTGGTGATACTCGCTCCATGGCTCCGAGCTCCTACAATCATCCCACGTTGATCGTCCGTCAAATCGCATTTTTTACCCATCTCGTCACCAAAAACCCACCTCTACCACTGTCGCAAGCACTAAGCTTTCCCTTCTTTTTACTAGCCTCGCCCTCTGGCGGCAACAGCGTGTAGCCATAGCTCATTTGCTTAAAACTGTCAGGTGGTCATAATAAAGTGGCCACTCAGTGTATTTGTCCTGGCTACTGTTTCTGCAGTGCCACCAATGAAACTTAAGTTATTCTCTCTTACACTTCTTCTTTTGAGCAACTTCAGAAATCTAGTTTTGCTTAAATTGCCCGATAGCATAACCTTATCGGGCCTGATATAAGCAATTACCCCACCAGGTTTGATGGGTGGTATTAGTGTCCGACTTCTCACCATTAGTTGGAAATTGGTCTTGTTTTGAATGCCAAGTCAGGCGTGGATCTTGTATTAGTCTAACCGCACTGTCTCTCTCCCCTCTTAAGAACCAATATCAATAAATTAGGCACGACGGAGCTTTTAGTTAATTGAATTGCTCACAACAGCCATTGAGCCGGCGAATATAAAAAAAAACAAAAAACAAGCAGTTTCCCCTTTTAAAAATGGATGATTGTTTTCTTTTTGAATCGAGAAAGTCTGCAAACGGGAACGGTAAGAAGGGAAGTGTAGATGACTACAAACAACGATTTTCCAAGAAACCCCTCCAGGAAAAACACCTATGAGGTAAAGATGTCAATTCTTGCAACAGGCGGCATAAAACCCAAGAACTTAAAGATCATGTACCTGATGCATTAGTGCAAAAAGCGAGCGGAATCTTTGCCAGGTCTCCACATAAACCGAAAAGCCAGAACACAATAACCAACGGTTAATATGATGTTGGAATTCCACGTAACGCAAAAGAGCTCTCACCCGGCGAGATATAGACGCAACAAGATTTTTGAAGGTGCCTTGTAGTATTTGGTATCATAACGTTACCAGCACGTGCTTTAAAACTTGTAAGTTACGCAGTTGGGGAGCAGCAAATCGGATTTGCTGTTACCACACAAACCACAGATGCTTGTTTGGATTAATGCCTGGGAAACGTGGTGAAATTCTTTAAACTCGCTGAAGTCAGTTGTCCTTCGCACTAAAGAACAAGAATAACGTTAATTAATAGAGATCAGTAGCAGGTGTTACTTATACCGTTTCATGACCATCATACGCGCCATTGTTTTCTGCAGTTGCTTCGATTTTCATAAAGACGCAGTAGTCACAACCTTTTAGCTCTTCGGTGATGAAAGCTGGCGCATAAACATTCAGTGGTAGTTTGGAACACCATGTTCGACGACACAAAACAATATGACTTGAATGGTGACGAAAAATTCCCCCAATATGACCCGATTACTATTTATAAGTGAAAAGGTGATTTAAATAGTATAGAGCAGTAGTTTCAACCGGTAAAACGCTGGGGGAACTTTCGCGGACCTGGCCATTCTGAAGTGAAACCTTCAGGCTGTTTTGGACCATTTAATCTTATAATATTGTATGTATTATAATGATCACTGCGTACAATCCATTATTTCTGATAATATTGTATGTATTATAATGATCACTGTCTACAATCCATTATTTCTGATAATATTGTATGTATTATAATGATCACTACGTACAATCCATTATTTCTGATAATATTGTATGTATTATAAAGAATACTGCGTACAATCCATTATTTCTGATAATATTGTATGTATTATAAAGATCACTCTGCACAATCCGTTATTTATATAACAGATTATTCCACGTCAGATTTTTTCAGCTAATACTCGTAAAATTAAGCTGTTAGTGTCCCATGTCAGATTATTTCAGCTAATATAATTAATTTGTTAATATTCCATGTCAGGTTATTTACGCTAACATAATTTAATCTGATAATATTCTTCAATGATTAATAAGTGACATCCATAATTAATATACCACAATAGTCTCCATAAAATCATTTTTCTGGGATTAATGCGACATTTGTTGCTGGTGCTTCGCTATAATCTTCTAGAGCCGTGGTTCTAGCGTCGTTTCTGGAAGGTGCAGTGCAGCATTAATGTCCATTATGTTCCTGTGCTCTGCTTTGATTGCCAAAACGGCTGAAAAGGTTTCCTCGCAATAAACATGTGCTTGAAAATGTTACCAATATTTTTAGAGATTTGTCCCTGAGACCTGTATATTCTTTCTCCATAATACCCCAAACCTGAGTCAGAGATTTTAATCTGAATATCGATACCAGACTGGCATCTGAAGGAAATTCAACAAAGATTTCCCTTTCCTGGTGAGTTAGCTTGCAGGAATTCAGACATTCTTTGAAGAGATTAGCGATCCAAGTTTCCATTGATCTTCCTCGACAAGTGTTCAAAGAGTAGAATAATATGTCGACTAAACACGATAAAAACAAATGCAGTGCACAACGTACCACATGTTAAAATACTTTACTAATAAAAACACACCATACGCTTCGTTAGATCTTTCGAAGACACATCGTCTTCATCATCAGATGATACAGTGTAATATCACGAGAAGGACATTGACTTAAATACGGTTGGGCGACGTCACAAACATATACATCACGCCATCTATGAGAGAACAATGCTGAAATCAAAAAATATCAAATACCCAATCAACATGAAGAATTACGAACTAACACATTTGTCCATGAAGAATTACGAAAAAAATTACAAACTAACACATTTGTTCATGAAGAATTACGTGAAGAATTATGAACTAACAACATGAAGAATTCCGTTCATTAATATGAATGTATTAATTCGTAATTCTTCATTTTAGCTTGAATAATTACGAACTAACACATTTGTCCATGGATTACTTGTCATTTGATTATGTGTTTGTGACGTCACTCAACAGTATTGAAGTCAATGTCCTTCTCATGATATTACACTGTGTCATCTGATGACAAAGACGATCTGTCTTTGAAAAATCTAATGAAGTACCAACTGCTCCTGTACCCGCTCCTTCAGGGCAAATTTTTCTCGTCTGCGTCATCAAATCGTTGTCCCCGGATTGGTGTGTTTTTATTAGTAAAGTATTTTAACATGTGGTACGTTGTGCACTGCAATTGCTTTTATTATGTTCAGTCGACATTTTATTCTACTATTGGATTTTAACACGAATTAGTATCATAAAAGTGTTCAAATAAATTTTGGTTTAGATTTCCTCTTACTTTGACTCCATTTCGATTTAAAAAAAATGAATAAATTCACTCGTTTTTTGTGGTCCGTCAGAAAACACTCGCTGACCGGTCTTTGGGAGACACTGGCCTAGAGGACGCATGTGTACTGCTGATTCCAGTATTTAACGCAATCTCTAAATAATTTTCTAAGACTCTCATTTCAAATTATAGATCTCATGCTATAATTTAAAAACATCGTGAACACTAATACGCGGGTTGTACCGAAAGTAATGCAAGCCATGGCATAACATTTTATATAACTGACAGAGGTCGTTGAAATTGCACATATTGATAAAGTAACACTTTCTCTATAGTAAACCTTCTTTTTCATTGCAGGTAAATAATGGATTCCGAGCAGAAGCAACGTGCCGGCATGGAGTTCTTGACAAATGAAGGGTGCATGCTGACCGACATCCACAGAAGGCTACAGAATGTTTACGGAGATGACACAGCATGAGATCTATAATTTGAAATGAGAGTCTTAGAAAATGATTGTTATTCAGATTTGAAATGATATTACTACCATGTCTTTCCTTTGGCTGTTGAATTGCGTGCCAAAGCTCCAAACAAAAATTCCTTTTCTCCTGTAGAATACAAATCTTGATCCACCTCACGTTTCTGTACAGTAACACCACCTAGTGTTAGCGCTGTACAAAATTGAAAAGGAAAGAATATACGCAAAATGTTTCACGAATTGCACCAGGTATTCTGGAACAATGGGAATTTCTCTCAAGATATTCCACAAATGTTCGGTAACATTCTGGTAGTCAGGATGACTACTGCACCTCATTATCATACTTTTTTTTTGATTGGAGGTTTAACGACCACTGTGAGCAACTCAATGGGCTATAAGCAGTCGCCCGTCCCTAATTTAGGGTCACTGGTTCCAGGGGAGAGAGCCAGTGCCGTAAGACAAACACAACATCCATGCCTCACTGGATTCGAACCCGGACCCCTTTCGGACGAATGATTAGAGGCCATCGCTTAGACCACTGCGCCACTGGGGTGGCTTATCATGCTTTGCAAACCACAACTTGACACGTTTCGCACAATGCACGAGTGCATAAGCTGCTTGAAACCAAGGACGGTCCTTAGAAAACAAGGCTTGCGACATTGGGTGCAAGTGGGTCATGAGAATGGATTCGTGCGCTGCAGATATGAAACGGACCTTCAGAATAACTAAAGTAATGACGTGGTGTGGCACCTACAGCATCAAGGAACCATTTGTATGCGTCACAGATGAAAAACAGAAACCGTCAGTGTGGTATTATTCTGCAGGTTTTCGCAAGGTGTACACTCCACCAGTGTGATGGAAAACAATGTGAAACACGATTCATCAGACCAGATGACACGTTGTCAGTCTTTATCAACCGAGGTTTCATGTGCTTTGCAGCAGTTCACAAGTTTTACTGCACTGATGTTGATAAACATAAGTTTGTGGATTTTAGCACGGTCATATGTACTGGCACGATGGAATTCCCGACAGGATGTCATGACGAAAATGGAATCATTCCGAATGGAGCTTCTGTTTTCGGTGCTTTGGTCTTCTGCTTCCGTTATGCAATCCGTGCCGAAGTTCGCCTTTCGCTATCTGCCGTCTTCCTATAGCGTCCGCAATTTGCACATATGGAGGTAATGCCGTGTCTTCTTTGATAGTAAACATAATTTTCGATTTTTCGATTAGGTTCCTCGTGTTACTCCTACTATAAAAATTATTTATTGGACTTGGTTGACAGATACATTGATATATACAGTATATACATTTTTGTGTACAGAAACGGGGACAGTTTTACGCCAACAAGTACAAATCAAACACGGTGCACAGTATGCCAAATGAACAATATGCACATAGAGAGCCGGTGTACATCAAGTAACACATAGAGAACTAGTACATATTAAACATGGTAAACAGTATGTCAAATGATCAATATACACACAGAGCCAATGTTGACCAACGAACACATAGAGAACACGTAAATATCAAACATGGTCCACAGTATGTCAAATAATCAATATACACAGAGAGAGCCAGTGTAGATCAAGTAACACATAGAGAATTAGTACATAACAAACATAGTAAACAGTATGTGAAATGATCAATATACACAGAGAGAGCTAGTGTAGATGCTGCAACACATAGAGAACTAGTACATATTAAACATGGTACACAGTATGTCAAATTATCAATATACACAGAGAGAGCCAGTGTAGATCAAGTAACACATAGAGAACTAGTACATATTAAACATGGTAAACAGTATGTCAAATGATCAATATACACACAGAGCCAATGTTGACCAACGAACACATAGAGAACACGTAAATATCAAACATGGTCCACAGTATGTCAAATGATCAATATACACAGAGTGAGCCAGTGTAGATCAAGTAACACATACAGAACTAGTACATATTAAACATGGTAAACAGTATGTCAAACGATCAATATACATAGAGAGAGCCAGTTGAGGTCAAGTAACACATAGAGAATTAGTACATAACAAACATAGTAAACAGTATGTGAAATGATCAATATACACAGAGAGAGCTAGTGTAGATGCAGCAACACATAGAGAACTAGTACATATTAAACATGGTACACAGTATGTCAAATTATCAATATACACAAAGAGAGCCAGTGTAGATCAAGTAACACATAGAGAACTATTACATATTAAACACGGTACACAGTATGTCAAATGAGCAATACACACAGAGTGAGCCAGTGTAGTTTAAGTAACAGTCAGAGAACTAGTACATATCAAACATGGTACACAAGATGTCAAATGCTCAATTTACCAAAGCTGAGACGGGCAGAGCCCCAGCCCTACAGACCAAATCAGGGCCCGGTCCCGAATCGGGCTCAGGCTGTAGAATATTTATTGCTGCCCGGGCTCGGGCTCTTAGCGAGAGGAAGAGCGAGATAATGTTTTTTATATAGAACTGTGATTTTATGTGATTTAGCAAATGAGACAATCTGTAGTTGGTCAAGGGAATTCTTCGGTAACTGGTTCTGGTTGGGGAGCGGGCATTCAAGATGGCTACTTGCTCCGGGCCTGTGTGGAAAATGCTATAGGCCGCGCATTAGTGTGTTGCTGCAGAGAAGAAAAAGCATTTTCAAGAACTATAGATATTGAATAGTTGATAGCGTGTAGACGATAATTTACCCTCTATCTCCACGCAGTTGCTTCCTGCTAATTCTATTTAGCAAAGTACATATTGAAGCGCATTATGGCGCTATAATATTAGCATTATTTTAGCAACATACAATTTCAGCACCTCCCGATCATTTTGGATGACCGGCCGCACGAAGCACTTCAGGTGGAAAAACAGAGTAAAAACAAATCGTACAGTTACACTGTAAAAATAGATAGAGGTCCCTTCCAACCACTCCCCATTTGAGAAATGCATCGGATAATTGCAAGAGGAGGAAAAAGTACAAGTGTGGAAACGGAAATGCTTTTTTTAATGCTTGAACAGATTAGCCAGTTTTCGGTGTCGTTCGGGCCCGCACTCTATCTTTCAATATAAAATTCTGGCTCGGGTGGGCTCGGGCTGATATATCGCAGGCTTGGACAGGCTCGGTCTTCGAAAATTGTGCCCGAACTCAGCTTTACAATATACGCAGAGAGAGCTAGTGTAGATCAAGAAACACATAGAGAACTGGTACATATCAAACACAGTACACAGTATGTCAAATGATCAATATACAGAGAGATAGCCAGTGTAGATGCAGTAACACATAAATAACTAGTACATATCAAACATGGTATCCAGGATGTCAAAGGACCAATATACACACAGACAGCCAGTGTTGATCAAAGAACACACGGAGAACCAGTGCTACAAAATATCATATGCCTATATCAATATCATAACACAATATCCATGCCTCACCGGGATTCGAGCCCGGCCTCATCTCGGACGAATGATCAAAAGCCATCGCTTCGATCACTACGCCACCGGGGCGGCCTATTATTTCCTCGTTTTTAGTTATTGAAGCTCCTGCAAGACGCGCAGAAATGGCCATGCCTTTTTTTGAGGTTACTGAGATCTGACATTGTCGACAATTACTACACGAAACCTGTTTCACCTGCTACTGTTGAACTAATACGTGGTAGCCGACATCATACTGCACTTCTTTCTACACGGTTGAGTCACATTATTGTGACCACCAGCTAATATCCAGAGTAAACGCCGTGTGCAACGCGGACAGCAGCTAGACGGGCTGGGAGTGACTCAGTAAGGTTTTGGAAGGTATTCGCAGGTATGTAAAGCCATGCTTACTGCAGTGCATCTGACAGCTGCTGGAGGATATGTGGTGGAGGATCCATAGCGCGAACAACACGATCGAGGTGGTCCCACAGATGCTCAATTTGGTTAAAGTCTGGGAAATTAGGGGGCATGGGAAGTACTTTGAAGTCTTGATCATGCTCTTCCAACCACCCTCGGACATTTCTAGCTGTGTGGCAGGTCGCATTGTCGTGCTGGAAGGTCCCATCCGCCCTAGAGAAGACCATCAGCATGTATGGGTGTACGCGGTCTGCAAGGATGGATTCATAACGACTTTGGTTCATAGTGCCTTCCACACGTATGCGTGAACCCAGGGAATGCCACGAAAACGTTCCCCAGACCATAACGCTGCCCCCACGAGCTTTCGTTCTTCTAGCAATGTTTGAAGAGTGTTTGTTCTCAGATGTTTCTCGACTTATACGCCAAGGTCCATTCGTTCGATGAAGCAGAAAACGTGACTCATCGGAGAAGGAAATCCTTTGCCAATCAGTGGAGGTCCAATTCCGATACTGCCGTGCAAATGTAAGCCTTTTCTTCCAATGCACCTTTGTTAGCATTGGTACAGTGACCGTCCGTCTGCATCGGAGCCCCATGCGAAATAGGGCTCACTGAACTGTCGTTTTAGACACACTTGCGGTAGCCCCCTGGTTCATTCGGCCAGTGAGTTGCTCCACAATAGCGTGTCGATCAGCTATCACGCCCCTTCGAAGTCGACGTTCACCTCTCACATCAATGGCACGGGGTGCTCCGCAGTTTGCACGTCGCTTATTCGCAATGATGCAATTTCTCCAATGACGGTACACTTTAACCACAGCAGCACGCGAACAGTTCACAAACTGCGCTGTTTCAGAAATACTGCCACCCTTGGCCCGAAAGCCGATAATCATCCGTTTTTGTAAATCTGATAAATATCTCCATTTATCCATGACAGCAACGAGTGACATGTTTTCAGAATGCCTACATCACACCTTACATACCCTCCAAGCCAGCTCACGACACGTTTCTTTTTTCATTTGCTCCGCGCTGTTGATGTCAAAAGTAGGAGGTGGTTAAAATAATGTGACCCGACTGTGTATAACGCACATCGCTGGTGATATCTTTTCTGTGATTTACATATGGCATATTGAGTGTACTCCAGTTGCAGTGGGTGTTTCGATTAGTATGATAAACACTTGTACATTATAACTATCTTAACGACATTTACTTTCCTTTACTTTTAACTACACTTCTGATGTATGTAATTTCAGTGCCTGTGTTATATGGTAAAACATTATCTTCACACGTCCCATGAGCATATGACTTATTTCTGTGACCAAATAACGCAGTGGTTGGAGTTTTAAGATTCCTTAATTTTATTGCAAGATTTATTTTATTTTATTTCATTTATTTATATTTCGCCATGGCGTCTTTAAATTGAATGCAACCTCCCTTTTTATTTTAACAGCGCTGATTATTCACTTACATCTACCGGAGATATTTCACTTTATTTTAAATTGCCAAAGTTTAACTGCGCAGATTTTTTTTGGCTGTAAATATTAATCATCCGTCTTGTATTTTAATTAATTACGCGTACCTTTTTCAGCTTGAAATCAAAAATCTGACATTTTTTCATACCATCCTGTGAGATTAAATGGCTAAAAGAAAACAAAATCCACTTCTCTCTCTCATTTTAATGAAATAACTTTTATAAATTAAATATTCTACTGTTAAGGCTAAACTCTGATGCAAATTATTTAATTCTTTGGTATTTAAAAGGAAGTAAATATTTTCCGCTCGTCATGAGATGAAAAATCCTCCATCCGACTGAAGCGGCACCTGATATTCTTTGAGAGTGATTAATATATAGCTGCATGAAGCTCATAAATATAGAATATCACTCGACGTTTCACACTTTCTGCAATAAATCTTTTAAAACTGGCGAATAGCATATTTATGGCTCGAAGAGACTTGAGAAGTTGGGGCTAAATAAAAAAAAAAGGGTGAGCTTTGTATTTTTTTTTTGAAGCATAATACATGGAGATAGAGCGTTTTTTTCTGGCTGAGACACTGTATCTTGGATATTGCAACTGCGCCATTATTCTTCCGGAGAAAGGCACATCAAACCATATCTCGAAGTCGAAGATAAACGGAAAGGGAACAAAAATGGGGAAGGAGTTTTTAGGGAAGGTATTTCAAAAAAATTAATAAGAAGATAAAAAAATTCTGGAGAGGAAAGAAGTTTTATGTGTTTAACAAAAATGCATGCAAGCACCGTTCTTTTTTTAACAGGAATCCCCGTCATTCCAACTTTAAAATACAGTCAAGCAAGACATTTTCAGCTGCGAATTTCATGACGTAAAAAACGAAGCTCAGTACATTTTTTAAGCGAAATTGTATGCTTTTATGAAAAATATCTTTTATGCTTGTTTCTCAGAGCATTATGTTGCTTTTCCGCACAAATCATGAGTATATCACAAAATGCGCGCTTCTTCAAGCATTGTAGAGAAACATTTTTTTGTAAGTCCGCTTAATGGTGCTATGGAAATTCTAGGTTTTACAGTGGCATGCAAATAGCAAAATTCTTATAGACTAGCCTTTAGAGACGCTGGAAAAAAATCCACTACCTTTCTTGAAGTTATCATTTCAGTTTAATGATTTTGTGGGAACACACCAGTAAAATGAGTCATTTTATATAATGTACTGAAATCATGAAAAACTTCGGCTACACACCATAAAACCTTTTAAATGGCCTGGGCCAAATGGTACACAAAAGATTCTGCAAATCCCAAACCAGAATGTCCACATACTGGGAGGGGTTTAGTAAAGCTACGGTTAAAGGTTTTTTTTCCTTTTTGATCTAAGCAGTACCGACCATAAACCTGTTACTGGTGCTAAACGCTCACTTCTTTTCTTTTAATTTCTCTTCCATGACCTAAGATATGATGGGAAAGCGATAGTGCCCTTGACATAGACCACAGATGGAAACGGGTCATAGTTCAACGTGTTAACGAGACGACAATTTCTCGCGGTTCCAACGGGTCGGGTCAAGGTGTTCCTGAATCGATTTTGACCCGGTTTTACTCCCGTGTTACTTTTGAAAAGAGAAAAATACATTCCAAAGGAAAATGCGCATTGTGGAATTCTGTAGTCGATACTGGTCCCCACGAAGTGAATAAGGATTTTCCATGCAAAAATATTGTCGTCTTTTTCTTAAAGCAACGAAGATTTCCACCGACCGACGACAAACACACCAACACCATATCGTAAAAAGATACTTGATTTACGTTCTTCAACAGGACGATTGTTCAGGGCAAGGTACAGGCAAACGGCATTGCCTGCTTCTCAGCTGATTCACTCTCTCCGTGCGAAGTTTACTGTATGACTATGAGTTCCTTTTCACATCGCATCTTTTACATTGAGCATTCAGATGTTTTCGATTGATGTGCTAACATCCCCGTTCCCATGACATGTCATGTCGAAATTAACACCTTATTGGTTAATATGGATGGATTTAATAATATGGGGTTGAGAAAGGCTTCGAGGCCAACAAATACGTGCTTGTTAAAAACCACAAGGGGAGGACTGAATGCTGGAAATGTTTTCGTCTCATTAAGGAACCGACGAATGATTCTGTATTGTTTGGTCTTGCTTGTTGTTCAACATGTGGAAAGTGCATAATTAAAAGCATGATGTCCACGGTGTAATAAAACATTACCGAAAAAACAATCTAACGGAGCATATTAAAGTATGCGCACCTCCATCAAAGCGTGGAAAGAGTGAGCAATCTAAATACATTTAAAAAAATACATCGTAAATAAGGTTTCCAGTTTGCAATATATTCTTTGTCAAGGTCATAGTCAGCCATTACTTCGGGATTACGCAAAATAGTGGCACTAAACATAACAGCAAACTTTAGCAAGCAATCAAATTTTAATATTAAAAAAGGATTTCAGTTATTTAATTCCAAGTAGTTATTGTGGTGGATGTATACACTGTTAGCCACCCAAAATGCAAAACCAAGAAGGAAGCATTAGATTGGCCTAAAATTTGCAGCATGTCGCCCTCGAGAGGACATGCAAAACGATTAGCATTGCAGGGCATATGCAAATCATGTGCGCCCGGCACGCCACCGAGAAGCACTATAAGAAGGGTGCACAGAAGGCGGGGTGTAAGTAGTGGAAGTGTGTTGTGCTGTCGAATCTGTGCGTGGGAAGCTTCCTGATACCTCTTCGCAGAATACGGCAATCATTCCAGCACGTTTCGGAGTTCGACAGAGGACGAATAGTTGCTTATCGCGACAGCGGCTTATCGTACCGAGACATCGGCACCCGTGCGACATCCAGCTAAAGTGAGGCGAGTATGGATTCGGTTGGTGCACGAAGGACGGACTGACCCACGTGAGCGATTGGCGCAGCCGCAACACACCACCGAACTAGAGGACCTGCATGTTGTGCGACAGGAATTAACGGCTCGCACCGACACATCACGAACGTTTGCGCAGGAATTAGGGTGTGTTGTGCAACAACATGTGTCAGCATGTACCGTTCGACGTCGACTGCAGGAGCGGGGACTTGTCGCACGGCGCCCATTGCTCCGATTAGCATTGACGTTACACCACCGGAGAGTGCGGCGGCAGTGAGCCGTTGAACGCCGCACCTGTACTACGGAATGCCACAACATTGTCTTCTCCGACGAATCCCGCTTCTGCCTGCAACACCACGATGATGGAATCTGCGTGTGGTGGCACCGCGGCGAGAGACTGTATGACGCCTGCATTATGCATCGCCCTACCGGTCCGTCGCTGGCGTTATGGTTTGGGGCGCAATTGGATATTACACCTGCACCCCTCTGGTACGCATCGCTGGTACACTCAACAGCCACCGCTACATCTCCGACGTTGTGGAGCCTGTAGTCCTCCTTTACCCGCAGGACCTACCAGTGACCACGTTTCAACAGGACAATGCGCGCCCGCACCTGGCACGCATGGTGCAACAATTATTTACGGCCCACTAGGTGTCACTGCTACCGTGGGCCGCCTGTTCTCCCGATATGTCGCCCATCGAACACGTCTGGTTGATAATCTGCAACCGAGTGGCCCGGCAAGCACCACCCGCGGCTACGCCTGACGAACTGTGGCAACGTGTGGAAGTAGCCTGGACCGAAATACCCCAAGCCCACATCCAAAGCCACTTTCGTTCGATGCCGCGGCGTGTAGCTGCCGTTATTGCCAGCCGTGGGGGCCACACGAACTATTAATGTCTGCGTGTTCCGCAAGTCGCACGGGCCTGTAAGCTCAATCGTTTCATTTTTGTATCTGTTGTTATGTGTCCAGTAAATCTGGCTTTGCCTGTCTCGTGTCCTCCTTGCTGTTGCATTCTGGGTGGCCCGCAGTGTATATTACGTTTATATATATATTTGTGATTTTCTTCTTATGAATGATTATCAAATCGTAATTTATATGCTGCGTATGACTCTTAGCTATATGTGTTTATACACTGCTGGCCACCCAAAGTGCAGCACCAAGAAGGACACGAGATAGCAAAGCCAGATTTACTGTACGCTTAACAACAGATACAAAGGTGAAACGATTGAGCTTACACGCCCGTGCGACTTGCGGAACACGCAGACATCAATAGTTCGTGTGGACCCCATGGCTGGCATTAACGGCCGCTACACGCAGCGGCATCGAACGAAATAGGCTTTGGACTTGGTCTTGGGGTAGTTCGGTCAAGGCTGCTTCCACACGTTGCTACAGTTTATCAGGCGTAGCAGCGGATGGTGCTTACCGGGCCACTCGGTTGCCGATCAGCGACCAGACGTGTTCGATAGGCGACATATTGGGAGAACAGGCGGGCCACGGCAGCAGTGAAACCTGGTGGACCGTGAAGAATTGTTGCACGATGACTGCCACGTGCGGACGCGCATTGTCCTGTTGAAACGTGGCCGCCGGCAGGACCTGCAGGTAAGGGAGGACTAAGGGCTCCAAAACGTCGGAGATGTAGCGGTGGCTGTTGAGTGTACCGGCGATGCGTACCAGAGCGGTGCGGGTGTTATATCCAATTGCGCCCCAAACAATAACGCCAGGCGACGGACCGGTATGGGAATGCATAGTGCAGGCATCATATAGTCTCTAGCCGCGGTGCCGCCACATGCGGATTCGACCATCGTGGTGTTGCAGGCTTAAGCGGGACTCGTCGGAGAAGACAATGTTGTGGCATTCCGTAGTCCAGGTGCGGCGTTCAAGGGCCCACTGCCGCCGCACTCGCCGGTGGTATAGCGTCAATGGTGATCAGAGCAATGGGCACCGTGCGACAAGTCCCCGCTCCTGCAAACAACTTTGGATGGTACGCGCTGACACAGATTGTTGGGCAACACACCCTAATTCCTGCGCAAACGTTCGTGATGTGGCAGTGCGAGCTGTCAATGCCAGACGCACAACATGCCAGTCCTCACGTTCGGTGCTGTGCTGCGGCCGCGGCAATCGCTCACGTCGGTCCGTCCGTCCCTCGTGCACAGACCGAATCCATACTCGCCTCACTGTGGCTGGGTGTCCTCCCACACGGGCGCCGATGTCTCGGTACGATAAACCGCTGTCGCGATAAGCCACTATTCGTCCTATGTCGAACTCCGAAACGTGCTGGAATGACTGCCGTATTCTGCGACGAGGCATCAGGAAGCTTTCCACGCAAATGTCTGGCAGTACAACACACTTACACTACTTACACCCCGCCTTCTGTGCACCCTTCTTATAATGCTTCTTGGTGGCGTGTCGGGCGCACATGATTTGCATATGCCTTGCAGTGCTAATCGTCTATATGTCCTCTCGCGGACGACGCATGCTGCGAATTTCAGGCCAATCGGATGCTTCCTTCTTGGTGTTGCATTTTGGGTGGCCAGCAGTGTATTTTCTTGTGTTAGTACGTTGGCAATAATTTCTAATAAGCACGTTTCTTTTTATGTTTATGAGGAATAATGAATCTCCAAACATAATATAGTCTTGGTTAAAGAATTTTACTACCTGTTAAAATTAATTTACTAGCAGATGCATTTCCCCAGATCATTTTGGTGGGATTTTCTTCTTATGAATGATTCCTAAATCGTAATTTATATGCTGAATATGACTCTCAGCAGTGTATGCTTGTATTTGTTTATGTTAGTATATCGGCGACGATTTGTAATAAACAGGTGTTTTATAATTCTATGAGGAATAATTTAAAATAAGCTAATTTTCTGAATGAAAGCCACTCCTGTATATCCAAAGTAAAACGTCAAATTATCCGTTCGCAATTTACACTCCAAGGAGAATTTGAAGTTTTGCAATGTTTACTCTCTCTCTCTCTCTGCCTTTGCTCTCTAGAGCATATATCCCATTCGTGCATGCACACATAAAGTTTTATTTTTACTTTCATGAAACTCCGTCATCAGCAGATAGTAAATATCTTTTCAAAACACAATTTTGCTTTAAAATGAAGCAGCGTGTAAATTTCCTTACAGTATACTTTGAAAATGAATTCTTGACTATGGATTTCTAAGGTAGGAGGAAATTACCTTGCGAATCAATTCAGAAATAAAAGTTGCGAAACAGCGTTGGAGCATGAAGAATCCGACACGAAGCATCAGTTATGAAAAACCAACTTGATACAGAAACGTTAAAATCTCTCTGATCTCAAGCATCGTTTTCCCATCAAGATGCTGCTGCAGACTACTTTTTTTTCCTTCCTTTTCATTTTCCTGAAACAGAAGTACATTTTTCCAGCCCTTTTTTTTTAATGAGAAAGTGCGGGACTAGTTCCCTTGCGCTAAAGAGAGCGATTTAGCTAAATGAAGCGCGTATCTCATTAAGACAGCTTTACTCTAAAGAATTTAAATTACGTTTTTATCTCCAGGAATATTTCGCCTATCTGAACCCAAAGGCGAATGTCATTAAAGTAACAAAATTTTTGCATTTTAATGCCTGTTTCAGAAACAGTTGCTTCAATGTGCTAATAGGAAGAGATACGAGAGATAATAAAAGAATCCAGGTACAGAAAACCGTGCTATCTGATTTTTGGCAAAAAAGCATCATATCTGTTTAACTGCAGAATAAAGTTTAACTGCTGCTCTCAGCAAAAATATTCACCTTCAGGTCCTTCAGTGCTGGGAATTCTAACAACCGTTAAAATTAATGTCCCATTTTGTAGTTGACTGTGGATTCTTATTTATTTTCATTTAATAAGAATTCTGTTAAACGTGGACAAAATTAAAGAAAAAAGGCAATAAGAAGATCAGGATTAGTCTAGATTCACTGATACTCTTCTGTTATGGTTAGTCCTTTACATTTTTCTAAAATAGTAACGTCCCTTTATGTATTTTTACAGTCCAAAATCATCAAAGAAGGACGTACAAGAAAATCCTCCGGATTTTTTTGGCTTGCGATTAAAGCGAAGGCGAAGATAAAGCATAAATTTAGAAACATAGGTATTGTAATCTTAGATTTAGGGACCGAGGTATTTGGTTAGAGAACAGAACAAACAGAACGACTTTCCAACTACGTAATTATTGCTATGCGGATGTAGAACATTTCAAATGGATCAGTACCTAAGACAATGTTTAAAGAAAAATATTCGAACTGAATATTTTAATTACGAAATCTAGAAAAAGGAAGACTATTAGCAAGATAGTAATGCTGTGGCCATGTTATGAATGTGTGAATGAGGTTAGGTATTTCTGGGGCTTATACTTCATGTTATGTGGCCGCAATCTTAGTAGTTATCTTAACCGGTGAGTTTCCTTATATAACTCGTTAACCATAAATCACAATCTAGAAAAAAACTAAATCAGTGAAAAAACCAGGTTGAAAGGAATCAGAACTCACATGCACTTCAAATGTTTTTTCTCCAGAAAGTGAAGTTTCAGTATTCCGTACTCTTAAGTCGACTACTCTTATATCGTATGTTTTCACAATCACTCACATTCCAATCACACGCTGGAAGTAATTAACTAGGGGTAGGCTAAATGGGCTGAATTCAGTTCGAACTAAAATATAACAAGAAAGATGACACCGAATTTTCGAGTGTAATAAGCACGTCTTTTGAATCCGTTCAGACGCAAATTAAATTTACCAAAACTATTCAAAGTTAATGGAGCCGGTATGGAAAACAATAGTGTCTGACGGAAGAAAGAAGTTTTTCAATCGGGTTTCTAATCCCTCAGATATTGCTGTAAACGGAATCGTGAGCTTACGCCATCTGGTTGCAGACTTGTGCGTTAAGAAAAAACATAAATTTATTTGACAAACATTTCGCATCGGAAACATTATCTAGCAAAGAAGAAATTTTCCAAATCGGACTGCTAGAAGTACAGATATTGACAAAAATAAGATATACATGGTTTCTACGCCCCTGGCGTAGAAACCATGCATTATTCCAAGAAGAATATGTTCCTAAAAGATTTGCCGACATGAGTACTATCGTTATACAAACGACGATTTTGAATCGAGATTTTAGATACCTATATTTTACTGCAAATACATCAGAAGCGGAAATTAAGATTTACGCCCCCTGGTGGCCAAACCATTTTTTCACAAACATTAGAAATTATATGCAAACGATTTCCCATCAGGAGCTGTATCAGGTGCAGAAAGAATTTTTCAAATCGGAGATTTAGAAGCAGATGTATAGGAGGTAAAGCTATTTACCTTTACGCCACCTAGCGGAAAGTCTATGAATTACTTGAAAATTTTCAAATTATATGATAAACATGTCACACTAGAAACACTATCCAACAAAGAAGGATATTTTCAAATCGGACTCCTAGAAGTAGAGATATTCACAAAAATAAGATATACATCTACGGAGATGTATATCTTATTTTTGTCAATATATATAAGATATACATCTACATATATAGGAGAAAATTTCCTAAAAGCTTTGTCGAAATAAGTAGTATTGGTCAACAAATCACTTTTTTTTTCAATCGAGATTTTAGAAACTCATATTTTGCTGCAAATACATCAGAAGCGGAAATTAGGACTTACGCCACCTGGTGGCCAAACCATTTTTTCAAAAATTAGAAATTATGTGCAAAGGATTTCCCATCAGGAGCTGTATCCAGTGCAGAAAAAATTTTCAAATCGGACATTTAGAAGCGGAGATATAGGGGGGGGGGGGGATTTACCTTTACGCCCCCTGGCGAAAAGTCTATGAATTAATTGAAAATTTTGAAATTATATGAAAAACATGTCACTCTGGAAACACTATCCAACAAAGAAGGAATTTTAAAAATCGAACTCCAAGAAGTAGAGATATAGACAAAAATAAAATATACATCTACGCCCCTGGCGTAGAAACCGTGCATTATTTTAAGAAGAAAATGTCTCTAAAAGGTTTGTACCAATGAGTAGTATTGGTCCACAAGCGACGTTTTTTTCAATCGAGATTTTAGAAGCTCATATTTTGCTGCAAATACATCAGAAGCGGAAATTAAGGTTTACGCCCCTGGTGGCTAAACTATTTTTTTTACAAAAATTAGAAATTATGTGCAAACGATTTCCCATCTGGAGCAGTATCCCGTGAAGAAAGAAGTTTTCAAATAGGAGATTTAGAAGCAAAGATACATGTGGAAACGCAATTTACCTCTACGCCGCCTAGCGGAAAGGCTATGAATTACTTGAAAACTTTGAAATTATATGAAAAACTGAAAACACTATCCAACAAAAAAATGATTTTTTCTAATCGAACTCCTAGAAGTAGAGATATTGACTAAAATAAGATATACATGTACGCCCCCGGGCGGATAAACTGTTGAATATTTTAAAAACAAAATATTCCGAAAATGTTTATCGATGTGAGTGGTATCAGTCCACGAAAGATTTTTTTTCAATCGATATTTTAGAAGCTCAGATTTTTTGGCAAATTAATAAGTAGCAAACACTAACACTTACGCCCCCTGGTGGCTAAAGTATTCTATACCAAAAATTTGAAATTATATGCAAAAGACCTTCCATCAGCAGGTGTACCCGCTGAAAAAAATTCAAATCGGAGTTTTAGAAGAAGAGTTATCGGGAAAAATGTAATTAAATTTTACGCCCTCTAGGGGAAAAGCTTTGCGTAATTTGAAAAAGTAACTATATCTAAAATACTCTTCGACATAAATGGAATCGAAAGATAAAAGTATTTTTTCAATAGGATGTTTAGAAGCAAATATGTGGAATAAAATGTATTTTTGAATTCGACTTCATCTGCATTTACGAACATTAGCGGCGAAATTGTACATCGCAAAAAAAAAAAAAAAAAAAAAAAAACGAAATAAAGGATCATCATTCCCATATTAAAAGAAGATTTATTTCAAATCGAACCAATAGTTGCAAATATATCGTGGGTACAGGAGGACGGACGGACAAACCGGTTATACGCACGATCCTTTTTTACAAAAGACGAGCTAAAAAGTGGGCTGAATTCAGCTCGAATGAGTGGTTGTGAAATATTTGTGGTCGGTACTGCTAAAATGAGAGTGGGAAAGGAATTATTTTGCTCTAGCTTTTGTAAATCTCTGTCTGTATATAAATATGTTGCACCTCAACACTAAACTTGAACGTGGCAAGCTCATAAGACAAACAAAATGTATTGACATAACCAACCTTAAAAAACACCATAATACCTTCAAGTTAGAACTGAAGAACAGGTTCTCTGCTTTAGAAGGCCTAACATCGGAAGAAGTGGACATCTCTGAAGTTAACAGAAAAGTAACCAAAGCTCTTATGGAAACAGCAACAAAATTAGCTGGGTCTAAGAACAAGTTGCACGTGAACAAATTATCAGGAAAAACCAAAATGTTGATGCAAAAAAGAAGAGAGATGAGGACAACTAAAGATGTGACTTCCAAAGTGGAATATATAGAGCTATGCAAGACAGTAAGAAAAAGTATCACTGAAGACGTAAGGAAATTCAACTGTGAACTAGTGAGGAAAGCAATTGAAAACAACCAAAGCCTAAAGATAGCAAAGGGACATCTCAGTAAGGGAAGAAAACAGATTATGGCACTGAGAAAAGAAGATGGTTCTGTAACAAGAAATAGAGGAGAAATTTTGACAAGAGTGAAAGATTTCTACTCCAAATTATATGAAAGGGATGATATATGCACTCCAGACATCATGAAAGATACCAGTACCAGAGTTCCTCCAGTCCTTCCAGCAGAAGTTGCACATGCAATCAAGAACATGAAGAGAGGAAAAGCTCCAGGAGAAGATGGAATTACTGTAGACATCATACAAGAAGCAAGTGGAGAAATCGAAACAGTACTCGCCCAAATTTTCACTCGATGCCTTAATGAAGGAAAGATTCCTGAGGATTGGAACACCGCTACAATGATCCTGCTACATAAGAAAGGTGACATTGAGGATCTCGGAAACTACAGACCTATCAGCCTCCTATCAGTAGTTTATAAAATCTTCACTAAAGTTCTTTCACACCGCTTGAAGGTAACACTAGACATGGCTCAACCGAGAGAACAAGCTGGATTCAGGAGTGGCTACAGCACAATAGATCATATCCACGTGCTGAGAGAACTAATTGAAAGAGCGAGGGAATATGAACTTCCATTGTGCATGGCTTTTATCGATTATGAAAAAAGCCTTTGATTCGGTGAAACCATCAGCAGTTACAATGGCTCTGAAAACCTGCGGTATTGAAGATGCATACATTAATATTATTAATAACATCTATGAAAATGCAAGTGCAAAGATTAGGCTGTTTGAAAAATACATACACGTAAAAATTGGAAAGGGAGTGAGACAAGGTGACACCATATCTCCGAAGCTCTTCAATGCCACATTGGAGGGTGTTTTTCAGTCGCTGAGCTGGGAAAACAAGGGGATAAAGATTAATGGAGATTATCTAACCCACCTTCGTTTTGCTGATGACGTAGTCATTTTTGCAACTACCCCATCAGAGCTGCAGAGTATGATCCAGGAACTTGCGGACAAGAGTAAAGAAGTGGGTTTAAAAATGAACTTTCAGAAGACAAAAGTGATGTTCAATGCTTTTACAAGAAATGAAGATTTATCGATTGATGGAAAAAAGCTGGAGATAACAGACACGTTCGTTTATCTTGGACAGCAGATATCAAGTGAGGGTCACATTGATGAAGAAATTAATCGGCGTACAAAACTTGCCTGGAGAGCTTTTGGAAGAAACAGCATAATTTTCAAGAGCAATATGCCATTATGTCTTAAAAGAAAAGTGTTTGATCAATGCATCCTTCCAGTGCTTACGTATGGTGCAGAGACGTGGACCTTAACTAAAAGAGACATACAAAGGCTCCAGACAACTCAAAGAAGCATGGAGAGGTGCATGCTTGGGGTAACCAGGAGAGATAAGAAGAGGAACTCGTGGATCCGAAAATGACAAGAGTGGAAGACATCATGATCAGAGTTAAATCCCTGAAATGGCAATGGGCTGGACATACTGCCAGAAGGACAGATCATCGATGGACAGCCGAAATTTTAGATTGGATTCCAAGGGACAAGAAAAGACCCAGAAGAAGACCACATGGGAGATGGGTGGATGAAATTCGAAAGTATGCAGGGGTGACATGGAGGAGACTGGCACAAGACAGACCGTTGTGGAGGAAACTTGGGGAGACCTTCGTCCAGCAGTGGATTGATAATGGTTGACAATGATGATGATGATGATGATATAAATATGTCTGCTTGGGGAACACAGAAAATTTGAGCACTAGTTGGTTCAGGTACATCGACTGGTTAATGGGTTAATATCACTCGTATATATTCACATATAATTCTCTACCATACACGCATATCGTCCACTGAATCATAAACTTTTATTCAATACCGATTTGAACCTCTTTTAGCCCAAATTACTATATCAAGTATGAGGTTTATTATAGATTCTACAAGGTAATGAAGTGCATGTACGTCTATAGAATACCAGGTTTTCACCAGACAGTCCTTTAACTGGTTCAGTTTGACGGAAGAAGACTTTGCTCCCGGATTTGTTTTTATTATATGTCCCATACATTCTCAATAGGATTCAAATCCGAGAATTTGGGGTATCCTCGAAAGATTTTGGAAATAGCTGTCATCCTCACTGAACGTATCTTACGCGATGAACAGTAGCATTGTCGTCCAATGCAACTGTCAACTTTTACCTATTGAACGAAAAAGTCAACATTGCAGAATGGACTTGATCGGGAAAAAATGTTCATGTAATTTATTTTAAATACGCCACACATGAATAATAATGAAACGCATCATCATCATCATCATTGTCAACCATTATCAATCCACTGCTGGACGAAGGTCTCCCCAAGTTTCCTCCACAACGGTCTGTCTTGTGCCAGTCTCCTCCATGTCACCCCTGCATACTTTCGAATTTCATCCACCCATCTCCTATGTGGTCTTCTTCTGGGTCTTTTCCTGTCCCTTGGAATCCAATCTAAAATTTCGGCTGTCCATCGATGATCTGTCCTTCTGGCAGTATGTCCAGCCCATTGCCATTTCAGGGATTTAACTCTGATCATGATGTCTTCCACTCTTGTCATTTTTCGGATCCACGAGTTCCTCTTCTTATCTCTCCTGGTTACACCAAGCATGCACCTCTCCATGCTGCTTTGAGTTGTCTGCAGCCTTTGTATGTCTCTTTTAGTTAAGGTCCACGTCTCTGCACCATACGTAAGCACTGGAAGGATGCATTGATCAAACACTTTTCTTTTAAGACATAATGGCATATTGCTCTTGAAAATTATGCTGTTTCTTCCAAAAGCTCTCCAGGCAAGTTTTGTACGCCGATTAATTTCTTCATCAATGTGACCCTCACTTGATATCTGCTGTCCAAGATAAACGTACGTGTCTGTTATCTCCAGCTTTTCTCCATCAATCGATAAATCTTCATTTCTTGTAAAAGCATTGAACATCACTTTTGTCTTCTGAAAGTTCATTTTTAATCCCACTTCTTTACTCTTGTCAGCAAGTTCCTGGATCATACTCTGCAGCTCTGATGGGGTAGTTGCAAAAATGACTACGTCATCAGCAAAACGAAGGTGGGTTAGATAATCTCCATTAATCTTTATCCCCTTGTTTTCCCAGCTCAGCGACTGAAAAACACCCTCCAATGTGGCATTAAAGAGCTTCGGAGATATGGTGTCACCTTGTCTCACTCCCTTTCCAATTTTTACGCATATAGCATATTAAATTCGTTTAATTCATCACATATATCCCAGGCTTTACATATTGGTTAAATAATTAATTTATTACGCAAATACAACATATTAATAGCAATGAAGTCCCCGACCCCGTTATCACATATAATATTAAGTTGCAAAGAGAGACAGTGTGAGAAAGAAAAGGCGGGTGTATACGCTATACCGTTGGTATATCCTGACTACACGAAAAAGTTATATGCCGGAATGACAAAGCGGTTCTTGGACACCAGATGTAAAGAAAACGTACGAAGCGTGAACCAGGATATTCAGAATACAGGCCTCGCCAGAGAAGTCATGCATTGCTCGGCCGCTCCTGTATGGAATAACATTAGAAGAATTGCCCCTTACACGAATTTTAAAAAGACCACCATCTGGGAAACAATGAAAATCCTATCCAGCAAACTGGCATGCAATGATATACACTGAAGAGCAATTGAATTAGAGACAGCTGGCGTTATGCAAATGTGGTGCTGTGGGCGGCCCTGTAAACGGAAACGACATGACGTATGCAGCACCGACAGTATAAGGAGTGATACGACGGGAATCAGTAACAGTCGGACGCAGTATGGGTAAGACGAAGGACCTAAGCGCATTTGATCGTGGGTAAATTGTCGTGGCCCGACGAATGGGTCACTCCATCGCGGAAGTCGTGCAGGCACTGGGATTTTCACGAGCCACTGTGACACGGGTGCGCCGTGAGTATCTTCGTGAAATGTGGGAGTTTGTTCAGGTGTCGTGGATCCGTATGGCTTCCCAACGCTTCCGGTGTCTTGTCGAGTCCATGCCGAGACGAATCGCCGCCGTCATCAAGGCGAAAGGTGGTGCTACACGTTACTAGACATGCATCTCTAATTCAATTGATCTTCAGTGTAGTCTCTACTGAACTACCAATGGTTTGTCATGCGTTATTAAAAGATGGAAACACATCACGGCGCACCGTATAATTGCGTGATAAAAAATCATGTAATACATGTAATATGCTCGTGATGTCACCTACGTTATTATTAAAAAAATCATCTTCGTTCTTTACATGTTCCAATTCCCTGTATTTTATGTCTACCGTTGCCTTGAAAATGCTTCCCAGTGGAGTGCGAAGGCTTTGCGAATTTTTGTGTTGACCAAAAAAAATAAATGGATTTAATTCGCTATATGCGTTTCATTATTGTTAATGCTCATATACTCCTTGTAGAACACTCGACTTTCCATCAATATCATGGGACTCATTCCGTACTAACAAAACGTGTCACACACTATTACATTACATCCAAAACCTAATTATTATTTTTTCACAAGACAATCAGGGTCCATAGTACAAAACAAGGAGAACCGCGACTCGTCGGACCACATGACTTCTTTCCAATCTCCCAGTGTCCCGTCAGGGTGTTCCTGACACCACTGTAGGCAGGCTTCTGATTTCTTCGAAGGAATCAGTGGCTCTCCTACAGGCATGCGATTACCAAACCGATAATCTTCAATTTTCTGCTCGTAGTTCGCTGAGATATGGGTCGGAAAGAGACTTCTTTGAATGCTTTGGTCAATTGCTGCACACGGGAAGTCCTGTTTCTTCGTATAAGCCTTGTCAGACAACCGCGATCTCGCTTCTGACAAATTGTGGTCGCGCAGATGTTTCTTCTCTTAGACTGATTAAAAACCTAAGGATATCTCACCATTTGGGAAACTAAACAGCTCTTCTGTTTCCAAAACCGTCGCTCCAGCCAGACAGTCACCCATAGTAACACCTTTAGTAAACTCAAAAGAACCATTTGTTTTTCCTGTTGTGATCAACACTACTGACGACTGCTGACTAACAGAAATCTTAAATAGTTGGCTAGATCACATAGTGACGCACATGACCAAGTACTTTGCTTGTACTCTGAGTAAGTGACGATTACGTACATCTGCATAAAAGTTTCTAATTCAGTAACCAGTGTACTATGTAGTTCTAAATTAAATGCATAGTTCTAAAGGAAATGAAAATTGAAGATATTGCAATCGGTCGTGGCATTTTTCGAGAAAACTCTTTTATCCTACTCTGGCTTTGCCTTTCTTTCAACGATCTCTCTAGTTTGCTGAGTGGGTCCTGTATTAATGATATTTAAGATGCATCAACGCAAAGTTACCCATTTGCCGTATACGGAAAAGCTGAAGTTATACGCCAACCGCAAGGAGCGAATTAAGAGCCAAATCACAGCAACAAAAATTTTCAAGGATGACTTTGTTGTGGAATTTCGTGTCAACAAATACACAAAATAGTATAACTATACTACAGTCCGAATTTCTTGGTGCAGAATAGAAAATCTGATTCCAGGCTTTCGCACATCAACCAGATAGCTTTTTCAAGGAAAGTAGACAGCAAACCGCAAACTGGATAATGGAACTCTTCAACAATTTGAACGCGTTCAAATTGTTGAAGAGTTTACTTTTCTTGAAAAAGCGATCTGGGTGATGTGCAAAAACTTGGAACTTGACTTTCTATTCTACACCAAGAAATTCGGATTACTAGTACAGTTATATTACAGTACAGTTACAATTTTCAGTATAGTTGGTTCCTGTTTATTAATAACAAATACACAGTCGTATCAGAATAATATGACGACTTACCTAACAATCGGAATAACCGTCCTTGGATCGGATGACAGCGGCGAGACGGCGTCGCACTGACGCAGTGAGACCCGGAAGGCTACCCGAGTCACACGTGATGATTTGGACTACAGCAGAGCCCGAAGATCCTGGAAATGGCGTAGTTCTGGGACGGTAGGTCAAACATATCGACCCAAATAGTCCCACAAGTGTTCTATGGAATTAACGCCGGGCGCTTTCACCGACCAAGGAAGATCGGAGGCGTCGTTGTCGTGTTCATGGGTCCAGTCACGCACCCCCGTGACAACGTGGCATGTCGCATTATCCTGTTGGTAGGCGCTATCACTGCCAGGGTAAAGGTCTAACATGAAGCGATGCATGAGGTCAGCGAGGAAACCCCGTGGTGCCAGCGTTTCCAGGTCCTACCAAGAAAACATCCACCAGACATGTACACTGCCACCGCCGGCGTGTACTTGACCAAAAATCGTGTCCGGGTATTAGTTGTCGTGAGTCTGACAACGTACCCGTCATCTCTCGTCCCCAAAAAACGTGTCCGGGTATTGGGTTTCGTTCGTCTGGCACCGTATCCGCCAGCTCCCGTCACCAGAAATCGTGTCCAGGTATTGGTTCTCGTGCGTCTGACACTGTATCCGCCAGCTCCTGTCACCAAAAATCGTGTCCAGGTATTGGTTCTCGTGCGTCTGACACCGTATCCGCCAGCTCCCGTGACCAAAATTCCTGTTCGGGTATTGATTCTCGTGTGTCTGACACCGTATCCCTCAGCTCCCGTCACCTCCGTGGAGTAGAAACCTCGATTAGTCGCAAAAAGCTTGCACTTTTCCACTGTCCAATGATGGTAGTCCCATGCGAATGTTGCACCTGGGTTAACATGGGCGCCTTGACACAGAGTCGATTCCGGAGACACATGCGTAACAGGGTTTGCCATACTGTTCTCGGGAATACGTACCTGGCTGCCCCAGCTTTCAATTGCGTGTGAATTGCTACACTGTTGCTCGTCGATTGCCCTCTTCCCGTCGACGGAGGCGACGTTCTCATCAAGGGACGGTGGCCTTTGAGGCTCCAAAGGTATGACGTCCGGATGTACTCTGTGTGCCAGCGGTCCATTCTTGGTAACTCTTACTACAGCAGCTGGCGAACAGCCCACGAAGTCTACTGTCACTGAAATGCTTCCACCATTAACGCGATAGCCGATGATCATACCTTTCTGAACATCCGTCAAATCACTACCTCTGCCCATTGTGCTCACGTAATGCACTATGGCTGATCTGTCCTGGCTGGCCGCTTATATATCCGTGTTTTCGATCTTGTCACGTGCACTGCATGATGCGCATGGGCAGTTACACTCTGATTTCCGGGGTGGTCATATTATACTGATACGAAAGTGTACACGATGCTTAACATCAGGAGGAGAAAATCGCTTAAACTTTCACCCTCAGAAAACCAATTATACATATCTAAGAATAAAGCAAAATGTAATGTATAATGACAGGACACCTAAAAAGAAATTTACAGCGAAATGAACCAGACGCCTAGAAATATTCTGAACACTGAATTATACTCCAAAAATAAAATCGATGCTGTCAACTCCTGGGGTATATTTATATTAATGTACTCCTTTGAGATCATAATATGTGCCAGTACTGATGTACAATAATTTTACTGATTCACTGGACGAATTTTAAACGTATACAGATGCAAAAATGCATAATTATCAGTTGAGAGACTATACTTGAAAAGAGAAGACGGTGGATGGATGCTATTACATGTATTAGATCTAAGCGGTAATTCAAGAGGAAAAACTCAAACAATAATGTTTAAGGAAAAGAAAACATAGCATGACGACACTGGTAGCTGCAGTTGACGATGGCTTTACCCCACTGAAACTCATTATTTCTTAGCTCCTTCCTTAACCACAACACTTATATGCAATTGTTCCTATACAAAATCAAAGCACGACAGCCTCTAACAGCAAGGGATACAGGTACAAGGCTGGCATTTGCCGAGACAATGCTCACACGAATTGAGAAACAAAACATCGATACAGACTCATTTCCACCTCAACTGCCTTGGCAACAAATAGAATTGGCGGTTTTTGGGTTCAACACACCCAAATCTTGCTATTGCTTCAACCCTTCACCCACAGCGTGTGACCGTGTGGTGTGTTTTGCTACAATGTGGAATTTTCTGGTCCATCTTCACCGAGGATACTCTACAACCTGCGAGATATCAGACAGTGTTGGGAACGGATTAATTCCATGCCCGCAGGGTTTTACTGGTGGTAACCGGCAAGGTCACTTTTTCATGCAAGGCGGTGCAGTTCCGCATCGTGCGGCACCAGCATTTGCACTGCTCCAAGAACATTTCGTTGTCATTGAATTGGACTATCGGAAACACTATGGCACAGGAGTGGGTTGTCCACCCTAATCTCCGGATCTTAATCACTGCGAATACTTTTTATGGGCTTATCTTAAATACCAGTGCACAGGTCCAACACACGGTCATTGGAAGAGCTCCGAACAGCTATTGGACATGAAATGTACGCCATTACCACGGACCTTGTGGAACTTGTGATCTCCAATTTTGTACTACAGTTACGTAATGTCATTGCAGTCGGTTATCATGTAAATTCCTGGCATTAAAGATTCCTACACACTTATATTCCTGTTTTTCCGTGTCGTCTTCATTCTTCAGTCATCAGTGTATATAAGCACTGAAGAGCAGTTGAATTAGAGACAGCTGGCGTTATGCAAATATGGCGCTGTGGGTGGCACTGTAAACGGAAACGACATGACGTATGCAGCGATCCGACAATATAAGGAATGACGCGATGGGAATCAGTAAGAGCCGGAAGCAGTATGGGTAAGGCGAAGGATCTAGGCGCATTTGATCGTGGGCAAATTGTCGGGGTCCGACGAATCTCGGACGTCATCTCCGTCGTCATGCAGGCACTGGGATTTTCACGAGCCACTGTATCACGGGTGCACCATGAGTAAATCGTATCCAGTAAAACCATCCCTGCAAAGGCCAACTGCCGTGGACAACAGCGTGTGTATGAGCGGGGTCATCGTCGGCTAGCTCGCATTGTAACAGCGGTAAGACGGGCCACAGTGCAAGGAATCACTCGGTAATTTAACGCTGGTGCACAAAAACGTGTAAGCAGATACAACAGCCAGAACCATCTCCTCGCTATGGGGTACAGAAACCAACGATCCACGAGGGTACCGTTGTTGACCGCACATCACATGGTGCAAAAGTTAGCATGGGCGCGGGAACATCGCCACTGGACCCTAGACATGTGGAAAAATGCTGCCTGGACTTGTGAGTCGACATTCACGTTGGTACATGTGGATGGTAGGATACGAGTACGGCGCAAACCACATGAAGTGATGGATCCTTCTTGCCAGCAGGGTACTCTTCAAGCTGGTGGGAGTGGCATTCTCGTCTCGGAACTGCTTACGTGGACGGAAATGGGACCCCTGGTACGTGTGACATCGTTCCTCACAGGTCAACGTTACCGGGAATATCCTGGACGACCATTTGCTCCCGTTTGTGTGTCTTCAACATCCCACTAGGAACCTCATCCGACAAAAAGACAATGCACCGTGCCATAGCTCTCGAATTGTATCCGAATGGTTGGATGAACACTCCACCGACGCTCCCTGGTTTCATTGGCCAGCTAGGTCACCTGACCTCAATCCCATCGAGCACATCTGGGATACCATCGAGAGAGATGTTCGAGGCCCTGACCCCCATCCATCAAATCTTCGTGAACTGGGGGAGCTTCTTCAGGTGTCGTGGATCCGTATGACTTCCCAACGCTTCCGGTGTCTTGTGGAGTCCATGCTGAGACGAATCGCCGCCGTCATCAGGGCGAAGGTGGTTCTACACGTTACTAGACACGTATCTCTAATTCAATTGCTCTTCAGTGTATACATAACGGATCCGCTGCGTTTTAAAGATGTGCGGTACATGTGGAAACGTTATAAAGACAAAACTCCAGCTGACCGCGATCATATCGCACTGTGTGGTTGAGTGAAAATGTCGCACAGGGAGAGAACTGACTTTGAGAAAGAAATGATTGTTGGGTGTTATATTAGTGGTTCATCCATAACATAAACCGAGAAGCGTTTACGCATACCCAAGTCAACTGTTTTGGATGTACTGAATAAGTGGAAGAAACATGTCATGCCTGAAGAAGCAAAATGTACCGGCACACCAAAGAAAATCAGTCATAGAAGACTTCGAAGCGTCTGGAGATTCGTTACAGCTAATCGACGGAGTACTGCACAAGATCTCAGTGTACAGGTGAGTAAAAACGCTGGAACCTCGGTATGTACACGTACCATTCGCAAAGAACTTCATTTCATGGGTTACCGTGGTCATGCGGCTGCTCATAAGCCTTTCATCTCTACTCTCAATGGTACTCGTTCTTTAACACGGTGTAAAAAACATTTATCGTGGACCGTAGATTAATGGACACGGATCCTATGGACTGATGAATCCAGATACACGATCTATCAGTCTCATGGCAGTGTGTGGGGATGGCGATAGCAGGGGGAACGCTATGCGCCGCAGTGTACTGCTCCTGAGGTCAAGTTTGGAGCTGACAGTGTACTCATGGGGGGGGAGGGGGTTCGTGGTAAGGTCCCAGCCCATTTGTTTTCGTGGATAAGCCTGATAATCAGCACGTCTGCGTAGATATTCTGGGCAATTATGTCCTACCAACTCAGTGGCAATACTATGGAACCGAGCCTTGTTGATACCAGCAGGAAAATGCACCGAGCCTTGTTGATACCAGCAGGATAATGCACCGAGCCATAAAGCAAGGACTATTGCGGCGAGGTTAACGATAATTTTTTATCGTGTGTGGACTGGACAGCACAGAGCCTTGATCTTAATCTCATATAGCACCTAAGGGATGAATTAAAGCGTCGCATAAGAACTTTGGAACCAAGGTCTACTACTAAGCAATATTTAGCTGCAGCATTATGTACTGAAGGAATGCGCATACCTATCGCTGTGTTCCAAAACCTTGTCAAAAGCGTGTCTCGAAGGGTCAATGCGTGCATTAAGGCCAAAATTGGACCGACACCGTACTAATGTATGTCCATAAATGCTATGCTGTGTTTTTCTTCTAGATATCCGGTGACTTTTGTCAATATTGAGTGTATATATATATATATATATATATATATATATATATATACATCATCATCATCATCATTGTCAACCATTATCAATCCACTGCTGGACGAAGGTCTCCCCAAGTTTCCTCCACAACGGTCTGTCTTGTGCCAGTCTCCTCCATGTCACTCCCGCATACTTTCGAATTTCACCCACCCATCTTCCATGTGGTCTTCTTCTGGGTCTTGTCCTGTCCCTTGGAATCCAATCTAAAATTTCGGTTGTCCATCGATGGTCTGTTCTTCTGGCAGTATGTCCAGCCCATTGCCATTTCAGGGATTTAACTCCGATCATGATGTCTTCCACTCTTGTCATTTTTCGGATCCACGTGTTCCTCTTCTTATCTCTCTTGGTTACACCAAGCATGCACCTTTCCATGCTGCTTTGAGTTGTTTGCAGCCTTTGTATGTCTCTTTTAGCTAAGGTCCACGTCTCTGCACCATACGTAAGCACTGGAAGGATGCATTGATCAAACACTTTTCTTTTAAAACATAATGGCATATTGCTCTTGAAAATTATGCTGTTTCTTCCAAAAGCTCTCCAAGCAAGTTTTGTACGCCGATTAATTTCTTCACCAATGTGACCCTCACTTGATATCTGCTGTCCAAGATAAACGTACGTGTCTGTTATATCCAGCTTTTCTCCATCAATCGATAAATCTTCATTTCTTGTAAAAGCATTGTACATCACTTTTGTCTTCTGAAAGTTCATTTTTAATCCCACTTCTTTACTCTTGTCAGCAAGTTCCTGGATCATACTCTGTAGCTCTGATGGGGTAGTTGCAAAAATGACTATGTCATCAGCAAAACGAAGGTGGGTTACAAAATCTCCATTAATCTTTATCCCTTTGTTTTCCCAGTTCAGTGATTGAAATACATTTTCCAATGTGGCATTAAAGAGCTTCGGAGATATGGTGTCACCTTGTCTTACTCCTTTTCCAATTTTTATGTGTGTTGTATTTTCAAACAGCCGAATCTTTGCACTTGCATTTTCATAGATGTTATTAATAATATTAATGTATGCATCTTCAATACCGCAGGATTTCAGAGCCATTGCAACTGCTGATGGTTTCACCGAATCAAAGGCTTTTTCATAATCGATAAAAGCCATGCACAATGGAAGTTCATATTCCCTCGCTCTTTCAATTAGTTCTCTCAGTACGTGGATATGATCTATTGTGCTGTAGCCACTCCTGAATCCAGCTTGTTCTCTCGGTTGAGCCATGTCCAGTGTCACCTTCAAGCGGCGTGAAAGAACTTTAGTGAAGATTTTATAAACCACTGATAGGAGGCTGATATGTCTGTAGTTCCTGAGATCCTCAATGTCACCTTTTTTATGTAGCAAGATCATTGTAGCGTTGTTCCAATCCTCAGGAATTTTCCCTTCATTAAGGCATCGAGTGAAAATTTGGGCGAGTACTGTTTCGATTTCTCCACTTGCTTCTTGTATGATATCTATAGTAATTCCATCTCCTATATAGTAATTCCATCTTGTATATAGTAATTCCATCTTCTATATATATATGTATATATATATATATATATATGTATATATATATATATATATATATATATTTAACAGATAGGCAAAACGAAACACATACATAGTGAAACTGCATTTCTCGGCTATTTTTCAACAGAAGTTCCGAGACGCTCGAGATCGCAGCGTGGTACCAGTTTTAGTATATCCTGGTCGTGAAAGTCCGTTTTCTGGGAGTATAGCCACCTTCGGACAACCGAGTTGACTTAGTCAGTCAAATTGAAGCGTTGGCCGCCCAGGGATCTTTTCAAGGGACCAGACAGATGAAAGTCCGAAGGGGCCAGGTGCGGCGTGTATGGTTGGTACTGGAGCACCTCCCAGCCAAATTGCGCAATTTGTCACGAACGTGTTGTGCAACATGTGGACGAGAGTTGTCACGAAGCAGTCTGACATTTGCAGCTTCTCATTTGGGTATTTTGTACGAACGGGCACGACACAACTTTGTCAATGTGTTTGCGTAGATTTTGGCAATCACAATGGTCCCCGTTGGATGAAAATGCACCAAGAGGAGCCATACATGTTTCAGAACACCGCCATGAGGACTATTAGTGCATCTGGGGTGGGGCTACTCTGAATTTTTTTTGATGGAGCAAAGTCGGAATGTTTCCTATCCATACTGGTCTTCTTTGTTTTGGGAGTGTAGCGGTACGCCCAAGACTCATCGCCTATCACTACACATGCCAGAAATTCATGTCCTTCTTCTGCGTAACGCATTAAGTGGTCCAAGGATGACGTCTTTCTCCGTTCCTTCTGGTCGTCTGTCAAGTTCTTGGGCACCCATCGCGCATTGACCTTGTGAAATTGCAATTTGTCATGTACACTATCCTACGCTACGGCACACGAAATGTTATACCTGTGGGCCAATGTGCGCAGATGGATCCCCCGGTTACTCAGACTTGCCTGTTAAATGCCTTTCATAGTGGCAGGTGATAACGCAGTTACAGTTCGACAGGATTGTGGCGAATCAGTAAGGTTGCCACGGGACCCTGAAATGAAAATGCACCATCTGGAGAAGCTGTTGTGGTCCAGGCAATCACTGCTATACCCTCCGACCATTTCTTTGTGAATTTCCGTCGGATTTTTCCGTTTAGGCCGCAAAACTCTACACCGTCTTGCTCTTCATTCGTAGGCGTTGCTAACAAACGCGACATCCTTGTGCCGTCGTTCACACTGCCTTCCACCACGGCGACACCTGATCTAGCCAAACCGATCTGTAACGTGGTATTCCAACTCGTTGTCTACCAAACTTCAACCTGCTATTTGCAGCCTGCAAAGGGAAAAAAATGCTGTGCGTTGCTTTTCGATCCTTCTTTGTACATACAGTACTCAAATTTCTTAAATTAAAAATTCTGTTTCGCAGATGTTTTATAACGAAGTAAATTTCTCCGTCATTTTTGGTCTACGCCGGGATTCGAACCCGAGGCCGCTTATTCCGGAACAAGTCGCTCTACCAACTAAGCTACGCAGCCATCTTATTCTGATTCCTATCTGCCTTTATGTCGTGTGCGTCCTGCTGGCAGGTACGTCACAGTTTAATATATTATTAAAACACTGTATGAAAACTGATAACTGGCATTGATATTTTAATTAATTTGCAATACATTTCGAGTTTATCTGTATCATCTAATTAAAAATTAATTTTTTTATTTGCAAAGCAAATATACAAACGTAAGTTCGAAAAATTAAGTTCTTTATCTAATAGTATACTTCCCATAAATACAAATATATTTTTCATCAGGACACTGTGCATATATTCGAGTATGTAGACATTGTATATTTTTTTTTTGAATTAGTAAATTCGATTGGTGATACGTTGTTGTTTGGTACATTCCTAAAGCACGGTATTAAAAAATTCGCAATTATCACTGATTAAATCGGTGATTTGCAAAATATTTTGAATCTCGTCTAGTACATCTAAAGCCAAAGAGTTTTTACGTGACAAAATTAATGTACAAAAAAGTAAGTTTGGATATTTAAGCGCATTAGCTTATGAGATATATTTTGCATAAATAAAAACTTCACAGGAATACAATTCATTTACCAGAAATACATGCTTCACGCAATGCGGAACTGTATGCTTCACAGAAATGCAATACATTTTGCATAAACATATACTTCACAGGAATGCAATGCATTTTGAATAAATATAAATCCTTCACACGAATGCAATATATTTTGCATAAATATATGTTTCGCAGGAATGTAATACATTTTGCGTAAAAATATACTTCACAGGAATGCAATACATTTTGAATAAATATAAACTTCACAAAACTGCAAGATATTTTGCACAAATAATAAAACTTCGCAGGAGTGCAATACATTTTGCATAAATACATGATTCGCAGGAATGTAATACATTTTGCACAATTATATACTTGATAAGAACGCAGTACATTTTGCATAAAAATATACTTCTAAGGAATGCCATACATTTTCCATGAATATACTGTTTGTTTCAAAGGAATGCAATACAGTTTGCATAAATATATTATATATCACAGGAATGCAATGCATTTTGGATAAATATACACTTCACACGAGTGCAATATATTCTGCATAAATATAAATTTCACAGGAATGCAATACATTCTACATAAAAATAAACTTCGCAGGAATGCAGTATATTTTGCATAAATATAAAAACTTCGTACAAGTGCAATACATTTTGCATAAATATATGCTTCGCAGGAATGCATTTCATTTTGCATAAATATATGCTTCGCAGCAATGCATTACATCTTGCGCAAATTTGTGCTTCAGAGGAATACAGTACATTTGGAAAAATTTACTGTACACTTCATAAGAATGCAATACATTTTTACGTAAATATGTACTTCACAGAAATGCAAAACAAATTTGCAGAGATATATACTTCATGGGAATGCAATACATTTTGCATAAATATATACTTCATAGGAATAAAATACACTATGCATTAATATATACTTCATGGAAATGTAGAAGCATATTCATTCACAGTTGTGAGGGAGAATTCGTGTGCGTACGCAGTGTATACATTTCTCAAACCCATAAATTCGTTTCAGAGAACTGTATTACATTACTAAAACATTGCTTGAAAAAAATTGTAATTAGCATTGATGTTTTGCCTTATTTGCAAAACATTTTAAGTTTCATCTAGTTCATCTAAAGTAAAACTGCATTTATATTTTGTGTGAACTTTTATTTATGTACTTCTCGAATCAAGGTCAACATTTTTTTCCTCAAAGAAACTAGATGCTCATGAGTCTAGAAATTTAAATGTTTTAACCCAATTTTGTTACAAAAATCTGGGCAAGCTGGTGCGGGAAGAATGTAATCAAATCGGCATGCATCGCTTAGCGTTCTAACAAAGTACACAATGCTGTACGGACCATATACTTGGCGTGCAGTAAATATCTTTGTCCTAATGAATAACTTAACACTTACATCCGACTGAAGCTCCCGCCCTGGCGCGGCGAGCACTGTGCAAACAGCCGTCATTTGCATGCATGAATTAAGGAAGCGTGAATCCTAATTACGTAAATAGGGACGTCCTAGGATAGTAAGGGTTGATGACTGCTGAGGAAGGACTCTCTCAGAGTCATCTGTGTTGTAGCACACACGCTTGCAATTAGAGAAAGCAAAATAATTTGACGCACCGTTGGCTCGGTTATGTATCGCTTGCATCGCTCTGTTTTATCATTTACTCAGTGAATCAATTAAATAAATTATGGGTTTTGTTGTTAAACGACACGAAAAATATTGATGCTCATTATTTCTGTCCTTTGCGAAGAATGATTTCGTTCGTCGTTTAGAATAAAGTGAGCTCTGCACATCGGAGGAGATATTACAAGCATTTTGAGTTATTTAAAATATAACACGTAAACTATCTCTCTGTTTTCATAAAAATAATGCATGATATAAAGGGTTGATACATTTTACAATGATTCAGTTCCATATTGAACAGAAAACTACCAAATTTCCCAGGAAAAAATAAGTGCGAGGTGCATCTGAAACATAAATTAAGCAAGAGATTCCACGTTGGTCTAAGCGTCATTGAGTGTAAAAAGGCCTTAATAAAGAAGCAAGTTATCTGTCATAGTTAATAAATTTTTTTAGAGCAAATTTACAAGTAGGTTTCCAAAATTGGTAAAGACACACTTTGCTACTAGGGAAATTATACCTACCGCTGCCAGATTATGATGTTCAAGATATAAAGTAGACATTCTAATTTTTACTCCAGTGAATGATTTCCTTCCTTTTGTCTCCTAACCACAAACAGATAGATGACACTAACAATTCGGTTGTAGAGAGCACGTCTTTTCAAATCCTTCCGACACAGAATAAATATAAACAAGTTAGTAAAATCATGCAATACATTCATTATGATACGCTTTTCAACATACCAGAAATCCTTACTCAAGTTATTGCTCAAGTTATGAGGATATACATGTGGAATAAATTTTTCTCCTGTGCCCTGACCTTTGACCCCAGTTCGATTATATTAAACAGAATTGGTTCAGTATACCTCCGGAACAACATACTAAAGTTTTGTCGCAATAGAGGAACTTTTAGTCAACTTATGAGGATAATGGCTGTAAAATAAATCCCGCTCCTGTGTCCTGAACTTTGACCCCATTTTGAAGATATTCAACAGAACCGGTTCCGTATATTTCCGGAACAACATACCAAAGTTTTGCCGCAATAGAAGCATTTGTAGTCAAAGTGTGGGGATAATAGTTGTGGAATAAATATCACTCCTGTGTCTTGACCTTTGACCCCCATTTCCATTATATTCAAGAAAACTGGTTCAGTGTACTTACGGAACAACATGACAAAGTTTTGTCGTGATCGAAGCATTTTTACATACGTTATGATGCATAAGGGCAGTAGAATGAATCCATCTCCCATGTCCTGACCTTTGAACCCATTTTCGCCCATTTTCAATAGGGTTCGTCCTCAGGTGGTCCCCTAACACATACTAAAATTTCATCAAAATCGAACCATTTTTACGCAAGTTTTCGTGCTGACGGACAGACAGACAGACAGACGATCAAAGCTGAAGCATATACGCTTCTTCAACGTACAGTTGAAAAGCGCAAAAAAGCTGATTTTTATAGGACATAAAAATTAACCTAAAAAATATTACGGTTACACCACCTAGTGAAACACTTGCATACTTCAGAATACGAGATGTGACCAGGGTTATTTATAATAAAGGAAAAGTAAAACAGATTTCTACAATCGATAAAACATTCGTCGTCGTCTCCCTCTTCCGCTCAGGAATGGCTGAGTTCCTCAAAGACAAATATTCCATCTAAGAGGATGTTACCGATTTAATGCAGCCGACTGGTCACTCCTCTGCTGCATGTCGGGACAAAATGTATCCGGGGAAGACTCCAAACGAAAACATGTCCGCATTGGCGTCCTTACACACGGGGAGTCTACGGAAAACTTCGGAAAAATCGCAGACTAGGTGGCCGGTCAGATCTCGATTCGAACTCCCGTCAGAATCGTCCACCTCCCACAGAGGGACTTAACCAACTGCGCTATGACGGTGGTATAAAGCATTCGCCAATGGAAATAGCTACTTACATCTCACTAGCAGCTGCAAAGTGTGTTTTGAAAATTAACAAATGGTGCATAAAAAGTTTTTCATAGGAGAACATATCAGAGGCAAAAGGAATTTTCAAATTGAAAAATTAGAAGTAGAAATACACCGATCAGCCAAAACATTAAAACCACTTCTGTGTTATGCAAATACGAACGCGTACAGCCGATCAGCATTACGTGCCAAGGTCACGAATGGTATACGCTATATTGTCAAAAGCCACCGGAAACCTAGGAGAGAAACACAACATAGCATTTATTGAAATACACTAGTACGGTATCGGCCCACCTTTAGCCTTAATGCATGCACTGACCCTTCGAGACAGGCTTTCGAAAAGGTTTTCGAAACAGCGATAAGTATGCGTTTCCATTCAGTACATAATGCTGCCGCTAACTGTTGCTTAGTAGTAGGCCTTGGTTCAAAACTTCTTATGCTGCACTCTACGTTATCCCACAGGGGCAATATGCATTAAGATCGGGGCTCTATGCTTGCCAGTCCACACACGATACGGTATTATCGTCCAACCACGCGTAACAGTAATTGCTTTATGACTAACCGCATTACCCTGCTGATACCAACAAGGCTCGGTTCCATAGTATTACCACAGAGTTGGTAGGGCATAATTTTCCGGAATATTGAGGTAGACGTGCTGGTTAACAGGTTTGTCCACGATAACCAATGGGCTGGGACCATACCACGAAAAACACGCCCACTCGAGTACACTGCCAGCTGCATACTTGACTGTAGGAACAGTACACTGTAGTAAATAGCATTCCCCCGCATGCAGTTATACCCACACGGCCATCAGACTGATGGATGGTATATCTGGATTCATCAGTCCATAGGACCCGTTTCCATTGATATACGGTCCACGATAAACGTTCGTTACACTCTAAATGAAGAGTAGCATTCAGAGTGGAGATGAAAGGCTTATGAGCAGCCGCACGACCACGGCAGTACATGGAATGAAGATCTCTGCGAATGGTACGTGTACATACCAAGGTTCCTGTATTTTTAGTCACCTGTACACTGAGGTCTTGTGATTCCGACGATTAGCTGTAACGACTCTGCTAAAGCTTCGACGTCCTCTATCACTGATTATATTTGGTCTGCCGGTACGTTTTCCTGCTTCAGGCCCGCCATGTGTCTTCCACGTGTTCAGTACATTCAATAAAGTTGGCTTGGGTATGTTTAAACGCCTCTCGGTTTCTCTTATGGACAACCCACTAATATAACACCCAACAATATTTCCTTTCTCAAAGTCAGTTCTTTCCCGCCGCGACATTTTCACTCAACCTCACAGTGCAATATGATAGCGGTAAGCTGCAGGATTGTGTTTATACCGTTTGCGGCTGTACCGCGCATTTTAACAACGCAGAGAATCCGTTCATTTGCTTTCGAAAGGGTGTCCGATGACTTTTGTCAATATAGTGTATATGATACTATGTTCGTGGATTCTAGGTCTCTTAGCTAATAATTTAGTTTCATCTCAACATAGGAAAAGAAGTATTCATCTGATTTCGACAACGGCCAGATCGTTATGGCAAAACACCTTGGTAAGGGCATCTCTGAAACGGAGACGCTAGTATGCTGCTTACCTTATGCAGTAGTTAGGACCTATCAAAGTGGTCCGCAATAGTTGACACTTCGAAAGATCAAAAAAGGCGCGGGAAGGCCACTCCTCATTAACGCCAGAGGTCAGCGCAGGTTATCTCTTCTTGTCCGCAGCAACAAGAGGGCTACTGTGGTAGACTTTGCCCATAATTTTAATTGTGGTGATGGGCGCAATGTGTCTGAGCACACATTTAATCGTGCGATCTGGGACATGGGTCTCCCCTCAGCCGCAGAAACATTCACGTGCCTATGCTCCTAGCCGTTCACCGTCGTCAACACTTGCACTGGGCATGTAATCATGGACATTAGTCCACGGAAGACTGCAAGAGAATCTCACTATCAGACGAATCCCGTTTTCTGTTACAACATGTCGACGGACAAACTCGTGTGCGATGTTTACCAAAGAAAGCCTTCTCACTCTGATGCACGGTGGAACGGATCCAGGCTGCTGGACGGAGTGTGATGGTCTGGACAAATTTTCTTAAAGCGAACTTTGACAGCTCTCACGTACGTGAAGAACATCATGGCCGACTGATCATGGCCTTTTTGTTGACTGTCTTCTCTGGCGGAGATGGCGTCTTTCAACAAAACTATGCTCCATACCACACCACGAAGAAGGTTCAGGAATGGTTTAAAGAACATGAAGAGGAATTTCCTTTATTGCCATGCCCCCCACCCCCAAATTCGGCGAACAAGAATCCTTTCTAGAATTTGGGGTTTCGAGGTTTTGAGTTGTGAGAGAGGGTGCGAGCAGCATCACACCGACCACGTAATTTACGGTAACTGCGGGATCTTCTGCTGCAGTCATGATACCGCACATCAAGAGACACCTACCTACACTGGTGTGCAAAAATTAAGGACGAAGAGGAAAAATTAGCATAACAGCGGAACGAGCAGGCGGAACGGACCGAAAGACCCCTCACGAGATAGACTAGGGTCCGGTACGGTAGGTCATGCGCATATATGCAGCAAGACGTAGGAGGGGGGTGTCGGAAGGATATACAATTCGGTGAAAGCTATTGCACGGTGTACATAGATTTAAACGACGTAGAGTCGTTTCCACCGTGTGTTATGGCCAAAATGCAATCCAGTAGATGACATCTGGATGACGTTACCCGAGGTCGCGTCATTGGAAAGTTGGAAGAAGGTCGAAGTGTAACTAGTGTGACCGAGGAGTTCGGGATTGCTCACAGCATCGTTTCACGAGCGTGGAGAGCATTTCAAACGACAGGAAGAGCTGTTCGATAGTTTAGCAGTGGTCGTCCACGAGCAACCACGACGGCGGACGACCAGTTTATTGTCCTACAGGCGAGAAGAGACAGAAGGCAGGCAGCGGGAGAAATCGCAAGGCACATGCAACAGACAACGGGACGTCCGTTATCGCGTTTTACCGTGGCCAAGAGGCTGTACAAAGTCTGTCTGTTTTCCCGACGACCAGTACGGTGTGTCATTAACGCCTGCTCATCGGAGACAGCGGTTTCTGTGGTGTCAGGAAAACAAGAACTGGACACATCAGCAATGGGGTCAAATTCTCTTTACGGATGAGAGCCGATTTAGTTTGACGAGCGATTCTGGCCGTATAAACATCTGGAGAGAACAAGGAACACGCAATCACACCTCCAACATCATCGAAAGGGACCGGTTTGGAGGTGGCGGCGTTCTCATTTGGGGCGGTATCATGCTTGGTAGCCGTACTGACCTCCACATCTTCCAAGGTAGTTCAGTCACTGGTGTCCGCTATTGTACTGAGGTTCTCCTGCCTCACGTGCGTCTGTTTAGAGGTGCTGTGGGTCCTTAGTTCCTCTTCATGGACAACAACGCTGCACCTCATCGAACAGTGGCTGCCGCAGAGCTGTTGGAGAGTGAAGATATTCAATGCATGGATTGGCCCGCAAGGTCCCCGTACCTAAATCCAATCTAACACGTGTGGGGCTTTCTCGGGAGACGCTTGGCAGCACGTCACCAGCCGCCAGCAACCATTCCGCAGCTGCGATTGGCGCTACAAGAGAAATGGGCCGCGATGCCTCAACAGCTCCTTGACAACATCGTCCTCAGCAAGGGCAGACGTTGTAAATCCCGCAAAGCAGACAGGGGTGATCATATCCCCTATTAAAGACTGGATTTTTCTTGGCAGCCGCCTGTCACGTGGACGGTTCTGTCTTCTGTCCAATTGTGTTCGAAGCTACCTTTTCAATAAAGTGCCTTTGTATCCTTTTGATTCCTTGTTTGGACGGTTTTGCTCACTTGTCCCATATTCTTACATCTTGGGGATCTTATGGTATGATTTGAGTCGATGTGGAGCACTTCTGCACGACGTTACATTCGAAAAACCGTCTCTCCAAGCCCGTGAAACGATGCTGTGAGCGATCCCAAACTTCATGGTCATGCTAGTCACACTTCGACCTTCTTTCAACTTCCCAATGACGCGACCTCTGGGATATTCTTACATCTTGGGGATCTTATGGTATGATTTGAGTCGATGTGGAGCACTTCTGCACGACGTTACATTCGAAAAACCGTCTCTCCAAGCCCGTGAAACGATGCTGTGAGCGATCCCAAACTTCATGGTCATGCTAGTCACACTTCGACCTTCTTTCAACTTCCCAATGACGCGACCTCTGGTAAAGTCATCCAGATGTTGTCTATTGGAATGACTGTTGTCCATATCACACGGTGGCAGCAACTCTACGTCGTTCAAACCGATGTACACCGTGGAATAGCTTTCACCGAATCGCTGAGCATATGATCATATGTAGAGGATTTTAGGAAGGGAGTGTCTGACCCCAGGTTTTAAACAACCCTTAGAAATAGGAAACTAGGAGATTTGGGCTAGAACGCCCCATAGGAAAGTGGCACGGAAGCGAAGTAGAAAGGGGGAGGAAGACGCCGTTATTTATAACCGGGGGGCCAGTACCCGGGGTCAGACGGCTTAACGTGCCCATCTGACGCACGGCGGATATTTAATGGATCGAGCGTTCGTACCTACCTGGGATCGAACCTGAGGCCCTTTTCCGTGGCAGTCACATACGTTGTTCACTCGGCCACCCGCGGCACTCGAATTGCTGAGCGTACACCGCCCATATGTTTTATACCCTTCCAACACTCCCCTCCCTAGGCCATGCTGCATATATGCGCATGCCTACGGAACCAGACCCTAGTCTATCTCCTGAGTGGTATTTCGCTCCGTTCTGCCTACTTGTTCCGCTGTTATGCTAATTTCTCCTGTTCGTCCTTAGTTTTTGCACACCAGCGTATTATTCTGGAACGTCCGCGCTTAAGCGAATACTCAGAAATACATTTCTATCACCACCTAGCGTCAGAACTGTGAGTGTCTGTCCCAGCGTCAGAACTGTGAGTGACTATTTCAAAGCACCAGAATTTGCGCCCTCAAGCTTCAAACTAATGCATCCGAAAAGGGCCGCAAAGCAAAGATTATCGTTCTCACATTTTGGGCTTCTCAATGCAAAAACATTTTTTTTCATATCGGACTAATACGTAGTTGCAGAGATATGGTGTCCACAGGGGGAAGGAAGAACGGAATAAGTGACGCTATGAGCACTTACGTTTTTAGCACGTCTTTTGTAAAAAATGATCGTGCTTATGTTACCGTTTTGTCCGTCCCTCCGTACGTCCGTCTGTACCCACGATATCTATGCAACTATTTGTCCAATTTGAAAAATTATTTTTGCATTGGGAAACTTGAAATATGCGAATGATGATCCTTTATTTCTTTTTTTTTTTTACGATGTACAATTTCGCAGCTAGTGGGCGTAAATGCAGATGATGTCGAATTCGAAAATACGTTTTATTCCACATATTTGCTCCAAAACATCCGATTGAAAAAACTATTTCTTCTTTCGATTCCATTTGTGTCGAAGGGTATTTTAGATATAGTTACTTTTTCAAATTACGCATAGATTTTCCGCTAGGGGGCGTAAAATTACATTTCCCCAGATAATTCTTCTGAAACTCCGATTTTAAAAATTGTTTCTTCAGCGGATACTCCACCTGATGGAAAATATTTTGCATTTAATTTCAAATTTTTGGTAAAAAATACTTTGGCGACCAAAGGGCGTAAGTGTTGATTTTTGCTTCTGACGTATTTGCCATAAAATCTTAGCTTCTAAAATATCAATTGACAAAATTATTTCCTGGACTAATGCCACTCACATCGATAAACCTTTTGGAATATTTTCTTCTTAAAATATTCCACAGTTTCTCCGCCAGGGTGCGTAGATGCATATTTTATTTTCGTCAATATCTCTACTTCTAGAAGTCCGATTTGAAAAAAATTTTCTTTGTTTGATAGTGTTTTCAGTGTGCTGTGTTTTTAATATAATTTCAAAATTTTCAAGTGATTCATAGACTTTCCGCTAGGTGCCGTAAAGGTAAATGGCGTTTACCCCTATATCTCTGCTTCTCAATCTCCGATTTGGAAAATTCTTTCTGCACCGGATACAGCTCCTGATGGGAAATCGTTAGCACATAATTTCTAATTTAAAAAAAAATGTTTGGCTACCAGGGGCCGTAAATTTTAAATCCCGCTTCTGATGTACAGCGTTTGCAGCAAAATATGTGTTTCTAAATTCTCGATTGAAGAAAACGTCGTTTGTAGGCCAATAAACCTTTTAGAAACATTTTCTTCTGAAAATAATGCATGGTTACTACGCCAGGGGGCGTATATATATCATATTTTTGGCAATATGTCTACTTCTAGGAGTCCGATTTGAAAAATTCCTTCTTTGTTGAATAGTGTTTCCAGTGTGACACGTTTTTCGTATAATTTGCAAATTTACAAGAAATTCATAGACTTTCCGCTAGAAGGCGTAAAGGTAAATCGTCCCCCCCCCTTCTATGTCTCTGTTTCTAAATCTCCGATTTGAAAAATTCTTTCTGCACCGGATACAGCTCCTGATGGGGAATCCTTTGCACATAATTTCAATTTTTGAAAAAAAAAATGGTTTGGCCACCAGGTGGCGTAAGTCTTTATTTCTGCTTCAGATGTATTTGTAGGAAAATATGATCTTCTAAAATCTCGCTTAAAAAAACGTCTTTTGTTGACCGATACTACTCATGTCGACAAACCTTTTAGGAACATTTTCTTCTTGAAATAATGCATGGTTTCTACTCCAGGGGCGTAGATGCATATCATATTTTTGTTTGTATATCTACTTCTAGGAGTCCGATTTGAAAAATTGATTCTTTGTTGGATAGTGTTTCCGATGCGAATAGGTTTTCCTATAAATTCAAAATTTCCAAGTAAATCGTAGACTTTTCGCTAGGGGGTGCAAAGGTAAATTGCGTTTTCTGCTATATTTCTGCTTCTAAAACTCCGATTTGAAAAATTCTTCCTGTAGCGCATGCAAGACTTGATGGGAAATATTTTCACGTAATTTCTGATGTTTGGTAAAGAATGGTTTGGCCACCAGGGAGTATAAGTTTTTTTTTTTTTTTTTTGATTGGAGGTTTAACGACCACCGTGAGCAACTCAATGGGCTATAAGCAGTCGCCCGTCCCTAATTTAGGGTCACTGGTTCCAGGGAAGGGAAAGAGCCAGTGCCGTAAGACAAACACAACATCCATGCCTGACCGGGATTCGAACCCGGACCCCTTACGGACGAATGATCAGAAGCCAACGCCTTAGACCACTGCGTCACCGGGGCGGCCCAGGGAGTATAAGTGTTAATTTCTACTTATTATGTATTTGTAGCAAAATCGGGGCTCCTAAAAACTTGACAATTTTTTTTTTCTTGGACCGATAGCGCTCATATGGAAAAACCTTTTGAGAATACTTTCTTCCTACAATAATGCATGGTTTTCCCACCAGAAGACGTAAAGTCACATCTTATTTTTGTCGATATCTCTGTTTCTAAGAGTCCGATTTGAAAAATTATTTCGGTGTTGGAAAGCGTTTTCGATGCGAAATGTTTCTCATATACATTCATGTTATTCTTAACGCAAAAGTCTGCAACCAGAGGGCATAAGCTCACGATCCCGTTTACGGCAATATCTGAGGCATTAAAAACCCGATTGCAAAACTTTCTTCTTCCGTCAGATACTATTGTTTTCCATACCGGTTCCATTGACTTTGAAAAGCTTTGATGAATTTAATTTGCGTCAGATCGGATTTAAAAGATGTGCTTATTACAGCCGAAAATTCGGTGTCATCTTTCTTGTTTTCTTTTATAAAGGACATGCTAAAGCTACTGCGTTTTTCTGAATTCTGTCAGTGTTAACCTTTGCGGTAGTGTGGCAATAATTTCCTTTGAGTACGGCAAAAATTGCTCACATATGGATTTACGGTACCTCATTGTAACTTTGGAAAGGTTCCTGCATTCAAACTGGTGACTATTGTTGAAGTGGCTAATCACATGTAAATTAGTACGGTTCTCCTTACGAAATCATTATCTTTTGACGTAGGGCTACGTCTAACTCTGTGTATAGTATGGGGCGACTACCGCTTGTGACAAAAATAGGTTCGAATTGAAATCATTATAGCGTTAAAAATAGGTGCCGCGCACAAATCGTGTGAGCATATTCCTAAACGGCATGGAGTCCGATTCTCGTTCTGCGCAATACATCGTGTGGGCAAGGCACCCCTCGCTCCCTGCGCGTGGTATGATGCTATATTTCTGGGTGTGCCGTATGATTGAAATATTTCTCGGTGTGCAGCCGCGTTTGACTCAGTCGACGAAGAACATTTCGCAGTGGTTTGAACTGAACATTTAAAGAACTGTTTTCTTGTGAAACGGTGAACATTTTTTATTACATCACGGTTTATCTGGACAACCATGGCTGCAAAACGCTTGTGCGTGGTATCGTTTTAAAGCTCTCGACGAGATCTATTCAAATATACAAAGAACACATCGCAGTGGTTTAAACTAAAATTTTTAAAAACTGTTATCGTGTGAACGCGTTAACATTTTTTACAATGCCGCGGAATTTGCCGAATGAACGCATGGAAAAGTGGAGAAAATCAAAACGAGAGGCAAGAGGAATTGATGAGGAAAGTAAGAAGCCCAAGAGGACAGAGCACCACGTTGGGTAATTCGTGTATCGACCTGCTTTGTGTTCGCAATGTATTCAACATTATTTGTTAAATACTGTGTTAGCTACTTTTCACATCACAGATCCACGTTGGCTATAACAAATGAAATAAACGCTTTGAAACCATACTCGACAAGCTCATTTCAGCTCTCCAATCTGCAAGTCGCAGTCCTACGTTCCAAACTGAAGGCTCAATGAGAACTGAGCCTTACTGTATTTTTTAACAAAGACTTGCTAATAAGTTGCCGGAAACTTACGCCTCAGGCCACTGGGGCAATAGGGCGGATCTTAAAACATGATGCAAAAGACTTAAAATTTTGTAAAGTCTGTGCAGGTTTGGATTCTTTGAACATATATCAACGGCTTTTGATCGCCTATAATCATGGTTCTGCCTAAGAAATTAACGAAATCATGTGAGCATCTGTCAACGCCTTTTGGACCTCTGCAGCCATGGTTCTGCCTAAAACGTCACCCACAACACACTTAATTTTCGCAAAGTCTGTGCAAGATTGTTCTCATAATGTCTTACAGAAGTACACAAACACAATTGTTTGAGCATCTGCTAGAGATTTATAGAGCTATATGAACATCAACTGCTGCCAACTGATGGCACTGACACCAACGCATCTCTATCGTACCGTGAGTGGCAGATCTCAGCCAGCAGTGGCCCATCACTTCCAGCTGACAGCCAGCAGTGACCCATCACTTCCAGCTGGCAGCCAGCAGTTCCCCAACACTTGCGTTTTTGCTGGGAATGCTTGCAGACGCCCGGCATTTTCTACTAGAGAATACTTAGGGGCGTGTATAATCTACTTAAGATTCTGCTTTTGTATTTTGTCCCTTACCTAAATTGTGGTTATCTCTATCCGATCATGATATCACGTGGTAACTCTCAAGCTTTTATCCACTTGAGGCATTACAGTCAGACATTCAGCCTATGAGACTTAAATAAATATCGAACCTTTGGCAGTAGTTGTGCGTGATGCGTTACTTTCAGGCCCCGGACTTTGATGGTATTTGCTTTTTTTTTTTTTTTTTGCGTGTTGGGCCCTTTTTTCTCTTTTAGGGCATTCTTATATTTTCGAAAGGTTTTTTGTTTTAGGTCATTTTTTTCGCATCTTCTGTCCTTTCTCAATAAAAAATTAAATTTATAACGAGTAACAGTACACCAATTAATTAGTAAATAGCAGCGCTGTACTAGTGATCCGATTTATTGGCGTAGGAAATAATAAATCCGGTCACTAGTACAGCATTACTATTTACTAAAAAATTAAATTTTCATATTGATTGTGCTTTCACGTTGTAACACGCTAACCCAGGATTGCCAAATGACCATAGCAAAGAAAAAAAACAAAAAAAAAAAAAACGTCAAAAGTAGCTTATTGTGCAAAATCTGTTAAAGACACTATTTAGTGCTATTCAGTTTGGGAGGAAGAAAATCTCCATTATCCACCTTTTAAAGAGACGGTGAACAACAGTATTCAAATGCAGAGCTTCTTACCTTATGTTCTTGCTGACATTAAAAGCCATTTATAGTAACTGGTTCTGGCTAGGTTTTAGGGTTTGATCTGTCTCCTGGACATCTAAAGACTTGTGGGGAAATATCAATTTCAATTTGGAAAGGGAAGTAATGGTTGTTCAGTTTAAAAAGAAGTCTAAGGGCAAACCTGCCAAACCTGGCGTTTACGAAAACTAGTTACGCAATTTGGAGATTTGGAGGACATATTTTTTCTACAGATGGAGTAATTCTCTTTTGCAAAGTGTGTGTGAAGTTAAAGTTGCAGCAAAGAAGAGATTTACTGTCACGCAACATGTTGGAAGAGACAAACATATAAAAGGTCTTGAGGTGGCCAAGAAAAAGTCACAGGCATCTCAAGTTTTGTTTGCACAATGCAGCTTATCCACACCACCATAAGAAATTCTAGTATCAAAAAATATATATACCATTCGAAAGATGAAAAATCTATAATTTAGAAATGTCTTGGAGAATCAAACAGGGCATGTTATACCTAACCAATCTATATATCGAAAAAAGCTATCTGCAGGAGTTCTACAATGGAACAGCGGACAAAATAAGGACTCATGTTAAAGAAAAGATACTTTTTATGTCAATTGACGAAACAAATTATGTTGACGGACGTCCTGTTGCCAATGTCATTATAGGTACTCTTGAGCTGGATTATCCTGGTGAAATATAATAGCCTGGATTATCCTGGTTATTGAATTTGGAGGTACTTGAAAAAGTTAATCATTCAACCAACTGTCAAGTACCAAATAAATCACTCAAACTTTTGCGATCAAACGGAGTGGAGCACAAAAACGTTCTCTTTTCAACGGATGCTGCACCATATACACTGAAGAGCAATTGAATTAGAGACAGCTGACGTATTGCAAATGTGACGTTGTGGGCGGCCCTGTAAACGGAAACGACATGACGTATGCAGCGATCCGACAATATAAGGAGTGATGTGACTGGAATCAGTAAGAGTCGGACGCAGTATATGTATGACGAAGGATCTAAGCTCATTTGTACGTGGGCAAATTGTCGGTGCCCGACGAATGGGACATTCCATCTCGGACGTAATGCAGGCACTGGGATTTTCACGAGCCACTGTGTCACGGCTGCTCTGTCAGTATATCGAATTCGGTAAAACCATCTCTGCAAGGGCCAACTGCCGTGAACAACAGCGTGTGGATGAGCGGGATCATCGTCGGCTAGCTCGCATTGTAACAGCGGATAGACGGGCCACAGTGCAAGGAATCACTCGGCAATTTAACACTGATGCACAAAAACGTGTAAGCAGCCACACCATCCAGAACGATCTCCTCGCTATGGGGTACAGAAGCCATCGTTCCAGGAGGGAACCGCTAGTGACCTCACATCACAGGGCGCAAAGATTAACATGGGCGCAAGAACATCGCCCCTGGACCTTAGACGTGTGAAAAAGTGTTGCCTGGACTGATGAGTCGAGATTCACGTTGGTACATGCGGATGACAGGATACGAGTACGGCGCACACCACATGAAGCGATGGATCCTTCTTGGCAGCAGGGTACTCTTCAAGCTTATAGGGGGGGGGGGCATTCTCGTCTGGGGACTGTTTACGTGGACTGAAACGGGACCCCTGGTACGTGTGACATCGCCCCTTACAGGCCAACGTTACCGGGATATCCTGGGCGACCATTTGCTCCCGTTTGTGCGTCTTCAACATACCACTGGGGACCTCATCCTGCAAATAGACAATTCACCATGCCATCGCTCTCGAATGGTATCCGAATGGTTGGATGAACACTCCACCGACGTGAATTCGCTTCCTTAGACAACTAGGTCACCTGACCTCAATCCCATCGAGTACATCAGTGATGCCATCGAGAGGGATGTTCGAGGCTCTGAACGCCCTCCATTAAATCTTCGTAAACTGTGAGAGCTTCTTCAGGGGTCGTGAATCCGTATGGCATGTCAACGCTTCCGGTGTCTTGTCGAGTTCATGCCGAGACGAATCGCCGCCGTCATCAGGGCGAAAGGTAGTGCTACACATGCCGCCCCGGTGGCGCAGTGGTCTAAGGCGATAGCCTCTGATCATTCGTCCGAAAGGGGTCCGGGTTCGAATCCCGGTGAGGCATGGATGTTGTGTTTGTCTTACGGCACTGGCTCTCTCCCTTCCCTGGAACCAGTGACCCTAAATTAGGGACGGGCGACTGCTTATAGCCCATTGAGTTGCTCACGGTGGTCGTTAAACCTCCAATCAAAAAAAAAAAAAAAAAAAAAAAAAGTGCTACACATTACTAGACAGGTATCTCTAATTCAATTGCTCTTCAGTGTACATATAACAAATCCTGGAAAAGCAATAAAAGGCTTGTATCCAAAGCCGGTGAATGTCCCATGAATGTCCCTAGCATTACGTACGATTGCTGGCAAAATTCGAGCACATTATCTCGATATAGACAGACTTGCTGCAAATGCCAAAAAAAGATTTTCTTAAAACCTCCTTATCCTATAAAACCTTTTAAAACGTATGTTCCTAGTTTAACTCTTTCACCAAAGCCTGTCATAACACTTTGGGAAACATGGCTGAATGCCTGCATTTATTATAGCGAACATTTTTTCACTGTACATACTACAGTAAATGACTTTGAACGAGAAGATGCAGCACATCTCCAAATTGCACAAGGTTTATTCTCTCAGAAGAAAATAATTCGGTATATGCGAGTTCCGATCAAAATGTTCCGAGACTAGGCCGACATATAACAAAGTACTTACGTTACTTAAGTCTGGCTATGATCTCTCTCAAAGTAGTCTCCCTGGGCTGCAATACACCGCTGCCAAGGTTTCTGCTACTGTTGGAACAATCCCTGGAAGTATTGTTCGCGAATCGTGTCAAGCACCGTCTGCGATTCGCGCTGGATCTCGTGCACGATTTCAAAACGGTGTCCTTTGAGCTTCAGCTTCATTTTCGGGAACAGAAAGAAGTCGCAGGGGGTCCCTAGTGATGACCCGGATGAATCGCGTCCCCAGTGATGACGTGCGACACGAACGTTGGATCATTCATAACCTGCTGACGAATATCTTGACAGAGTTCTACACGGAGCACCTTCTGTTCGGGGTTCAGAATCTTTGGCGCAAACGTTTGCAGCAATGCTGTGCATGTTCAAAACCGACGTCAGAATTTCTTGCACTGTTGCGTATGACGCATTGGCGATGGTAGCAATCTCTTGAACGGTTCCCCGACGATCCTCATGCACCAGTTCCCTAACTCTGTCCACATTTCCGGGGGTTTTGCTCGTGGACGGTCGCCCTGAATTCTCGTCGTCTTCCAGTGCCTTTCTGCCGCTCTTGAAGCACTAGTGCCACTCAAAACACCTCGCACGACTCATTGCTTCTTTGCCATAAGCCTGCAGCAACATTTCATGCGTCTCCGTTTCCGATTTGCCGAGTTTGACGCAGAGTTTGATGTTCGCTCGCTGCTCTAGTTTGCAGTCTATACCGAAATCGCAGCTGTGTTCTGCGCGTGGTCACCAAATATCGTGTAGCACAGCTCCCGATGTTCACAGAACGATGCCACGCGGCACAATGACTCATGAAGGACCCTTCCCCCGACCGCTGCGTACGCATCTGCGTACAGCCATCTATCGGCGAGCTACGTACCTAGTCTCGAAACTTTTTGATCGCACTACGTATAAGCATTTTGTCTTCCACTATTAAGTGCTCAGAAAAACAAGGTGTAGAACCCTTTGGTGCAACTGGTTACATCGATGAAGCAAGTGAAGTCTTAAAAATAAGCCAAGGGCAAGATTGGACCCTCTTTTGTTGCAAACTAAAACTACGTTTTAGACAAAAACGATGGATTCCATATTTTGAAAACAAATTCTGTTATTTCAACTGGAGAAGGAGAAACATTTGAAATCGACGAAGAATTATCCTGTAGTGAATATATTTTCTTCAAGCATGCCCAAATCACATTTGTAGATGTTGAAAGAAGCTTCTCAAGGTATAAGAGCATGCTTTCAGACAATAGACTGTCCTTCACTTTTGACAATGTTAAAAAAGCAAAAAATTATTCAGTGTAATTCTAATGTACTTGCAAGTGATTAGAATACAGATCATTGCAATTCATATGCAACAGACATTTACTTGCCTTTTTACTTTTCTTCTGAGGTTTTCTAGTGCATTTTATAAAGAAAAGACGAAATTCCAGTTTATGAATTGTCTAAAGTTGAAGTTATTTATTTCATAATTTACAACAAAAAAACAGAATACAAACTGTTTAAGAGGGATTTTTTTTTCTTCAAATTTTAAGGGCATTTTTTTATTTTTCTAAGGATACTTTTTATTTTTTAAACGCATTTTTACGTCATCAATTTACGGGCCCTGGTTATGTTTGGTTTAGAGGTAGTTATGAGGGATGATCGTTTAAAGGATGTTTAGTAATCTCATACATTAACTCATCGGTTGTTTCTGTTGTTGATTAATTTCTTATGAGAAAAACAAACCCATAAGTTTGTCGTCTGGCTCATCAAGAGGTGTACGGTTTAGGATCATCAAATAAATTCATAGTTAAGCTCTATTTCTGTTTTATTTTATCACTCTCTAATGATAGCCTATTGAATCCAGAGAGTAATACAAGATCGTGACTGTTCGGCACGTTTCTGTGGATGATCAAGATCTTGTTTGCACGAGCAGGATGAATTACTATCTAGAGCATTTAAGGTCTGAAATACATTTCTGAGATTTTTCACATAATAGTACATCAATCCATCGTATTTGAATTTGATTGATATGACTGATGTCTGCTACTGGTCGCTAAATACAAGGGTTGTTCCAAAACAACTAAGAATGTTTTGATAAACAAAATACGCGTATCTGAATTATCAAGGAAGTAGTCATCTTTTTCGAAATACTGTCCATTGCATCTAATACAGGGGTACCAACGTTCCTTCCACTTTTTGAATGTCTTCTGGAATTCTTCTGAAATGCTGTTGAAGCACCCCTGCGCAGTTGTAAATACGTTGTTGAACAGTTTCAAACTGTCGTCCCTGTAATGATTTTTTTTTATTTTTTAAAAATTGGTGACCAAGCAGAAGTCACATGGTGACAAGTCTCGACTATATGCAGGTTGGGGTATCTACTTAATATTCATTTTCTTCTAATAAAAGCAACAGAACTGACCATGTGCAGCCTTGCATTTGGCCGTACATAAATAGAAATCGGGAACCCTAGTTGAGCAGACTCGTTTTATGACCAAATTCGCAGTTAAAATTATGTGAATTGATGATTTTGAAATGTGAACCATATTTTCGATAAATCTAATTTATAAGTGTCTGTTTTCCCGCATAATAGCACCTACTGTATTGATGGTCTCCTCTGTAACTCTCGTTGAAGGATTTCCTCCACACGCGATTAAAACCGCAGACTCACGACCATCAATAAATTCTTTATGCCATCTGTAAATTCTTGATTTTCCTAGACATTAATCTTCAAAAGCCTCTTGCATAAGACGAAAAGTGTCCGACAGAATTCTTAAGTCGACAGCAAAATTTAATAAATTTAAGTGTCTTATTTCCCGTATAATAGCACCTACTGTATTGATGGTCTCCTCTGTAACTCTCGTTGAAGGATTTCCTCCACACGCGATTAAAACCGCAGACTCACGACCATCAATAAATTCTTTATGCCATCTGTAAATTCTTGATTTTCCTAGACATTAATCTTCAAAAGCCTCTTGCATAAGACGAAAAGTGTCCGACAGAATTCTTAAGTCGACAGCAAAATTTAATAAATTTAAGTGTCTTATTTCCCGTATAATAGCACCTACTGTATTGATGGTCTCCTCTGTAACTCTCGCTGAAGGATTTCCTCCACACGCGATTAAAACCGCAGACTCACGACCATCAATAAATTCTTTATGCCATCTGTAAATTCTTGATTTTCCTAGACATTAATCTTCAAAAGCCTCTTGCATAAGACGAAAGTGTCCGACAGAATTCTTAAGTCGACAGCAAAATTTAATAAATTTAAGTGTCTTATTTCCCGTATAATAGCACCTACTGTATTGATGGTCTCCTCTGTAACTCTCGTTGAAGGATTTCCTCCACACGCGATTAAAGCCGCAGATTCACGACCATCAATAAATTCTTTATGCCATCTGTAAATTCTTGATGTTTCTAGACATTAATCTTCAAAAGCCTCTTGCATAAGACGAAAAGTGTCCGACAGAATTCTTAAGTCGACAGCAAAATTTAATAAATTTAAGTGTCTTATTTCCCGCATAATAGCACCTGCTGTATTGATGGTCTCCTCTGTAACTCTCGTTGAAGGATTTCCTCCACACGCGATTAAAACCGCAGACTCACGACCATCAATAAATTCTTTATGCCATCTGTAAATTCTTGATTTTCCTAGACATTAATCTTCAAAAGCCTCTTGCATAAGACGAAAAGTGTCCGACAGAATTCTTAAGTCGACAGCAAAATTTAATAAATTTAAGTGTCTTATTTCCCGCATAATAGCACCTGCTGTATTGATGGTCTCCTCTGTAACTCTCGTTGAAGGATTTCCTCCACACGCGATTAAAACCGCAGACTCACGACCATCAATAAATTCTTCATGCCATCTGTAAATTCTTGATTTTCCTAGACATTAATCTTCAAAAGCCTCTTGCATAAGACGAAAAGTGTCCGACAGAATTCTTAAGTCGACAGCAAAATTTAATAAATTTAAGTGTCTTATTTCCCGTATAATAGCACCTACTGTATTGATGGTCTCCTCTGTAACTCTCGTTGAAGGATTTCCTCCACACGCGATTAAAGCCGCAGATTCACGACCATTAATAAATTCTTTATGCCATCTGTAAATTCTTGATGTTTCTAGACATTAATCTTCAAAAGCCTCTTGCATAAGACGAAAAGTGTCCGACAGAATTCTTAAGTCGACAGCAAAATTTAATAAATTTAAGTGTCTTATTTCCCGTATAATAGCACCTACTGTATTGATGGTCTCCTCTGTAACTCTCGTTGAAGGATTTCCTCCACACGCGATTAAAACCGCAGACTCACGACCATCAATAAATTCTTTATGCCATCTGTAAATTCTTGATTTTCCTAGACATTAATCTTCAAAAGCCTCTTGCATAAGACGAAAAGTGTCCGACAAAATTCTTAAGTCGACAGCAAAATTTAATAAATTTAAGTGTCTTATTTCCCGTATAATAGCACCTACTGTATTGATGGTCTCCTCTGTAACTCTCGTTGAAGGATTTCCTCCACACGCGATTAAAGCCGCAGATTCACGACCATTAATAAATTCTTTATGCCAACTGTAAATTCTTGATTTTCCTAGACATTAATCTTCAAAAGCCTCTTGCATAAGACGAAAAGTGTCCGACAGAATTCTTAAGTCGACAGCAAAATTTAATAAATTTAAGTGTCTTATTTCCCGTATAATAGCACCTACTGTATTGATGGTCTCCTCTGTAACTCTCGTTGAAGGATTTCCTCCACACGCGATTAAAACCGCAGACTCACGACCATCAATAAATTCTTTATGCCATCTGTAAATTCTTGATTTTCCTAGACATTAATCTTCAAAAGCCTCTTGCATAAGACGAAAAGTGTCCGACAAAATTCTTAAGTCGACAGCAAAATTTAATAAATTTAAGTGTCTTATTTCCCGTATAATAGCACCTACTGTATTGATGGTCTCCTCTGTAACTCTCGTTGAAGGATTTCCTCCACACGCGATTAAAGCCGCAGATTCACGACCATCAATAAATTCTTTATGCCATCTGTAAATTCTTGATTTTCCTAGACATTAATCTTCAAAAGCCTCTTGCATAAGACGAAAAGTGTCCGACAGAATTCTTAAGTCGACAGGAAAATTTATTAGCGCATTTTTGTTCCGCTTTCGCATCCATGGTTTCGAAAAATCACAGCACGAAAACTCTTATCAGGGGTTCACGAAACAACACTTATTAATATGCGTGCTACCGACGACGCATGCGTGGTAAATTGGTGTGGCCGGTTGCTAGGGTTACTACAGCAACTACCGTTTTTCGAGACCAGTGCCAAGGTCGAACGCAGTATTGCACATTTTTTATAAAAACATTCTACGTATTTTGGGACAAACTATGTATCGCAATATAGATAGGTGATTTCTAAATAAAAAAAGAATCATTCCCGGAATAGAAAAGATGGCATGATATAGCACTGCAACAGACCATTTGATGGCTACAACAAAAGCATGTTTCGCTAGTGCGAAGGATTGATGTATAAGTTCCAGAAAAAGACTAGAAACTCTAGCAGAAGACGCACAATTCAAATAAATATAAATGGATTGATGACTTGGCCCGGAGGAAAGATGGTCTGTAGGATAATTTTATGGAACCTGGAACTGAGACTCCGAAAAAAAGAGAACCCTGACAAATACTGGTGGATAAGAAACAAAAGCTGCTAAAAGAGAATAGAGATCAAGAGCGAAAGACAGAGATAACTGGGTAGAGATGAAACAGGCCTTCGTCCAGCACTGGAACGAGCCAGGCAGAGAAGAAGTGAGTATTTCTCTCATCAGCGAATCTTGTTTCTTTTCTGCCGATGAACAGCACCGATAAAAATTCCAGGCCATTAATTACCGTATCTTTCGGACTAGAAGATCTTTCTTTTTATTTTGCCCGGACATTACTGCATAAAATCTTCCTTTGTCTTACTGACACATCGATAAGAACTTCAAGGCAACTTTCTCTGTGCTGCAGATAACTTCCTGATTACAAAATATTCTGTAGTCTTCAATGTCGGAAAAAATACACTTCACTCTTGGCAAAAAATTATATCGACAGGTGAGAACGTCAGCTTCTTGCTATCGCCTTAGGGAAAGTTTGCAGCGCAGAGCGCATTTCAAAGGAAGATCCAAGATGAAGCAGCTACTGCGAGCTGGACTCATAAAGGTACTAAGCTCCTTCCGCTTAAGTATTTTTTCTTCGTTTTGTTACTAATTCTGTTGAGTGCTGAAGATTATCGAATTGTGTGTGTATGTGTGTGTGTGTGTGTTTGTCGAAACATTTAAAGTGCTTCTTTGGTTACAATTGGAAGGGCTCATACTTGTATACTTTTTAAAATTAAAATTTTCGTCCAAAGACATATGTGGTCAAATGAAGAGGACAGCGGCAGATTGGACCATCAGAAACACGAGAAAATGCGAAATGGCGCACTTTCTGTTATTTCTTTTTACTTGGAGTTTTTTTAAACGAAGGAGTAATAATTTTTGCGCTTATGAGTAATGCCCGGATGTTCAAGCATTACAAAAATATCCATAATAAGCAAGCAGTTTTGCACTCAAAAATCAAGAATTAGGCACAAAAAAAAAAAAAAAAAAAAAAGATATGCATTCAACAGTTGATTCCTTCATAAATATATATTTAAAATTACACATTTGTGATGTTCAGGTACAGTAAATTGTCAACGTTTATTAACAATAAAATGTTTTATTAACATCGACTATAGTTTCGCAGAACGTTTAGCGCGGCATCATCAGGCTGACAAATGGAGCGTAAACATTCAAATAATTGTGACATCATCAGAGTTCTGGCGGTCACGGATTTTGGGGAATTGTTTCCACGCGCTTGAAAGAAATGGAGTATATGTCATGTCGCTGACAAGCCGTTATGAGTTGCGGTATATGTGGAAAGCTTCTAATGGTTTAAGCTTGATAGTGGAATCTGGTTTATCAATAATCGTAGCGTATTCAAACAAACATTTATGGTTATTTTCGTGACAATGTTGGGTTATAAACGACTTCTTCAGTTTACAGTTCTGTACGTAAGTCTTGTGTTCTTTCACCCGGAAACTTAAATTCCTGCAGGCGGGTCTGCCCCATATATACGCCCACATGCAAAATTATCCCAACATGCAAAATCAAATCACCCATGGAAAAAAAACCTCTGATTTCTGCACATACGTGTATCGTACAATACATATATTCTCAACTGAGGATTCCTTACAGAAAGAGCTTAATTTTCTTAAACGGACTGCAGTACACCGAGGATATAGCCCTGCCGTTATAGAAAACGCAGTCTAAATATTTAGAAAACCGAAGCCTCTCTGCTCGCTCACGCCCATGAGCTCCCAGTACAAAAAAATTGGGCGGTTATCCCATTTTCTCACCAGATTTACTTTGGAATTTCAAAAATTCTCAAAAGTTTTAATACCTGATTTATTTTCAAAACCATATGCAAGGTGAAGTTTTACGGATCAAAAGACCATGTCGAAGACAAACATTCCTGCTGAATTTATCGGATACCTTGTAAAGACTTACGTATATAGACCAGACCCGCAGGGCTTTAAATTTCCGTGTGAAGGGAAAAAAAAAAAAACTTAAAGTACGGAACTGTGAACCGAAGGAGTTGTCTATAGCACAACATTGTCACATAAAAAACCATAACTTTTTGTTTGAAGACTCTATGCTTATTGATAAACCTGATTCGATTATCAAGCTTAATGCATTAAAAGCATTTCACTTATACAAAAACTCTTCACGGCTTGTCACCGACATGACGTCTACTCAATTTTTTCAATCGCGTGGAAACAAACCACCAAAATCCGTGAAAGTCAGAACTCTGATGACGTCACGATGATTTGAATGTTTACGCTCCATTTGTCCTGATGCTGCCGACCCAAACTCTCTGTAAAACTATAGTCGATGTTAATAAAACATTTAATTGGGAATAAACGTTGGTATTTTATTTTATAATTTAAAACATTCCATTCAATAGTGAATTCGCTCGGAACTCTTTATTTTGTGTACTTTTCCAAGCAGTACACAAAATAAACGGCTTTGCATAAGCCCTGAGAAAATTTCAACTCGCGTGTGGATGTAGATATGTAATTTGAAATTAGGTATATTTTTTGTTTCTTTATTTTATTTCTCATGCCCGACTTTAAAAAAAGCCGACCCTGACGGATTCATAAATAATTGTTAAGGATTTATTTTTTTCCCTGAATTACATTTAAACACATCTTTTACTCACTCTCATACCATTTACTTAATCAAGAAAGTTATCTAAAAATGCGAAACTTATTTAAGCTACTATTTTGCAGAATAGATAGGTAAGGAACACTACCGAGTTCCTTGGTTAAAAAACCAAATAACATTCAGTTAAAATATTTCTCACAGGTACACTTTTTTAACTGAAATTCATGTGGATTCAAGAGATAAAATCTCACAATAAGTACTTATAAAAATTATGGCAATATTCTTTCACACATATTTTACACAGATCTATCAAAACATTTTTGGGCGGGGGAAGAGGGGGGGGCTGTTTGAGACAAATCTACCCGAAGCAGGTTTTATACAACTTGTTTAGAATCAGTCATCAAGGAGCACTATGAAGAGACCCATATTGAAGTAATTCCCTGAAAATGAGAGAAAAGGAAAACACAAAACAAATAACACTGAAAGAAAGTGAAAATACGAAAATAATATAGCCACAGGAAGGGAAACAGTTTCCAACACTTGAAAAATGAAAATTTGACTTTGGTTCCTACTATGAAATCGTTACTTATTCAATATTCCGTTATTGCAATATTTTATTAAGAACATCATTACCTTTTCTATTGCTTTTCTATTGGCCGTAATGGATTAGCCGCGGAGCGGGAGCCCCGTAATTGCAAATTGTGAATTTACCTGGCAACAAGAAAGATGGCACCGAATTTTCGGGTGTAATGAGCACGTTTTTTGAATTGGTCCTGACGCAAATTAAATTTATCAAAGCAATTCAAAGTCAATGGAACGGGTGTGGAAAACAATAGTATCTGACGGAAGAAAGAAGTTTTTTCAGCCGGGTTTTTAATCCAGCAGATATTGCTGTAAACGGAATCGTGAGCTTATCCCTCTGGTGGCAGACTTGTGGGTTAAGAAAAATTTGAACTTATATGAGAAACATTTCGCAGCGGAAACGGTCTCTAACAAATAAAGATATTTTGAAATCGGACTATTAGAAGCAGAGATATTGACAAATATTAGATATGCATCTAAGCCCTCTAGCGGGAAAACGATACATTATTATAGGAAGAAAGTATTATCAAAAGGTATTTCGGTGTGAATGGTATCGGTCCAAAGAAAAAAATTTAGACGAGTTTTCAGGAGCCCAGATTTTGCTGCAAATACATTAGAGGCAGAAATGAACACTTCTGACACCTGGGGACCAAACCATTCTTAACAATATAATAGAAATTATATGAAAAACATTTCCCATCAGGAGTTGTATGCGATACATGAAGAAATTTTCAAATCGGAGTTTTAGAAGCAGTAATATAGGAGAAAAGGCAATTTACGTAAACGCCCCCTAGCGAAAAATCTATAAATTACTAGAAAATTTTTAATTTATATGAAAAACATGTTGCAGTGTAACCACTATCCAACAAAGAAGACATTTTTCAAATCGGATTTCTAGAAGCAGAGATATTGACAAAACTAAGATATATATCTACGCCCCCTGGTGTAGAAACCATGCATTATTTTAAGAAGAAAATATTCCTAAATTGATTATCGACGTAAGTAGTATCGATCCACAAATGAAGTTTTTTTCAATCGAGATTTTAGAAGCTTAGATTTTGCTTCAAATACATTAGAAGATGAAATTAAAACCTACGCCCCCTGGTGGATAAACATTTTTTACCAAAAAATAGGAATTATATGCAAAGAATTTCCCATCAGGAGCTGTATCCGGTGCAGAAAGAATATTTCAAATCGGAGTTTTCGAAGCAGAGATATAGGGGGAAACACAATTTAATAAAACGCCCTTTAGCTAAAAGTCTAAGAGTTACTTGAAAACTTTGAAATTATATGAAAAACATGTCACACCGGAAACTCTATCCAATAAAGAAATAATTTTTCAAATCGGATTGTTAGAAGCAGAGATATTGACAAAAATAAGATATACATCTACGCCTCCTGGCGGAGAAACTGGAATATTTTAAGAAGAAAACATTCCGAAATGGTTTTTCGATGTGAGCGTCATCAGTCCACGAAATAATTTTTTCAATCGATGTTTTAGGAGCTCAGATTTTATGGCAAATACATCGGAAGCAAAAATGATCGCTTACGCCCCCTGGTGGCCAAAGTGTTATTTACCAAAAATTAGAAATTATATGCAAAACATTTTCCATCAGGAGTAGTATCCGCTGAAGAAAACATTTTTAAAACGGAGTTTTAAAAGAAGAGTTATCAGGAAAAATGCAATTTACTTTTACGCCCCCAAGTGGAAACTCTATGCGTAAGTTGAAAAAGTAACTATACCTAAAATAATCTTGGGCATAAATGGAAACGAAAGATAAAATAATTTTTTCAATCGGATGCTTAGAAGAAAATATATGGAATAAAATGTATTTTGAATTCGACATCATCTGCATTTATGCCCTCTATCAGTAAAATTGTACATCTTAAAAAAAAAAACGAAATGTTGGATCACTTCAGAGGTTATACAGAAAATCGGATTTCAAGTTCTTGAACACCATATCTCCAGTTCAGGTTTGGCGCCTCCCGACTTTTGGATGTTTTCTGCACTCAAGAAACATGTGAAAGAAATTCAGTTCACTTGTAACGAAGATGTTCAAGCCGCTAGGAGGAAGTGGTTCGAAAACAAGCTGAAGATTTTTAGAAAAACGGATTTAAAAAACCTGTTAAAAGTTTGCATATCTCTATCGAGCGTGAGGGGTACTATGTATGTAAAAAAGTAAAATACATAAATTAAAAGAGAAATTCTGAGCTTTGTTCTTTTTGTGTTTCAATTTGATACCTTTTATTCAGATGCCCAATTTTTGGCCATTGGACTTGTGTTAGGGGTATGCAAAAGTTTAAGCCATTCTAAGGAGAAAGGAGACACGAACAATCAGGAAACCAGTACACATTTATTCAACGAAATATTGTCCGTTAGCAGCAATGACCTTTTGCCATTTTTCAGACAAAAAATGAATGCGCCCTTTGATAGAAGGATTCTGGTTTTGAGCTGAAAAGCGCGGTGACGAAATTTTCCACCTCTGGAACTGTGGTGAACCGCTGTTGGGCTAGGGCATGTTGCATAGAGCAAAACAGAAGAACGTCTGAAGTTGTAATGTCCGGGGAGTAAGCCCGGTGCGGTAAAACGATCCAGTGTAACTGTTCAAGGGTTGATTTCGTGGTGGCAGGGACATGTGGTCTGGCTTTATCGTGTAAGAGAATGACTGGGCGGCGTTCTTTATTATGTCCATCGGCGTTTTTTGCTCGATTGTAGCGTTCAGTTTCAACTGATATAGCTATATCTTTGTGCAGTGATTGTTTCGCCTGGTTTCAACAGTTCAGAATACAGCACTTCATGCATGTCCCACCACACACACACAACAGCACCTTTTTCCAGTGGATATCCTGTTTTGCAGTGGATGTTGATGGCTGGCCTGGGTCGACCCATTATCGGTTGCATACGGGGTTGTCGCAATAGAGCCATTTTTCATCCCTGGTGACAATCTTCCACAAGAAAGTCTTCCCTCGAAACCTCTTTAGCAACGGCATGCAGATGCCCAACCGTTGACCAATATTACGCTCCGTTAATGTATGCGTAACCCACTTACCAATATTTTGGATCTTCCTGAAGACCTGTAGACGCCGTACCATCGTCGATTGGGCCACTTTCAAACGTTTCGCCAGTTGCGTGGTGGATTGTGTGGCATCCTCTTGCAACACCGATTCCAGCTTCTCGTCTGCGAGTTCCTGAGGTTTCCCTGCACGTGGCTTGTCCTCCAAACTTAGATCACCTTTCTTAAACCTGGCAAACCATTCTCGACACGTCCGCTCACCCATAACCATTTCGCCATACGCCTGACATATTGAACGGTATGCTTCACTCGCACTTTTCCCTAAATTAAACATGGATAACAAACAGTGCCGCAAATGAACTTTATCTACCGCTATGCTTGACTTCATGTACGAACAGTCAGCACGGGTCGTCGGCCGGTTTGACTCCTACAGATCCTGCTAGCGGGGACGGCTGAAGCTTTTGCACACCCCTAATATATAAATATGAAGACATTACTTTCTGAGCACCATCTGTATTTTACCATCACAATGAATCTTACAAATGGTTACAAGGGAATTTTTCCAAAGTTTTAAATAATCATGAAACTAGTTTAATAATTTATCAATCTTCTCTAAATGCATTGAAAAGTAGCAACATAAATCGCATTTTCAATTAGTAACATCAAATTTTCCTAGAATTTAGTATTTTCTCTAACCCTCTTGGTTGTGTTAAAATTTCAACTTCAATGTAAGTCATTCAATGAAACAAGCCATTCTTTTATTCACATTTGTGAAGAATAAATGTGAGGAATTCTTCTTCCCTGATTTGAATGTGAATGTCAAGAGACATTCAGTTAATACCTTTTAATAACACACTTAGCGATGGTGCACTTGTAATTTTTGCATGAAATGTTCTGCTGCGTGCGCTCGAATCGCATGGAGTTAATGAATATTTAACTTTCATTCTGACCGATTTTCTGGATTTCCCTTGAGGCCAATGCAAACAACAGACAGATTTCCCTAAAGTCGACGTCAGTGAGATAGTTTCCGCCCTTCGCATTTTTCTTTTTGTTGTTTCGAACATTTGGAACAAAGCAACAGTTTTGGTGGATCTTGATATTCTTAGGTCGTAGTTATAACAGCAAAATACTAAACATAGTGGCGAACTGTGTATGGTAAAATTTAATACTGTAAATTTATGACATCATACAGGATCCGTTATGGTAAATATAATTTAAAAATGCTGTGGTACGGCTTGTAAGAGATATAGGAAGTCAATATTTGGTAGAAATTACCTTTATGGATGGGAGTTTGTTTATGCCTCTACATGACTCTCTTTGCGGGCAAGGCAGGGTTCATAGCGTGTGCTCAATTCTTGCCACGCGTTTTCTAACGCTTGCGGAGTGATTTGTGAGGACGCTGCAGTACGAAGGGCAATTTCTGCCCAAAGTGCGAGGAAAGAGGGGAGTTTGATGGCCTGTAGTCAGTGCTGACGCGCGTTCGCAGCATCGTGGCAAAAGTGAAAATGGTGGCGACTGTTCAACAACGCGCAAAGTGTGTGGCATGGTAAGCAAAGTTTGAGAGGGTTGCGGCAGTTCAACCAGAATTCCTTTCTGTTAATGAGGTCGGGAAGGCGTCTAAGTACGAGATTGCAATGAGATAGTACCGCGCATTTCAAAAACGGGGTCCATCATGAAGCCAAACTCCGTTGACCCTAAATGTGAACCCGAGAAAGAAGCCGTTGTTTATTCTCTCTTGGAGCGCATCCCGCCGAAAAGTCTACGACTCTTATCCTTCGACCTGAAAGTGCCGTACACAATATGTCAACGCATTGTGCGCCGTAACCTAAAATTGTACCAGTATCGCTTACGTCGTGTACAAACACTATGGGAGCATGACCACGTAAGCCGTTTCGAGTTTGTCTGCGTCATGTGCGGCCGGATGGAAGCAAATACCACTTTTACGGATCGGTGGCTATTCACAGACAAGGATAGATTTCTATGTAAGCGGAAGAGTGAATACGCACAACGCTGTCATTTGGAGCACCCAGAATCCTCATGCCTTCTACGATGTGCAAAGACCAAGCCCCAAGACAAATGTGTTATACGAGGTGAGTCGTTACCATCTGTACGGTCCTATTATCTTCTTTGAGGACACTGTAAGATCAGGACCATACCTGGTCATGCTATAGATCTTCTGGGTACCACAACTGATAACGATGCCGTTTTACAGCAAGAGGGCGCCCCATTCCGCTGGTCAATAAACTCACTCCCTGCGATTTCTTCGTTTGGAGATTTGTAAAGAACATCGTCTCCGCTTGGATGAATTAGAAGCGAAAATTTCTGCAGCGTACAATAATTCCACAGATGTTAGAAAACTCATGGCAAGATTTATACACATATGATTGATTTCCTATTAATAAGAGAAAGATTTATTTACTCATGGTTATTATAGGGGTGGTTCCAGTAGTAGTAGTTTAGGCGTGGTTTTTTACGTTTTCCAACCGTAGGTTGAATAAGAGTATATGCTCCAGCTTTTCCCGTCCGCCTGTTCGCACGATAACTGGAGTAAAAATAGTTCGATTTCGAAGAAATTTTAATATGTGGTAGGGGACATCCTGGGGACGAATCCTGTTGAAATGGGACAAATGGGGTCAAAGGTGACGACGTAGGAGCGCGATCCATTCCATTGCCCTTATGCGTCATAACTTGCGTAAATACGGTTCGCTTTAAATAAAATTTTACTATGTGGTAGGGGACCGCATGGAGACGAACCATATTAAAAATGGGTGAATTGGGGTCAAAGGTCAGGACATAAGAGCGGGATGCATTCCATTGCCCTTACGCGTCATAACGTGCGTAAAAATGGTTCGATTTTGATGAAATTTCAGTATGTGGTAGGGGTCCACCTGGGGACGAACCCTATTAAAAATGGACGAAATGGGGTCAAAGGTCAAGACATAGCATTGTGATCCATTCCATCGCCCTTATCCCATATTATTAAGGAGGACGTCAAGTAATTTTGCTTCCTATACTTCCAATAGAAAAACTTTTGTACACATTTCCTTCACAACTAATGTGTTCCCAAGGATGAAACTTTGATCATCGATTAAAATAACGTCATATTATAACTTGGAATACTTAATTTTGTCTAAAACATAACCATAATTATTTCAAAAACAATAACTTTTCCTTTGGTGGTGTTGAAACCAGAAAAAGGATGGCGCGACCTGTACTTTGATGATGTCAGTAGACAAACAAATATTGGATTGCATAATTATAGTTATGTTTTAGAAAATATTAAGTATTCCAAGTTATAAAATGAAGCTATTTTAATCGATGTTCAAATTTTCATCCTTGTGAACGTATTAATTGTCCATAAAAAAGATGGCGCGACCAGTATTTTCTTGACGTCAGTAGACAAACAAATATTGGATTGCATAATTATGGTTATGTTTTAGAAAATATTAAGTATTCCAAGTTATAAAATGAAGACATTTTAATCGATGTTAAAATTTTCATCCTTGGGAACGCATTAATTGGGAAGAAAATGTGTACAGAAATTTTTGAATTCGAAGTAAAGGAAGAAAAAATTACATGACGTTCACCTTAAAGGAGCAATTCTTGTATGTATGTAAATTTTATTTTAAAAACCGCTGTAAGGATTTTGATGAAAGTCGTTAACCTACCGTTTTCTGGTACTAGAAATCGATTTAGCTTGATCTCGACTTTAGGAAAATTCGTTTAGTTGGTAAAATAACCTCGCCGAATCACCACGTTTTCTGTGTAGTGTCATGACGTCGTCCCATTAGATGTCGGCGCGCGGTCACGCCATCTGTCTCATTACGTCACGCGTTGTGTCTGGATCTTATTAAAGTTTTATGACGTCACACTTGCGAGCAGATGGTCGCGATTTCCATCTGCCTCATTACGTCACGCGTTGTGTGCGTATGATCGTCCGAACGATAACTCGCGTAAAAATCGTTCGATTTCGATGACATTTTAGTATGTGGTAGGGAAACACCTAGGAAAGAAGCCTATTGAAAGTGAACGAAATGGGGCCAAAAATCAGGACATAGGAGCGGGATCCATTCCACTTTTCTTATGCGTCATAACTAACGTAAAAAAGGTTCGATTTCGATTAAATTTTAGTAAGTGGAAGAGGATCACCTGGGGACAAACCCAATTGAAAATTGGCGAAATGGGGGTCAAAGGTCAGGACATAGGAGCAGAATCACTTCAATCGCCATTATGCGTCATGACGTACGTAAAAATGTTTTGATTTGGATCAAGTGTTAGTATGTTGTAGGGACCTGCCTGGGGACGCATCCTATTGAACGTGGGCGCAATGGGATCAAAGGTTAGGACACAGAAGCGGGATCTATTCCATAGACCTTATGCATCATAATTTACGTACAATTGCTTCGATTGTGACGAAACTTTATCATGTTGTTTCGAAGGTATACGGTACCACTTCTGTTGAATATCATCGAAATGGGAACAAAGGTCAGGGCACAGAAGTGAGATTTATTCCACAGCCATTTTCCTCATAAAATGAGTAACGATTTCTAGTATGTTGGAAAGCGTATCATAATCAATGCATTTCAGGGTTTTACTAACTTGTTATTTATACCGTTGAAGGTGGAAAATTCTAAAAATCCAGTCTCAGCTTATTAGTGTGTATTTGATCAAGTAGTAGGCTCTCGGGTGGAATTCTCGTATTGGTTTTTTAGCACGTCTTTTGTCAAACAAGTTAGTAAAATCATGGAATGCATTGATTATGATACGCTTTCCAACATACTGGAAATCATTACTCAAGTTATGAGAAAAATGGCTGCCAAATAAATCTCACTCCTGTGACCTGACCTTTGATCCCATTTCGATGATATACAATAGAACTGGTTCAGTATACCTCCGAAATATCATGATAATGTTTTGTTGCAATTGAAGCAATTTTACGTAAGTTATGATGCATAAGGGCTATAAAATAGATCCCGCTTCTGTGTCCTAACCTTTGACCCCATTTCGCCCATTTTCAACAGGATTCGTCCCCAGACAGGTCCCTACTACATACTCACATTTCATCCAAATCGAAACATTTTTACGTAAGTTATGACGCATAATGTCGATGGAAGTGATTTTGCTCCTATGTCCTGACCTTTGACTCCCATTTGGGCAATTTTCAATAGGGTTTGTCCCCAGGTGGTCCCGTACCACATACAAAACTTTAATCGAAATCGAACCTTTTTACGTTAGTTATGACGCATAAGAGCAGTGGAATGGATCCCGCTCCTATATCCTGATCTTTGACGCCATTTCGTTCACTTTCAACAGGCTTCCTTCCTAGGTGTTTCCCTACCACATACTAAAATATCATCGAATTCGAACGATATTTACGCGAGTTATTGTGCGGAAGAACATACGCACACAACGCATGACGTAATGAGGCAGATCGGTATCGCGACCATCTGCTCGCAAGAGTGTGACGTCATAAAACTTTATTAGGGCCCACACATAACGCGTGACGTAATGAGACAGATGGCATGACCGCGCGCCAACATCTAATGGGACGACGCCATGACACTACACTAAAGACGTAGTAATTCGGGGTGGTTATTTAATCCACTAAACGAATTTTCCTGAAATTGAGATCAAGCTAAATCGATTTCTAGTACCAGAAAACGTGAGGTTAACGACTTTCATCTAAATCCTTAGAACCGTTTTCAAAATAAAATTTGCATACATACAAGAATTGCCGCTATTGTCCGCAAATGCAGATGATGTCGAATTCAAAAATACGTTTTATTCCACATATTTGCTTCTAAACATATGTTTTCTTTCGATTCCATTTATGTCGAAAAGTATGTTAGATATAGTTACTGTTTTTTTCAAATTCCGCATAGATTTTCCGCTAGTCGGTGTAAAAGTAAATAACATTTTTCCCGATAATTCTTCTTCTAAAACTCCGATTTGAAATTTTTTTCTTCAGCGGATACACCTCCTGATCAAAAATCCTTTGCAAATAATTTAAAATTTTTGGTAAAGAATACTTTGCCCACCAGGGGGCGTAAGTTTTAATTTTTCCTTCTGATGTATTTGCCGTAAAAGCGGAGCTCCTAAAATATCGATTGAAAAAGTTTTTTCCTGGACTGATGCCGCACCCATCGATAAACCTTTTCGGAATATTTTCTTCTTAAAATATTCAACAGTTTCTCCGCTAGGGGGCATAGATATATATCTTATTTTTGTGAATATCTCTACTTCTAATAGTCCGATTTGAAAAATTCTTTTTTTGTTGGATAGTGATTTTAGTGTGACATGTTTTTCATATAATTTCAAAATTTTCAAGTAACACATAGACTATCCGCTAGTGGTCGTAGAGCTAAATTGTGTTTCTCCCTATATCTCCGCTTCTAAATCCTCCCATTTGAAAACGTCTGTCTGCACCCGATACAGCTCCTGATGGGAAATGCTTTGCACGCAATTTCTAATTCTGTAAAAAAATGGTTTGGCCACTAGCGGGCGTAAGTCTTCATTTCCGCTTCTGATGCATTTGCAGCAAAATATGAGCTCCTGAAATCGCAATTGCAAAAAAGTCATTTGTTGACCGATACTCATGTCGCCAAACCTTTTAGGAAAATTACTCATGTCGCCAAACCTTTTAGGAAAATTTTCTTCTTGAAATAATGCATGGTTTCTACACCAGAGGACGTAGATGTATATCTTATTTTTTTCAATGTCTCTACTTCTATGAGTCCGATTTGAAAAATTTCTTCTTTGCTCGATAGTGTATCGGATGCGAAATGTGACCTAGCTCGCCAAGGAAGCAAAGTCAGGTCAGTGGAGTGTTCATCCAACCATTCGGATACAATTCGGGAGCAATGGCACGGTGCATTGTCTCGTTGCAGGATGAGGTCCCGAGTGGGATGTTGAAGACGCAAAAATGGGAGCAAATGGTCATCCAGGATATCTCGGTAACGTTCACCTGTGAGGAACGATGTCACACGTACCAGGGGTCGCATTTCAGTCCACGTAAACAGTCCCCAAGAGGAGAATGCCATCCCCAATAGCTTGAAGAGTACCCTGCTGGCAAGAAAGATCCATCGATCCATGTGGTTTGCGCCATACTCGTATCCTGCCATCCTCATGTACCAACGTGGATCTCGACTCATCAGTCCAGGCAACATTTTTTCACATGTCAAGGGTCCAATGGCGATGTTCCCGCGCCCATGCTAATCTTTGCACCCTGTGATGTGCGGTCAGCAGCGGTACCATCGTGGGACGATGGCTTCTGTACCTCATAGCGAGGAGATGGTTCTCTATGGTGTGGTTGCTTACACGGTTTTGTGCACCAGCGTTAAATTGTCGAGTGATTTCTTGTACTGTGGACTGTCTATCCGCTGGTACAATGCAAGGTAGCCGCTCATCCACACGCTGTTGTCCACGGCAGTGAGCCCTTGAAGAGATAGTTTTACCTTATTCGATGTACTCACGGTGCACCCGTAACACTCCTGAAAGTTCCAGTGCCTGCACAACTTCGAAATGGAGTGACCCTTTCGTCGGGCCATGACAATTTGCCCACGATCAAATATGCGCTTAGATCCTTCGTCTTACTCACACTGCTTCCGATTCGTACTGATTCCCGTCGCATCACTCCTTATATTGTGGGATCGCTGCATACATCATGTCGTTTCCGTTTACAGGGCCGCCCACAGCGCTACATTTGCATTACGCCAGCTGTCTCTAATTCAATTGCTCTTCAGTGTATATCTGTTACAAGCCATACCACAACATTTTTAAATTATCCCTACTCAAACGAATCATCCTATATATCTTTTAGGGTGTGTAAAACAAATATACACTCTTTGCCAAGAACACCAAGCACTCAGAAGGAATCATCAAATAGATGAATACTGGTATATGCAATGTGTACGTTCTATTTGATGATTTAGGAATCATCAAATAGATGAATACTGTATGTGCAATGTGTACGTTGCATAGGAAAGTTAATGATTACAATTCCAAAGCAATTGGGCCATTTATTCGGATATAACAGCTTCACTAGTGAAATAAGTATTGTTGTTGCGCCAGGTCTGGCTCGGATACCAGCGGTTACCGGGCGTGGCATAGAATAGACGCATACAGTTCGTTCACGGATACTGAGATATAGAATGCTATATGGTGTCCGAATCGCGGGCCAGTAGCCCGATATTCCGGGATGGGCGTGGTGGCGTCCCATCCTGTCCGAAACATGATCCATTGGTGAGAGATCGGATGATCGGGATGGTCACGGAAGAATGTCGCTATTACGGGAGAAAGCCGTGGAGAGCCGTGCCGTGATTGAACGGGAATTATCCTGTTGAAAAATTGTTCGCATATGCTGCAACAGGAACGGCAACACAGCGGGACCTAGAATGTCATCGACTTACCGTTTAGCCATGCGAGTTGTACTGAGGACTACCAAGAGTGTATGTCTGTCGTAGGAAATTGCTTCCCAGACAGTCACTCCCGACGTGCGAGCCGTGTGACCTTCCACGGTAAAGGCAATTCTGCGCGGGTCATCTGCGCAAGTGCAAACCGTGACTCATCGCTGAAGACAACACAAAGCCATTTGACACTGTCCCGCGTTAAATGAGCCCGACACCTCTACAAGCGGTGCCGGCGATACTGGCAGGGCAGTTGCAGACGGCTGAGTGTTCTCCTCGAATGTAGTGGTCGTGCCGCAAGTCGTCTCGGAACGGACCAGATGGCCACTTCCGTACCTGTAGACGACTCAAGATAATTACGTATAGTTGATAGCGACGAAATCGGTTCTGTTCGTGCGGCTCTTACAAATGCTTGATTCTTGCGTTCTGTCTGTGACCTCCTAAACATACGGGCGGAAATATCGTCCGATTGCCGAGTCGCTCCGACCCAAATTCCTGGTGAGGCGTCGATTGACGAACCGCCATCTCAGCCCAATTATTCATCCTCTTTCACAGTCACTCAACTGCTCGTATTAGTTACGGATCCGACGTCGATTTATTCTCACCGTGTTAAAGCAATCGCAATCCACTGTGACAATTATTCCTGTGTACGAGCTTTGCTCTTGATACACCCTCCTCGATGCGCTGTTCCCATGTACTGTGGAGGACCAATATTTCGTCATTTGTCTTTGTTTCTTAATCATTCGCATATTCGGCCCTGAGGTAATTGCATGCGGAGTTTCATTAGAATCGAACGATTTTCTCGAGGTGCTTCGTTTTTTTTTGGCAAAGAGTGTATTTATAAAATCGTCGACTGCTGAACTTCGAACTCGATGTACAAAAGTTTAGTAAACTTCCGAAAAACGAAGCACCTTGTTGTACTTAAAACTGAATAAGCACAGACATTTTGTAGCTATATAGTCAATTAAATGATTCCCCGAACAGTTGTAACTACATCAATTACTTTTTTCCTGTTTTGTAATGGGGTCTGCCAAGAGTTTCTAATCTTCGTTCTAGTGGGGCTGTATTCGGATCCGAAGCAAATTATAAACCTTTTTGAGGAGAGGGGAATCAACATCTCCCATAAACTTTTAAAACTGTTTTGAGGAGAGGTGACTTAACCTCTGCCATAAAAGTTTCAAACTTTTTGAGGACAGGGAAATTAACCTCTTTTTAAACTTTTTGAGGAAAGGGGAATTAACTTCTATCATAAACTTTTAAAACTTTTTTGAGGAGAGGGGAATTAACCTCTACCATAAAAGTCTTAAACGTTTTGGAGGAAAGGGGAATTAACCTCTACCATAAACTTTTGAAAATGTTTTGAGGAGAGGGGAATTAACATCTTCCATAAACTTTTAAAACTGTTTTGAGGAGAGGTGACTTAACCTCTGCCATAAAAGTTTTAAACTTTTTTAGGACAGGGAAATTAACCTCTTTTTAAACTTTCTGAGGAATGGGGAATTAACCTCTACCATAAACTTTTAAAACTTTTTGGAGGAGAGGGGAATTATCCTCTACCATAAAACTTTTAAACATTTTTGAGGAGAGGGGAATTAACCTGTACCATAAACTTTTTTGAGGAGAGTGGAATTAAGCTCTCCCATAAAGTTTTTAAACTGTTTTGAGGAGAAGGGAATTAACCTCTACCATAAACCTTTTTAAACTTTTTTGAGGAGAGGGGAATTAACCTCTCCCATAAACTTTTAAAACGTTTTTGAGGAGAGGGGAATTAACCTCTCCCATAAACTTTTAAAACGTTTTTGAGGAGAGGGAATTCACCTCTACCATAAACAACTCGGTGGTCTATAAACAGTCGTCCGTTTTTCATTTAGGGCCTCTGGTTCCAGGGAAGGGAGAACGCCAGTGCTGTAAGTCAAATACAACTTTCATACCTCAACGAGATCCGAACCGATCTCGGGCGAATGGCCAGAAAGCAGCGCTTAAGCCACTGAGCCAAACTTACGTCTTTGAACACTCCGCTACAGTGATTGGTTTTCTGGATAGCAGAGTCTATGAATTGGTTATTGGAGGGTTTTACTGATAGAAGGTGTTTAAACATTGGAAAAAAAAGTTTTACTCAGCACACTATTCCTAATAGTTTCCCAGCATTAATTTTAATGAAAGAAATTTCTTAAGAGAGACCCTTTGATATAAAGAATGGTACTAAAATTTTCTTTGCAACAAAATACTTGATAAATTATCCGATAGAGTGGAATGCAGTTCCAAAGTTCTTTAACGTTTCTTTTACTCACCAAAATACAGTTCAACGGAAGCATAAGAGAGAAATATAAAACTCGAAAGGGAATACCAAATTCCAGGGAAACACATAAAATGGTTTCTCCTCAGTCGTGTAGAATGTAGATCAAGCAACAAGAATTGCAGTAAACACGACGCTTTGCACACAGGAAAACATCAGATTCTTTGAATCCCTCAGGAACGAAGTTCGGTTAAAGCAGAATCAGCCTTTCATTTCATGAATTTAAATGCCTTACTGCAATCTTTTGTTTACATAGGATGATCTTAGTCTTCAAATGTGGCACTAGTATTACACACTCTTCCACTGGGATTTTAGCAAACCGAATATAAGCAAACTTTCTAATTAATAGTTCTGAACTTTAATAAAATAACAGCAAATTGTAAGAATGGCATGACAATTAAATCACTTCGTTGATAATTTCCGAGATAAGATGATTTTAATCGCTTTCGGGGATAATTTCTCAGGTAAGATGTAGATGTCTGCACGAGCCGGGCCGCGGGCTTGGTCGGGCCTTTACTCATTTCTAAGTTGGGAAAACGGCCTGGATGCGGGCCTTAAATATTTAATGTAAAACAGACACGGGAGAAGCAGGGTTTTCTTTTATAAGCAAATCAATCGCTGTACGGTACCTTTCTTGTTTGGAAATCTCACAACATACAACAGCAGGATAAGATTGAATAATTTCCGCTGTTAGAAAAAATACAAGTTATGCGACATCCTCCCTTCCTACAAAACAATTGGAGTGAGTCAGCTCCCATACTTTTTCAATGTGAATGTGGTCCTTTCTCTCTCTTACTCTCTCTAACTGCCACCCTCCTCTCATGCTTCAGGGCAGGCTATTAACTGCAGCATTTCTAAACCGAGCCAACTGCTCGCAGACGATCTTTTTTATTGTTCTGGTCGGCGGCACTTTGTTCTCTAGATGTGGGAAAGCTTTTAAACTGTCTTAAATGGCGCGGAAGAAATGGGCTAGGAGAAACTTACTTCTGTATATAAATCTCTGCTGTATTTTTCCGATTTGTACTCTCAGGGAGTCAGCAGATGGCAAATGAACCCTTAGGTATCCCAGGCCAGCCATTTTCAAAACTTCTGTGACACTGGTTAGCTGGGCAGGCTGTCGTTGCTTTCCCTAGCATATGTTCAGTTCAGTATTGCTGATAAATACTCTTCCATACTTATTATGGAGTTTAAGAAAGCGAAAGATTTCCACGAAAAAATCGCTTCTGGAGAATATATGCTTGTATGCAATGTAAAATAGAACGATCGGACTCATAATTCTGGATATTTCGTACTTTTAGAATTACCCCCCCCCCCTCCTTTTCCCCAAGCATATTCCAGGTCCGGAGGTAGGCAATGATAATTTTAAAACCCTGAAGATTTGAAAGGCATGGAAATTGTGTTTTATATGCAATATTTTTCAGTATACAAGCCCTCCTCCCTCCTCAGACGTCAAGTGACTTATACAGAGTCACAGAAATATTCCGAATTAACGTTTATTGTAATAGAATAGGTGTAGCAATTAAGAAAAGGAAAACTCTTCAGGAGTCGAATGACCAAGTACACCAGGTGTCAAAGTCATGTTTTAATAATTGTTGAAATTTTACGGGCTGACCCGGGCCTTGGAAACAAGAGAAATATACGGGTCGGGCCCGGCTTTAATTAAGCAATTTGAAACGAGCCGGATACGGGCTGGGCCGGGCTTTCAAATTAAGGCACGTACAGACCTAATAACATGTGGGCCCCAACTTTCGTGTTCACAACACCAGCAATACGTCGTAGTATGGTGTTGGAATCGTTAGACCTAAAGCAGGAAAACTAGACCTAAAGCTCCGGGAGTTGATGATTTTGAGTTTTGTGCTCCAAAGCAGCATTCCGCTTCCCGTTACATATGTTCAATCGGGTTCAAATCCGGAGACGTAGAGGGTAATTCGGCACTTGTGAACGCACTAGAATACTCCAAGAGCGAGTCATTAGCCAAACTAAAACCGAGCATGGGTCGTTTGCTTTTCGAAAGAAGGCATCGCACTCTGAGAAACAGACAGCCATGAAGAGGGGGAAGTGGTCAACGATTATGCCCGCAAAACCTTTTGAATGTGGTCTCATCAGATACAAAGTTCCCACGGTGGCCCACGTCAACACGCCCCAGTATTTCACGCCGCCTCCATAGGTCTGTAGCCTATCATATTTACAGTTTAGGTCCATGGCCTCTTGCTAGGCCAGACATGCATGCCCTCTTGATCTGTCGAACGAAGCTACTCGTTTCATTTCCAACGTTCCAGTTGCGATACTGCTGCACCCGCTGCATTCCCATAGTCTAATGACGTGATGTTGTCAAGGATAGTCGCCGTTGGCATCAGCTGCCATAACCCAGTCGTGACATCATACTTCGAATGCTTTTTGTAGAATTTTTGTAGCTGCAACGTCGTTAAATTTCAGCACTATCCTCTCTACTATGGCCATACGCTCCGGTTTTATGAAATGAGAGAGGCGACTAGCAAATTTGATGTATTCGTATTGTATTTTCAGAAGCGTTACAAGTAGCACAGCCTTGAAATTCAACTTATGCCCAAAACTGAGCCACTGCCTTTTTGGAATAGACGACGGTGACCCGGTGTTGGTCTGCGTTAAAGTGCAAGGCTATGATGCTACGGGGCGTGTGACGGTCACATGCAATAATATCGTACCAATAACATGAAATCCTTCTCAGGAAGTTAAGCAGTCTTGGTCTTAGTCGAAACTTCCTGTCTCTGTTTTCACGGTGTCTAGTAGATCCGCATTTGTTATTTATAAGAACTATTTTTTGTATTATTCTGCCGCCTAGTCTCTAGTACCACAAGGCTTTAATTTAGAACCACTGCTATTCTTCACTTTCATCAATGACCTAAATTTTCGCTTTGGGATTTTGTTTGCAGATGATCTTCAGCTCTACGGCACTTTACAGACTCATGAGGATTGTTTTGGCTTTTTAATTATCTCTGATAGACTGCTGCAGTGGTGTACTCTAAACCATTTCGGATTCGACATTTCCAAATGTGATATTCTTTCCTATGCACGCAACAGAAACCCATTTCTGTTGGATTCCAAAGCTAGAGATTATACTCTCAGCTGGTCAAACAATGATCAAGACTCGAAAGTTACATTCGCTTCGAATATGAACTTTAAACACCATATGAAAAGAATTGTTCGTACTTCCTGCAAAAGTCTTGGATTTATTAAATGTCTTTCTGGATGTATTTCTAAGTTTTGGAGACTTATTCGCATTAGTGTGACTCTGGTCAGACGTTCCTTAGGATATGCTCCTTTCACTTGGAGTCCTAGTTTCAATACTCAAGTACTCGTACATGATATAGAGAAAATGCAAAAATGATTTCTACGAGAGCTTTTTTCACGGATGCACAGGATCGTCGCGGTTATCCCGACAGCTGAAATTACCTCTTTTGACAAGATAACCTCGTTATATTCGAAAAGGACGGCTGCCCAACTTATGTTTCTGTGTGACATCGTTAATAGTTAAACTGATGACATTCTGATTCCAAAGGGAATACATTTTCCTGAGCAACGCTGACCACGGTCAAATTCTGATATATAAGCTGCACCAATCTGCAAGACAGTTGGGAAAAGTCTTATTATGCAAAATGCACATACTTCATATAAATCACTGTCCACATGTACTTGATGCCAGTTATGCCTTGTTTCCTAAAATTAATAATTATAAAAAATAAATTATTTCTCAAAATAAAGTTATAATAATTACTTTTAACCCACAAGAATGGTATAGCAATATAATAATTGTAGCACGGGTTTGCACAGTTGTCTTTACGCTGGTTTCAGGTTATTGGTCAGACATGGGCCCGTGTTCGGAAATCGGTGAGGCATGGATGTTGTGTTTGTCTTACGACACAGGCTCTCTCTCTTCCCTGGAAAATTAGGGACGGGCGACTGCCTCAGCCCATCGAGATGCTCACGGTGGTCGTTAAACACACAACAATATAAGCGGGTGATGAAAGTCGATAAACGTGCTATTCAAGCGCTCCTACGCTATTACTGGGGAAAGGTTCAAAGGCAAAGCGAGTTTCCTCGCTCTCAAGTGCATCTTTTTGCAATTGTAGGCGAGGAAACGTTGGGAAGCAACACCTCACGAACATCGTTCTGGGATTTTTATGCTAGGTACACTAGTCTCGAACATAAGCCGAGTTCGTGACGTCCAGAAACCGCTATCACTGACACTCCGATGGAAACTGTTACAGCGAACCCCTGTACTAATACACGTCAATTGACAGCTGAGATGTAGGTCAATCGACAGTAACCACAATCACAGACACTCCGATGGAAGCTGTTACAGTGAACCCCTGTACTAATACACGTCAATTGACAGCTGAGATGTGGGTCAATTGACAGAAACCACATTCATTGACACTCCGATGAAAGCTGTTACAGCGAACCCCTGTACTAATACACGTCAATTGACAGCTGAGATGTGGGTCAATTGACAGAAACCACATTCATTGACACTCCGATGAAAGCTGTTAGAGCGAACCCCTGTACTAATACACGTCAATTGACAGCTGAGATGTCGGTCAATCGACAGTAACCACAATCACAGACACTCCGATGGAAGCTGTTACAGTGAACCCCTGTACTAATACACGTCAATTGACAGCTGAGATGTGGGTCAATTGACAGAAACCACATTCATTGACACTCCGATGAAAGCTGTTACAGCGAACCCCTGTACTAATACACGTCAATTGACAGCTGATATGTGAGTCGTACCAATCCACCATCTTTCGTCAATTTCTCCAGATTGACTCCTACGCCATGCGCCATCGAATGGTTTCCCATGAACTGACACCGCAGAAGCCGGAACAATGTGCTGCTCTCCCTCGCAGAATGCCGCCAAATTCATATTAAATTCAGTTATGGTGTCGTACTGCCATAGGTGAAGAAATGTGAGTTATGCTACCACTGTGAACCAGTGGTTGAGGCCATGCCAAGAAGCACGCCCAGTGGTGCAGAGAAGGAGGTTTCACAGGAAAGTCACACTATGCATCTAGTAGTGGAATTGTGTGGGTCATTTTCACTGGGAGCTGGTGCCAGATCTTCAAGATGTAGACTGTAACCTCTATGTCGAACAACTGCAGCGAGTGAGTGATGCTCTGCACCAACACTACGCAGCGCTCATCAATAAGGAACAGGCGTTGCAACAAAGGAAGAATGCCCCAAGTAATGCCTCTAGAATGGTCCGCTGAAAACTAAAAGAATTGGAAGTGAAATCCTACCCCATTCCCCATACGGTCCAATCATTGTCCCTTTCGACTATCAAATGTTTCATTCCATGGCCAATTTGCTACAAGTGGTACTTATTTGGAACTTCTGTTCAGAGGTGGATGTGAAATCTGTCAACAGAGAGTTTCACTTCTCGAAATCTGACAAGTGGTACCGCCGTGGGATTGTACACATTGTAGAAGTAAGCAGAGAACAACAGAAAACAATGGCCTGTACTTTGCAGAAAGAGGTGAGCGTGTATGTTTTGCATTCACCGTGGAAATTAACAGAACAATAAGGTTTCGACTGCCCTGGCACATAAGAAGAGATCCAAAATGGATAGGATTGAGTACAATATCCGAAGACTAATCTCCCTCTTGAATATTGTTATGATCAGCTCCTTTTCCTCTCAAATATTCAGCCATAAGTACTTTGCATTTTGAAAGCTTCACATCCATAACTGATTGGCAAAACAAACCATCTTGCTGAAGCGCAGCAACTGATATTTACAGGGTGAGCCAAAAGTCTCTGTCCACCTGAAGTACTGTGATAAGAAGTAATTATAAAAAATCGATAAAGTTTAGTTACCGCGTACGTACGTGCAATATTGCGAATGGAGAATATTTGTGTGTTGGGGGCGGGGTTAGATGCATCTTGCCGTCTGAGCATGAACGACGCAGCCGGTATTTCCGGCGTCTGGCCGTCATTGCATCAGTCAGTAGTGCGGCGTCACGGTGGCCGGATGAACATCGTGATGTCGCTTGAGGATCGAGTGTTTCTGATTGAACATTTGTTTCGACGAAGTGAAATGTAAGTACAGAGAAAAGTTTCCCGACACTGAAGCACACCACCACACATCAGTAAGGTGGTTAATTCAAACGTTTCCTAAAATAGGATCAGTGAGAGACGCTCCGAGAAGCGGAAGGCAACGAGTGTTAACACAGAGGAAATGGTGAAGGATATTTCTGTTCGCACAACTAAAAATCCAAAGAAATGAGTTCGAAAATTGGAACAAGAAGCGGTTGTGTCGTACGGCAGCTCCCGAAGGGCACTGAAGACGCGACTGCAGCTCTACGCGCACAAAGTCAGAAGAGTGCACGAATTGAAACATACAGGCGTGGTTTCAGCTCACAGAAGAATACTGCAGATGGAACCAGGAGTTCATTAATGGTAACGGAGAGGTTATTCTCCGATGAGGTGCTGTTCCACTTATCGGGATTTGTGAACAGGCAAAACAGTCGCATGTGGTCTTCGCATCAGATACACGAAATGCCATTACATGATCAGAAGATTGATGTATGGTGTGTGATATTTCGAAGACGCATAACTGGGCCCATATTTTTCGACGGCACCATAAACGCGGCAAGGTATTGTGACAATATCCTGTACCCATTCATCGGTCACTTAACTGAGGAGGAAATTGTTAATGGCAACTTCCAGCAGGATTCCGATACGTCCCATACTGCTCGTGACTTAATGGCGTTGACTGATGTGTTCGGAAACAGGATCATCGCCGAAGAAATATGGCAGCTACGTTCGCCCGATCTCACGCCTCCAGATTATCTGTGGGGTTTACTGAAAAAACTCCTTTTACAAGAACAATCCCCGTTAACTTCCAAGACTGCAGGAAGCTATCACCACAGTAATCAGCAACGTTTCTCCGTTGGACCTGTCACGTGTCTTTGAGAGCATGTTCAGATGCGTAGATACCTATCTACACACAGGAGGGACCCATGTCCATTTTTTTTGTAGTTGTACATGTATTGCGTTGGCAGGTGCACAACACCCTGTAGTTCTTTCCTCGTCGTTTTTATCCTTACAGAGAGTGAGAATATGGGAGCTGACGTGCAAATCGACATCTACTAGCGATCGTACGGAGATCATATTTGTGCTTAGGAGTTATTAAACGTCTTCCCTGAAAAAGAGACTTTTCCAAAGCAAAGTTATTTGTTTCATTTGGAACCCAGTGTTTTACTTGCAACACTTTTTATGGAAAAAAAAGGGCTCGCTTATCATTTTTGCCATTCATTATTGATTTGTGACACAAAAATTAATCATTGCGCATAGGAAACACTCTCACCACACGGCTTTAATATTGTCAGGAACAGATGACTGAAAAATATAAATAGAATTTAAATTAGTGTGCGGAGTGTGATTCTGAAAGATATAAATAGAATTTAAATTAGTTTGCGGAGCGACGGAGGCTATACATAACTGTAAAAGGAAGTCATAAAATTAAAGTTCCGACAAGCGTTTTAAGCGGGAAAACACAGGTTCGAACGTTTCTAAAATTTCCGTTTTTATGCCTTTTTTATAGTCACGCTCTAACGAAACAAAATGAAAACTGGCTTTCAGTAAATTGCATTACTGGTTGTTAAAACTGGACCGTAACTTTTACTGAAATGAAGACTTACAGTAACGGTGAAGGAGGCTTTTCCAGCTGAATCTCTTATCACTCGGTATTAAAAGCTTTACCGTAAATTTACTGGAGATGCATCTCACTTCACAGATGACTCGAAGCGGCAGTGTGAAGGCTGGGTGAGATACAAGAGGCCATTCGGTACGATCGGAGGTGAGAGAAGCGGAAGGGAAGAGCACAAGCCTGATGAACAGAATTGAAGAACCTATAAATACGTCTTCCTCCTTGATCTACGATCTGAAGCAGCAGAGCTTATCGTCTGGTGAAATTTTCTGTGAAGGAACGCTCGTCTCTTCGAAATAAAAGAGGATAGAAATATACGGGGCATTTCTCTGGGTTACATCAATATTTGCGCTTTTAGTTATTGAGTCGGATTTCTTGGGCTTGATTAAATGAAGGAAAAGGGTGGAGTAGAGGAAAGCAAAGGAAGGGAAATAAAGATAAAAAGAAAAGTACCTTTTCTGAGGGTGCCATAAGTTCTCCTGTGTGTGCGTCTGTGTGTGTGTGTGTCTGAGTCTTCTGAGTGATTTCTAATTTCTATTTCCCAGTTTCTTCACGCATTCGTAGCTCTAAGGTAAAATCCCATCGTCGGCGAAAATCGAACAAGAGATTACAAGCTCTTTTCCACAGACAATAAGATGTTTCGTTTCGAAAGAGCTCTCTGCGTTGGGAAGTACATATTGCTGAAGTGGCAACTCTGAGCTATTTTTAATTCACCCTTTCAAGCGTTTTGGGATGACTTAACTGTTGCAGAGAAAGTGGAAGGTTTAATCCCGAAGGATGGAAGATGACTGTTCGAGAAATTTATAACACTTCGTAAATGGAAAGAATGAGAAAATCGTTGTATCAGGAAAAGCTCGCATTTGGGGTTTCATTTGGAACATTTTTTTAGTTTTCTTTCGATTTTCGAGAGAGAGCGGATAGTGAATGCAGCGCAATTTTAATATATATCTCAAAAGCTCTTAAAAGTACGTATATTGAAGTAAATTCAGGTCTTTTTGTCATTTAAGTATAAAGTGGAAATCCCAGTTTTTCTCATATGCAAGCACGAGACCCCAAAATAATAGTCTTTCATTTCTGCAAGAATCTAGAAATTCTCAATCACATCATTTCTTAAAATGCTATGAAATGGCAAATATTGGATGTGTGCAAAAGTTCTTCCCGTTTTTGTAATAGATGCAAATTGTGATCGGAGTAGTTACGTCACACATGTCGCTGCGATGCCTAATTTTCGACCAATAAAGCTTGGAGCAATAGAGCGTATAGAGGCACCAGCTTTGTCCGAGTATGTCATTCGTAACGAAAATCACAGACGGTGTTACTTGGCATGCGATAAGGAGCACATTAGAGATTGTTTACTATACGATTTCGAAAAAGGCAGTACCGCAGTCGACGCTTGCCGCAACGTCTGTCAAGTGTATGGGGATGATGAAGTTGATTATAGCACACGTCGCCGTTGGTTTCGGAAATTCCAGGACGGAGGGAGACGCTGTAAAGATAAACCACGTCCTGGACGTCCATCCGTTGTTTCTGACGAGGATGTGCACAAAGCTATAACAAATGACTCACATCCAGCCGTTCAGGAATTAGCGGAAACGTTGTCGGTACAGAACAACAGTCGAAAGACTGATGCATGCGCTTGGGTTCTTCACCAAGTTCGGTAATTGGGTTCCAAACCAGCATTCTGCAAAGCAACGAGAGGAGAAAATCCGTACCTGTGTTTCTTTGCTTTCTCGTCACAGAAATGAACCGTTTTGGGGACGAATTTATACGAGCGATGAGAAATGTGTGCTGTACCGTAATGTAAAACATCGACGGTCTGTGTGTCAAGGTGCGGAGCCTGCTCCATCGACCTCAAAAAGAGGACTGCGTCCCAAAATGTTTTATTGAGTGTTTGGTGGGATGTCCACTGTATAACCCACTGGGTGGTGTTGGCGCCTAACCGAAAGATAAATTCTGACATCTACTGCCAACAGTTGGACAGATTGCGAGAACAACTGACATCGAAGCGGCCAGCACTCGTCAATCGCAAAGGTGTGATCCTTTATCATGATACCTCCAGACCTCATGCTGCTCTAATCACTAGGCAAAAATTACTGGACTTTGGTTGGAAAGCGTTACCCCACCGGCGTATTTCCCTGACCTGGAACCTACGAACTACCACCTTTCTCGATCATTACTGAACGCCTTCACTCTCCAAACGTTCGATGATGTATACGATGTGGAAACGGCATGGCATGACTTTTTTGACTCTAAAACACAGGAGTTTTTTCGGCGTGGGATTCACCTACTCATAGACAGAGGACAAGAAGTCATACAGAATGATGGCAACCATGTGAAATCCTAGCTATGTTATTTGTTGCGTCGTCCTTCTTTCTTTGTAGCGTACAAAAACGGGTAAAACTTATGCACACACCCAATAATTAAAAGGGCTTTTCCAATTTCACAGCAGCACAACATATTGAAAATAAGGTTATTTCTATATTTTGGGAGGTGTATTTTTATCAAATATCGTATTTACCCGAGTATAAGGAGGATCCCCTAAAATTTATAACGTTTTCAGTAAAAAACACATATTACACTTATACGTTTATTCTGAAATCTAATCTCAAGTCCAAATAAAACAGAACATTCTGTTTTACGGAAAAGTTCTAGTTTTAACACAAGATGTGATAATGGTTAAAAGTAGACCAGATTGTGCACAATCAAAAAACGCTTATAGCGTCTTTAGCATTTAAGCGACCGATAAAACTAAAGCAAAATCTGCACTCTTCAGACAGAAATGTTCGCTTAGCCACATAGTTGTATGAAAGCTACGGCAAGAGAGCTACTGGTCAAACATATGCCTTTAAAATTATCTTCCTTCTTGCTTTCAGTCCTTGCTTCTCTGTTCCACCCTATAGTCCTATATTTTCTGCTCTGTGATAATTCTCTATTATCTGCTCCATTTCATAGACCTTTATTCTCTGCTCCATTATGTACTCTTTTATTCTCTGCTCCATTCTTCTGCTTCTTCTTAGTTACTCAGTCCAAGGACTGGCTTTTCAGTACATGTTCTCTGTCTCTCCATTCCTCTCTATTATCCGCCGTTCTCTTCAAGTCATAGTATGTCCTAGTGTTGGTTTCTATCAGTAATTGTGCTACAAAACTATTCCTTGCCCGTCCTCTTCCTCTCTTTCCTAGAATTTTCGTTTCCAAAACTTTCAGAATCGGGCTTCCACGGCTCAATGTGTGTCACATCCATAAAATGCTTCTTATTTTTGACATATTGATCAGATTCCTGCGTTCTCACACTCTCTCCAGGACATCCTCATTAGTGTTTCTATCAAGCCAGCTTATTCTCTCCATTCTTCTATAGCTTCACATCTCAAATGCCTCCAGCATTTTCATTTCCCTCTTAGTCAATGTCCTTGTCTCAGAACCGCAGAGAGCTACTGGTCGAACATATGGCTTTAAAATTATCTTCCTCAGTTTTAAATCTATATTTCATGAACGAAATACGGGATTACGCCATATAATACAAATTTTGAAGATGACAATCCGATTTTTGGTGTAAATGTGGCAAGGATGGTAAGTCAGATAATATAAAAAAACTTGAAAATTTTCATCGTCCTGGAGCGAGTCTCGAACTTGCGTCTCCCAGGAAACGCCAGGCTATGCTAACCACTACACCACCCAGAACGACCAAGTTTCAAGCTTCCGATCAATTTGAATATAACCATCATAGGATTGGCTATTCGAAGCAACCGGCATTCATGTTTAGCGAATCTGGAGGTTAAGAATCTAATCCCGTGTTTGCCCGGAGAAGCAGATAAATCATGTACGAAATAGGGGATTACGCCATATAATACAAATTTTGAAGATGACAATCCGATTTTTGGCGTAAATGTGACAAGGATGGTAAGTCAGATATTATCCGAAAACTTGAAAATTCAATCGTCCTGGAGCGGGACTCGAACCCGAGTGTCCCAGGAAACGCCCGGGTGTGCTAACCACTACACCACCCAGAACGACCAAGTTTCAAGCTTCCGATCAATTTGAATATAACCATCACAGGATTCGCTAGTCGAAGCAACCGGCATTCATGTTTAGCGAATCTGGAGGTTAATAATCTTATCCCGTGTTTGCCCGGAGAAGCAGATAAATCATGAAAGAAATACGGGATTACGCCATTTAATACAAATTTTGAAGATAACAATCCGATTTTTGGCGTAAATGTGACAAGGATGGTAAGTCAGATAATATCCGAAAACTTGAAAATTCAATCGTCCTGGAGTGGGACTTGAACCCGAGTCTCCCAAGCCTGGTGTGTTAGCCACAACACCATCCAGAACGACCATGTTTCAAGCTTCCGATTAATTTGAATATAACCATCACTGGATGACTTAACATCCATCTCATATTTACACCAATAAACGGATTCACATCTTCCAAAGTTGTATTGTATAATGGTGTAACCCCGTATTTCATTCATTGGTATTCTGCGCCTCCAGGCAATCACGGGAATGAATTCCAAACCTGCTGCGGATTCACTGTATAAGAATGCTGGTTGCTTTGACTAGCGAATCCTGTGATGGTTATATTCAAATTATCCGGGAACTTGAAACGTGGTCGTTCTGGGTGGCGTAGTGTTGGTTAGCATTCTCGGGCGCTATCTGGGAGACGCATGTTCGACTCCTGCTCCAGAACGACGGAATTTTCAAGTTTTCGGATATTATCTGACTTCACATCCATGTCATATTTACACCAATAAATGGATTCACATCTTCCAAATTTGTGTTGTATAATGGTGTAATCTCGTATTTCATTCATTGACACATCTTCTCTCTCCTTTCTCAGGTTCGTCGACATTTTTATTGTTCTTTTAGTAAGAAATCAGTCAGAAAGGATTAGTGTCAGTCATTCGCCTTAAATTATTATCACTTTGAAAAACAAGACTAGGGAGGAAAGAAAAGCTTTCTGATGCGCAGATTCACTCATTCAGGCAGCGTTCCGTCTACTTGTTAGACAGCGACTATACCCGTTCGAACTGATTTTAGCCTATTTGTCTAACACTGAGTTAATTGAATCCAGCCGGTTAAAGGGTTACTATCTGTGATGTACAGTACTACAGAAGTGAAAACATGTGTCAAGACGACAAACCTGCAGCGAGACATTCTGTCCGCGTAGCGCATTTGGGTGAGCGACTTGGTCCGGAGAGAGGGGACACGGAATTCAATGTCCGTCGCGGACAAACTTTAGTTTTCCCATTGGCGTCTTATTGTGGAAAATAGATCCATTGGCCATTGAGTTCTTCGAAAAATGTGTGATGTTCGTTCCAAACATTGTTTGGAATAAATGAAAAATTCTTACTTCGCTTCAAAGGCAAAAAACATTAAGAGGGAGATGATGTGACGTAGTACCGAGGTGAAAACATGTGTCAAAACGACAAATCTGCATCGAGACATTCTGTCCGCGTAGCTCAGTTGGGAGAGCGACTTATTCCAGAGTGAAGGGACAAGGATTAGATGCCAGTCGCGGACAAACTTGTGTTTTCACATTGGCGCCTGATTGGGGAAAGTGTATCCGTTGGGGAAAATGTGGCCGTTGGGTTCTTGGAAAGATGTGTGATGTTTGTTCCACACATTGTTTGGAATTAATGAATAATTCCTACTTCGTTTCATAAAAAAAAATTAAGAGGGAGATGATGTGACGTACTACAGAGGTGAAAACGTGTCAAGATCACATATCTGCAGAGAGAGATTCTCTCCGCGTAGCTCAGTTGGGAGAGCGAATTGCTTCGGAGTGAGGGGACACTGTTAGATGCCCGTCGCGGACAAACTTGTGTTTTCACATGTCCGTTTATTTACTGGCGTGAAAAGTGTATAGATTCGCCAAACTTTGGCTCTCCACCTTTTTCACGGCAATAGGTAGACATATTCTTATACTATCTGCATACAGCGGGTGATTCATATTTATCGTGACAAAGTAAAGTGCGCGTCATATGCAAATCGTGTGCGTCACGATTACCTACCAATGTTTATCGTGATAAAGTAAAATGCGCGTGATATGCAAATTGTGTGCGTCACGATAACCTACCAATGTTTATTGTGATAAAGTAAAATGCGCGTCATATGCAAATCGTGTGCGTCACGATTACCTCCCAATGTTTATCGTAATAAACTAAATGCGCATCATATGCCAATCGTGTGCGTCACGATTTTCAAACCAATGTTTGTCGTGATAAAGTAAAATGGGCGTCATATGCAAATCGCGTGCGTCACGATTACCTACCAATGGTTATCGCGATAAAGTAAATGCGCGCCATAGGAAAATCGCGTGCGTCACGATTACTTACCAATGTTTATCGTGATAAAATAAAATGCGCGTCCCGATTACCTACCAATGTTTATCGTGATGAATTAAAATGAGCGTCATATGCAAATCGTGTGCGTCACTATTACCTACCAATGTTTATCGTGATAAAGTAAAATGCGCCTCATATGCAAATAGTGCGCGTCAAGATTACCTAATAATGTTATCGTGATAAAGTAAATGAGCGTCACATGCAAATCGTGTGCGTAACGATTACCTACCAATGTTTATCGTGATAAAGTAAAATGCGCGTCATATACAAATCGTGTTCGTCATTGTTACCTACCAATGTTTATCGTGATAAAGTAAATGCGCGTCATATGCAAATCGTGTGCGTCACGATTACCTACCAATGTTTATCATGATAAAGTAAATGCGTGTCAGATGCAAATTGTGTGCGTCACGATTACCTACCAATGTTTATCGAGCCTTCCGCTGTAAGAGCGTTTGTAATTTTTGCTTTCGTAGTGTTAAGATACCTTATGACGTAGAAGTCTTTTCGTACTTCTACGTTATTTTAAAAACATAGCCATAAGATGAAATAGTTCCTAAATTAACCCTTAACGGCCAGACGAAACATGTAAACAACAGAAGTCAAACTTACGGAAAAGATGCTTTATTCAAAGATGTAGTCAACACATCGAAACATAGCAGAGCATATTGCATTAAACGCTCCACACACCACACAGCTCTTAACACAACGCTTTACAACACCACGCTCTCTAAGCAACAGTTTAGTCGTCGTTTTTATCTCTCGTTCTTATCAATTCAGGCATACGTCACGTTCATTCAACCTCAATTATGTTGCCAACAGCATTCGTTTGAGAGAAAAGATATCACGTTAAGAGTGACGTATAACTGAGAATAAACTCAAGATTTACATAGGGAAAGAAACTAAAAAGGAAAGTTAATTCAGAATATACGTCACAACCTCCACGACTGATTCTTTTCTGGGAGGGGTATACAGTTACTCTTTCCGAAAAGGTTTTTCGTATACAGCAATCCAAAAACAGGTGCAAAGTAAATGATTGTGGGATTTCTAAAAATGGCATATGTAAAGTAATTAAGCGGGCAAAAGAGAACTTGCTCGGGTGTCGCACAAACGCCACAAAAAAAAGCACCCTTCCCCAAAGTGGACCGCAGAGGTCATGCGAAAAAGTCAGATCTCTTGTAAAGAGTGAGAATCCGGAAACTCAATGCACAGAATGTATGTGTCTCACAGGCAACTGTGAACCGCATTATCAAATCTGAGCTATATTAGAAATGTGGTTTAAGCCTAACGTCCACAAGCTCTCTCCGCGTCACATTTCGGAGCGGTTGACAAACTGCAGGAACCTGTATGAGAGATACTTAGCAAAGCACAGGTGGAAGTTTGTGATTACTTTCGAAGAATCATGGATATACCTTAGTGACAGAAACAAACTCTGGGCCAAGGCGTACCTACGATGGGTACGTGAATGCAAAGAATGTTATTTAATCCTCCGACCGGCTCATGAAATCTGATTCAGCCGCTTCGAAAGCGCCACTAAGATCCGTAGCAGCTGCATCAAAGACATTTTACGAGCGAAAGAAGCAAATTCCGTCAGCGCGGAAACTGGTCTTACAACCCTGAAACTCTCACCCGTTTCTACGGTCGACTTCACTGCATGACCTTAATTGGTGATTCGGTAACTAGCTTAAAGCTAAATCACATATTGTTGTTATTCAGGAAGAATACGTCCAAAACAAATATTATCATTTAGTCAATACAGAATTCAGTGTATTAAAATTTAACGTATCACTTTATATTAATATCAACAATGTAATTCCCACCTTAAAACATGAAATTAGAATCCTGTTATCTGAAATATCTTAGTAAAACACTTAAATTAATTATGATGGAAATATTTTAGCATTTTCTATCCAAACTTATGAAATACCTTTATTTCATAACATACTTTACTTAAATTTCGTAATCTACTATAAAATATTCGTATATAATGCAGCATTTTGTTATACTTAATTGCGATAATACTTATACCAAAGCAGTATTACACAACCTTAAAAAAGAACGTAAATTTATATAAGCCTTAGATACGTTTTAGTGGTTTATCATACGTGTTGGAAATAACTACGATATGTTCAAAGATTACATTTGTATTATATTTATAGACTGTATTGACAGCAGGTATGTCAATAACTCACTTTCACAACCAAACTGACTTTGTATTTATCACATGAGAAACCTGTAATAAATTTCTTCAAAACTGTAGCATAGAAAACTATGAGAATATAGTGTAATCAACCTCTTGAAGCGGTGTTACCCAATTTTTTCAGCTGAACCAAAACTCTCCCTGACTTGCAGGATGTTTATGAATTCAATAACATTAATTATTTCAGTTTAATAAAATTAAGTTACATGAAATATGTTTGAACAATATATGATAAAATGTAACTTACACAGAGCTGCCTAGTTTCAATTTAAAAATCCTTTCTCGTGTGACATACATTGAAGCACCCTACTGAACACAGTCCAACGTCACATTCTTTACAATAGGTCCTGGTTTCTTTTCTTACTTTTTTCCATTCTCATTCTGCTGGGAGCAACAAACGACGCATCTTCTGCAGGGATCAGATCTATTGGCAGTTGGAGGTATATAATCAGAGAAATGACGTTCTCTGAATCTCGTGGTATTTTCCTCCCACCAAATGCCTACCATGAATGAACTGCTCCAGATCTTTCGGATGTGTTTCTAAGAACTTTACCACGAGGTTAAGGCGAAACTCCAAGTGGTCAATTGTCCCTCCATATTTGCTGTAGATGGTTAAACAATTCCGAATAGTTTGATCGAGTAAACGCTGAAGAATATTTTGTAATATTTTCGCTGCTGCTTCCGTGCAGATGGATAGTAAACTATACACTGGTCAGCTTTATCCTTTCCTCCCATAGTGCTGTTGTACTCAGAAATTGCTTTCGGTTTCTGCACCAAATTATTTTATTTTGTGACGCACAATAGCTCAACACTGTGAACGCTGCTTAGCATACAAACTGGTTTTTTGTCCATCCATTTTAGATCCATAAATTTTCCCCGCTGAAACGTTATGAGCTCTCCTTTCTTTAATGTTTTGGTCTTTAATTCTGGCTGCATATCTTTCCTGTTGGACCTCACAGTGCCGTACAGATCAGTTTTATGCTGAACAAGCAGATCAGCTAGTTCAGAAGAGTTATAAAAGTTGACCATTGTTAGGCAAAAACCTTTGAGCCGCGGATGGCTTAATGGTCAGTGAGTCAGACTATCGATGCAGGGTCCCCAGGTTCGAACCTGAGCTGATCTTTCAGAGAAGGTGTGATTTACTAACAATCGCTGAGTATCGGACGAGCACGTTAAGTGACGGGCCCCAGGCTGGACCCGCTGGTTAAATGGGCATCCTTTCCTATGCCCCCCCACCCCCTGAAATTCCCTCAATCCTGTATGTGCAACATCGTACTTGTACGGTGGCGCCATCTACTGTACTCTAATCTCACTACAAACTGTTCTGTCAAAAGTCGCTAGAGTTGCTCTCATTTCTCCCGATTCTATGTCCTGCCCAAAAGGCGATCTCGCTGTAGGTGGCTGGGACCTAAACTCTACTCACTGTGGACGGAAGTCCTACAAGAAAATGACAAACAATGTAGTGGTCAATAACCTTTGTCGAGCAGTGAGTGAATTAAGGACATGACTGCTTTTATTTGTACGCCAAAGTTATCATAAGCACTACTAAACTTCGTATGTTTACCAGTGAATATTATGCTGCTCCAAAAATACCCACTTCTCGATTCGCACACCCAAAATGACTTTATTCCAAATCCTGATTGCTTAATTGGAAAGAAATGCTTCCAACTTAAACGTCCCTTGTACGACATTAACGACTCATCGATTGTAATATCCCGTTCTGGAATATAAATTGATCTAAATTTATCCATTTCTTTAATAATCTTTGTAAGCTTTGGTTGAGGATAAGTGCTTTCATCAAACTTTTCTTTGTTTGAAAAGTGAAGAAACTTCATAAGTAAACTGAACCTTCGTTCACTCATTACTCTTGAAAAATACTGAGTTTTGAGTATTGGCTTTCTTCTCCAATACCAATTGAGCTTCGGTTTCTGAACAATTTCTTGCAAAATCAGTAGAGCAAAAATCTCCTGATTTCCGCTGCATTTGTTCGGGTCCACGGAAGTGCTCGAAAAATTGATTTTAGAGCATTTTCTTTCAGAAGTTGTTCAGTATATCTCTTAGTTTCAGTTACGATAAGATTTACAATACCGCTAAAGCTCGAAAGCCGTTAATGTGCGCATTACCTAGCTAATCTGCAGATTAACTGATTTGCTCCGTTAACGTGCGGAATCAAGAGTTTTCCGCATTTTACCTAGGTAATGTGCAAATTAACGACTTCCGTATCGTTAAAGTTCAAAAGTTTGTTTCTCTCATTTCCTTTACCTACACCTTCCCCCTCTCCCTCCACTTTTAGTTTGGTTTCGCCTGTTTCTCTCATTTCCTTTCCCTAAGTACCCAAATGTCAATGAAGGTGTCACTCTAAGAATTAAAGTACCCGAAGTAGACAGAGAAAAAACTGATGCCCGCTCGATTTTAGCTGTGGTTCTTAGTAAAACAGAGGATGGCTTTTATAAACTTGGTACTAAAACGGGTATTTTAAAACAATTGTATGCAAAATCTGAATTCAGTGTTTGCAAAGAGAGATTTTTAACGAAAGAAGATGTTCCTGCTGTAGAAATATCTTTACGTCAAACATCAATAAAACAATCCCTTGGTACTGGGCAGGGTTTCAGAAAATGTGACTGCAAATCTAAATGTACCAAAAACAGGTGTGCTTGTCGCAAAAACCAATTACTATGTAATTCAAAGTGTCACCAATCTTTAGATTGCACTAATAAGTAAGCATAATGTTATCATATGTTTTGCAAATTCATTTCCTTAATTATAATAATATTTTAAACCGTTTGATTCTTTCAATTACAGTTTTTTAATTGATTGATGATTGATTCTATCAACTAATTTGTTGATTGTTTGATTGTACTAACTTGATTCTTTATATATCGAAAAATAAATAAATAACATTATGTTAATTTAGGCGTACAGAAACGTTGCTGTTGTTCCAGCAAAGATCTTATTTTCACTTTAACGAGTGCGTAGTAGGTAATGTGCAGATTATCTAGGTAATTTGCAGATTACCTAGGTAATTTGAGAAATGAAACAATTTTCGGCACTTTAACGGATCACCCTAGTTAATCTGCACATTACCTAGATAATCTGTAGAATAACTGATTTCTGCACTTTAGCGCTAACATCATCACTAAACTGTAAGTTGAACAACTCCAAGGGGTTCTCTTTGTCAGAAATATCTGCTCTTAATACACTGGCTCGTAAGAATGGAAATCGCGGAGGAGGAGGTGTCAGCATTGATTTATTTTTTCTACAACATTTCCTAGCCTCTGAAATTCTACTCATTTCCTCTGAATCAGTTTCTTCTTCCTCACTGCTACTACTGTCGCAGGAGCTGGAAGATAAATTCAGAAGATACTCTGAATCATTTTCGCTCTCCAATTTTTCGTCAAACTTTTACAAGACTTGTGTGCGCATGTATCAAACTAGAAAAGGAGAAAACTCGTGATCTGAAAAGCAGAAATGTTGTTTTGCTCCGGGAAAAATGTTTGATGGGCTTTCCATGCGCAGGCCAAAGTGGGTTAAGCTCTAAAACAGGTGCTCTCTAAACACAAAGAATGAACTACAAATTGACCCTCACCTATGCAAAAGCAGCTTTCATTTAAAATAATGTAAAATAAGGCGACTGGGGAAGCAGTATTTTGATTACAAAAGAGGAATTAGAGATTGCGAGTACCCTGCCCTAAAAATATCTACCCCAAGGTTTTAAACGCACCCAGTGCGTTCCAGTCGTTAATCCGTAGGATAACAATGCCGCATTCAACGCGTGCAAGACTTTTCAGGAAGAAATCAGGTGAGTCGCGCCTGATGCAGTCAAACCCCTTTCGGAACAGTAGGGAGAGAACGAGTCACACGCGATCTTGCCGTTTTAGGTAAAGGACGACCTTGAACGCGCTGGGTGCGACCAAACCTGTCAGAGGGTTAATAACAAGAAACTGTACACCACTTACACTTAAAATACTACTAGTAATCCGAATTTCTTGGCGTATAATATAAATTGAAGTTTCCAAGCTTTCGCACATCAACCGGATGCCTTTTTCAAGGAAGGTAGACAGCTGGCTGCAAACTGGATAATAGAACACTTGAACAATTTGAACGCGGCGACTGGACTAGACTATAAATATGGCAGTAGATCTACTCCATTCGCGAAACTTTGGAAATCTTGACCTGCAGCGAGGCTTGCAATGATAGCGTTTCTCTCGAGTTGCCACGCATTTTAAATCAATTCTTCAAATAATGCTGTGTTTTCTAACACGGTACCTCGTGCCAACCAACGTGACCTCGTTTCTTCGAATGACTGATCATATTTTCGCCTATTTATTTATTGTCAAGTCAAGTCACCCCGTTCAAATTGTTGAAGTGCTGTACTATCCAGTTTGCAGTTAGCTGTTCACGTTCTTTAAAAAAGCCATCTGGTTGGTGTCCGAAAGCTAGGAAACTTCAATTTATATTCTACGCCAAGGAATTCGGATTGCTAGTAGTATTTTAAGCAAAGAAAGTTTTCTACGTAGATTTATGGTTGTGGCAGGTTATTGCTATAATGGCCAGTTAAAGCTGCGAAAGGTGGCGAATAACGCAAACAGTAATGCAGCTTATTATCAGACCAACATTCTGGACCCAATTTACCGCGAAGAAATTTCATCCCCTATATGGTGCGCTGGCTTCGAATAAATGGATCCACCAAGATAAGGCTTCAAGCCATACAGCTAAGTCCACAGTGGCATACATGAGGAACATGGACGCTGAGACCGGGATTCACGCTATACCATTCCCCTCAATTCCTGTCAAATCTCCAGATACCTCTCCCATGAATTTCTGCTGTTTTGGGTTCCTTACACGAGCTCTCAAAAGTAGAAGACCCAAAATAATTGACGGCCTTTGGAAAACTTGCAAAGAGGAGTGGGAGAGAAATAATCTTGCCTGTGTGCAAAGGAGTCTGCTACAGTGGAAGTTACGCTGCAGAAAGATAGTACAGGAACATGTTAAGCATATAGAACACAACAGATTTCGGCGCTATGGAATTTCATACCTGTATGACCCTGCAAACTTTGTTACATATCCCATGGTCTTTTAAGGTTTTGAAAAATGCTACAATAAAAAGTTTTTGACATAACGATTGTTGGTACTAAAATGATAACAAATGTGCCCGATACGTACTGCCTTATTCTGTACTTATTCGCTGCCGCAACAGTCATGTCTCAGATTGTTTCTTTAGTTTTCCAGAAGCTGTTATGTGGCCGTTGCCAGTCAGCAACAATTCCGCATAATAGCGTCGAAATGGTCCTCAAACGGATTCTTGATGGAACAATCATGGACCTGCAGCTAGTAGTTGATGCTCCTTGGTATCATGATTAAATCTGTTAATCTACAAAACTCCTCACTTTACCTTTTTTTTTTGTGCCTCTTATGTGCATCTAGAGTTAGTCCGTTTCACTTACGCCGAAGGTTATGGCAGCATCGCGGCGGCTGTTTCATTTTGCACATCTTAGCATCATAGGTTTTATATCTGCATCATGAAAACTTCCCTTTTATTTCGATAACTACATCGCGTCCATGCAGACGCTCTTCTCTCAACTTTGGTTTTTAGGTTTGGTGTTCTATCTGGTTTCCCCACACCACCAACTGAGAATTAACGTGCCTTTTGTGACTCGTAACCGGAGTAATTCACGTGCCATTTGTGATCTGGAACACGAGTAATTTACGAGTCTTGTGTGACCTGGAACATGAATAGTTAACGTGTCGTTTGTGACCTGGAACACGGGAAATTAGCATTTAGTTTGTGACCTAGAATTCGCGTAATTAACTTGTTGTATGCGACTTGGAACATGAATAAGTAACGTGTCATTCTTAACCTATAACATGAATAGCTAACGTGTCATATTTGACCTGGATGATGTGGAAGTAACGTGCCGTTCGTGACCTGAACAGGAATAGCTAATTTGTCGTTCGTGACCTGCAACATGAATATGTAGCTTGTTGTTTGTGACATGTGACATGAATAGTTAGTTAGCGTGTCGTTTGTGACATAGAACACGAGTAATTAACTTATAGGTCCTGACCTGAAACACGAGTAATTAACGTATTTTTCGTGGCCCGTAAAATGAAACTTCAACATGTCGTTTTTGACCTATAACATAAGTAATGAATGTGTCACTTGTTACCTGGAGCATGAGTAATCAGTTCTCCAGCACGGAAATTCATTTCATCTGTGTACGTGCAAGCGGAAACAGTAGTGAAGTCCAACATCGTTACAGAACAATTTTTCGCAAAGACGATGTCTATCAAAAGATACTTTTCCAGCCTTTTATCGGCGTTTTCTGGAGTAATGCTCCTTTTCATCTGCTTTTGCAGATTCTAGGAATGCCAAAACTGTTCAGAAACCTGCTTTGACGCATAAAATACTAGACTTGTTGAAGGGTGATCCCTGAACCAGCAAGAAAACAATAGTGACAGGTGTAGGAAAGTCCGGAATTAGTAATTAAATGGGGAATTTGTCACTACAAGCAAATCCCCTCATATGTGGTTCAAATAGTACAGACTACCCTACCCCACACGATCAGCTCAGTTTCAACCACGAGCAGTATTCTCAAAATGGATCTTGCCGCTGTGTATGGCAACGGATTTTCTCCATTGCAGGGTTATTACAGATGAATTACCCTTCACAAGAGATGGCATTGTGAATTCTCAAAAGGTTCGCCGCTGAGCATAGAAGAGTTCACATAAGAAGCCATTTACATCGTCACCATAAGTTCCATGCGAATGCTTGGGCTGACATTGTTGATGATCTCCTGATCGATTAATTTTTACCTTTCACCAATGCCAGCAATGCAGGCGCTTCCATTTTCGGAAGGCGTACCATTGGCAAAATGTCGTTGCATGTAGTTCATGCAGGATGGAACTGCAGTACAATTTAGACTCGCTGCTTCACTGATGATTGGCGCTTGGGGCAATATATATAATTTGCAACAATTGGAAAAGGACAGCACAGATGTAGTAGAAACTGGTTCCCGGAAGTGACTTGAGTATCGGTAAGCGCCTTCCTGAGAAAAGTTTGTTCTGTTTATATATTGAACATTTTCTGATAATTTATTCTAAGTATATGTTTTTTTCATATAAAAATACGCTCAAAACAATACTTTAAACCTACAACGATGAGCCTTTATATTATGACCACCCACAGTCTAGAGAAATAAGTGCGCCTGGTGCTTGAACGGTGGAGCAGGGGAAATTCACAGAGCAGTATAAATACAACCCAAGGACCGGCTTTCGGTTAGTAGAGTGTTCGGAGTCAGAATGGGAAAAGCTGCGGATTTATTGGAGCTTAATAAAAGACAATTGTGATGGCAGGTGAAACTATTCAAGACAGTTAGGTATACTGTGTGCATAAAAGTTTCTGTTGTTTCTCATGGTAACTGTGATATTTAATTGGGAACCACTCGTTTAGTCGACGACATTTGCAAGTTGGACATGTCACAGAAATTCTTGCTTGCATATTGTGAATATATATAAGTGTGCTGGAAAGTAATAGTGTATCTACATTTGAGTTTGTAAATTACTCGCATAAATTTTTTTTTAATTTATTCATGACATGCTATAATGATAATAGCAGCGGGTAGATCATACATTTTTTCAGTATATATCTCCTATATCATATAAAATAAATGCCAGTGCAATAGATCTATCCGTTAGACTTACTATACTTAATGTTGTGTGGTCCTTAGCCACTCAAGAGCAACGTTAAAAGAGTTTTTCTATAAGCATGCACACTTTTCTTTAAGTTGTATGATATTATTATATCTTTACAGCACGTTTCATTTTAAGCGATACTACAAATGTTACTATCGAATTGGGTTCGAGTGATAAGATTAATAACTTTAACACTTTTAGCGGCAGATATACCTAAACCAAATAGTGCCCAAAATTTTATTCGCCCACAAATATGAAATGTTCACATAGGGGCACGGTTTTCCGAAAGCTACGAAAAAACAATTCCTTTATCCCTCTGACTTTAGCCGTACCGATCATAAACCTATCGCAGGTGAAAAACGTTCCCGTCAAGTCGTTTAATTTCTGCCCCCTGACATAAAGCATAACGCGAAAAGCTGGTCCACTTGACATGGACATCATGTCAATGGGTAGAAACAAGTGACTCAAATATCTTCTATACCCTTTCTTAGATTTTTTTTGCCATATTATAACACTTTTTCCAGGCAATCAGCCAGAAACGTTTAGTGCCAATCGTCCTCCTAAACTTCCACTTTGAACATCAAAGCTAATGAAAAAAGTGCGCTTTCTCATCTTCAGGTTCACTCGTTCCAGCCGCGTTCCACCCACTTCTTTGATAGCGTGTGACGCACTACAGAAGTAAAGCACGTGTCAAGACGATAAATCTGAAGTGATAATTCCGTCGGTGTACAGTAGTGGCCAAAATTGTGAAAACCTTTTGGAAATAGTGTATTTTTGAGGTTTCATGGCTCATAACACCACTTTTTTTATGGTAATACCATAAAATTATGTATCAGTGGAAAGATAATTGCATCAAAAATGTAATGCGATAACACAGCAGTTATAAAGAAGAAAAGCGAAGTACATAAAAAAAATGAGATATACAAAAATGTCAGTTAATACTTAGTTGGGTAACCTTTAGTGTTAATTACGACTTTACAACGCCTTCCCATGGAGTGAACCAAGTTTTTTATTTCTGCTGCTGTTATAAGGTGAAACCAAGATTGATGTATTGCTTCTATTAGTTGGGTTTTATTGCTGGGTTGCTTCTGACTAAAACGTTTCTTTAGTCGGCTGCATAGATTTTAGATGGGGTTAAGGTATGGGCTATTCCCAGGCCATTCCAACAAGGAATATGATTTTTTTGAAACCAACGTTTTGAACACAGCAGCAGCATGACATGGAGCTGAATCATGTTGAAACATAAATGCTTCATTATCTTGGAAAAGATCGCGTACGGAAGGCTTCAGCTTGGGCTAAAGTATTTCATTAATGTATTTTTGGATATTTACATTTCCATTAATCACGCAAATTCTGCCCACACCTTTTGATGTCATACAACCCCAGATTATTATACTAACTGGGTATTACACTATACATGTAATGCAATCAGGATGCAAATCTTCTCCGATTCTTCTCCTTGCGGATTTTATGCCATCACTACCAAACAGGGAGATTTTGATCTCATCACTGCAAATAACACTGTCTCATTGTTCCGCTGTTCAGTTAACATGGGTTTTAGCCCAATTTAATCTTTTCAACCTTTGAGAGATAAAAAGGACTTTTTTCGTGGAATTCTAGCTTTTAGACTAAATTCCTGCAGTCTGTGCCGAACAGTCTTTGCAGTAAACTTCACATTGTATTGCGCCATTTCATCTTGTATACATCCAGATGATTTTCTTCTTTTACCTAGACACAGTCTTTTAATTCTTCTATCATCACTTGCTGTTGTGCACCTTTTCCTGCCTTTACCAGTCTGGTTTTGTAGTGACTGGGTCTCCTTATACCTCTTCAAATATTTAGAAATACCACTTTTGATTAAGCTTCCACCAATTTGCCTTCTAATTTCTTCATAACTGAAGCCATGTTCACTTAATAGTACTATTTTACATCGCTTTCTGGGTGACCAGTCAACTCTTTGCGCGATTTCTTTAATTTTATTACGTTTTACAAGCTCACTAAATGAAAGAACACAAGAAAAACCAACCAACTTGATAGCAATCCCATAACACACTGACACATGTCCTCCTCTCAGCTCCAATACATGACATCAATCGCTGAATCCTACTGTGACCTGACTGGTTCATTTCCAAAGCAAGATGATACCTGATTGGCTTTCTAAACACTCATGTTCACTAGCTACATTCAAATGAAGGAAAGATACTTCATATAAACCTAAGCAAGTTGTGCTTCCTTTTTCTGGTTATTTGGCTATAACTTTTCATAGTCTACAGATAATTGAACAAACTTTATTGCATTACATTGTTGATGAAATTATCATTCCATTGATATATACATTTATGTTATTACTAAGCCAAAAGTGGTTTTATAAACCATCAAACCTCAAAAATACACTTTTTCTGAAAGGTTTCCGCAATTTTGGCCAGTACTGCAGCTCCGTCGTTTAGAGCAACTCACTCCGGAGCGAAGAGACGCGTATTCGATCTTCGGCACCGACTATTTGATGTTCACATTAGCGCGCGAAAGTAAAAATGGATCTACTGGCCGTTGAGTTCTTCGAAAACTGTGTGATGTTTGTTCCACACATCTTCTAGAATTTATAAAAAGTCGTTCTTCGCTTCAAACAGAAAACAAAAATTAACAGAGAGATCATGTGACGAACTACAAAGCAAAGCACGTATCAAGACGACAAATTTGCTACGATACATTCCATCCTTGTAGCTTAGTTGGGAGAGCAAATTACTCCGGAATAAGGGTGCACGGTTTCTATTCCCCTCAAGGACAAACTTGTGTTTTCACTAGTGAATATATTCATTTGAGTTAATTTCAACCAATTTTCCTAACCCTGATTAAATTCGTTCAAGCCGTTAAAGGATTAATGGTGGTAAAATCAACAAGCAAATACAAACTGTTTCATTTAAAATAAGCTCAAATGTGACTTAAATCCAGATTGCCATTACCTGAAAGAGATTATGTAATTAAACTGTAGCAAAGCCTTTCATTTAGGAAATTGAATGGATATTTATTTACCTAATAGCGAGTTTGAAAAGCACGTTACGTACGAAAGTCAACTTTTTTAATGAAAGGAACAAGCAATATGTCATTCTGAGTTGCATTACACCTCTAGATTGTTCTTAGTAGACTGTATGACAAATACGGTCTATTATAAGCAGCTTGCCACTTAGTGTGGGGGATTTTTTTTCCATTTCTGTGCGTTATTGCAAACAGCAAAAACTATCGCAAAGCCTTCCATTATTGATGTATCAATAATGTACGACACGGCTAAAGCTGATTTATTTTTCGAATCCATCTGGTCAGTAACTCATTTCATTAGATGAAACGGCTGCCAGGAAATATCCCACCCACTCTATCCGATGTCCAAGTTTTCCTTTTTCACTGCAGTAGGCGTTCTCGCTTTAGTGTTTCATAAAGTACCAATATCATTATTAAATCGTGTATTCTAAGCCTATCATTTAAGCGACAGGACTGTTTGCTCTCTTGGGGGAAAGATGTTGTTTTAAAAGAACGAAAAGTGTAATTTAACACACACTGAAACATGTTTCTCTGGAGTTTAAATTCCGCATTTTTCTCGTAAAAGCAATTATCTGCAATGCCACTAAAGGCTTACATAAAAATAAATTCTTCATTCCATTGTTTTAGGGTTAAATAAGCCACGCCACCTTCTTTCTCCCAATCGACACATCGCTCTCGTTCTCCCCATTGTTGTAACATTTACGAGCTACTTTGTACTGTCGTTATGGAGATGTGCCAAACACAATCTGCGGTAATGGCGCATTTTGCATACCTCTCGCGTGAAAACATAAAGCATAAATTCATTAGAGAATCGTGTATTGTATGTCACGTCAGAAGAGGAAGGTAAATTAATTTATCTTTTGCGGTAATGAAAACCAGGAAGTTCTTAAACCGCACCATCCTTCGAAACTTTGGCCCCCACTGAAAACAACAATTAAAGCATTAACCGTAAAATTTCTTCACAGCGCTTTGAAGGGGACGTATTTTTAACCGCTTATTAAGGGAGAACAAAGTTTCCACTATTTGTTTATGCTTATCTCTTTTTTGCACCCTTGACGTAATCACCGGTGTTTTTTAGCTTGTGTTGAAGTTAACTTTATGCATATTAGCTTTAAGCGTAAGCTTCAAAAAGCTGTTTCCTGAAAGCCTGCGTCAAATAACACTGTAAAGCCTCAGAATTAAAAGAGCTCTTTTTCATGGTTTTTTGTTTAGTTAGATACACAAACAGATTAAAGTAAAGGAGAAATATATGCGTTTGGAAAAACCGAGGAAGAAATATTTCCAGTAATTTGGGCTCTTCTATGAAGGGAATTAAACGCACAGATAAAATTCTGTCTATATATAAAATTTTGTAATGAAACATCAAATGTGCGTTTACTGTTATTAATTGCAAAATATTAGCGTATCGGTGAGACTAAAACAAGTGAAAATTATTTTCTTGGCGAATTTTGCAGAGTTTAATGAGACATTACATCACCATCAATCATTACACCGTGTAACAAAATCTGAAAAATTACGTGTTTATCTGAATACTTTTATTCTTTTTTATTAATTTTGTTGGAAGGATTTCAAAATTGCAGCTATTTTTGCCTATCATCAATAGTTTAATTTACACTACTCCCATATCTATGCAGATGTATAATATACGACGTGTATTACAAAGCATTAGGCAATAGGACAGGGGATGTAAAAGGGAGCAAACCATTAATAATATAAATGCAAAGAACGAATTGAAACAATTAAAGAAAAGAAGTATATCTGTGTTCTAAAAAGTAACTTTGGATCGCCTTTGCCTATTCTGAACAGTAGCATGGCGCACCAAATTCCAGAAGTCGCTCGTCATGGCTTTAGCACATCTTCCTTGATATCTCGTTTCCCTATTTGCACGTCTTGATGAAACCTCTTACCATGTTCTTCACTCACTGCTACAGAATTTTCTATGAAATAATTGAGATGTGGGTGCAAGTAATGGAGTTTCACTGATATTCGACATCCCATTCTTCTAAAATAATCTACTAAATTCTCCACAAGCTTCTAGTAGTTGGTGCTCTTCCTATTTCCAAAAAAAGTCAGTCACCACAATACGGAATGATTGCCAGGCATTCTTTTCAACATCTTCATTTTGTTCTGTACCCACCACGTGACACACTCTTGCAATTTGACGTAGTCCCAACACTAAGCCACCGTCATCTATTCCTAAAAGATGGTGGCTCGGTTTTTGGTGTACTATGACGAAGAAGTCTTGTCTTACTTTTACGTTAATTTAAAACATCAACATACTAAGAAATAGTTCCTAAATGAGAGAAACCTTAACGGCCAGACGAAACATGTAAACAACAGAAGTCACACGTACGGAAAAAGATGCTTTATTCAGGATGTAGCAAACACATCGTAGCATAGCATATTGCACTAAACTCTCCACACACCACGCAACGCTCTTTAACACAACGCTATATTCAATAATGCTACTTTCAATAATCAGTTTACAACCCAACGCTCTCAAGCAATAGATTAGTAGTCGTTTTTATCTCTTGTCCTTATTAAAACTCAGGCGTACGTCACGTTCATTCAACCTCAATTGTGTTGCCAAACGTATTCGTTCGAGAGAAAGATATCACGTTAAGAGTGAAGAATAACAGAATAAACTCAAGATTTACATAGGGAAAGAAACTAAAAAGGAAAGTTAATTTAGAATATACGTCACAGTACGTTAAATTGCAATGCTGTGGCTACCTGCGTAGTTCTTCTGAGATCGGCATTTCCTTTATCTGTGTCCCAACAACCACACCACCTTTTACTTCGGCATCCGAGAGATTAGAAAATACTCAGCGACTGAACTTGAATGTTTGTCCATCAGGATTCAATGCTTTCACAAACTGCTTCGCCTGTCCCAACTTGAAATGCAGCGAGGGTAATATGATTTTGTGCACTGGAACGTGGGCGTTATGTATGACATTCTGTGCATCATCTTACAACCGAACTCTCGGAGGTCATTCTATTGTCTAGCTTGCCAAGCACGAGCCCGACCCGGCCCGCGGGCAGAGTCGGGCCCTTTTGTAGTTTATAGAACAAAGCAACGGGCCGGGCCGGACCGGACGTTTTCCCAGACGGTTACGACCGGGTCGGACCAAGTTAATATTCCTTTTATCGCAATGGTAAAGAAAGAAAAAAGTCGTGTTCCCCAATTTTCTGCTCTGTTTAACTGTTTTGTTGGATTTACTTGCTTCCATGATATAGCCCAGGGCCTAAACACAAAAGCAAGGAGAGGCACCGACATTGTTTTTACCGTCTGTAGGTAGTAAGATGGTAAAACCACTTTGGGGCTTGTTCACAACAAAAGATTCGAACCCAAGCGTGTGTGTGTGTGTGTGTGTGTGTGTGTGTGTGTGTGTGTGTTTGTATGAGATAGTGGAACGACATCGATTTTTCCTCCTATCCGTAATGTGTATAGGGATTGACTTTTGTAGTGTTACCGCTTACTAGTTCAGAAAAAGGTAGATTCTGAACGCTCTTAGTCTTCCTTTTTCTCTCTCTGTGAAGGTTATATTTTTCAATAATTGTCAAAGTTTAGTTAGTATTTTTTCGCTTACATTCAACTAAATATTTTCAATAAAATATCATTTTATTATATAATTTTCCCTATTTTAATAAAATACAATAGAAAGACAAAATAACACCGAATGGCAAATCGCGGGGCGGGCCGGCCCTAAATAAGAGCTGCAATTGACGGACCCGGGCCGAATATCTAATATTTGAAACTGGCTGGTTCGGGCCGGGCTCACCAAATTAGGCCTGTGCAGCCCTCTACTACAAGCAAAGAAAACAAGGATACATTCTAAAGCCAGGTTGCAGAAAGCGAACACCAGGTTGCAGAAACCCATTCTTCTTAAAATTAGGACGGACATCCGAACTGCATTCATGTTACCTGATTTTGTATAGAAAAAGCTTGACAATGATGTATTCTTCTTTCATGTACATGGGGTGTGCTACTGGAATTAAAGGGTATACTCTATATTTCCATTGTGCAGTAACACTGCCTTCAGACTTCTAACCGAACTGTCTATAAAGAGTCTCCATTCTTCAGGTATGTGATAATTGTGCATATGTTTCATTCCTTTTTCTGTAGATGTTCGCTTTCTGGCTGGGATCTAATAAGTTCCACGCTTTCAAACGAGAAGTCAAAAGTTCTGCATTTAATTTTGGAAGTCCATACATATCATCGTCGTCCTCACAATCACCACCAGATTGGATATCTTTCTTTACTGCCTGTACACTTTTTGGAGTTTATCGAATGGGAAGCTCATCGCAATGTAGAACTGGTGCAGTAGATGATGGTACGTTGAGATATGTATTTGCATTCCGGTCTCGAGGCTTCTTGTACTTGTATGTATCCCCCATCCAGGAGAAAGAATCGTCAAGATGACTCTTTGGTTCCCTCCAAATTCGAGGAATGGCAAATGCCATTCCTTTCCTTGCACCACGAAGCCAACGTTCCAAATTTGATATGCAACTACCACTGCAAAAATGCGGTGCCCAAACGTTGTCTTGGTCTTTCATGGCATTCCGAAGTAAGCCTGATATGCAATGGGAAACTTAGTTCCTCTTGTAAGTTTGTGCTTGGCTTGCTTAGAACCAATTTAGGACCCACAAACATAACATAATAGTCTGGGTAGACCTTAAAACCTCTTGCTGTGCCCATATTTACCCTATAACAAAAGAGAATGACAGTGAATTAATAAAAACACAAAATTTAAGGTAACCAAAAAAGTTTTGTCAACCGGCATAGCGCAGGTAGTTAAGTCGCTGTGCACTCTGTGGGAGGCTGACGGTTCAGACGGGTGCTCGAATCTCGGTTCTACCTGCCATCTAGTCTCTGGTCTTTCTTGGGTTTTCCGCAGAATCCATGTGTTTGGGGACGAGAATGCGTTGATGGCTCCCTGTGAAGTCGGGCGCGGACACACTTTGTTCCTCGGTCCCCCAGGTTCGGCGTTAGGCGTGGAGCTAACGACCGTAAAAAAATCTCCCGTTCCGAGTTCTCACGAAATACACTCATTGGGTACGACTGGGCCCACACAGGGATGTCGCGTCATTGAAGAAGTAAGTTTTGATGATACAAAAAACTAAGACCGCTGTTGACGCCTCCGAATTTTATAAGGAACATAAGCAATTTTTGTGTTACACAGTATTTTCAATCCACTGTTGGATGAAGGTCTCAGGATTCTTACACAATTGTGTATCTGGATCCAGTCTTTTCCATGTCACTACGATATACTTTCGAATTTTATCGACCAATCTCCCACATGTCCTTCGTTTGGGCTTTTTCCTGTACCTTGGAAGCCAGTCTAGCATTTCTGTTGTTCAGCGGTGGTCAAGTCTTGTAGTAATATGTCCAGCCTATCGCCATTTCATGGATTTTACCTTGATAACGAGCTCATCAACACTCTTCATTTCCCTGATCCATGAGTCCCCATTACTCTTTTTCCTTGTAATACCAAGCATGCACTTTTCAATGGTTATTTCTCCACTATGCAACCTGTAGATGTATTTTTCAGTTTACCCGTTGTTGGTCGCTAAAAGTTAAACAACGCCATTGGTCGCTGGCGGAAGTTTTTTCCTCACTACCTTTCTCCGCTGTTTTAAGTCGTCTACTCGATACCAACACTTCACAATTCTTTCTTTCGAAGAAATATAGTTAATATATATAATTACAAATGAAATTAGGCAAAAACCGGACTCGTATCATCATGTTATCTATAAAAATACAAAACGCAAACGCCAGTGTTAGCTTGATGATAAAAGCTCTAACGTGACGCAAACGCCAGCGGTAGCTCGATGACAGAAATGTTCACAAGACGCACACGGGTGCAAAATGCAGACTGTTTGTCTGTGAACTGATTGTTGAGAAGATTCTAAAAGTCAGCTAGAGAGGAGTTGGAGCGACCAGGGTCACTTCAAATAAATGGCGCTCTTTATATACGAAGCGTGAGAGAAATGCTCATCGCACGATCAACGACGGGTTAAAGTTCATGTCTCTGATCCATATGTAAAAACTGAAAGCATGCACTGATTTTACCCTTTAACGACCATAACGCGCAAAACGCCCGTACAGACAAACGGCCATAGCCGCCTGAATCGCCTGTCTAGAGTGAGTCACATTTCCTACTCTTACCTGTTCTTCAAATGTTCTCGACCTATCAGGGATCAGTTGGTGTTACCATGAGTATTGTTATGAAACAAAGAAGTAACCCAACAGACAGTTTCGGGCGTTATGGTATTTAGAGCGATAAAATAGTTTCAGGTCATGGTCGTTAAAGGGTTAATATACTTTTCTTTTAAGATATGATGTTACGTTGCTCTTGAAAGTTTTACTATTTCTTCCAAATGATATTCAATCAAATTTTAACAATTAAGTTCTTCTTTGATGTGGCGCTTGCTTGATTTCTTTTCTCCAAGTTAAGTATAGGGGTTGGTTAATTCTAAATTCTCTCCATCATTCGCTAAATCTTCAGTTCTTATAAAAGCTGTTACATCAATATTGTTTTATACGCTTTCCAACCGTAGGTTGAAGAAGCGGATATGCTCCAGCTTTTTCTGTCCGTCAGTCCGTCTGTCGGCACGATAACTCACGTAAAAATGGTTCGATTTCGATGAAATATTAGTATGTGGTAAGGGACCGCCAGGGGACGAACCCTATTGAAAATGGGTGAAGTGGGGTCAAAGGTCAGGACATAAGAGCGGGATGTATTCCATTGCCTTGTGCGTCATAAGGTGCGTTAAAATGGTTCGATTTCGATGAAATTTTAGTATGTGGCAGGGGACCACCTGGAGAGTAACCCTATTGAAAATGGGACAAATGGAGTCAAAGGTCAGGAAATGTGATCGGGATCCATTCCATCGCCCTTATCCCACACTATTAAGGTGGACGTCAAGTAATTTTGCTTCCTATATTTCCAATGGAAAACCTTTTTAACACATTTCCTTCACAATTGGTGTGCTCCCAAGGATGGATTTTTTGAACATCGATTAAAATAACTTCATACTATAACTTAGAATACTTAACATTTTGTAAAACATAAGCATAACTTTATTAAAAAACAATAACGTTTCCTTTGGTGGTGTTGAAACCAGAAAAAAGATGGCGCGACCTGTGCTTTGATGACGTCAGTGGACAAATAAATGTTGGATTGCATAATTACGGCTATGGTTTAGAAAATATTAAGTATTCCAAGTTATGAAATGAAGCTATTTTAATGGATGTTCAAATTTTCATCCTTGGGGACGCATTATTTGTGAAGAAAATGTGTACAGAAGTTTTTCCATTGGAAGTATAGGAAGCAAAATGATTTGACGTCCACCTTAAAGTAGCAATTCTTGTATGTATGTATGTACATTTTATTTTGAAAACGGCTCTAAGAATTTTGATGAAAGTCGTTAACCTACAGTTTTCTGGTACTAGAAATCGATTTAGCTTCATCTCGACTTTAGGAGAATTCGTTTAGTGGGTTAAATACCCACCCCTAATTATAACGTTTTTATTGGCATGGCGTCGTTCCATTAATGTTACCAATGCTTAGAAATCTTATGACATCACAATCTCGTGTTTGAGAATGTTAGCACGCGGTCAAGCCACCTGTCTCATTACGTCACGCGTTGTGTGTGGATTCTATTAAAGTTTTATGACATCACACTCTTGCAGCGAGCAGATGGTCGCCATTCCCATCTGCCTCATTACGTCACGCGTTGTGTACGTATGTCCGTCCGCACGATATCTCGCGTAACAATCGTTCGATTTCGATGAAATTTTAGTATCTGGTAGGGGATCACCTGGGAAGGAATCCTATTTCAAGTGAACGAAATGGGGTCAAAGGTCGTTACATAGAAGCGGGATCCATTCCATTGCTGCTATGCTCCATAACTAAAGTAAAAAAAGGTTCGATTTCGATGAAATTTTAGTATGTGGTAGGGGACCACCTGGCGATAAACCCTAGTGAAAATGGGCGAAATGGGGTCAAAGGTCAGGACATAGGAGTGGAATCACTTCCATCGCCATTACTTACGTAAACATTCTTCGATTTGGATAAAATGTTAGTATGTCGCAGAGGCCTTCATGGGGACGAATTCTGTTGAAAATGGGCGAAATGGGGTCAAAGGTTAGGACACAGGAGCGGGATCTATTCCATAGCCCTTATGAATCAGTACTTACGTGAAAATGCTTCGATTGCGACAAAACTTTATCATGTTATTTCGGAGGTATACTGAACCGGTTCTGTTGAATATCATCGAAATGGGATCAAAGGTCAGCGCACAGGACCGAGATTTATTCCACAGCCATTATTCTCATAACTTGAGTAATGATTTCTGGTATGTTGTAAAGCGTATCATAATCAATGCATTGCATGATTTTACTAACTTGTTATAAGTTCATTTTAAAACCACATGTCAGCAAGTTCCTGGATCACACTCTCTTGCACTAAATGGGTACTTGCAAAACTGTCTATGCCATGCGAAACGAATGGGGGTTAAATCATACAGCATGTTTATAAATGATTAGTGGAGTTTCACAGACGTGTAACTACGTCCGTTTCCGGCGACAAAATGTAATAAGTCACTAAGCTGTCCAAGTTTCTCTTTATGTCTGCTTTGGACTCCAAAAATTCCTGCTTAGCGGCGCTGCCGTCGGTGACTCCAAAACTCGCGAGACACAAGATAAAGGCTTTCTGTCTGGTCCGATATAAATTGTCCAAATCTGTCGTGATAGTGCAACATGAGTTCCGTTTACGTTTTGAGAAGGAGAAACCATTTGCAGGTGGTACAGTCATGTTGTGAAGACCCAATGCCTGTGTACAAACAAGAGTTCGGGCTGTTCAAGCGTATTGGATGCCGACGTTGACAGAGTGAGAGAGACGTATCAGTGAAGTCCGATGAAGTCACAGGCCAGAGGAAGCAGTGAGTTACAAATGCCGAGAACGACATTGTGGAAGGTGTTGTGTCAGCGGTTAGCAATGAAACCGTACAAGTTGCTGCACGCGCTGAAAGCTGCAGACAAGGAACTAAGAACTATGTTCGCTCACCACATGCACTAGAAGGTGGTTTCCTGAAACCTCGCATTTTCGGCGATGAAGCCACATTCCATCTGAGTGGAAAGATCAATAGGAACAACGCCCGTATATATGGAACAAAGCATCCATTTGTAGCGATTGGGATGTCAGAGCGTGACTCCCGAAGGTCAGCGTCTTTTGTGCTGTCTCGCAAGGGAAAGTGTATAGGCTTTTTCCTTTGCCGAACCAACAGTGACTGGTTCTACGTTTCCGGGACATGTTTGAAAATTGGCTGTTTCCGCAGTCGGGCAGTCATTACAACGACCATATTTTCCAGCACCACCAATGCCCCGATCTCTCCGGGGTCTCGGAACACACCCGTCCGTGTCTTGAATGAATGAGGCTAGAGTTGGATGTATGCCGTTTGACGAAAAGTGTGCACATAGAGGGACTTTAAGTGACGCACATCAAACTTGGACAGTTGCACTTCCGATTGAGAGATACCATGCCTGTATAAGGTAGGAAATACGAAAAATACACGTCGGTGAAACTCGACCATTCTTTTATGAACACCTTGTACTTTACATTAAAAAATCGTCTCTGTTTCAGCAGAACACTACGTTGGAATTTGTTAGGTTGTTCTTTCGGGAAGACGTGCGCAATTGAGTTTTTTTTTCTTATTTTCAAACTTTTTTAGGGTTTAAAGATTATTTTGACCATTTGAAGCTATAAGAAGACGCTTGTCTCTGGTTCCCGGAAGTGCGACAAAGAGTCAGCTCCATGACAAGGACACAAAGACATACCATACCAACTATGGTTTTTTAGTTGGCTCAAGAAAGAAGAAAGATATGGGTCGATTAGTCATAAGCCTGATCCTCTTGTGACTCGGACAATCATCATTCATCTCTCGGATAATCATCATTCTGTCAGTAAGTTCTGAGCCTCTTACGACTCTGAAACCGGAGAATCGTCATTTTATCTGTAAGTCTGGGCCTCTTGCCACAAGGACACCCAGGAATCATCATTTTATTTGTAAGTCATTTGTAAAACAGATCAGATGTAGAGAATTTTAAGAAGGGAGTGTCTGACCCAAGGTCTTTAACAACCCTTACAAATAGGAAGCTAGGAGATTTGGGCTAGACAGCCCGATAGGAAAGTGTATAACGAAGTAAATTTCTCCGTCATTTTTGTCCACGCCGGAGCTCGAACCGGATCCCCTCACTCCGGAATAAGTCACTCTACCAATTGAGCTACGCGGACGTTCATTCTGATTGCTCTCTGCCTTTATGTCGTGTGCATCCTGCTGGCAGGTACGTCACATCTCCCCGCTCCCAAAGAGGGCCGGGGCATGGCCCACGAGTCAGCCGTGACCATGAATCGTTGCAGGCAGCCATCCGCTGTAGAACGTGCACTTGAGAACTCCCAGTCAATCTAGTGTGTGGAATGCAACATCACACACTTTTATTTTTTGAAGCGCTGGAGAAGGGATTCTCTTATTTTTCCCCTATCGCGGTCTGGAAATAACATCACACCATTGCGAGATTTTGAACGGCCGGATCATTCCGGAAAGTTCGGGCGCCATTATAACGAAGTAAATTTCTCCGCCATTTTTGTCCACGCCGGGGCTCGAACCCGGGTCCCCTCATTCCGGAATAAGCCGTTCTACCAATTGAGTTACGCGGACGTTCTTTCTGACTGTTATCTGCCTTTATGTCGTGTGCGTCCTGCTGAACAGGCACGTCACAAGTGACACGGAAGCGAGGTACAAAGGGGGAGGAAGACGCCCTTATTTATTACCAGGGGACCAGTACCCGAGGCCCGACGGTTTGACGTACCCATCCGACGCACGGCGGATATTTAGTGGTTCGAGCGTTTGTACCTGCCTGGTATCAAACCTTAGGTCTTCTCCGCGGCAGTCACGAACGTTGACCGCTAGGTCACCCGCTGCCCAACATTGGAGTTTTTGTTCTAATTTATGACATTTTTTTGTGTTTAAATACCAATGTGAGTATTTGAAGCTAAAAGAAGTCGCCTGTCTCTGGTTCCCGGGACTTCACGTCTATAAATTGAACTAAAACCAAATAATTGCCTCATCCGATAGTGATTATGATGAATCTTGAATTTATGAATTTCTGAGTTTAATTTTGTCGACGCTAGGTGGAGTAAATATGTTTTTATAATTTGTACATTATCTATACTTCTGAAATTCGAGTTCCGAAATTTTACTTTGCATTGCGTAGCTGAAGCTAAGTGTAAAACTTTCAACGCATCTTTGGCGATGCATTTCTTTGTTTTGTACATTGCTACTCTTTGTAATTAGGATTGGAAAACCTTTACTTTTTATTTCGCAGCTAAAGCTAAGGGTAAGGATTTAAGTCCATGTTTTCTAAAGTAGAATGCACATTGTTTCAGCAAGAAACATATCTCTGCTAGTTTAGGAAAATATATACTTAGCATTTGGCAATATACCTTATCTTCTGCAGATCAATTTTGAATAAGAAAATATGTTGTTGCCTGTTTCTTTTAGTTATAGAAAAAATGGAAGATTTTTGAATTCTGAACTCTGGCTCAATGATGAAAATACTCTGGCTCAGCAGCTTAAATTTAGATTTACCGTTCATATACGCTTATAAGAGTCGGTTTGAAAAATTCCTTTGACGTCAGATATTTTTGAATGCGATCAAGATAAGGCGCCTGCCATTTAGTTTTGCAGTTACTCAATATTCCCGCTAGAGATGCCACGGCATGTTAAACCTTGTGACGTATACTCTAAATTAACTTTCATTTTTAGTTTCTTTTCAAATGTAAATTTGAGTTTGTTCTGCCTATACTTCCAAACTTAACGTTATATCTTTTCCCTCAAGCGAGAATGAGGTTGGCAACATTTGAAGTCAGAGTGAACGTGACGTATGAATGTATTAGATAAGAACGAGAGATAAAAGGACGAGTTGCTGGTGTGGATATGTCGCGGGTGTGAATTACGTTGTATTTCGAAGTGCAATGTTGTGCTATTGATATAGTGGTGGAATAAACAAATAATTACCGTAAGTTGACTTCTGTCTTACGTTTCGTCTGGCCGTAAAAATTTAATTTGAAACTATTGCATCGTATCCTTATCTAATGGCTTAGACATAACGTAGAACCAATATCTCACTACGGAAAAGACAATTACGTTATAACCTTTAAACGCGCGATGTACTTGCATTAAATCGTTCTTAAACAGCCACACAAACTTAAGAAAGCCGGACAAACTGATGAAATGTGACAGAAGAGTGATGGTAAGAAATGTAAATAAATCCCGTTCATCCTCTGACGTTTCCATCGCTGCTGAAGTGGTAAATGCTTGTAATGGCTCGGTTAAACTCTCTATCCGCAGAGAGTTGCACAGTGTGGGTTATTATGCTAGAGCAGTAGGGCACACGAGCTACACATCACTCCTTGTAATGCGAAGCGCCGTTTGGAGTGGTGTGTCTTTCGTCGTTCCTGGACTATGGGCGAATGGAAAGCTGTTCTTTGGAGTGATGAGTCACGCTTTTCACTCTTCCAATCGGACTATGGGCGAATGGAAAGCTGTTCTTTGGAGTGATGAGTCACGCTTTTCACTCTTCCAATCGGACTGTGGACGACTGGAAAGCTGTTCTTCGGAGCGATGAGTCACGCTTTTCACTCTTCCAATCGGACTGTGGACGACTGGAAAGCTGTTCTTCGGAGCGATGAGTCACGCTTTCCACTTTTCCAACCGGACTTTGGGCGAATGGAAAGCTGTTCTTTGGAGTGATGAGTCACGCTTTTCACTCTTCCAATCGGACTATGGGCGAATGGAAAGCTGTTCTTTGGAGTGATGAGTCACGCTTTCCACTTTAACAATCGGACTCTGGACGACTGGAAAGCTATTCTTTGGAGTGATGAGTCACGCTTTTCACTCTTCCAATCGGACTGTGGACGACTGGAAAGCTGTTCTTCGGAGCGATGAGTCACGCTTTCCACTTTTCCAACCGGACTTTGGGCGACTGGAAAGCTGTTCTTTGGAGTGATGAGTCACGCTTTCCACTTTTCGAATCGGACTCTGGGAGACTGGAAAACTGTTCTTCGTAGTGATGAGTTTCGCTTTCCACTCGGACTGTGGGCGACTGGAAAGCTGTTCTTTGGAGTGATTCTTTTCACTCTTCCAATCGGACTGTGGACGACTGGAAAGCTGTTCTTTGGAATGATGAGTCACGCTCTTTACTCTTTCAATCGGACTGTGAGCGACAGGAAAGCTGTTTTTGGAATGATGAGTCACGCTTTTCACTTTTCCAATCGAACTGTGGGCGACTGGAAAGCTGTTCTTTGTAGTGATGAGTCACGCTTTTCACTCTTTCAATCTGACTGTGGGGGACTGGAAAGCTGTTTTTTGGAGTAATGAGTCACGCTTTTCACTCTTCCAATCTAATTGGCGTGTTTGTATTTGGTGACAGCCCGGCAAACGATTTTCTTCGGACTGTGTTCTTCCAACTTTTAAGTGGGGCGGAGGATCCGCCATGGTATGGAGTTGGTTTTCGTGTGTTGTGCTCACCCGTTGGTTCTTATACCACAAACAATTAACTCTGAAGGGTATCTCGACGTTTTGGATAATTTTGCTCTACAAACAATGTGGCGGTACTATGGAAATGAGCATTGTCTCTTCCAACACGATGGTGCTCCCTGACACACTGCGCGGCGTGTGAAGGACTAGGTTCTTACAAATGAAGAGGAATTGTTAGACTGACATGCTCAGAGTGCTGATCTTAATCCAGTAGAACGCCTGTGAGATGAACTGAAGTGACGGATACGATATGGACCACAACCACCATCTTCGCTCTCTACCCTGGCAGCAACTTTGCAGGACGAATGGAAAGTCATTCCTGTCAAGACCGATCGGAAATCGGTTGATGGTACTCCTCGACGTGTTGCCGGTCTCATACAAGCACAAGATGGAACGACTAATTAATTATTGAATTAATGAAACCATTTGCCACAAAACAGTGTGGTGTGTAGTGTTGTGTTCGGGCTCGATTTTAGGAGCCCGGGCCCTGCCCGCTTGCTTTGAGTGTGAGCCCCAGCCCGGCCGGGCCCGGATTCTTGGAAACCTTTGTTTATCAAGGCTTACATTTATGCATTATACACTGGCCAAAGATATTGCCCAAGCAAGGATTAGTTTAAAAATCATTAGTTTAAAAAGGTTAGTTCAGTTAATCCCCTTCACAATATTAATATGTTTTCAGAAATACTACTCATAAAGCCAAATGTTCTAAAATGAGGATTTGAAAATAAATACATAATCAACGTGCCCTTCGACCGTATCAGTAATTTTGGTAAAAGCTGAAGAAAAGAAAATCGTTTAGAAACAAAGAATTCCATTCGTTATTTCTTTTTGATTTCTAAATTTATTTTTATTTTGAATAAATTGCATTATAAAACGTACAACGCCATACATACAGTTGCAAGTGTTTGAAATTTTGACTCTAGAAAACTAATATTTGCAGTATAATTTACATATATGCTAATTGGTAAAGGTAGCTTAGAGTGATGTAGCAGAATATAAAAAAACATGTAGGGAAATTTCCAAAATTAAAAAAAAAAGAACGTAAAAGCATTCCAGGCAGATTATTCTGCATTTTGTAACATTAACAAAGTTTTGCGCTTAATAATATAATAATCTCAATATTATCAAATGTGTGTGCAGTTTCCAGATCAAGTTTATCATGGAAATAGAGAGAGAGAGAGAGAATTGCATCTAATGCCTCAGCGCTTCAACTTGACCTTCTTTTCTGTAAAACTCGACCTGCTGCACTAAAACCAAACGTCACCCCAAAAATCGCGGGAGTGAGGAAATAAAAAAATAAATAAATAACAATGCTTCTAACTGTACAATTTTTGAAATTAATACATCATTTTAAAGATAAGATTCTTGATTTTTAATGAAATACTAAAAGTGGGAATGTGATTTTTTTCCCATTTTATCGATACCAGACCTCCTTAAACTAATCCTTGCTTGGGCCATAACTTTGGGCAATGCATAATGCAATTCCTGCTAAGCAAAATTTGTCTTGCAATGGCAGCTAGCTTAGGAAATTGAAAATCTCCACCATGGTAACAAATCCACAATGAAGTTCAACCGGCCGCCCCGGTGGCGCAGTGGTCTAAGCGATGGCCTCTGATCATTCGTCCAAACGGGCTCCAGGTTCGAATCCCGGTGAGGCATGGGTGTTGTGTTTGTCTTACGGCACTGGCTCTCTCCCTTCCCTGGAACCAGTGACCCTAAATTAGGGACGGGCGACTACTTATAGCCCATTGAGTTGCTCACGGTGGTCGTTAAACCTCCAATCAAAAAAAAAAAAAAAAAAAAAAAAAAAAGAAGTTCAACCGGGCTCGGAATTACGCGTGCTCACTTTATTACAGTAATGAAAGTCAAGAGGTGTAATTGCGAGCCCGGGTCAGAGTTTTTCGGTAGTTAATAAATTCTGAGCCGGTCCGAGCCCGGGCCCGAGCTCATATCTAGTGGTGTCCGAATGCCTTTGATAATACAGTGTAGTTACTCGTCGGTACACCTCTGATCTCACGTAATCTAAATATAACCATTTCTTCCGCAGGTACTCCTCTATCTTCCAAAGCTTAAGTTTACAATTAGTGTCATTACAAAAGTTTTATGATTAAGCATTCTAGGAGAAGGATATTACCTCCTTTCTAAGTCTTGGGCAAAAGCACGTCATTTCTCAGGAAGCCTGCCGAGTGATTAAGTGAAATAATACTTAGGAAAATCTGAAGACAGTTAGAGGAGACCATTAATTAGACGATTAAGCGGGAGTCTCGTATGCAAAATTTTCTGTTGTTAAATCTTTACCGAAGTTTCTAACATAGCTTTTTTTAAGCTGTCTGAGAACTTACAGCCTTCAGCCTCTGAAAGGAAATCAGTCGAGTGAACAGGTAAAATTTCACTTACGGAAATGTGAAGTCAGTCAGAGAAGACATTTGAGTGGATAACTGAGCGGACAGTACAAAGTTTTGAAGACAAGACTTTACAAAATTTTGAAGACAAGACTTTACAAAGTTTTGAAGACAAGACTTTACAAAGTTTTGAAGACAAGACTTTACAAAAATTTGTCAATGATTTGAAGCCTGTCGAAGAATTCACTGCTTTTAACGTCGTGCACCTGAAAAACGGAGAAGAACACAGTACCGATGCCTGATGAACCATACGTCATAAACACAAATGTTCTTCCACACCGTTTCAAAGAGTCTTAAAGACCAATTCTTAAAGCAAATATTAACCTGCTAAAATATTGGCTATCAAATACGTCATGAACAATTTCATGATAATAAGCTTAACAGCAATGCACAGATAAGCCTAAATTCTCTGAACGATACAAAGGGTGTGACTAAGTCAGGAAACATAGCTGACCAGAAGAAATTATGAAGAAAATTGCTTTTAATTCATTGAAAACAGGCATTTCTCACATGATATTATTCCCTAAAATTGAATATCCCTTATTTTTTGGCGTATATGACCAGACTCATTCTTCAGAAATCCTGGCCTATGCTTAAATGCTACATCGACTTATCTTCTCAATGAGAAAAGAATGTATTGTGCCTTAAATTCGATCTTCCAAGCACCCGAAGCTCGATATTACGTTCATAAGAAACTATTTTCAAAGCGCAAAAAACGTAATACTACATTCACTAAAAACATACTGTTACGTGGGCCCTTTATTTTGCGGCCCCTGGAATACGAATCCATCTTTAACAAAAAACAAGAACTGGTCGGAGGGATTGCTCGCAGCCTTGGTTCCCTGAGAGAGATTAAGGGATTAGCACTGACAAGTTCAGGACAGCACAGGCACATTTAATTATTTACAACTATTTACAAATTTTCTACAAATGATTTACACAGCTCATTTAGTTCTAGGAGCGAAGAGAGCAAGAACGCGCCCCAATAAACGCAATAGCAGTTCACAAGCTCAGATCTGCGCTCCTTAAATGGCAGTCCGCTCTGCTTAGGCGCGGTTCTGCTAGATGCATGCGAAAGTAATAACATGTACAGTATTTACAGGTAGGTATCATCATGGGCTACTGGTAATCCAAATGTTCCGGAACTGGTTAGCAGTAGCCAGCCCTAAGATGGCACGCGCACACACACACACACACACTCACGGTTTCCGTAGTGTACGCACAAACTTGCTGACGAGGCGGTCAGCTGCAGGTTCTCTCGACTAGACACGGGTCAGGCCGTCGGACAGGGGAAACAGAGCCGCTGAAGAAACTAGAGGAGCTTCCTTTTCTCTTTCTGTCTCTCCCTCTTTAGCCAGAAAGATAGCTGGGCATCAACGAATTCCGTTCCAAGTGGGCTCAAAGAGATTCATCTCTTGAATTCCCTTCGTCCGCGGAACAGACCTTGTTCGGCAGATCCCAGTTGCACACAGCTGTTCGCTGCTCTTCTCTAGTGACCTCTTGACCCCCGACGCTTTTTCGAGGGTGGCAAGGATCTACCCCATGTCACATACATTCCTCCTCCTCGCCTACTGTAAACAAAACAGTTCACTGTCCTCCAACGATGAGCAGCGTGGCTTACAGAGGCACTTTTGGGAAACTTCAGCTCTAAGCGATTCCAACAAACTCAAAACGGATCTTGTAAAACTCAGCGCGAATACGCTATCGAATTCGACTAACAATATTTAACAGCAGCTGAAACGGATATTTTTGTTCGACAGAAACATCAAAATCGCCGTGACCAATTTAGAGTGGCAGTTGTCGTATGTTAATTGCATCTTCCTCGCGATTTCCCCAAGTCCCCTTGGTGGCATTCACCCCTGATTTTGCAAAGCCGCCTCAGCTACAATGTGTGCACGGCATTTATATCGCAACGATTAAACTTCTGAAACACGTGGCTTCCGCGCAGTTCATTGGCTGGAGACAATTGTGCTGACAGCGAGCTGCGCATGTGCTTTAAAAATAGCAATGACCAACTGATAACGAAAGCAATCTTTTTTTTTTATCCGACAATCTTTTAGATGTATTGCTCAACTAATTTAAAATCAGCTAGTGCTACCATTTATGGTGATCCTAATTTATTTCATGTATCCGATCGAAATGAAAAGCCTTCCTTGTTTCTAATTTCCATCGGCCTCTGTTAGAAAACGGCAATCCATAATTCTCACGCCACAGTCATCGCTCGCATTTGGCACACTTGCGTGATCTTGGTGGGTTTTTTCCCCTATACGCGGCGGCTTTTCTGACCTGTAGGTCGGGTGAAAGAGTATGCAGCATCAATTCTTAAGAAAAACAAATAAACTCACGAAATTAAACATTTTGCCGGAGAAAAATTCAGAAGTTGTTCCACTTTTATTTCTTTTTAACATTTACTGCAAACATTAAAAACAAAGTTACGTAATTTTGAAACGCTAACTCTATGTTTTCTAGCCTACTGTTTTGCTCGTCTTATCTATGAATGCAGATAAGGAAGTTGAAGTATTTAACCCCTTCGCCTTATACACTGAAGAGCAATTGAATTAGAGATACCTGTATAGTAACGTGTAGCACCGCCTTTCGCCCTAATGACGGCGGCGATTCGTCTCGGCATGGACTCGACAAGACACCGGAAGCGTTGGGAAGCCATACGGATCCACGACCCCTGAACAAGCTCCCACAGTTAACGAAGATTTGATGGAGGGGGTCAGAGCCTCGAACATTTCTCTCGATGGCATCCCAGATGTGCTCGATGGGATTGAGGTCAGGTGACCTAACTTGCCAAGAAAGCAAGGTCACGTCAGTGGAGTGTTCACCCATCCATTCGGATACAATTCGGGAGCGATGGCACTGTGCATTGTCTTGTTGCAGGATGAGGTCCCCAGTGGGATGTTGAAGACGCACAAACGGGAGCAAATGGTCGTCCAGGATATCCAGGTAACGTTGACCTGTGAGGGACAATGTCACATGTAACAGGGGCTCCATTTCAGACCACGTAAACAGTCCCCAGACGAGAATGCCACCCCCACCAACTTGAAGAGTATCCTGCGGGCAAGAAGGATACATTGCTTCATATGGTTTGCGCCGTACTCGTATCCTGCCATCCGCATGTGCCAACGTGAATCTCGACTCATCAGTCCAGGCAACATGTCTAGGCACCAGTGGTAATGTTCCCGTGCTCATGCTAATCTTAGAACCTTGTGATGTGCGGTCAGCAGCGGTACTCTCGAGGGACGATGGCTTCTGTACCCAGTAGCGAGGAGATGGTTCTGGATGATGTGGCTACTTACACGTTTGTGTGCACCAGCGTTAAATTGCCGAGCGATTTCTTGCACTGTGGCCCGTCTATCCGCTGTTACAATGCGAGCTAGCCGACAATGAGCCCGCTCATCGACACGCTGTTGTCCACGGCAGTTGGCCCTTGCAGGGATGGTTTTACCGTATTCGATGTACACACGGTGCACCCGTAACACAGTGGCTGGGGAAAATCCCAGTGCCTGCACGACTTCCGAGATGGAGTGACCCATTTGTTGGACCCCGTCAATTTGTCCACGATCAAATACGCTTAGATCCTTTGTCTTACCCATACTGCGTCCGACTCTTACTGATTCCCGTCGCATCCCTCCTTATATTGTTGGATCGCTGCATACGTCATGTCGTTTCCGTTTACAGGGTCGCCCACAGCGCCACATTTGCGTAACGCCAGCTGTTTCTAATTCAGTTGCTCTTCAGTATACTACATATAAACTTATCAGTCGAAAAATATGGTAGTAGCTTGTATATTGCCATATTCTTCCAGAATATTTTATAGAGAAATGACGAATAACAACCGCAGGAAAATGTGCTTAATGATGTAGATTTCGGTAATGCATTTAATACATTTCTCCAGGAAATCAATTTTGTAAAAATTTTATAATAGTAGAGCGGACTGAGCTCTAAGGACAACTGGAAAAAATGGCATTCTTTCGCACGTAAAAAAGTTACTTTGATTTCTAAAGCGTAGGTACGACCAATTTAAAGGCTCTGTAATGTCGTAAAATTGTACACCAAATTAAAAACATTTAAAAATAGTAGGTATAAAATGCCAAAATATTGCGCTCCAAAAACGGTATAAAAAAGAGCAGAAAGCGGGATATAACTAGAATTAGCATTTATCTTTATTTTTTTTTATTTCGAGCTTAAGAGCAAGTCAACCAAAATTTCCCTTCTTCCTTCATTACCTAAGAAAAAGGAAAAGGAAATATAATTTTTAGAGAAACTGACGGTTATTAAAAGAAATGTTCCTTGAAATTAACATCTTCATTGCTTAAAACACCTCCTTTCTCTTCAAGAACAATGGATGTACACCGACTATTTTCGACAACGATCGTCTTGCCTCTTAATTAGAGAACAGTGGGAAACGGGTTAAAACGAAGAACACTTAATACAATCCCTCAGTGAGCGACATGCAAATTCTTCCTTTTTTTTATCTTCTTTCCTGTTTCTATTCTTTTTCTTATTGGAGAAAAAATTACCATTGATTATGTCTATAGGGCAACTGGGAAACAAAATGCACCTGAATAAGACTTTTCATACCTAATGAGTTTTGTTTCCGCGAGAACTTTGCGTGAAAGGGAGGGTGGCAACTTCCCTCGGGCGCACGTTCATAAAAAAAGATCAGCGTCAACGTTCTTCCAGTGAAATTTACTTTCCACGGAGTGAAAGCAAATGACAAATGTATCTTAATACAAATGTGAGACTAAAATATCTCACATACTCTTCTCTTATATTTGATTAAATTGTGAAAAACACGGGAAAGCAGCTGCTAATTAGAACAATATATGGAAATATTCTTTGCGGAACAAACTTCTTTTTACCTTTCATCGAAATTGGTTAGCGAAAAGTAATCACAAATTATTCTACTGAAGGCTTACGCCTTAATAACTAAGTGCTACCACTTTTATAAATGTTCTTGATCGTCTTATGTCCATCCCTTCTCAAGAAATTATTACTTAAAATGTCTCACTGAATTCTAGTGTTTCTTCCTATACATGATGAGGTTCTAAATTATATGGCAGCTTAATGTACACTGAGTGAACAGAAATTATGAGATACATGCTTGTAATGGGTAGGCCCGAATTTCACTTGGAATAGAGCACCCACACGGCGAGATATTGAGGCTTTTATATCACGAAGACGTTCGACAGGTACCTCGACGCATGCTTTCTGCACCGCTGTCTAAATACTCCTTCGCATTCCCGGGTGGATTATCGACAGATCGAACAGACGTTTCCACAAAATCTCAAAGATTTTCCATGGGCTCATGTCGGGTGAAATGGGAGGTCACTCCAGGCTGGTACCTTCTGCGAAATGTTCTTGTAACCATGTTCTGGTGAGCACGGATTTTGGAGGAGGAGCATTGTCCTGCTGGAAGTGTCTATTGTCCTGTGGGTGCATGGTGACCATGAATGGATGCAGCTGATCAGCAAGGCTGGTCACGTACAGTGGACTGTTGAGAGATGCATCTAGACGTAGCAGAGGTCCCAAAGTGTGCCAGTTGAGCACGCCCAAGACCATAACAGCCTAACCAGAAGACCCGTTTATAATAAATCGAGGTTCAGTACTGATGTTTGTTTTTTCGCTCAGTTCGGTGATGTGAAGTTAGCAATGCGATTCTAGTCGAAGTGAGTCTCCCATATCATATTACTGCTAATGATTTCCTGCTGCTCTCAGAAGAGACGTTTCTGGCACCATTCTCGTTGAGGTCGAAGGTTATTTATGCCACTGTCGCTCCCCTATTGGTTGCAAATATGCCAAACACACTCTGAATGCCACTTTTATCCAGCCCGCTTCTATACCGACAATGCTGCACTGTTATTCCGGAAACGGCGTATTCCCAATACACTCTTGATACTACCGAGTGAGGATACTGCAATTACTGTACCAGCTCCGCTATAGATTTTTTTGGAAATGTAACACCAGGAAAAGCGTGTGCAATCAGAGTGAAATTCGCCGGATGGGTAGGTCACGTGAGGAGATAAAATAATTTTTAGTAATGGAAAAAAAAAGGAAGCAGGTGAAAGTTGTTCTTCACAGAAAAAGTTATATTCAGGAAAAATAATTTTAAATACTCTTTTTCAATATATCTTTACTGTAACGAGTCTTACATTGGAAAAAACAGTTTTTTCTAAAGGATGTTTAGAAGAGGAGATACAGCGTGAAACAGAAGTACATACAAACACCACCTAGCTCCAGAATTGTGAAGTACAAACACCATAGAGGCAAAGTGTTCCACAAAAATAATTTAAGGTGTCCAAAGGATCTTTAAATTGGACCTTTAAAAGCAAAGATATTAACAAAAACCGGTAAGACATATGCGCACCTAGCGGTAAAATTGTGCACTATTTTTGACAATAAATGTACACAAAATGATTTGGCAATTAGTCGCATCGTAGCGAAAGAGGGTTTTTTAATCGGGTTTTCAGATGTGAAAATGCTGCGGTAAATATGCTGAAAACGGAAACGTGAACTTTGAACTCTTAGTGGCACACGTGTGCGCTAAGAAAATTTTGAAATTATATCCAAAGCATTTGGCATCCAAAACGCTCTCCGAAAAAGAAAATATATTTCAAATCGAACTTTTAGAAGCTCAGATATTCGCAAAAATCAAATATAAATCTACGTCCTCTGGCGGACAAATGTCGCATTATTTTTAGCACAAGATATTCTCAAAAAGCTTGTACCGGTGAGTGGTATCAGATCGCGTAAGATATTTTTATTCAAGCTTTCAGAACCGCAGATATTGCTGTAAATATATCATAAACACAATCAAACACTTACGCCCCTAGTGGCGAAACTATTCGTTGTAAGAGTTTGAAATCACATGAAGAACATTTCTCGCCAGGAGTTCTATCCGATGCAAAAAACATGTTTTAAATCGGACTTTTCGAAGCAGAGATTTCCGAAGAAATCGGGATTTAACTTTGCGCCATCTAGGAAAAAAACTATGCATTACTTGAAAAGGAAATTGTATTTAAAACAGTCTCCGTTATAAATCGTATCGGATGGAAGAAATAATGTTTTTAATACGATGTACAGAAACAATTGTATTAAAAAAACTTCATTTTGAAGTCGAAAAAAACTGCATTTACGCTCACTCGTGGCGAAGTTTCGAATCGGAGAAATACCGGTAAGCAAAGATCATCGTTCTCATATTTCAAGAATGCGAAACCAAAACGGTGTTTTTTTAACTGCAACCAATAGTTTCAGAGACATGATGTCTACAGACGGACAGACAAAGTGATAACATAAGCACCATCTGTTATCACAAAAGACGGGCTGAAGGGATAATTCTTCAGAGCTACACCGGACAGTACCAACGACAAATGGAATAGTTCTGTTACGCAATACTTGGTACCAGTGGCAGATAAAAATAATATAATATAATAAATATAATATAATATAATTACATATAAAAATATATAATAATATAATAATATATAAAAATATATAATAATATAATAAAAATAATAATAATATAATAAAACTAATAATAATATAAAGTAAATAAGGAACTATGTAAATCCGAAAGTGCCCCCACTGCCAAAAAATATCAATATTGAGAAAGTATCTGTACAACGCAGTAAATAAAGATGTAGCTCTCTAATACGATTCTAGTTACACTTCCAGTAAAGAAAGAAAGTTTTTTACAGATCGATACCAATATCACTATCTATGAATAAGAAATTATCTTCCCAACTTTCTTATTGTAGCATTGTTATTAAAATAAGCAAATGACTTTTAACACTTTAAGTGCCCAATGTACTTGAACAAATTGGTGTCCAAATTTTTTGTATGCACCTTAAACAGAAATGTTCACATAGTAGAAGAGTTTTACGTAATCTATAGGTAAGGATTCCTTTCCTCCTTTCACCTGAGCAGTACTAACAATAAATCTGTCAATCACAAAAAGTTATCCCTTGTAGTCCTCTATTCTCTGCTCCATGACGACGAAGGTTTAGTCCGCCTGACACGGACGTCATGCCACCGGGAAGAAACAAGTGACTTAAACATATCTCTGCTTTCTTATGCTCGTCCTCACTGTCATAGCCTTTTTAGCTAACAATCAGCCATAAATGATTAAAGATTTATGTAGATGATTTTAGGAAGAGAGTGTCTGTCCCCAGGTTTTAAACAGCCCTTAGAAGTACGAAGCTAGGAGATAGGCTAAAGTGCCCAACAAGAAAGTAACACAACATACAAAGGCGGAAGATGATCCTTATTTCTAACCAGGGTGTCAGTACCCGGCGTCCGACGGCTTAACTTGCCCATCCGTCTCACGACTGATATTTAGTCGTTCGAAAGTTCGCACCTACCGGGGATCGATTGTAAGATTCTTTCGGTGGAAGTCACGAACGCTGACCACTAGGACATCCGCGGCCCCTACAAAATACTGGTATCAGTCATCACTCTAAACAACCACTTTGAATAAGAAAGTTCAGAAACGATTTTTCATGTGCAGATTCACTCGCTCCAGCCGCGTTCTCCCCGCTGCTTACACTGCGAATGTATTCGTTCGACCTGACCAGCCAATTTTTCTAACCCTAAATTAATTTGTTCCAGCCGGTTAAAGGGTTAAAGTAGTGCCATAATAAACAAGGCAATAGCTATCAATGTCATTCGAATACCAATGTCAGAAATGAAAGAAAGTTATTTTACAAATCGATACCCATATCACTTTTCATAAACAAAGAATTAACTTCCCAATGCCAATCTCGTAGCATAACCAATAGATAAGGAGTAGCAGTTCAACGCCGTACCAGTAAGAGTACCAATATACGCTACTTAAAATTATATATTCTGTCTTTGTGAAACTGAAGAAAGCTAGGTAATGGGGAATTTCTTACTAATCAAATTGTTTCCACATCTACAGAAAGAACACTCTCAATTTAAGTGGAGTACGTAGGTGCTGAATTATACCTTTAAGCGGAGAATGTGCCAGTACCAAATGGTGGCAAAACTTTTGGTGCGCTCCCCAAGTAGGAATGTTCATCTGATTTAAGGAAGGCTACGGCGAAAAAAAAGTTACTTCTTCTCTCAGTTGTACCAACAATAAACACCTGTCATTATTGAAGAGTTCTCCCTTCTAATCCATTAGTCTCTGCTCCAAGACTCAAGGTATGAATGGGTGAATGGAAAGGGATATTCTTCCTGGCATGAACATCATACGAGGCGTGTTCAATAAGTGATGCCTTCGCGCAAGTGTTCCGCGCATCAGACGGAAAACGATTCTTTGTGCCATCAGCTTTATTTCACTGCGTAATAGAGCTCCGTACATCTCTCTGTTCGTATTTTATTGAATGTATGGTTATTTTTCAACTATGTCGACGGATGTCAAACAATTATCGTTTTAGGTTTTTTAACTCATGAAACTGTACCTCCCAAAGACACTCACGCCAGGTTATTGGCCGTTTATGGTCCTGGAAGTTTGGACATCAGCACTTTCCGTCGTTGGGTAAGAACATAACTAGTTAGTAAAATCATGCGAACAATTGATTATAATACGCTTTCCAACATACCAGAAATTATTACTCAAATTATGAGGATAATGGCTGTGGAATAAATCTCGCTCCTGTGTCCTGACCTTTGACCCCATTTCGATGATATTCAACAGAACCGGTTCAGTACACCTCAAGAATAACATAGTTTTGTCGCAATAGAAGCAGTTTTACGCGTTATGAGAATAATGGCTGTGGAATAAATCTTGCTTTTGTGCAATGACCTTTGACCCCATTTCGTTGATATTCAACAGAACCGGTTCACTATACCTCCGGAACAACATGATGACGTTTTGTCGCAATCGAAACATTTTTTGGTCAGTAATGATGCACAAGGGCCATGGGATGGATCCCACTCCAGTGTCCTGACCTTTGACCCAATTTCGCCCATTTTCAATAGGGTTTGTCCCCAGTGGCTCCCTACCACATACTAAAAATTCATCGAAATCGAACCATTTTTACGCAAGTTCTGACGCATAACGGCAATGGAACAAATCCCGCTCTTATGACCTGCCTGACCTTTGTACCCATTTCGCCCATTTTCAACAGGGTTCGTTCCCAGGTGGTTCCTTACCAAATACTAAAATATCATCGAAATCGAACTATATTTACGCTTGTTATGACGCATAAAGGCAATGAAATGGATCCCGCTTTTATGTCCTGACCTTTGACCCCATTCCATCCATTTTCAATAGGTTTCTATCCCAGGTGGTTCCTTACCACATACCAAAATTTCATCGAAATCGAACCATCTTTACGCAAGTTATGACACATAAGGGCAATGGAATAAATCCCGCTCTTATGCTCTGCCTGACCATTGACCCTAATTTGCCAATTTTCAATAGGGTTCGTGCCCAGGTAGTGCCCTACCACATACTAAAATTTGATCGAAATCGAACCATATGTACGTATGTTACGACGCATAAAGGCAATGAAATGGATCCCGCTCTTATGGCGTGACCTTTGATCCCACTTCACCCATTTTCAATAGGGTTCGTCCCCTGGTGGTCCCCTACCACATACTAAAATTTCATCGAATTCGAACCATTTTTACGTGAGTTTTCGTGCCGACAGACAGACGGATGGACGGACAGACGGACGGAAAGAGCTGGAGCATATACGCTTCTTCAACCTACGGTTGGAAAACGTAAGAAAGGACTGTGATGGGATATTTGCGGTAAAGGATCAACCGCGGAGTGGGAGGCCCGTAATCTCAACTTGCCGTTTGAACAGGCACAGAAGTCAATGAGCTCATCGGGGAAAAATTGAAGAAAACCTCGCAGAACCGTAGTGGTTAAGCTGAATATTAATTTACGTGTTGTCCTTGACATTGTTAATTTTGTTAGAAAGCAACAAAGTGTGTGCTTGTCAGTTACCGCGTGACCTAACGACTGAAATGAAAAATATAAAAACTTGAAACATGCCAAAATTTGCTTGCTCGCTATGAAAAATATGGAAGTGATTTTCTAAAAAGCATTGCAACCGGTGATGAGAGTTGGGTTAAACGTTATGACCCAGAACTGAAAAATCAATCGCTGGAATACCGACGCCCATCTGCTCCTCGAGCGAAAAAAATATTCGAAACTAAAATTTCTCCGGGTAAGTGCATGCTCACTGTGTTCTGGGACTACAGATGCACTATTCATCAGAAGTACATGGTCAAAGATACGACTATCAACTGCGAGAGCCGCGTGCATACCTTATAAACGTTAAAGCAAATAATAAACGGCGTTCCTAGGGAAGGAAAAGCCAATGATTCTGCAACATATAAAGTACAAGTTTGTCCGCGCCAGACACCCTCACTCCGGAGTAAGTCGCTCTTCTAACTGAGCTACGCAGCTATGTGCTCTCGCTGCTATATGCCTTCATCTCATACGCGTCCTGCGGTGCAGGCATGTCACCCCCTCCCCCCGAAAAAAGGCCGGAGCATGGCCAACGGGTCAGCCAGGACCATCTGTCGCTGTAGGCAGTTCTTCATCCCATGAAGAATGCGCATTTCAGAAATCCCAGACAATTTCGTATGTGGAACGTAACATCTCACACTGATGTATTTTTCGGAGCAATGAAGAAGGGATTCTCATTTTTCTTGTCTCGCCGTGTGGAAAAAACAACACGTTATTGCGAGAAACTTAACAGCCGGGTCATCCAGGAAGTTCGGTCGCCAACATAGCGTACAAGTTTTTCCGCGCCGGGCATCGAGCCCCGATCCCCTCACTCCGGAGTAAGTAGCTCTCCCAACTGAGCTACGCGGACATGTGCTCTCATTGCTATCTGCCTTTATCTCATGTGCGTCCTGCGGTGCAGGCACGTCACAAACACGACAACGTCGAACCCCACGCCAGGGCTTTCACTTCAGAGGCCATACATATAAATGGATTTGAAGTTCTTTAAAAACCCACCTACAGCCTAGATTTGGCGCCGTCAAACTTCCGTTTGCTTTCTTCCCTCAAGAGACATCTGAAAGGAATTCAGTTCACCTGTGACGAAGATGTTCATGCCGCTACGAGGATATGGTTGCCCGAACGACCTGAAAAGATGTTTACAGAGACGTGTTCCAAAAACTTGTTAAACATTGACGTATCTGTTCGAGAGTGAGGGAGGACTATGTAGAATAAATATATGTGAATTAAAGTAGAAATTCTGAGCTTTGATTTTGTTTTGTTTCGATTTGATACTTTGCCTATGGGTTTTTATTTAAACATGGAGGCATCACTTTCTGAACACACTCTGTAGCTTTGGGTAGAATCTAGTAATTCAAACATCTTTGCTCTCCTTTCTGAAATTCTACGCCTCTGTTGTAGACCACTAGGCAGGTAATCATTCAGAACGGATTAGTGTTCGTCATTCCCCTAAATGACAACTTTGCATAACAACATTAAAGGGATAGCAAAACTTTCTAATGCGCTAGTTTCCTCTCTCCAGCTGCGATCAGCCTACTTCTTAGACAACAAAGTATTCATTCGAGCCGATTTCAACCCATTTTGCTAACCTCGTGTTAATTCTCTCCACACGGTCAAAGGGTAAAAGATGGTTTAGAATTGCACAACCTGTAAATCCTTAAAATATTTTCTTGTATGTTTAAATTGCATCTTGAGAAGAAAAGAATGCGGTTGTATCTTGACAAGTCAACAGAACATTCACATAAAAAAGGGTGATTCTCGCATTTTCCAGAGAGATAAAACAACTGACAACAAAATAGAATTTTAGAACCCTACCAAAGAATTTGAAATAGTCAGAAATGCATGTGTTCCACAGTATGTATGCCTTAAGCATGTTCAGTTATTTTCCCCATTACTCTTTGATGTTCAATAGCTTTAAAAATATAGCGAACATCCTATTTGCCGACTTTGATAACATTATAAAGCATTTCCTTTAGTGGTAAACATGCATTTATAGAACTCTTTTAAGCAGAAATATTTCATCACTTAGGAAAGCGCATTTTCAGGAAAAGCATCTCCGAAAATAAATAATTGTTTGGTGGTTGAATGCTGTTAATATCACATTGAATGCGGTTTACTCAGGTTGAAAGTCAGACGGAGTTATTTTGTGCATACACATTTGATCTCTGTATCCACAATGGCCGTGCTGTGCTTGCAGAGTTGAAGATATCCTTTTCTTTGAAAGTAAGACCTTCTTCTAAGACAAACATTGATGTTACAGACATTTCTAAACTCTATTTCTGCTCTAAGTTCACTTACAAGGCTTTTCCCTTTGCTTTTATGGTCTGCATCGCTAATGTTTGCTTTTCCGATGGAAAAGATTCTTCTATTTAATTGCGACAGACTGTTTACCTAGACAACGCTGCTGTTCGTTTCCTAAGATGTGTTAGATGTTCAACACGTGTCCGATTAATACAACGACCAGCACGTTTAGTTTTAATTTCAGGTCATCTATTGTTCTATATATTTTCGTAAAAATATTGAAGTAATGCAAGTAAAGTAATTATAATTTTTCAAATTCATTACTCTTGCTGATAAAAAAGTTAAACAGAAATTATTAAAAATTAAATCTATATTAATAAAACAAAGTGAGCGTGTGTGCTTCGCGATGCAAAAAAACTACTAAACTAGAAACCTGAAATTTTGCAGAAAGGTAGCTTGCTTACCGAGGATGTGCACCTCGGGCTTAGATTGTAGAATTTTTGAGTTTTTTTTTTTTTGAATTTTTGAGAAAAACGTGGTTTCCGATTTCCTGTGTATCGTTCCGCTTTGTTTACGAAGAACCTGATCACACCCAACGTGAAGGAAAGTAGTTCACGATAAATTTGACGCGTTTCTTTCTTAGAATTTCGATATAATAGACGCCTTAATGACTATTTTTATTTGTAAATACATTTTATAAAATAAATTTATCGAATAACAGTTCTACGGGGTTTTTTTGTTTTTATCCGAAGCTAGCGCATTTTTTAAGCGAAACTATTTCAAACTTTTCTTGGCACAAGAAGAAATATTGACTCATAAATTTGTGATATGAAAATAAATGTATTATCATCTTCCATAGTAAAATAAATGCCTATGATGATTTCCATTACAATGAAATTTATTTTGGTGAAAATAGTTCAAAAAGTATTCCGTATATTATCATGAACTACTTTGTTTCACGTTGGGTGTTATCGGGTCGGGTGTATGTAGACAAAGCCGAACGATGCACGGGAAATTGGGAACTACTTGAAAGCGTTCTGATTCGTTAGTACAGCCGCATATTTGGTTTTAAAATTAAAACTAAAGTGCCTCTTACTAAAAGACCTTTTACAGAGTAAACCTAGCTAGAGACCGACAGGCAAAAGCAAATTCAAGAGCCGCTGAAACACCACAGCAGTGTGCTGTAAGACAAGAAGTAAATAGAGCTGCTACAACTTGAGCTTGAGCTGTTGAAACACCACAGCAGCGTGCTCTAAGGCAAGAAGTAAATATAGCTGCTACAGCCTGAGCTAGAGCTGCTGAGACACCACAGAAGCAAATTGCACGACAGCAAAGAAATGCCACAGCAATGCCAGAAATGCGTACACTTTCTTGGAGAGGAAAAGCAACGACTGCCTTTCACTACAACCCACAAATAAACTACAGCTCAGATGCAAATATAGTAATTGGTAGAATGGCAGTATGTTGCACTTTCTGTAATGCTCTAAAATGGGAACATGAACGCGAAGGAACTTGCTGCAACACTGGCAAGATTCAAGTCCCTCTTATTAGGGGACGTCCTGAACCTCTCTTTTCAGTACTAATAGGAAATACTGAAGATACACAAATTTCCAAAATATTCTCGGAAATACAATTCATGTTTCCAAATGACTTCTTTTGTCACTACCAAAAGAGTAATAGAGCCTGGCTTTATGCCGACATTTAAAGTGCAGGGCGAAGTTTACCATCAAATTGGAAGCTTAGTGCCATTGCAGAACGAATAGCCCATATTTTTACAGATCTATTTCATAAGTGATCAAAATGGACAAGCTGAACACCGCTGTCATTACATCACACAGACAAGACCAGAAATAGTTGCTACCACTGCAAGCTATGCTTGAAACAGAAAATGTGTATGTTAGAAATTTTAAATGTGCAATGGAAACTGTAACAGATGAGACAAAATTGTCATTTTTGCTGACAGAGCCCTAGCTAATCGGCACTAGAGTCGCGTTAATGCACCTACGACTTCAGAAGTAGCTATTATTCTGGCTGACGAGCAACATGGCAACCGTGATATTGTTTTACACCTTAGAGACAACACGTACTCTAGAATTGCAGAAACGCACAGGTCTTATGATGCACTACAATATCCCCTAATTTTCTGGCAAAAGTCAGGATGGCTACCATTTTGAGTGGTGACAAACAGATCCTCTTTCAAGACAGCAAACTGACACAAAAGTCACGTGCTTCGGATTTTATGCCTACAGACTGATGGCGAGATTGAATGAGTTCAATCACACGTTGAGATTCAAAGATCTTTGGAGTCAATTTATTGTTGATACGTTTGCCAAGATTGACGCAGGTAGACTGAGATATATTCGAGTGCATCAAAGAGAACTTAGTGCAGAAAATTATGCTCACTTGACAGACGCAGTTCTCAATGATGTAAACGTGAACAACGTCGGGCAATTGATTATCTTGGCATCAGATTTTACTGGTGGGCCACGATACATGCACGAGCGCACTCAAAACGCCATGACTTATGTAAGAAATTACGGTCGGCCTGATTTATTCATCACCTTCACGTGTAACTCAGCATGGAAAGAAATTACGGATGAATTGATGACAGGCCAAAAATCACATGACAGACATGATTTGATTGCAAGAATTTTTAAATTAAAATTTAAAAACATGATGCACTTAATTGTCAAAGGCTGCGTTTTTTGAGCCTGATCAGTGCCTCGTGTACACGGTGGAATGGCAGAGACGTGGCTTGCCGAATGCGCACATTTTGGTGTGTTTAGAGAAAACGTTGTATGTGCGCAGAATAGATGATATAATCAGTGTAGAACTTCTAGATCCTGAAACAGATCCCATCCTTCCCGAGATTGTCTAAAAAAGAATTTGATGCATGGACCCTGGGGTGCAATTAATTCGAACTCTCCATGCATGCAAAACAACAAATGCACAAAAAGTACCTAAAGCAATTTATCTTGGAAACGCAAACAAGGCACGCCAGATACCCACTGTATCATTGCAGGAAACCAGATGATGTTGGATTTATGGCTATCATCAAAGTTGGTAGGACTGAGTACACCACGGACAGCCGATGGATAGTCCCATACTGCTCTCTTCTATCGAAACCTTTTGAAGCACACGTTAATGTCGAATACTGCAATTTAGTCAAATCCATTAGATACGTGTTCAAATATATCAACAAAGAGTCTGACATGGCAATGTTTGGTCTTTTGAGTCAAAATATGACAAATGATGAGCGTACACTGCATGAGATGGGAAGACACATAAGTACCAATGAAGGCATGTGGAGAATCTTGGAGTTCCCGACTCACGAGCACTTCCCCACGGTTGTGCACCACAGCGTGCTCTTGGAAACGGCCAACGCGTTTACTTCACTGTAAAAAAACGCCCAGCAACGTGCTCCGGACCCACCGCAATCCACTCTGACCGCATGTTTTGATCTGTGCAGGAATGATGCATTTGCTCAAACATTTTTGTACAATCAGATTCCAAACTCTTATATATAAGACACAAAACGCCTGTTTGTCTAAAGCAGCAAAAACTCTCGAAAGCCGAACTGTGGCATCGTGAAATTTGCATTTATATTAATACTGGAATTTCTAGGTCAACAACTATTTTCAAATCTCTAAGTTGTTCCGTTCGCGAGTTATATGAATTAATTATTAAGCTAATCGATAAAGTCAGCGTCGTTTGCCAACTGTCAGAGCTGTTTTCGGAATGAGAATGACAAATAATAACGATTTAAGAGATTTTCAACGCGGTGTCATAGTTTGCGCTCGTGCTATGTGCCATAGTATTTCGGAGGTAGAAACGAAGTTCGGATTTTCACGGATAACCATTGCAAGGGTGTACCGTGAGTACAAGAATTCCGACAAAACCTTCAACCTACGATACCAATTGGCCGTAAAAAGACATTGGGTGAACGTGAAAATCGTTGTATGTCAAAAATCGTTTCACGCGATAGGCGTGCAACACTCTCGCAGGTATCATCGGAATTAAATGCTGGAGCCTCAACAAGCATCAGCATCAGACTGTGCAACGTGCCCTGCACGATATGGGCTTTGGGAGCCGACGACCAACTCGAGTCCCCTTGCTGGATGCACGACACAGAGCTATGCGCTTCGCTTGGGCACGGCAGCACCGCCACTAAACACTTGATGACTGGAAACAAGTAGCCTGGTCTGACGAAGCGCGTTTCCAACTGTATCGGACAGATGGAAGGATTCGTGTGTGGCACAAACCCTATGAAGCTCTGGATCCCACCCGTCAACAGGGAAATGTACCGGTTGGTGGGGGTTCCGTAATGGTATGGGATGTGCTTAGCTGGATTTCACTGGGACCCTGGTACGTCTACAAATGTCTGTGACCGGCCGACGCTATGTGCGTATCCTTTCTAGCGAGGTACACCCGTTTGTTCATGTCCTGCATTCATGCTGATAGGTTGAGCCTGTCCCAACAGGACAATGCACCTCCACACAAGTGTCGGAACGCCACATTATAACTAATATATAATTATTATATACATTATAACTAATATATACATTATAACCCAAGTCCCAAGATCTCAACGTGATAGAACACATTTGGGATGCCATGCAATGCGCTATCAAACACAGTAATCCGAGACCTCGGAATACACCCGAATTATAGAACGTTCTGCAGGAAGTAAGGAGTGCAGTGTCTACAGCATATTAACAGAAGCTAGTGGAGTCCGTGCCAGGTCGTATTTCTGCAGTCCTGCGCTCCCGTGGGGGACCTACTTGTGTACCAGTTTTTTTGGCGCGTCAGTGTATATTCTGAGGAGAAATAGTCCTTTGTAGATATTTATTTTTTCGAATTTTCATGAAAAGGGACTAGATTGAATCCGCTCAAGATTTATTTCACCAAGTATAAAATACACTCATCCTCAAAAAAATAGTTGCCCCCAGAAGGATGTGTTGTATTGCAATTCTATTAGGGAGGAAGGTAAAGGTTACCAGGAGAAATAAATGATTAACTTTGAGACTGATACGGTCCATATGTATTGAGCTACATGCCAATAAGTAGTGTCTCTTAGTATGGCGTCGGGATGCCATGATTGCTCACACAGCATGCTAGACGTCTCGGCATGGTGTTGTACAGGTTCCTAATTGTGTCCTGCGATAATTCCTCCCATGCAGCTTGAACCTTCTCTCGCAGTTCCTGCAAATTGTGCGGTAGGGGTGGAGTGTGCATAGCGTTTCAAATAGCATCTTACACATTTTCATTTGGCGATAGGTCTGGCGATGCGGCTGGCCTTGGCTGAGGGTCAGCACCTTATAGGATAGCTAACGTGCCTCTTCGTTGTGTTTCCCTACAAGACGAAAGCACCTGACCTCACACCTTACATAAATTATATGGGCCACTGACGAAATAGGATTGAAAATAATTCCACCTCCGCCATACAGCTCTGATTTGTTGTTATTGTTGTTGTTGACTGTCATTTATTGGCGCAAGATCTTCCATGGGACAAAGAGCGTCAAGCCCTGATTTGGCATTTCCTGACCTTCAGTCCCATGAAATGCCTCCCCGGTGGCGCAGTGGTCTAGGCGCTGGCCTCTAATCATTCGCCCGTGAGGGGTTCGGGTTCGAATCCCGGTGAGTCATGCATGTTGTGTTTGTCTTACGGCACTGGCTCTCTCCCTTCCCTGGAACCAGTGACCCTAAATTAGGGACGGGCGACTGCTTATAGCCCATTGCGTTGCTCACGGTGGTCGTTAAACCACCAATCAAAAAAAAAAAAGTCCCATGAAATGAAGTCACCGGGGTCAGAGTTTTGAGGATAAAGATGAAGGTAAATAATTGTCAGATCTTGCACCAAAAAACAGACTGCGAAATTTCCCCAAAACTGGTTACACATGGTGTGTCGAATGAACGCGTAAATGCTTGATTTCAGAAGGCCGTTATATTGTGTAGCACCAGTACATTTAGTTGATTTTAATATACAGTGGTTACCATAATTAAGGAAACAATTGAAAAATATCTATCATTTGTAAATGAAACGTTGGAAAAGCCCGAAATTCACATATATGACATGAAATGTAATGGGGAACAAGGGCACCTTATTAAAATGAGTGGCGATGGCATCGATTTACGCAAACGAGACGCAGCATAAAAGTGGATGTTGCCAAGGTGTTAGTCACTTGATTTGCGAAGTACGAAAATGGATTATGAGATAGCAGATTTGTCGTATTGGTTACGATAGATATAAGCCAGAGAACTAGCTGTCAGACTTGCTTGAGGTTCAAGAGCGATGGTGTAATGTAGAACTGGGTCTAGACGACTTTGTGAATGGGGCTCGTGCGCCAGGAGATCAATGTTGTGCCACTGCATTAAACCCTTTTAAACTAGAACTCCAAGGACTTGCTGCATCAGCACCATACTTGGGCCCAACAACGGAGAGCACATGTGCTCTTCGCGAGTGAATGCCGTTTCTGTTTCTCTTTGTGTTCCCTACATGCGCTCATACGGTGAGAAAGCGGAACCCCCAATCATCCCCACAACAACGGGGAAGGTGACAACTGCGTAGGAGAAGGTCTTCTGGTGTGTGTGCAGGTAAAATGCTGAGTGGCCGGATGTCACTGCATGTGTTTGAAGATATCACGGTGCATACTCAAAGGTGCATGAAGGAGATGTTTAAGCCCCATGTAAGGCTTTTGGTGTGGGGCTGGTACTCTACCCGATAATATCTTCACCAAACGCGTTTCGCAAATTTCCAAATGCTTCCGTAACTTTCATGACATTCAAATATTCATAGAGCAATATTTTACGCACAGCTTCCTTCTATATCGCCATCGTAACTTCGGCATGTGCAATTAACCTTCACCACAACAGTGTATCTTCTGTCTTTCGCGCACAGCACTCTCAGATTTTTACGTCACCGCAGACCAGCCGTATCTTGCATTACGCCACATACGATTTTTCCAGGAACTTCCTTTACAGCCTGATACCACTATGACGAAGTAAATTTCTCCATCATGTTTGTCCACGCCGGGCATCGAACTCGGTTCTCCTCACTCCGGAGTAAGTCGCTCTCCCAACTGAGCTACGCGGACGTATGCTCTCGCTGCTACCTGCCTTTATCTAATGCGCATCCTGCGGTGCGGATACGTCACACCACTTTGAATAACAAAGCCAATAGTAAAACAACGATTTCTGATGCTCGAATTAACTCATTCCAGCCACGTTTCGCCCTCTTCTTAGACAAGGAACATATTCATTTCACCTGATTTCAGCCCATTCTTCTTACCCCGAGTTTACGAGTTCCAGTCAGTTTAAGGATTAATTCATGCAATGCACATAAACTTGACAAAGCAAGAATGAATACCATGATCGGTTCTGCATATGATAGAACTCCCGGTTACGTAGATAGCACATTTCAGACAGTTAGCACTACCAAGAGAACTCAGGGAAATTCGTCGTTATTAAATTACGCAAGCTTAATTTTTTTATTCTAATGGCCATAGTAGTTCACAAAGGTTATGAAGTACCTCCTTAATTCGCTGAATGTGGAACTTGCGATGCTGGGAAATAAGGGTGATAAATGATGCCTGTTAACCAGCCTAGAAATGCATCTCTTTGGTAATAACAGCGATGAAACAGACATTTATGTAGAGCATCTTCAGTCTTATCGCACTGCGCTCTTCACCAACAGAACGACAAAGCTTACGTAACTAATCAAATAAAGTATTCTCATAATTACCAAACGCACTCTGATGCGGAATTTGAATTATTTTCGATGCCAGAACTTTCACGAACTGAGAACCGAAATAGGTAGCTTTAACTATTGTTCATTAAGCTTAAAACGTGAAAATACATCGAGTTAATAAACCTCTTCTTTCCGTAGCGGGAAGAATGACATCGGATTCTTGGCTGCAAAATTTCAGAAGTGTCATAACTAGTAAGATAAAGACAAAAAAGGGTAAGATAAAGACAAAAAAAGGTAAGATATAGACAAAAAAGGGTAAGATAAAGACATAAAAGGGTAAGACTGAATATTCTCTAAGACAAAAAAGGATAAGACTGAATATGCTCTAAGACAAAAAAGGGTAAGATAAATACAACAAAAGGGTAAGATATAGACAAAAAGGATAAGATATAGACACAAAAAGGTAACATATAGACAAAAAACAGTAAGATAAAGACATAAAAGTGTAAGATAAAGACAAAAAGGGTAAGTTAAGACAAAAAAGTGTAAGGTATAGACAAAAAGGGTAAGATAAATAAAAAAAGGGTAAGATAAAGACACAAAATGGTAAGCTAAAGATACAAAAGGGTAAGATAAAGACAGAAAAGGTAAGATAAAGACAAAAAGGATGAGATATAGATAAAAAGAGTAAGATATAGACGAAATATGGTGAGATAAATACAAAAAAGGGTAAGCTATGAACATAAAAGATGCCATAGCAACAAAACGCCCGGATAGAATTTAATAAAATTTCCGTGATAGGTGCATCAGGCCATGAAAAAGGACGAAATATGTAGGAATGAATAGCCATAAAAAAAGATGGAGCGTCAAAAATTGCCCTTCACTAATGATAGCTGAAGTTTTCGGTGACCAATATCCCCCTTGACCTCCAGTCATATTGTAGAACGATCACGTCTGCTGGTGACAAAATGGGGTATGCGATCTTATGGCAGGCAATAAACGAAATACTTCTTTTAGCGCGGATTGGAGGCGTATGGGAAGTTACAGCAAATCAACATGCGTCTTCGCATAGCGTCTCACAGATGCTCAACAGAATGAAGACTCGAATGTCCACTTCTTCCTCTGAATATCAAAACTCTTGAGTAGTCGTCCACCATCCGGGCCCTATGCCGACCAGCTTTATCGCTCGTAAAAATAAACACGAAGACAACCCCCACACCAAAAGCCTTACATGTGGCTTAAACATCTCATTCATGCGCCTTTGCGTATGCACCGTGATATCTTCATACACATGGAGTGACATCTGGCCATTCAGCATTTTACCTGCACACACACAAGAAGACCTTCTCCTACGTTGTTGTCACCTTCCCGGTTGTTGTGGTGATGATTGGGGGTTTCGCTTTCTCTCCGTATAAGGGCATGTAGGGAACCCAAAGAGAAACAGAAACGGCATTCACTCGCGAAGAGCACATGCTCACCATCGCTCTTGAACCTCAAGCAAGTCCGACAGCTAGTTCTCTGGCTTATACCTATCGTAACCATTACGACAAACCTGCTATCTCAAAATCCTTTTTCGTACTTCGTAAAGGATGTGACTAATATCTTGGCAACATCCCCTTTTATGCTGCATCTCGTTTGTGTAAATCAATGCCGTCGCCATTCATTTTAATAAGGTGCCCTTGTCCCACATTACATTTCATGTCACATATATAAATTTCGGGCTTTCCCAACGTTTCTTTTACAAATAACAGAGATTGTTCTATTTTTTCCTTAATTATGGTAACCACTGTATATTGAAATTAGCTAAATGTTGTGGTGCTACACAATATAACGGCCTTCTGAAATCAAGCACTTAGGCTATCATTCGACACACCATGTGTAACCAATGTTGGGGAAATTTCTAAGTCTGTTTTTTGGTGCAAGATCTGACAATTATTTAATTTCATCTTTATCCTCAAAACTCTGACTCCGGTGTCTTCATTTCATGTGACTGAAGGTCAGGAAATGCCAAATCAGGGCTTGACGTTCTTTGCGCCATGGAAGATCTTGCGCCAATAAATGACAGTCAACAACAACAACAACAAATCAGAGCTGTATGGCCGATGTGGAATTATTTTCAATCCTATTTTGTCAGTGGCCCATATAATTTATGTGAGGTGTGAGGTCAGGTGTTTTCGTCTTGTAGGGAAACACAACGAAGATGCACGTTAGCTCGCTTCTTGCATATCTCTGTTCTGAGCATCATTCGGGTGTCAATGTAGCAAGAACTATCAACAGTAATACAATTTTCAAGAATTGTGACAAGAATGGTATCCCTGGCATTCCATGAAATTTTTGCCATCACTTTTTTTGTTTAACATTGTTTTAGTTTAACGTGTGTTTAACGTTTTGACACCATATCTCGTGCCACCATTTTACAGACTACTCCGCTTTACCTTTAGCAGATAAAGCCTGAGCAATTCTTTGTCAAAAAGGCATATCCTTGTTCCATCTAAAGTAACCACATTTGAAAGACATGTGTCCTGGTTCTCCTCAAACATCGAAAACAGATGTCTTCGCACTTCCATCTTATCGTCCCGATTGCTCTGGTTTAACGAATGATAAGAAGGAAGTTCTTCGTACTGAATAGTCACGACAATATTCATAAAGCTGTCTACGTACGATATACTAAACCACGTTTTCAAATTGCAAATTAGAACCACTTTATTTACAAGTCAAAAACAAGTTAAAAGACGCAAGATCTTTCAAGGCCTCATGGCCCCAACCTCAGTCTAAGTGCCACGAATCACAGAGAAAGAACCAGTACACTGTATATTGAATACAAAAACCTACAATACACACCGCCACGAGCACAAGTGATGCCATTTAAAGTAAATTAAAGTTCAATTGGTAAATAATATGCTAATTCTTCTTCTTCAAATAGCAGGGCATTTGGAGTAATAAACTTTTTCCGCTGTCTAGGTACAAAAGCTGGAAGTTCAGAATTATATGTTACTCCATACTTATTCTCTGGTTTAATTGGAGCAGAACAAAATCTTTGCACTGTTTCCGATGTCCCAGATCATGAGTCATTGTCTTCATAGCACTATGACCAAAATGCAGTATATCAGAGATCTCCCGAATGATCACAGGTCAATTAATCCGAATGCACTCATTAAGTTGCAGATGGTTCTCTTCAATGATTGCAGTTGAAGACCTTCTGTTCAGTCTCTTCACCAATAATGTCTCTTCTCCTGAAAACATCTTCACCCATCATGTGCCGATTTCCTCATTTTACATTTCCATAAATATTTTTCAGCCTCATATGGATCACTGACACCTTGCAAACTTCCACTTTCAGCTCTTTGCTATAAGCAGATGCCACTTCTTTGCGTTACGCAAACTAAACTTACACTATACACTAAAGAGCAATTCAATAAGAGACAGCAGGCGTTATGCAAATGTGGCGCTGTGGGCGGCCCTGTAAACGGAAACGACAGGACGTATGCAGACATCCGAGAATATAAGGAGTGGTGCGACAGGAATCAGTAAGAGTCGGACGCAGTATGCGTAAGACGAAGGATCTAAGCGCATTTGATCGTGAGCAAACTGACAGCGCCCGACGAATGGGTCACTCCATCTCGGAAATCGTGCAGGCACTGGGATTTTCACGAGCCACTGTGTCACGGGTGTACCGTGAGTACATCAAATCCGGTAAAACCATCCCTGCAAGGGAAGTCCAACTGCCACGGACAACAGCGTGTGGATGAGCGGGGTCATCCTCGGCTAGCTCGCATTGTAACAGCGGATATATAGGACACAGTGCAAGAAATCACTCGGCAATTTAACGCTGGTGCAGAAGAACATGTCAGCAGCCACACCATCCGGAATCATCTCCTCGCTATGGGGTAGAGACGCCAACGTCCCACGAGAGTACCGCTGCTGACCGCACATCACAGGGTGCAAAGATTAGCATGGGAGCAGGAACATCGCCACTGGACCCTAGACATGTGGAAAAATGTTACCTGGACTGATGAGTCGAGATTCACGTTGGTACATGCGGATGACAGGATACGAGTACGGCGCAAACCACATGAAGCGGTGGATCCTTCTTGCCAGCAGGGTACTCTTCAAGCTGGTGGGTGTGGCATTTTCTTCTGGGTAATGTTTACGTGGACTGAAATGGGACCCCTGGTACATGTGACATCGTCCCTCACAGGTCAACGTTACAGGATATCCTGGACGACCATTTGCTACCGTTTGTGCGTCTTCAACATCCTACTGGGGACCTCATCCTGCAACAAGACAATGTACCGTGCCATCGCTTCCGAATTGTATCCGAATGGATGGATGAACACTCCACTGACGTGAACTTGCTTTCTTGGCAAGTTAAGTCACCTGACCTCAATCCCATCGAGCACATCTGGGATGCCATCGAGAGAAATGTTCGAGGCTCTGACCTCGCTCCATCAAGTATTCGTGAACTGTGTTAGCTTGTTCAGTGGTCGTGGATCCGTATGGCTTCTCAACGCTTCCGGTGTCTTGTCGAGTCCATGCCGAGATGAATCGCCGCCGTCATCAGGGCGAAAGGTGGTGCTACACGTTACTAGACAGGAATCTCTGATTCAATTTCTCTTCAGTGTATTATCAAAATTATTTGGACACTACCAAATGTTTCCATAAGTGTAAAGATCTTTTTCATAAAAAGGTACGCCATGAATGGGAAGCTACTTATATTAAGCTGAAATGTTCTGCGGTGGTATTAGTAACTTTAAAGAGGAAATGCCGCATGGATGATAACTTTCCGAGTTCCAGCGTTGGCTGGTCATAGGATGTCATTTGAATGATGTTTCCGTACGGAGCGTTGCAACTAAACTAAATATACAAAGATCAACAGAAAGTATTATTGTGAAGAGATAGAAGTAGGACTGTGCAACGATAGCAAAGAAACGTTAAGGAAGGCCACACAAACTGACAGAAGGTTACAGAATATTCATGGTAAAAATGTTAAGAAATCCCGTTTCCTTCGCTGCTGAAGAAGGAAATGCTCGTAATGGCTCGGATAGTACCATAACTAACCTCAGAAAGTCGTAATGGCTCGGACAGTACCATAACTCTCCGCAGAAAGTCGTAATATCTCGGTTAGTACCATAACTAACCGCAGAAAGTTGCACAATGTGGGTTATTATAATTGAACAGCGATTCACAGGCCGCACATCAATACCGTGAATGCAGTGGTGGGTGTCCCGTTTTTTCTGGATTGTGGGCGACTGCAAAGTTGTTTTTGGAAATATGTGTCACGTTTTTCACTTTTCCGATTTGTCGTTGAGTGTCTGGATTTAGCGGCAGCCCGAAAAACAATTTTCGTCTGACTGTGTTCTTACAACTGGTAAGTTCAGCGGAGACTCCATCATGGTATGGAGTTCGTTTTCTTGTATGGGACTCGGCCCGTTGGTTCTTATACCACAGTCCAATAATTTTGAAGTGTACCTCGACGTTCTGGATAATTCTGCTGTACCAACAATGTGGCAGTATTATGGAAATAACTGTGGTCTTTTCAAACGCGATCGAGTTCGCTAACCAACTCCACGGCATGTACAGTACTGGTACAGGACTGGTTTCATGGAAACGAAGTAGACTGGCCTGCCCAGAGTAGTGTTCTTAATTCCATAGAGTACCTCTGGATTGAACTGGAGCGACAAATGTGAAATCGACCACAATGACCGTCTTCGTTCTCCACTCCAGCAGCCGTTTTGCAGCACGAATGGCAAGCCATTCCTGTTGAGACCTACCGCAAACTGGTTGATAGTATACTTCAACGTCTTGCGCTGTCATACAAGCAAAAAGTGGACCGACTAACTACTAATTGCAATAATAAAGCCGTTGACCTAAAATATTTTGGTGTTCGAATTGTTTTTGTAATACTGTGTGTGGTAAGGGGTACATTTACCTAGTTGGGGAATCTAAATTTATACACTATCTACCAACAAGTAATTATACACCTGTGATAGCAAAGGAAAACGAAGTTTATTCACCTTCAATAGTTGGTGGAGCCTCCACGAGCGGCGATTACAGCGGCGACCCTCCGGGGCATACTCTCAACCAGGCGTTGTACGACGGCTAGCGGTATTTTCTTCCACTCGGCTTGGAGAAGAGAGGTTAGTTCCTTCACCGTTTTCGGACGGTGGGGGCATCCTATAAGTCGACGCTCCAACTCGTCCCAGAGGTGCTCGATAGGGTTAAGATCCGGGCACTGCGCAGGCCAGTCCATTCGATTAACCCCATTGTCACCATACCAAGCCATGGTGGACCTCGCAACATGACAGATGGCATTGTCATCCTGAAAGTAACATGGGTCCACCCCGTGAAACTGCCACAATGTAGGAAGCGCATGGTCATCCAAAATGGTGCAGTAGGTCTCTGCGTTGAGTCTACCAGGAATTGCGACTAAGGGTCCCGTGCCATACCAGGAGAAAAATCCCCATAGCATAATTCCACCACTTCAGAATTGGCACAATACATTCCGGCGGAGGCATTCTCCAGGCAGATGCCAGACCCAGACCCTGTCATCAGTACGTTAGAGGGTGAACCTTGATTCGTCGCTCCAGAGAACCTGTTTCCACTGTTCAACGGTTCACTATCGACGTTCTTTGCACCATGTTAGCCGAGCAGCGCTATTGGACTTGGTGATCAAAGTCTTGTGGGCGGCAGCACGTCCATGATAACCGAGCAGACGGGCTTCATTACGGATTTTATTCATCGAAAGAACACTCCCGGATGTATGTTGAAACTCTTCACGGATGTGGCCCATTGATTTGGAGCGGTTCTTCCGAATTTCTCTGGCCAGCACTCATCGGTCTCTAACTCCCAGTTTTGTGGTTCTGCCGGATCGGGGACCATTCCGACAGTCACCTCTTATCTTCCACTTGCCAATCACGTATGCCACTGTCGATTTTGGGTACTTCAACTCGCTGGATATGTCACGTATGTATCGGCCATTTCTGTGATACCCGACGATTACACCTTTCTCGAAATCAGAGAACTCCGAACTGCGTGGCATCTTGCATGCGACTGGTTGCGTTGTTGTTTCCCACACGAAATTTAACGGCGGGGGCCGTGACGTGTATCAGGACCGCCGATATCGTCGTTTGCAGGGGTGTTTAATTACTTGTTGGTAGATAGTGTATAAGCTTTCATGTAAATATTTCTTGTTTTGCAGGAATTATTAGCACAAAGGCATTACTTTTACAACAATATTCCCAATTATAACGATATTCATAACAATGAAAGTAATAACTTCGAAAATTGTGTGTTCACTCTCTTCGAAGCTTTTAAACTCATTGCAAGATTTTTCAGTGCATTTCGCATTGCTAAAAAAAGCGTTGCCTTCTATGTCCTTAACGTCATCATATAAAAATGTGCTAATTTACTTAGGCTGTTTGAGACTTTTACTGAGAAATTAACTGTCTAAAAATAGTAAGAACTGAGAATTGACTTTCTACGCTAATGCTAGATCCTCGACTTCGTGTTTTTGATTGATATCAATGAAGGTGGAATAACTTACCTGTTGAAGGAGAAAAAAAACTAGTTAATGAGACTAAATTTCGACCTCGTGGAAGGCGTATCTTGTTTCGTTAATTATGGTCTGAACGAGCCATAATTTGGGATTTATGTTATTATGTTGAAAACAATAAAGAACTTTTCACCATGTTTTGTAAAAACAAACACGAATGTCTACTAGACCTAACTTTAAAATTTCAGTAATATTGAGATAATTCGTGGCTTAGTGTTCCGTCGGATGAAGTTTGAGAATGGCCTTAAAAAACTTTGAATCAGATGTTCATGACGCATAGGTAACACTGGTGACCGAATGGTCTGAGGCGGAGGTCTGAACCAGCCATAATTTGGGAAGTACGGCCCTGCTCAGACTTGCAAGTTCACTTACTGGACGGACCCTACCTGTTTCAGGCTTTCATCCTGCGATCTCCTCCTCTTATTGCAAATAACGCAAGGATTTCACTGGAAGAACAAAACTTTTCTCCTGCGCTGAACTACCTCAAAAGTAAACGGAATACACAGTGCGTCAAAGAATATTTAAGACTGGCGCTAGATTTCAGCCTACGATGACGCCACCAGTGTAATCGCGAATGCGTTATAAACCATGACCATCTGCTTGCTTTCTGCCAAAAGTACTGTGCAATTGTTACAGTAACTCAAACAAAACGGGCATTCATTAGAAAAGTAAAATTTTTTTTCATGTTGAATTATTAAGATGGAACAAAGGGCTGTTATTAAATTTAACGCAAAACTTGGTAAAAGTGCCTCGGAAACGTACGAAATGATGAAACAAGTTTATGGTGAGTTTTGTTTAAGTAGATCAAATGTTTTCCTGTGGCATAGACGTTTTTTGGACGGAAGAGAGACGCTAGAAGATGATAAGCATACCGGAAGACCAAGTTCATCTAGGACACCTGAGATTATTGAAAATGTGTGTGATTTCGTGGAAAACAATCGATGTGCGTCACTAAGAATGATGGAAGAGTCTTTAAACATCAACGAACCATCCTGCATGAAGATTTGGGCAAAACAAAAGTCTGTGCTAGAGTCGATCTATACACGTTAAGCAATGAACAAAAATCAAGGAGAAGTGTACATTGCAGAGACATCATTTCATTCGCTGAAAATGATCCAGACTTCTTAAATACGATTGTTACTGGTGATGAAACATGGTGTTTTTAATATGATCCTAAAACAAAGCGACAAAGTGCGGAATGGAAGTAAAAAAACTCGCCACAAAGCCAAAAAAAACAAGAAAAGTTCCATCGAAAATCAAAATAATGCTCATAACATTCTTCGATAGTAAGGGTGTGACATCTGCTTGCTTTCTGCCAAAAGTAAATTATCCACAAAGAATTTGTTCCAAGTGGACAAGCAATTACTGGTGAGTTTTATTAAAATGTTTTAAGGCGTTTGATGGGTGGAATTCGTCGCATTCGTCCAGAATGCAAGATGAAAACAGTTGGTGTTTGTTGCACGATAATGCACCCAGTCACACTTCAGTTCTTGTTCGCAGATTTTCGGTAAAAAATAACGTCTGTGTGTTGAATCATCCACCGTATTCACCTTATTTAGCACCCTGCGACTTTTCTTTGTTCCCAAAACCTAAAATGACGTTGAAAGGGTGTTATTTTGATGATATTTCGACCATACAAACAGCTTCGATGCATGCTTTGGAGCCAATTCCGCAAAGTGAACTGGAACAGGCATTCGAATCATTATTAAATCGCTGTAACAAGTGTATTGAAGCCGGAGGCACTTATTTTGAATAACAAACCAAAAGAAATTATAATTTCTTATTTCTATTTCATTTCACAGACCCAGTCTTAAAAATTATTTAACGCACTGTGTATATCGCAAAGAGACGTGCCGTTTGTCGTTGGAATTCCTTCCATATGTTGGTTTAGACCTGGCAATCTACTCCTCTTACAAATGGAAACCATTACCTCTTCCATAGTTAAGTATAAACAATAGTAGCTTCGATTCCCAAATACGTAAGAAAATGCTTTGGGCTTCCTCATCTTCGTAGCAGTACAGAAACGCCCGGAAAACTTGGTCATTTGTTCCGTGATGTTGTAAAGTCTGTTTATGTAGACATTTCTGAGGAATGTAAACAATTCACGTGTTTTAGCTGCTAACTCTGCGTGTCTAAACATTGCTCAAGAGCGACAATAAGATGTTATGTGATATCGAAAGATCCTCATAAAAATCAAATCTACCGTAATTACGCTGTCGTATCAAAATAATGAGATCACCCACGCAGTCACAGTGTACCCGCCCAGGCACGTTACAGAGTGCACGTGACAAGATCGACCACGAGGAGATATAAGCGACAGGCAAGGATAGATGAGCCATACTGCGTAACGTGAGCAAAATGGGCAGAAGTAGTGAATTCACGGTCGTTCAAAATTGCATGATCATCAGCTTCCCCGCCTGGGGTAGAAGTATCTCAGAAACAGCAGACTACGTGGGCTGTTCGCTAGGTGCTGCAGTAAGGGTGTACTAGGAATGTACCGCTGGCATACCGAGTACCTCCCGATGTCATAACTGTGGAGCCCCGAAGGCCATTAACGGCAACGACGCCTGCAGTTTGCATGACACTACTCTCCTTGGTCAGTGCAAGAGTGGGAATAGGCTGCCTTCTCCTACGAATTATCGTTTATGCTCCGCAGATGTGACGGGTGGTGGCGGGTATGGAGTCTCGACACAAGAGAATCAACAGCTGGACACGCCTGTCGGTCAAGTACACGCCGGAGGTGGCAGTGTGCATGTCTAGGGGATGTTTTCCTGGTATGACTTGGGACCACTGGTACTACTGCATATCTCCCTGAACGCCAACGGCTACCTGTTCATCCTCGCTGACCACCTGCATGATTTTATGTTAGACGTTTACCCTGTTGGTGTCTACCAACAGGACAATAAACCATTCCACATCGCCAAGGGACTGCTTCCAGGAATACCACAGCGATGTCTCCGTTCTCCCTTGGCTGGCGACGTCGCCAGACCTCAATACCATAGAACACTTGTGGGGCTATTTCGATGGACAGGGTTGACGTGCGGATCCACAACCATGTCATCTCCGGGAACTCCTTGCTACGCTGTAGTCCGAATGGGCAGGTGTGCCTCGGGCAACTTTCCAGAGCCTCATCGCGTCTATACCACGCCGTCTCGCCTCTGTCATCCGTGCATGTCCAGCGCGAAACTGGAAGACCCTGGGTTCGACTCCCGGTGGAGGCCAATGATGATTTTTCCGTGAATCACTTATAAACGTGGAAAGAGCGAAGATCTTTGTTTGATGTTCCTGGTCCACGTAAAATGTCTGTATTAATTATACCATAATATTAAAACTATGTAAGAACTCTTGTACCATATGCTGTGTGTCACCCGATGATGCGGTAGCTGCTACTGCGAAAGATCTAGTGTTTTTAAACTACACTATCTACCAACACGTAATTGGACGCCCCTGCAATCGACGATATCTGCGGACCTGATACACGTCACGGCCGCCGCCGTTAAATATCGTGTGGGAAACAACAACGCAACCAGTCGCATGCAAGATGCCACGCAGTTCGGAGTTCTCTGATTTCGAGAAAGGTGTATTTTTTTTTTTATTGGAGGTTTAACGACCACCGTGAGCAACTCAATGGGCTATAAGCAGTCGCCGTCCCTAATTTAGGGTCACTGGTTCCAGGGAAGGGAGAGAGATAGTGCCGTAAGAAAAACACAACATCCATGCCTCACCGGGATTCGAACCTGGACCCCTTACTGACGAATGATCAGAAGCCAGCGCCTTAGACCACTGCGCCACCGGGGTGGCAGAAAGGTGTAATCGTCGGGTATCACAGAAATGACCGATCCATACGTGACATATCCAGCTAGTTGAAGTACCCATAATCGACAGTGGCCTACGTAATTGTCAAATGGAAGATGAGAGGTGACTATCGGAACGTGCCCCGACCCGGCAGACCCACAAAACTGGGAGTTAGAGATCGACGGTTGCTGGCCAGAGAAATTCGGACGAACTGCACCAAATCGATGGGGCACATCCGTGGTGAGTTTCAACAGCTGTCCGGGAGTGTTCTTTTGATGAATACCATCCGTAAGGAAGCCCATCTGCTCGGTTATAATGGACGTGCTGCCGCCCACAAGCTTTTGATCACCAAGTCCAATAGCGCTGCTCGGCTAACGTGGTGCACAGAACGTCGATAGTGGACTGTTGAACAGTGGAAACAGGTTCTCTGGAGCGACGAATCAAGATTCACCCTCTAACGTTCTGATGACAGGGTCTGGGTCTCCAATCTGCCTGGAGAACGCCTCCTGCCGGAATGTATTGTGCTAACTGTGAAGTTCGGCGGCGGTGGAATTATGCTATGGGGGTGTTTCTCCTAGTATGGCACGGGACCCTTGGTCGCAATTCCTGGTATACTCAACGCCGAGACCTACTGCACCATTTTGGATGACCATGCGCTTCCTACGTTGTGGCAGTTTTACGGGGTGGACCCATGTTACTTTTAGGATGACAATGCCACCTGTCATGTTGCGAGGTCCAGCATGGCTTGGCATGGTGATGCTGGGGTTAATCGAATGGACTGGCCTGTGAAGAGCCCGGACCTTAACCCTATCGAGCACCTCTGGGACGAATTGGAGCGTCGACCCCACCGTCCGAAATCGGTGAAGGAACTGACCTGTCTTCTCCAAGCCGAGTGGAAGAAAATACCGCTAGCCGTCGTACAACGCCTGGTTGAGAGTATGCCCCGGAGGGTCGCAGCTGTAATCGCCGCTCGTGGAGGCTCCACCAACTATTGAAAGTGAATAAACTTCGTTTTCCTTTGCTATCACAGGTGTCGAATTACTTGTTGGTAGATAGTGTATGTTTGTAGCTTTTTAACCTCATGTGATAAATATAGTTCAGTATAGTACTTGAGGATATTTTTACATGAAATTGGATCGTGCAATGATTTAGGTCTATGATTTTATATCCGTTGGTTCACTTCTTTGTCAACTAACAACGATAGTGACTGAGGGGGACTCTTACTGATCCCTCATAGATCGAGAAAATTTTAAAAACAGGTAAGGGTAGGAAATCGGACTTACTCTAGACAGGTGTTTCAGGCGGCTACGGCCGTTTTCATGTACGGGCGTTTGGGGATGTACTGTCGTTAGAGGGTTGAATAAATAAAAATGGCCCATTTCAGACTTTGATACCACATTCCCGTTTGTCGTTTTCAGCTATAATGAATCATTGCATGCGGTGGTAAATATGCTTCTACGAGTATGACTTTCCTTTCACTCACAAAGCCTTTCGACGATCCCCTCAGGGATTTCAAAATTACTTTTTGTGAGGATACGCTTTGATATAAACCTTTACCGAGCAAAGGGAGAAAGCGTGCTTCTCAAATGTCTTCGAGAAAATCGAAGTTAGAAAATCCTAAGCGACTTATGAGTAAGACTCACCAAATTCCGCGTGGCTTGGGGGAAGCGTGCGTACCTCACATTCGAGAGATCGCTGGCTCGACTCTCGATAAGTGAGCTTCTAATTCAATATTTCAAATCATAAGTATGCTTTCTCTTGTTTTTTTAATTAAACGCTGTAAGTATAAAACAAGTTAGTAAAATCTTGCAATGCATTGATTATGTTGCGCTATCTAACATACCAGATATCATTGCTCAAGTTATGAGGATAATGTATGTCAAATAAATCTCGCTCCTGTACCCTGATCTTTCACCCCATTTCGATGATATTAAACAGAACTGGTTCAGTATACCTCCGGAACTGAAATTTTGTCGCAATAGAAGCATTCTTAGTCAAGTTATGAGGATAATGGATGTGGAATAAATCTCGCTCCTGTGCCCTGGCCTTTGATCCTATATCGATTATATTCAACAGAACCGGTTCAGTGTACCTCCGGAACAACATGATAAAGTTTTGTCGCAATCGAAGAATTATTACGTAAGTTATGACGCATAAAGGCGATGGAATGGATACCGCTATATCCTGACCTTTGACCCCATTTCACACATTTTTAATAGGGATGGTTCCCAGGTTATCCTCTACAACATTAACATTTCATTAACATCGAACCATTATTACGTGAGTTATCGTGAGAACAGACAGACAAAGCTGGAGCATATACGCTTCTTCACCCTACGGTTGGAAAGCGTTAATTTTTTTTTTTTTTTTTTTTTTTTTTTTTGCTTGATGCCCAAAATGTCGTGTGACTAATTGTTCCCTTGCCTATACGACCAATATCATCCTACCTCATGCACTGTCTCATCTGCTTCCAACGACTAACAAAGCATATTTTTTTATTTATTTGTGTTTTATACGTTAATATCTATCCGAATGTGTTAATCTTTCAAAACAATATCTTTAATTGAATTCATTTTTAACAGACAGCTATTCCGAAAATGAATTTTCAAGACAGAAGATAAAAAACGGGGACTGCACATTTTTAATTGAAGATAAACAGTCAAAATGTATTAACCCATGTGATTTAAAATTACTTTATGTACGAATTGCATTCTGATTTGAAACAAATGAGGCAAAAAGTTCACTTTTCAGGAGGTCCTTGTTTGATTGAAACATATTTCATCGTAACAGCTAAAATATACAAAAATATATAAAAGGTGTACGTATGTATTTACATAGAAATGCGTTAATAATCGTAGTAAATATACACACGCACAAAGCAAGAAAATATAAATCATAATATAGTTGGAAAACAATTTTGAGAGTAAATCAGGCATCCGTTACAATACACAAACAAATAAAGGAGTCCAGTGCACACAGCAATGTGGGGAATGTCAAATATCCAAGGCAACAGACATTTGAGGCCAAACATAGCAGAAAAAAAAATAGGCACTTCAGGCCTAGCATAGCAAAAAAGGCATGCAGACAAAGCACACAGTACACACTTAGAGACCGGAGATGTACAATACAACACTCTTTGATTTGCGGGTGGAGCATTGCTTCCGAAAAAGACTATAATAGTTCCAGTAATATTTCGGTATGATGCGCTGTGTGTGATCCTCCCGTCGGAAAGCTCATCTGGCACCAGATGAAATACAGTATCACCAAAATCTAAGAAATCATTCGTTTCAAAATCAAGAATGCTTACTGCAGGAATCTTTGGCTTTGACTTAGACAGATAGCCAGGTAATCAAAGGTAGCGATATTTATAGAATGCACTCCAAAGGGAAGAACGGCGAGCATGATCATCAAGGTCTGAGAGGGTAAACGAAAGATAATATTTCGCTACGAAAAAAAAGATTTGACGTATTCCTTAGGAACTAAAGATAGCTCTACTGAAGGAATGACTCCCAGAGTTTCTGCTATTGGAGAGACGAGGTTAAAAAGCGCGTCCTTTTGGCTTTCGGGAGAGTCACTATAGAGCAAGAGAAGGCAGCTTGAGAAATTCTCTGATCACTAGAACCTTCAGACATGGGAAATGATGAAAGAGGCAAGGACAGCGAAGTAAGATCACTTAATTTCTCAAAGGAAAGCTGAGCACCAGTAGAATCGCCAAGTTGTGGAACCTCAGTTAAAGGTTAAGAGGCAGGAAGAGTGGTGCAACTACTGGAAGGCTCTGGTAGCAGTGCAGCAGAACACTGAATTGGAGAGGAGACAGTATCTGAGGGAAAAAGTTGCGAAGTCTTGAACTGTGAAGCTAGAGAAGTGACCGCTGGCACAGAAAGCGTTGACTGTGAGTCCATGGGGGCGAGAGGAACATCATTAGAAGCTGAAGAAACAGATGATGAGATTCCTGGCGACAGAGTTGGAGGAACATCGAATGACACTAGTGCAGGCAAATGACTATGAATGCCGAGACAGAAAACAGTTAGTGCAAAATGCATTGATAATGATACGCTTTCCAACATACCAGAAATCATTACTCAAGTTATTACTCAAGTTATAAGGATAATGGCTGTGGAATAAATATCGCTCCTGTAATCTGACCTTTGACCCCATTTCGATGATATAAAACAGAATGGGTTCAGTACACATCCGGTACAACACAATAACGTTTTGTCGCAATCGAAGCATTTGTACTTAAGTTATGACGCATAAGGGCGATGGAATGGATCCCGCTCCCATTTCCCCTATTTTCAACAGGGTTCATCCCCAGGTGGTCCCCTACCACATACTAAAATTTCATCACGATCGAACCATTTTTAGGTGAGTTATCGGGCGCATAGACAGACGTACAAAGCTGGAGAATGTACGTTTCTTCAACGTACCGTTGAAAAGCGTAAATAAAGACATCAGAACCGGACGTGACCTATGTCTTTGCACTGGAAACAGTGCTGGGCGATGCGGTTATTTATGTTGAAAATCTGTCCTTCAAGAACAATCTATAAAGAAGTGGGACGGTCAACAACGGCTTCTTCTGAAGGAAAGAGGAGGCGCATTTGTCTTCGAAGACCTAAAATACACTTGTCCTCAACGTCAGAGGTTGCAGTGGAGAGTTTGGTGACAGTATCAACAACAATCCCACACTAGGAAAGAGGTAACAAAATAATCTGGTCTGAAATATCTGGGGTTAGAGAGTAAAGTATTACTAGAATAAGACGCTGCGATAACGGAACACTATGAAGAGTGCGATCAGGTATAACAATTGCTTGAAGAAGAACTTGATCTGCAAAAGCTTGAGAGGCAAAATAAATGAGCACCGTGCGTGGTCTCCTCGCCATATGCGTAATAGCGCCTTTCGGCAAGATTCGGCCTGGAGCCGAATCTTACGAATGAATGTACCTAAATCTTTTTATTTTATTTTATTTTTTTTTTTTTTTTTTTTATTGGAGGTTTAACGACCACCGTGAGCAACTCAATGGGCTATAAGCAGTCGCCCGTCCCTAATTTAGGGTCACTGGTTCCAGGGAAAGGGAGAGAGCCAGTGCCGTAAGACAAACACAACATCCATGCCTGACCGGGATTCGAACCCGGACCCCTTACGGACGAATGATCAGAGGCCAACGTCTTAGACCACTGCGCCACCGGGGCGGCTACCTAAATCTTTAGTAGTGTGCCAAGGAGAGCGTCGAAACAGACGGTAAAACGCCGGCGTCGAAGCAAATCCTGGCCAAACACAGAATCTTCTGGTATATTCACTCGTAACACTTTATCGTTTCGTTTGACATAGGTAGTCATTCTTAGAATCGAGAGTCGAATCAGCGATTGTGCGAATACGCATCAGGCTAGCTGCCGCCGATCCACGCGCCCTTCAGGAAAAAAATTTTCAAGACTTACTCATAAGTCACTCTAGATTTTTTAATTTGGATTTTCTAGAAGATGTTTCAGAAACGAGCTTTCTCCCTTTGCTCAGTAGACTTTCACACCAAGACTTACATTCACAAACAGCATTATTGAAATTCCCTTTGTCAGTGATCTTTGCGATCTGATTGTTTAATCCGGCAATCTTCGATTTGTGAGCAAAACGTTTTTCGTTAATTGAGGAACAAAATGCTAAACTTTCCTATACAAGCCCTGCTCTGCTAAGCTCAGATTTTTTCTCATTTTTCACTGATGAAATAAAAGCTCGGCCATGTCCGGTCATTCAGACTGCTTGTCTGAGGTGGTGGTGGTTTGGAGTCATTTTCCAAGGAGGTCATGGAGGTACCCGGATGAGGATCGATTGCCATGCTTGTCGGATGACTCTGGTTCTTAATTTACACCAAGAAGCCCAAATATGTGACAACGACACCTGTCCATAACCCTAATAGTTGCTCATTGTGGTTTTCTACCCTCCCTCAAAGAAAATATAGTTTGCGCCAGGGTATTGAAATGAAAATCTTCAGAACCTTCCACCCATTCATAATTCTTACAGCAACGTACTTAAATTCCAAAGTCGTTTTCCCGTGTGTTGATCATTTCCAATACCGTATGTTCAAAATATTTAAAAACGCTTAACACGAGAAGTAAATGCTACCAATGAGTACAGCTTATCTAAAAAGATCTGAACGTGAAAGTCCGACAATGCTTTCCTTATTGTAACCTAAAATTGTTTGGCGATATAAGTGATTATGATAGAATGAAAAGCCTAGCAAGTACAGCTTTTCTGATATCACTGTAATGACTCTTGTTATAACATTGTGATTTCTTTACCTGTAAATATTAATGCCAGCTGTACTTGGCAAATTCGTTAAGTCGTAACGGACGTCAACCTAGGAGCAGCACTATGTCGAACGGTCCCGTACGCCATGGTGCGTATATACGCTCCCTAGGTGAGGAGAACCAGATTGGCCTTGAGGATGATTATCGTGTTACATCAAGACTCGAGAACACGATTCGGGCAGAGAGATTTCTGGTCCGGTAATGGCTTCATGTAACATAAAATTACGCTTGATATGATATCGATGTACTGCAATCAGGAATTATTATCGCGGAATAAAGTTACGTTTTATCTATCCCCGTGAATGATGCTTATTATGGATATTGCTGGATAAATGTTTGACAAATGTCTACTTAATGAATATTGTGGAGACGTGATAGCACGGATCACACAATGGGAGCCTAAAGGTAATCAGGTCGCCTAGGATCACCATCTCCATTCTCCAGCTATAGCTTCTTATTTACCAAACGGAAATACAAATATGTAGACATTTATTTGCACGAAATAAATTTCGAGATATCTTAGGGCATTAATACCGACCAATATGTCGATGCTTATATTCAGGATCGTGTGATGCCTGAGAACGTGTGCTTTGTTTTAAACTGTGTTTTGAATAGGGACCAATAGTCGTTTATAGGTGTGGATTATTTTAAACTAAGTAAGAACACGTTGCTGCGAAAGTTCTAAGAAATTCTTCCGATTCAAAACTCATCTCATACGGAATACTGTAATAATCATAATATAATAAGCGAACTTTGAGGATGGACAGCTTGTAATTACTGCTAGTGTGTTTTAAAAACATCGTTTGGACTTTAACAAACTGAAAACCCAAGTGAGATGAGTTTTATTGAAATTTCTTCCTCTGTTAACAGAAAAAAGTAAAATAAAGAAGACAGCATGATGCGTTAGTTTATGCAATCGTTCCCAGAAGTTAATTCCTTTGTAAATAGAAAAGGATAGAAAAAGGAGTAAAACATGGTTGCTGTCTCGTTTAACGAAATTCTGGAAAGGATAGAAAAAGGGGTAAAACATGATTCATGTCTCATTTAACGAAATTCTCCAAGTACAATGGAAAAATATTATTTTGGGGAAGTTTCTTTATTTTAAACTATACTATTGTCAAAATTTCGAAAGAAATCTAATTTGTACTCACGTACTAAGAGATGTCTTAATACAAAAAACCCAGAAATTTCATGGTCAATTTGTTTAAAGCAAAATACGAAACAGAACTGCTTTTCAATCTCTGAGAAACTTTGTCAGTTTCAAAAAGCTTCTTCTTCGCCGAAAGTGAGCTGGCACACGTTGCTTTCAAAATTTCGAGGTTCATCTATCCGAAGATTTCATAAAGTGACATAATAACCGAAAACCATTGGCGTGCGCGAGCACACAAGAACATACACACACCCACACTCCTGTACAGAATTCAAGATCAGCCCCCAGATCCCAGATCGCCACCCCGGTGGATCTGAACATCTGGCTTCTGTCTAGTTTTGCCAGATCAGCCCTAGTTTGAATCCCGGAGGAGAACTGGGTGGGTCGTTTGCTCTACGGCACTGGCCGTTTGTTGAAAACAGTGGCCCCAAATTAGAACTGGAGACCTCTTAGAGCATTACACGTTGCTTATGGCGGTTGAAAGAAAATATCGGAGGGTTTTTTTCTTTATGTTATTATTTTAACGATTTAGTAAACTTTCTGAATTATAATTGCTCTTAAGATAGTTTTTATTAAACCAACTACACTCACCGGCCATTGAATGACAAACACTCATCCAGATGTACACTCAAGGAGGTGTCGGATTGAAATGAGATTTTGGAAGTGAGATGATACATACCAAGGACAGAAGTGATTATAATATCACATCAGCAGGACGATTTCCGGCGGACATACGGGACACATACCTATCAGCGTTAGTACCGCGTCGGACCGCCGCGTGCTTGGATAAATGCGGTGATACGGTCCGGCATGGAGCCAAAGAGACGCAGTATGGTATCCTTTGACATATTGACTCACACTTTTTGCAACTGACGCTCTAAATCACGAACACTGTGACATGGAGAAATCTGGCGTCCAATCTTGCCCCACACATGCTCGATGGGCGAGATATCAGGCGATCTGGCCGGCAACTGAAGCATCGAAACATGACTTAGACAGTCTTGGGAAACCCGAGCCGTGTAGAGACGGGCGTTATATTGTCGGAAATCGGCCCCGGGACGTCTCCCCACAAAAGGCAGCACATGGGCCGCAGGTTCTCCTGTACGCAGCTCTGGGGTTCCAAAATTTCTCAGATCACTGCGTGGGAAGTCCGGCTGTCATACGTGATGGCTCCCCAGACCATCACACCTGCAGTTCGGGACTTGTGCCACTCTGCAGTGAGGTTGGGATTGTAGTGCTCACCTACGGTCCTCCACACTCTGACACGATGGTCGTCCGTTCCCATACAGAAGCGGGATTCGTCTCTGAGCATCACACGTCCCCAGTCCGTAATATTAAACGTTGCTCACTTCTGACGCTACTGCAATCAACGCCGACAAGGGTCAGGTATTAATGACAGAAAATGTAAGGGCCTTGGAGAGTGCAGATTCGCCTCTGCGAGGCGTCTGGAAATGGGTTTGGCGGATACAAGAGTTCCTTGTACAGCCGCCACATGTCTCTTGATATTGGACGAGGACGTCGTTGCATCTATGCGTGGTGTTCTCACAATTCCACGGTCCTCTCCGCTGGTACTGTGTCTGGGTCGTGCACACCCAGCCCGCCGTGTCTGGGTTCTTTTCCGTCTCCATTGCTCCTAACACGATGGCACCATACTGTCCGACTGGCCAAAATGGCGCCTAATGCGGCACGACGGCCACCCTGCCTCTCTCATAGCAACGATACGGCCTCGTTCTAACTCCGTGCCCGCTCGCATATCAACGGCAGCTCCTCGGCATGTCTATCGCTCATTGATCTCACCTGACTCTTACCGTGCACTTTGGCACGAATGTGGATTCCTCTGCGCAGCGTCTTATAAGCCCCAAAGATTGTAATTGTAGAACCGGTTTGGGACGGCATGCGTAACTGCAATGAATTTTTATCGTTTGCATGTCTACCCTCCACGTAGCTATTCGCCGAGTTTCGCGTAAGCCGCACGGTTTTTTCTTGGTGTCCGGATTTTTGGGACAATGAGTGTATGTTAACGTCACGTATCGTATACGTACAATACATGGTCACGTGCTTCATTATCTGATCTAGGCAACTATTTAAGACTGCTGCTGGTCAGGTAATCGTCAGTAGTGCTGATCACAACGGAGAAAACATGGGATCTTTCGGAGTTCGAAAACGTGCTTATCGTGTGGGCCCGTCTGACTGGAACGACAATTTTGAAAA